>JAUMJM010000011.1:26904375-28105000 GCA_033558235.1 Neomorphus geoffroyi | reverse complement strand
ACCTTCCCAGTATGTGGAACACTATTTCTGTGACATGTATACATTACATATTTACATGGACCTGGCAGAGGAAAATACTTGAGGATGTTGCAAATGGTAAAGTTAATAACGAAATTTGTTCCTTGTTTGCCTTAATGGAACTTTTTGTGGGTTTTTAATGCTGAAACTAAAAAGAATGTTCAGAATTAATCGTTAGAAAAGTGCTACAAAAATAATTCCTGAATATTACACTTTAAAGATCTAAACTTTCAAAGAGAGAACATCAAGACAATGAGGTTATGAGGAACCTCTGGAAGTTCGTGGCTCAACTCTTGCTCAAAGCAAGGTCAATTCCTTGGCTAGATGACATTGCTCAAAATTATATCTGCTTGGGTTTTGAATGTCTAAGAGGACAGAGATTGCACGGTCTCTTTGGAGAGCTCGTTCCCATGTTAAATCTACTCTTGTGATTATCACTTTACTCACAATATGTAATTGAAATTTCCCTTGCTGCAGTCTCTGCTCAGCTCGCCTCATCCCTTCTGCTCTCCAAGAGCTCATCTGTCTTCACTACAACACCCCATTAGGTAGCTGAAGACAGCATGAGGATTTCTACAACCAGTATTAAATTTCTTTCGTTTAGAACTACAACTAGGAAATTGCTCCCTATTGACAGGCTTTTGAAGAACAGACAGAATTAAGAGGTACTTTTGCCATTAGGAAGCTGAAATGATGCAAACCAAAACCAAGAAAACACTCAGACTGGTAAATTCTGAGAAAAAACCAGCAGTGGCATGCATGGTGATTACTGGCATAGGAACCAACTACTACTCCTCTGATCATAAAGAACATTTCCTACTTAGGACCACAAGTCAGTGTGGGCCTATTTACCTACTGAAGAATCTTCTACAAGTGACAGGATAACTGACCGAGCCCCTTACAAGAGTTAACCCAGGCTGGGAGGGGAAAGCAACAGAGAGGAAGTAAGTATGGAATGCAACTGTGTGTCACTCCACAACTTAAAAAAGTGTTTGTAAGAGCTCATTTTCCGCCTTCTCGAGTTGAGAAAAAAGGTTACTGCCAACGGAAAGTTGCTTAGAGAATAACTGATTTTCAGAGTCATTCGGTACTGCCTTCAGGGGGAAAAGGGACAGGCCCACAGCAAAGGCTTCTCTCACCTCTCTCCAAAAAGTTAACCTGTCAAATTTACCAGACACATTTCAAAAGTGCGGATCACAAATCCTGTCTTAGGTGAGATGATGTTGGGCACTTGTGTGAAGAACTAAACAGAGCAGAACTGACAGAGCAATTGTACAGTCAATATACTTACTGGATTTTCTTAAAAGCACAGATAAAATCTACCTATTGTTTAGCATTTAAAAGAACAGAAACAACATTGCCCACTGGTATTAGAAAAATCAACACAATGCTTACCTGCGACCACATTCTGAATATTTACCAATATTTTTTAATATTAAGGCAGCTGTTAATCGGATGTGTTTAGTTATTGGTCCCTCTTTTTCATCCTACAAAAGTAAAGAGAAAAAAGCAATGTAAAAGCTGTGAAGTAGCAGGCAGCAATTAACATCTAATACTTGAGTCAAACAATACTAACTGTGAAATCTCTGAAGACAAGGTTTCTTGATCCCCTCCTTAATGCCATCAGGGCAGCACTCGGATGATTCACAATGGCCTTCTGTGCTCTGGGAGTAGAGGCAGCACCCCCTGCAGCTGGCTGCCTACATTAGTAAAGAAAGAATTAATAAAAACAAGCTTTGCACCACTTTCTAGAAGACTAGCAACTCTGAAAATTTATTTTGAAAATATTTAACCTATCTGAACAGATACACAAAGATCCATTAATACTTGGTGCGGATACGTGATTTGCCTTTTGCTTACACAGAGATAAACCTGATTGCATAGCCTTCAGAAAAGTCATGGACTTCATTTTACGTGAAAAAACACTTCACTGCTTACCACCCCTGACATTTGTGATGGAAAAGTAATACATTGTACTAACGACATAGCCACTTCCTCAAGTCCCGATTTAAAGGAATGTTTCATTAGACTGGGTTTATCAGGAACTGTGATAGCAGCTATGCAAATGTCATCTGAGATTTGGCCAGAGAATGTCCTTAAAGTACACCTATTCAAACTCAACACAGCTCATCATGACCGTTAGACACTAAGACAATATAAAGTACATATTAACTGCGGTTAGTGAGGAGTAATGAAAAGCAACATGATTTAAGTTATGATCTAAGACATAAAACATCTCATTAAGTCAGATCAAACATTTGTAAAACCAATTATCTGTTACTGCATCTTTCAGACTAGGATTAATAAATTAAGCAAAGTATTTTATAAAGCTGCTACAAATATCAAACAGCAGAAGCAAATTCTCCATTTTCAGTATTAACACTGAAGTCAAAGCTCCATTTCATGTAAAACCTTGAAAGTATTCATACAATTAGAGCTTAGGATGTATAATTATGCAACTTCACTTAATGAGCAAGACTCATAATGTCATCTCAAAGGAAAGTTTTGCAGTATCAGTGGTGAAAAACATCACACTCCAATATATTCAACAATATTAAAAAAGTCTTTTAATACCCTAGTAGAACCTAATTAGAACACTTCAACATACTAGAAATATACAGCAGTGGTTCTTTGCAAAGACAGAATAAATCAAATGTAAATGTTCCATTTTTAAAAATGAAAGTTTGCCTGTAAGAGTATTATTTAGGCATCTTTCACTGTATGTGAATATTCTAAGAACAAAACTTCTCTATTCAGAGATACTTTCTTCATAATCTGAAATTCTAACAAGGAAACCTAGTTTAAAATTAGGAAAAGTGTTCCTATGAGTGGTTTTAAACCACAAAACAGAAAATGAAGTAGTAGTAACAGACAGACTCCTCCCTAAAAGCTTAGTTCATACTCATGCTGTCATCCTCCCCTGAATGGAAATGTGTTTGAAGTAAAGGGAAAAGGGCAAGGGCTGAATTAAGAAACTGCTGGGCAATGACATTTACAGGAGACTAAGTACCACAGTAAAGGAATTATCATATTAATTTTTAAATTTTTTGAACATTTTTGTTTTCCTTGTATTGAAAAGAACAAGGATTCAGCAGCTGAGGTTGTTTCAAATGCCTTTTCAAAAGCTATCACACTATATTTTAGGAAGTTGAAGTACTATTGCCTTAATTCTAGAAACACTGAAAAGGGACAACTGCAATAAATCAGGAAGATATTAAAAGATTGTTTTTTCTTTTTGATTTTGGAAAAAAAGAAGTTGATAAAAAGTTACTGAGACATCAAGTGGACTGATCTGTATCTGCAGGCAAGTATCACTCTCCAGAAACATCTGGATCTCTTGGGTTTGTTTCTTTCATACCATTCATTTTGTGATTTAAAGTTCTCTCCTGCCCCACTCAGAGTGCATGAAGAGTATTTTTCCTAGCTTACGCGACCACCTTTGCTTCAGTGGCAACAAGGAAAAAAAAGTGAAGTGAATCCAAAAAAAATTCAAATGCACAAAGCTACAGTCAACATACAGTTAAATGCTACCTGACCTTCCAGAATGTAATATTCAGCTACCTCTAAAAACCAGAAAAGGAAGAGTTAATATAATGCAACTTTGAAAGCAAAGAAATACAGAATTAAGGTATACAACCAAATCTGTAATGCAGCTCAACCTTGCCTACATGGTTCTAGCAAAAGTCATTATGGATTTTTTCCAAGTATGTATGATGTTATGACAGACAGAAAGGATGATCAGGGGAATAGGCCCTTGTTTGTTGTACTGTGTTCCAGTGGGTGTAGTTTTACTAAATGGTGAGAGATGAAGTGAAGAAAGTTAGCCCAATTGATGTCTAAAAGTTGATGCCTTACACATGCTTCACCTCAGCACCAGTTCTTTAGGTTGTTTCAGCTCCATAAAAGAATTTGGTCAAACAGGCTATCAGTGATGGGCTGATCTGACAAGTTCCTAGGACTGAACCAAACGCAAATTAAGCCAAAACCTTGTAAGTCAGCTTTCAGATCTGACCATGTTGAGCCAACTTGTAGTGATCTGTTGGAGTGAGCTTAGCGTTTCACTTGGCAAGTCACTGATTCTGGAAAGCAAACTGTCAGGTCTTGTCTCCCTCATGTAGCTCGATGCTCTTTTCAATTGAGTGAGCCTAATTCTGTGGCAGTACTTTAAGATTACGTGGGTTACATATTACGTAGAGTCAAAATATTCCTGTTTGTTGATTTCATCTTTGGTAAAAGAGAAGTAAGGGAGACACGAGGGAAGACAATAAAAATAATGGTCAGGGAACCTCTATGACTTCATTAAACAGCTGAGTGTATTAACTGTCTCAAGTGCTGACAGAGAAAGGTCTCATCCCTTCCTTTTGTTCCAGCCCACCTCCCGTACTGGTTTTCAAATGACTAAGACAAGTGTATTCCACTCATCCGGCAAACCCATTATTTTAATTGATTAGTTTTTTTTAAAAAAACCATGCAATCAGACAAAAGCTAAAGCTACTTCTCTCACCGTAAGCTATGCACAGCCATGAGAAGGAACGAGGGATGGCTGGAAGGGTCAAAATATTGTACTTTGAGTAGTAGAATGCTCTTATTTCCTCTTGTATTCTGAAACCACATCCTTAGTATTTTCTGATATTGCAGTCTCAATATTTCAGCTAGAACTGGTTATGCATATAAATTCCTACTTTCTGAATATGATCTAATTAGGGAATTCTAATTAGGGGATGTATGAATGTTTTTTTTTAATATGAATATCTGTGCCAATTTTAAAAAAGCCTGTAGAGCTACTGGCGTGTTGTCTGTGTGGTGGAGCATTTTTGAAAAGGTAGAGTTGAGATCACATCATGCTAGTAGACGGTACCAGCCTTATGCTTCCCACTTGCCATGTATTTAAAATTACATTACCATCAGTCTTCGTTTTGTGGTTTTCAGAGGTCTGAATGTTGTTCAGTGTAATGAAACAAAGCACCATAAAGGAATCACAAGTCTGTGTTAAGAAGTTTGTTTATATTAAAAAATAAAAGGACTCCCAAACTAAATTTCTCAACTTTCTCTGCTGCCTCCAGCAGCTTGGTAGAAATTTAACTTGCCACAGAACAGACTGCAAAACTCTGCCTGGGACCAGGTAATTACATCTTCAGCTTGCAACAAAGAGATTTCAGTTAGTAACTAACAAATACCTAGTCTTAATACACTTACACATGTAACTGAACCCTGCATAACTCCACTCTTAACGTAACCAGCCCCACAGCAATGGGGCTGCGCTCTCCAATATTCATTCCAGATGGTTGAAATCATTTTGGGAAAGAGGAGAGTCAAAGCTGATTCCAGGTAGCAGCATAAGATTAGAAGACTCAGAGGAGCTGGTATTTATCTTGTTTGCTTGTTTAAAGGGAACTTTATTACAAGAGTCCCTGGATGAAATCAGTCCAAAATTAGATACCACAAACCGGGAAAGGAATACTGCAAGTTGCAAGACAATCCATCTCAGCTGTATGAAACAGCTGAACTGTAGACACATCCCTTCCCATTTGGATTACAAACACATCCCTGTTACAATAAAAGTTGTAAAATGCTATACAGTTCAAAAAATCAGGAGAATACGTTGAGAACAATGCTCATCACAGAGTATTGACCCATATACCTTACAGAATTACCTGTTCTTTTTATAACTGCAGCCACATCTCCCACATCAGAATCTATTGCCTCCTTTGCCCACTTTGTCTTACTGTAATGGACCTCAAATTTGATTACTGTTATAGACTCTATATATGAAGAGCTTCATCTGATAAATCAAGTTACAAATACACCAATTCTTCCAATAATTTCTAATTCTCTTATTTTCTCTATTGCTAAAAGAGGCAGCTCATGTTTCTTACTTATTGGCAGGCTTCTGGGTTCCTGCTTGTTGTCCATGTTCATCTTGCTTTAATCCTGCAAGCAAAGCATCTCTGGAACAGTGCTTATCCTGTTTGGGGAAAATAGACAGTGAGAAAAGTGTGTGAAAGTTTGCCATGAAATTCCTACTGTTTTCTGAAGTAATATGTGAAAAAGTCTGCACCTGTAAATGGGTAATGAAGGAAAACCTCTGTCGCTGGAAAGGTTCACATCCCTCCCATAAGCACTGCCCTGGGTAGACATCTTTACCTCCGTGTTCGGTTGCTGCGTGATAGAAAACCTGTGATGGTGTCTGAAACCACCTACAAAAAGAGGGGGAGGGGAGTTTAAGGTCTTCTTCCAATTAATGGTAAAGCACAACTATTCCAAACATAAATCCATACCTGAACAGTTTTACTTTTTGAAACTACATATGTATTGATAAATGAAAAGTCATACTATTTGAAAAGGAAAAACATGTACATATATTACCAGTGAGCCCCCAACACACGGCAATACGATCATGCCAAATCCAATTGAAACATCACGGTTCTGTTTTTCTATTTATACTTTACCGAAGAAATAATGCACGTTAATTCCAGCAGATCTCAGCAATACAAGCAAAATACAGCAACGGACTACAAACAGCTAAAAAAGTTAGGGTTTATGTATTGCTTTTCCTGCTTTCCTTCTTTACTGGCATTCATACTCAGACCTTATCTGAACTTTAACTGGGAAAAAGAGACACACACCATATCCTATTGCTCTCAATACTGCACACTTGTCAAAACTGATGGAATAATAGACCAATCCAAAATTAGTGCTCTTTAGCACCCGAATTCTAAATACTGGGAAATGGCTACATATCATTTCCTGATGTACACAAAAGTCAAAAAAATGTCACTTACTTGACTCTTTTTAACATTTTTGCTTAAATCTCAATTTTTAAGTCACAGAAAAGTTTGGGTTGGAAGGAACCCTTAAAATGTCATCTAGTCCAACCACCCTTCACAGCGAGCACAGAATTACAGAATCATGGAATAGTTTGGGTCAGAAGGGACCTTAAAGATCACTTAGTTCCAACCCCCCCCCCACAGGACATCTTCAACCAGATCAGGTTGCTCACAGCGCCCCATCCAACCTGACCTCGAATGTTTCCAGAGATGGGCAACCTGTCCCAGTGGTTCACCAAACGAAACTCACTTTTCAAAACCACAAATCAAGCACTTTGCCTGCTGACAGCCCCAAAGCACAGGATACAAGGTATTTCAGCAAATTAAGTGCTTCTGCATCAACAGAAAAGCTGAAATTGTCTTAAGCCTAGCCCTGTAATGCTATCCACAGCGTATTTTGTGTTTTCCTTATGTTCCATTTAGAGAAAGCATAGGTGTGACGCACCTTACAGTTTCATAAGGGCATTATTCCATTTCAAAGGGGTAGAACGCTTATAACTCACTGTTGAATGCCACCTCAAAATATTGGTGAATCAACATTTTCTAATTGTCACGTAGACAAAATACGTGATATTGCAACGTACATCAGATGGTAATGGAGAACCACTATATTTCAAGAAATATTATATTAAAATAGTGAAAGACTCAAAGTGGTGGGTTTTTTTTAGTCTAGATACACCTTAAAACGTATCTCAAGTATTACAAATTACAATCCTTACGTTAACAGAGAAAAAAAATGGCCAAAACAAAAGTCTTTGCAGCTCACAATTCATTTCAATACAACTAATCCAGCTCATCAACACCCACTTAAGCCTTGCACAGAAGAAGTCCAGAAACCTAGCTGCTGCTATTTGGGAAGTCATTACCACCAACTGTCTTCACACACTTGCTGGACGCATGCCGCTTGGCGCAGCTGTCTTACTGAAGAGGAAACACATGCATCCATCTCAGCCACTCTCATTCCCATACCAGCATTTTAGTTTCAGTTAACAAGAAAAGCATTTGCTTTAAGATGTTCGACTGAACTCACTGGGCTGAAGAGGGAGATTACCTCCGATCAGAAACCTACAGCAAGCAGCCAAGCAACATCTTAAACCTACAAGAGTCATTTATTGGCAAGTTCAAGTCAGAATGAACCGCAGATCAGCAGGTGCTTTGATCCAGCAACCTCCTTCCACATGATACTTCTCATTTCAATACTGTCCATTATGCAAAAAATGCTTGCTTTTGATATGCGCGCCCAAGTGTACAGATACTGTTACGTGAACCCATAAAGGTGTCCAAGAGCTGATTTCTCCCAGACACAAGTCTTAGTTATAAACCAAATCCTACTGCAATAACCACCTGTAATTACAGCAATTACCTTCTGCATAGGCAAGAAATACTACTCTCTTGAAGTTATTCATCTTTCTGTGTCAGTCAACTCTTACTGAAGGAGAACTACTTGCCTCTTGCTGTTTGTCCATGTAGCCCATAGCAGGAAATGAAAAAATGTTTTACATCTACATTGGCTCAACAGCAAAAGCTGACATTTCAGAGGACATAAAGATGTTTTTCCACAATAAAGGGGAAGTCAGTATGTAAGCTTACGTCTGACACAAATCTATTTATGAATAATTCCTGGTGTGGATGAAACAAATTTCGTGGCATAAGAGAAACCCAGAATACAGTTTAAAACATTTTATTCAACATGGCAATGCTTTAAGAAAAATAAAGCTATTTCAGCCATGTTGATTCATTCACTGTACAATACACTCAGCATTATAGTTTCATCACCAGTCTAAGAAAGCTCACATTTACTATAATTTTGCAGGGAAAAACTATTTTTCCTTAAAGAAACACTTAAACGTAGTAATAATAATAATAAAAAAGCTTAAGTAGTGAGAATATGATCAGTTGAGTCTAGACTCTTGTTTCTCACTTAGCATCTCCATCACTCTGTTCAGGAGATGAACCTAACGGCAGACTTGACAGGCAATGGAGACTCAATAGCATTTTCAATTTACTTTTTAAATACAAAGCAATTCAAGAGCAGACATCTCCTGCCTACCTGCAAAACAAAATAGCAGCTTTTAAATTAAGCTGCATACAATTAGCAGCACTTGCAGACAGCTGAACTTCAAAGGAAAACACCCACTTTCTGTTACATCTTCAATTTAAAGCAGAGCACTGACTGACACCTTTTAGTTTTATTTCCACTTCAGATACTAAACCCGAATGCAGCTGCGAGAGGGCAATCATTACAACTGTTTGCCTAACTGCACCTGATCTGGTTGTTGTCTTGAGACACTACTAAATCAGTTGCATTTTATTTCAAAATCTTAGTATAATGTTTCCTAATTCAGTTCTAAAAAAAACCAGTAGAACCCACCCCCATGCCACTGGAATGTTACTGACTACAGCAGCCAAACTAGTGGGTAGGAAAAGAACAAACTATTTTATTTGTATTTATTCTGATCTCAATTAAATGTTTCTGAAGGCCTTCACTGCCTTCCACAATACATCCTGCAAAGGAAATTTAATGCTAATATGTTGTGAGAATTAAACTAAAGAACAGCCACAGAGAAACAGGTGCAAATGACTGTATCAAATCTGTCTCCTGTCATATCTTTCCAGTTAAACATGAACACCACAAAGGAATCACTGTTCTATAATTCTACTGTGATGAACCTTCCTGCTTAATACTAAGGAAAAAGAATTGCTAAGCAATTACAAATGAAACCAAGCAGTGGATGTAAAGTTCACATACACTAACGACGCATTCAAAAGAATCTTTATGTTTCCTGCTTAAATAGCTCAATAAAACCAGCTAAGATTGAGAGCCATAAATAAAACAGCTCACTAACAGGTGGCAATTCCAGATTTTTCTTTATGTCTGTTAAAAGCAGGAAGCCTACAGGAGATGTGATACTCCTGTTTTTAATCAGGCTACTGAAGGAATATGAATAAACAATATACACTGGAGAGAGATGCTAACTTAACACTTTTGTTCTCTCTTCACCACAGAGAATACTGAGTGTAAGTTTATCTAAACTGTTTTTAGGCTGGGACTGAAATAAGTATTTTAGAAGTGATAGCGTAATAACAAGAGCTATGTGTCACATGCACTGCAATACATCAATGCAAAAATGTTTCTGAGGGGTTTTGAAAATACTGAAACTTAACCATGAACAAAACTCAGTACAGTGAGCAATGACAGGAGAAACTAAAGCAACAGCACTATCGCTGAAAAGATCAACTTGTAAAATACAGGCCTCATAGTCCTTAACTGCATTCTTAGCAAGACCTACTGGAATAATATTTTAAGACAGACTCACAAAAGTACTGATAATCTAAGGTAATCAGAATTGCAGTATTCCTCCTTCTGCCCCAAAATTTTTCTGCACATATTCACATGTGACATCAGACTGTTCCATGGTCAAATGTCACTTCAACTCTACACAACTCATCCGACATAACTGTAGACACAGAAGACGGTGCCTAACTTAGGCTTCAAAACTGTAGTTCAGCAAACTCTTCAAGTTGGTATAAATTTGCGAGGTTTGTGCTAAGAAACTGCCGCAGTTTTTCAGTTCCTCCTCAGTACTACACGCTCTTGTATCAACACAAGTGCTTATGCATCTATTGTGCAGCCAGTAGAGTATGGCTCTACGGTTACATTTATTAGCAGTAAAAAGTGAGGAATAGGTATTTATCACATAGAGAAGTGTCCCCTACCAAAGAAACAAAAATCACTTTTAAGGTGAAAACCGGGCAATGATTTAAAAAGCACCGGATCTTTACAGTGCCAGTTAGTCTTATCTAAAACCCATGTATCTTGCAGTGATTTAATGACCTTTGAATTATGTTTGTAAGGAATGCAAAAAACAGAAATCATGGCTTCTGAGGTCTACAGATGAACTATCCTTCAGCATTCTTCTAGTTTTGTTCAAATGCCTCATTTTCACCGCCACTTACTTCCAAACATTCAAACTTCTCCACCATTTCATCCTAACTTTCTGAACATCTACAGAGTAGCCTTCTGCCAGATCAGCTTGTCTTTATGATCCCTTTGTCTTGTCCTACAGTGATGCAGTCTCACCCTTTTGCATAACACATAGGGTGGGCATTATATTACTCTCACTGTTTACAAAGTGGCTATTTGACAACTACCTTTGTTTCATTAATCTGTACCCTTCACTGAAAACTAAGCGTATTCGCAAACCTATGCTGTTTTGAAATATCGGAGTCAAGATAAATATACGGATAACAAGGTTGGTATCACACTTCTATAAGCCCACATCCCAAAGTCTGCTAGCTTACTCCTCTTCTTTTAAAGCAAAACCCAATAAATTAGCACCTAATCATTGCTGTCTAGTCCTAAGGCTCAGTTCCTTTTTATTTCCTTTTGTGACAACACAGTCCTGTGGTACACAAATGTTATCATAATTTCTAAAATTATTCATAATCTAAATAACACTTTGACCAGGACACAGAAGTGCCAACACCCTGCTCTTGTAAAACTGGAAACACAAGAAAGATTAAAAGCTGGAAAGAAGAAAACGTCAAGACAGGATTTGTTACTGGAATACAGTAACTATTTTTATATTTGCAAAACAGAGAACAAGCTTCAGAGCTAGGATTTTGGTTTTTAACTTAACTAAACGACAATACCTTATTTATTCCTAAAGAATGAATATATTACTAGAAAGCCACATTATAGTAATTTTACGCTTGGAAGTATAATTGAGAGCAGTTAAATGTCTTGCGCTCCACTCATCTCAGCTTCAGCTCCCTCAACATTTCTCACTTTTTCTTTTCTCCACTGAAAAAGTGTAAGGTAACTTAAGGAAACAGAATCAACAGAACTTGTAGAATCACCTTCTATATACAAGCATCTCTAACTTATTAGTAAAAGGTAATTAAATAAAGGAGCCATTTACTTTTTACAAGATTGCCACAGACACATGAAGTTCTGTCCAGGTTTTTTCATTTGCTCTGCATGCTGACTTGCTGCAGTGTATGAAGGCGGCTGCAAATTGATCTGCTGGCCCTGTACTTGCACTGTTGGTATCGACGTTGCAGGTGTGCTCTGTAGAAAAAGTTAAAACACAGTTTTAAACAAGGTTTATTTCAAGACTTGATACACAGTTTGTTGATATATTTGATGTACTGTTTGTTCACAGATCTTTTGGTTTACACTTTCATGCACTAAATTTTTTCAGATTTGAATACTTCGAATTAACAGAGACAATAACATGAGCAACATACAACTTCTACACTGTAGTATTTATGCAGAAATTTCTAATATCCAAATTACTAAACCTTATGCCCAAATTCAAATCCAGAATCATGACTGAAAAGGAATTTCTCAAGGGCACTAGTGGAGCAAAGGTTAGCATTATTTTGCAAAGGCTTTATCTGTTTTCCAAGAGAAGAAAAAACACGCAAACTCAAGGGGTTGCAATACCATCAGCACAGGGAGTATTTTGTTTTCCTACGTAAATGTAGGAGAAATTATTGCTAAAAGAAATGAAATGAGTACTGATATATCTAAAACTGCTTTATGTTCTCTGATGAAATGGTTTTATGTGCTTCATCTGTGGAATCGATGAACTGTGGCATTAGCACACATCAGCCTGTGTTACAGAGCACGTAAGAAAAGGTAAATCGAACAATGCTGAAGAAACACTGTCAAAGACCAGGAGGCTCAAACTATGACATACCATTTTCACTATAAAACTTGGCAAATGCGATAATTCTTCAAGCTCTTTTAAAATCAGCCAGCACATGTACTTTTATTCAGAACACCACAGGTTCAGAATGCCTAAAAACGCTGTACACCTTGTATATGGTGAAATATAACCATTTCAGAAAGGAAATAGATGTCCCCCTTGCAATGAAGACAAGACAATTATTATTCATTGTTAAAATAAGTATCTTAAAGTGACATAAAAAAAGATAAAAACGAAGCCAAAATATCTTTGGGTGTTTTTTTTCTGAATAACAGATACTGAACACTGGACTTTCCCAGTTCAGAACAGTGTTTGTGTCAGAATACTGTTTCACTTCTTTCTTTTTTCCTGGAAAGCTCCAGCCAGAAAGACATTTATAAAGATAAGGACAATAAAAAAAAAAAAAAAAAAAAAGCTTTTGAATATTACCTAAGAATGAAGACCTAATATCTTTTTTCTTCTCTACTGCTAGAAATGGAATGTAGCACTTAGAGACCAAACAAAACTACTTTTTAAGAACGCTATAAAATAAGCGCTTTCAAATGGTGCACACAGCACTCTGTCTGGACCTTTACAGCCCTGTTTCTGAATAGTTCGGACTTTAGCTGTAAAAAAATCAAATAATTAAGTACAACTTCTGACATTTCATTTGCATATTGATCTTAAGTTTTCTTCCTGCTGCTCTCTGCTGGCATTCTGGGCCAACAGACACACAAAGTAACGCGTTAGTAACTATCACAGATTGTTCAACGCTAACAACATGACCAAAAGGACAGCAAAAAAGCCTCATCAAAACCAAAGCACTTCGCATATCCAAACATAAATCCTGATAAAAAACAAGGCAAAACTCAGCAAAACTCCTGAACACAGCACAAGTGTGTTGCCTGTGATCTGGGTGTGTGGAAAGCTGTAGGAAAGGACTCTTGAGGCCGTTAGTCACAACTACAAATTATTTTGAGCTCAGCAAGGATTTTCATCTAAACACCCCTAGGCTATTTTACAGATTGGGTAATGAATCTTCACCATAAATCTTTGAACAGACGCTAAAGACAAGTGGAGCCTTTTAAGATCAACATCCCTTTCACAACGCATTTTTAAAGTGGAGCTGAAAGTAAAATCATCGAGTGTCAGCAGTACAGCTTGTTTCACAGTCTTCAGTTGGCATCCTAATATCAATACACTACGATGGTCTTCATTCAACTTTTTATCCCTATAGAAATTATGTCTCATTTCATGTACTGGAGAGTGAGCTTATTGAATGTATTCAGTATTTCATTTAATTCTCATCATTCAATATGTAGTTCATGTATTATTTACCACATTCTAAGCAAACCCTACAATTAATGCAGAATTATGAATTTTCTCAAGGGCTTTTCTGGCAAGCTTTCCTAGTCATATTCAAAGGTTTTAATACCATCTCATTAAAAAATTGTTTACTTTAAACAAGGAGATCCGAGATATAAAACACAAAATGTTACATGCTGAAAACAAAAAAGCACAGAAAGGGAAACAAATTTTCTGGACAGGAAGTTAAAATTCAATTGGCACTCCAATGTCTTTCTCCCCCTTTTTATCAGAGAGGAAAAAAAACCCTGATAAATTGAAAATAACATGTAAAATAATTGTTGTCATGTAGAATTCTCTTATTACTGCTGTACTGCAAAGTGGAGTAGTTTTGCTCAAACTGGTAGCATTAGGTGGTTACAACTTCCATGTATTATTAAGTCAAATTTATTTCTTGCCTATCAACTGTGCTGACTATATTTTAAAATCAACAGACAAAGCAAAGTTACATTTGTTTTCCTGGGATTTCTTTTTAGAAATGTTTCTGTGTTTGGACATCACAAAGCTTTCCCCTCTTTGTCCAAGACAGCTGAAACACCACTAATTTTTTTTTCTTTTTTTCCCTCCTCTATTTTCCTGGATCAATGTAGCAATTTGTGATACATAGGACATCACTAAAATTAGGTATAGTCTTTGTTTTTCTGAAATAGAACTCCTTTTTTTTTCCATAAACATACCTACAAGTACTTGCTATGTGCATCTGGTTTACAGTACTGATAAGCTATCATTATGTAAACTCACTTACTTCTTTAACATTTAGAACTATGACAGACATTAAATTTTTCCTAATAAAGTCTTTCAGGGAGAAGTAACATGGAAAAGAATTCCCCCATTGCGTAAGATTTCATAAAATTTCCCTCCTCCAGCAAAGACATTTAATGATTCCAGATTCCTCAAGAAATCAAACATCCAGTACTCCAGTACACCTGAAAGCACTTTCTGGCTTCTTTTTTTAATTCAGATTAGACCACTCCATGATATGATTTGCCACCACTTAACACAAAAATCAGATCTCACTGGATTTCAGGATGCTCTAGGAACATCACCTATCTCAATATGTTTGTACTGAACACTTAAAACTACATAAATACAAATCCTTAAATGCCTGTACTGTCTACCTACAGAAAGATACTACAGCTTACTTTTAGTAAACAGAAGGAGATTTTGTCTCTAAATTGGGGGACTTTAAGCAGAGATATTGAGGGAGGAGGAGAATAAAAAGGTAGCCCTGCATTCTCATTGAAACTAAGAGCAAAGCTAAGAGCTTTCTGTTAAACAGAATGGACTGTTTCAGAAAATTCTTATTTATTTTTATGCACAAGATCTCCTCCATTTGGGCACACAAGCTCTTTATGTGGCAGGAATAACAAGACCTAAGGCTTGGGGCCAGAAATGGCCTCCATCTGCATTTCACAGTATCATTGGTACCATTCCCCTTATGTATTAATATTATAGCACAACACCTGCCCATTATATTTAAAAGGCCTACTGTGCCATCAGAAAAAGAACAGAGTGCATTCAAGCATGATGGAGGTCCTGTTGACATAGACAGCCATGTGCAGTTTGAAAGCATCAGGCTGATTTTTTTCTCTCACAGTTGGTACGTGCACACCCATAGTAAATACATTTAATTCAACAACAGACAGTTAATTATTAGTAAAAATATTTTTAAAGTATCACCGGTTTTGCAAGTTTGGTATTACAATATGTTACGTTTAGCTTCTTCACAACGGCGAACACAGATAAAAAGGCAACCTGTAAGCTGCAAATGAATACAGCAAGATCTGAGTGTGAGAAAGGGGTCAGGTGGATGAGTAAGCACTAAAATAAATGTTCTTGTTAGATCACTGAAGTTAAATTCTCCTTGCAACATTGTGCTTCACAAGTCAAGAGCAATAAAAGCACAGTGAATCTGTATTTTAGTATTTCCAACTGAGAAACTCATTTGCTCTGTGGCTAGGAAAGAATTCCTGGAGTTACATGCCTGCTTTCTGGTGCATGGTAATTCTCAGCCTCCCAATCAAGAGAGCAGGAGCAAATAGTTAGGGCAACGCTCACACAGATTTTGCCACCTAAAATTCCACCCAAGCATATTTCAAGTGGGCGGCCTTAAGAGAAATGGGTGTGCATTGTTTATGAGGGGATGACAGTGATGAGCAGGGAAGCGATTATTTTAAAAGCCAGAGCAGGCAATTTAAATCAGATTCATTCACTTCTAGGAACTTTGTGTGATATCAGAGCATTCCTTCAAAACACACACCAACTGGGACAAACCAACAAGGTTATGCTCAGCAGCTGTTTTGGAGGCGTTTGAAGAGGAGTAAGAAAAAGTGGAAAAGAAAATAAAGTGTACAGGTAGGTAAATGCTCATTTCTTTTTCTTTTCCATTCACCAGTCCAGCACAAGGCATCAGGAAAGCGATAATCCAGGAACAGGAAACACCAAATAAAAGAAAAGGAAGCCAGAAAGTAGAGTGCCAGTTCTGTCTCCTCTCAGACTACATTTCATGACCTTACAAAATACAGATGGAGATACAAGAAAAAAATTGCAACGCCGTGTATATCACATGTTCCTCTTCTGACATAACCAAACCAAAAAGAAGAAAAATCCTTAAAGTCACTATATATGTAGCTATTACTCAATGAATACTGCTGAGATATACAATTAACGTGGAATAATCACAGGTTAACACAGAAGATACCTGTACTTGTCTAACTGGATTTCAATAGCAGTACATGGGCTGTCCCATGCACAGCAAGTGTATCATTTCACTATTTTAGTAGGCTGTTTAAATCAACATTTTTCTCCCCAAGCATATAGTATCAGCCCATTTCAAACTACCGTTTGGATCATGAAATAAATTGCCTCTTAACTTACACATTCTCTTAAGGATTATTTCACTTTCTTGTTCTCCTTAGTCTTTACATTGCAGTTCCCTTCCTCCTCTATTTGTTCGCCCTTCCTTATCTTTAGCTCAAGCATCTTCCCCTACTCCTCTCTGCAGTTCATGTCAACTAATCCTGCTGCAGTTGCATAAGCAATACCCTCCTCCCTCTCCTGTCCTCTACATCTCCTCTTCCAGCCTTCCTGTTGGGGTTTAATTTTATTACAGACTTTCTTCTATCCTTTTCTCGCTTCTCTGAAATACAAGCTCTAGTTTAAAATAAAATTTTAAGATGATAAGCAAACAGGAAATCACACACTAACAGCTACAGCAGCTATGTAACTTCACCGTAGCTAATATGCCTTTATTTTCATCCCACATAATTATCCTCCATTGGGTTCTGTTTAAAATAAATTTCACACTGTTGGCAGAAAGAACCATCTTCATCTATTTCTTCTGCAAGGCAGCCAGTATATCAGGCACTGAGAGGATAAAACAATGCAAATGCTCAAATGAAACACAGTGTTCTTTATCCCTGACTATTTGAAAGACAGCAGCTAAGGAAGCTGTTTACCATACAAAAAAGACTCAAAACAGGAGGGACAAACCAGGACAATACAGGGCCTATCCTCAAGAGAAGTCATCAGTAAAACTCACACTAAGTTAATGGGAATTTGGCTACAACCCAGTATTTCTGGATGACCTAAAGATTCTCTTAAAAGAAGACTCAATATTGGAAATAACTTAAAATTTGCTTTTCCCAAAAAACAATGGCTGTTGCAGCCACTTAGCAGTTTTGGAAAAAAAAGACCTGTACAGGATGATTTTGGTACAGTTTGTAGTCCAACACATTAATTTGAAAAGAGTGGCAAAGATCCTTAGAAGTTTTAAGCCAAACTACAATGTTCACTGCACCTGAACAGAGCACCCTAACGTGGGTTTTGATACAAGTCAGTACTTCGCATTAAGATGATAGCTGTGAACCTTAAATAGCCATACGTAATGGTTAAGGCGATTAGCTAATGAATTAGATTGCTCACCAAGATCAAAACTAATTAACTCCTTTCCTCCCACATTCCTGTAATTTTAAAGAAAGGAAGGGCATCCTACAGACAGGAGCACGAACTAACTTCCATGGAAGCAAACATTAAACCAAGTCATTTCCATCTGCAAATTTGTACTGAGCAGCAAACCCAGCAGGCAGCACTTCTGTTTGTACAGGTAATGGAAAACGTAGGAACTATTAATGAGAGTGATTTTAGTGATAGTGTAAAAAAGAAGCTATCAGCACAGAAAATACTCTTTTTCTCTTGCTCCCCTCCCCCTCTATTATCATGATACACATTATCTAATAAAATGAAACAGGTAACAGTATTACTCCTCGCTTTTCAAAAACCTGAAAAAGTCTGATTAGTTCAGTAGCTGTTTGAGACACAACTGAAAATTCTTGTCAGCCGCATGTCCAGGGAATAAACATACACAGATAATATTTATTCCATTCCAGAGGAACAGCCATATCATTTTCTCTTTCAGCCAAATCCTTAGCAAAGCTTTAATGCAAATTCCAACTGTGTAACAGCTAAAGACACTCACTGTAAAAAGCAACGGATAGTTAATATATCCATACTACAGAAAATGCACTGCTGTCCCTATGCTGCAAAGCATTTCTAGTAAGAATAAAGATAAATAACGCACCAGAAAAATACAGATCTCTCTCTGATAAAACCTAAGTGAAAATTTACGAGTGAGTTCAAAGACCGTTCAAGAACACAACTCTACGCAGTGCGGCAGTTAAACAAGAAAAGCAAAACAAAGAAAAAAAAGAAAGAAAACTTGTTGACTGTTAGTTCTGACTTCTGACAACATGAAGGAAAGTCAAAAGAGCTTTCAACAGAAACCAAACTTGCCACAGAAAAAGAAGTGGTTGGTAAGCCATCACTTGTTTAATTCTGAGTTCTAGCTTTGTTTAAATCCATGAGGTCTATACCTGCTACATCGTCAAAAACAAACAAACAAACAAACAAAAAAGCAAGATAAAAAATAAACCATCTGTCTTACCTCAAGGTCAAAATACACTAACGTACACTCAAGGTTTCGCTTCCTCTCTCTGGTCTGTCAGAACTCTGTGACTGCCAGACCTACTATCCTATTTTTTTTTTTTGCTCTTATTCAGGTTAAGAACATTTTTTTTTGGAGAGGGATTTTCTGTCCATCTACAAAACTAAAATAAATTATAGAGACGAGAATAATCTCAAACATAATTATAGGTACTTATTAATACTCACACAAAAGATGGCCATACCTTATTTATAGTAAATTGTTTGTGAATAACCACTTTCGAATGGTTAAAAAAATTTTGATCAAAGAAGAAAAATGCCCTCTCCAAAGTTTGTCAAACAGAAAAATCACTGGTTTATTTTATTGATAAAAATAAACATTACAAATATTTCGTAATAAACAAACACGAACAACAAATTTACAAAACCATGCTCTCTCCTGACCGTAGTGAACCCTGAAGCAATCCTTTGAAGGCCACCTTCAACTTATTTCAGCAAGCCAGGTGCAGCTGAAAAAAACCCGTATTCACCCCTCTGTAAGCAATAACAACCAAGAAAAAAATGAATATTGACATTTTTACAAGATCAGACAGTATATCATTGTTGTTTCCAGAACAGTTAACCCTTCAAGGAAAAAATTAGTGAGCAGAAGCCCTTTTCTTACTGTGTATTATCAAGCTACAAACCACTTTAAATTCCACTGTTGTCACTGACACTAAAGAAGTATGCAAGCTATTAGAACTTTAGGTCATGAAAGAAGAGAAACCATCATTTTCTGAATATTTTAAATACCATGCAAGAGATATCAACTGAGTTCACACCTTCACCCACATTATTTCACAGTATTAGTCAGAATCACAGTTAGAATAAACATAAAAAGAACTCTGCAACATACCTGTGTGACCATGCTTTGTATATACGTGGTTGGATGCTGCTGCTTTTGTTGAACAGCACTTTCTATTGCTACTTTCGCTACAGTGCTTGGATCCGCTCCAGCTGGCACAGCAACCATAGTTGCACTGCACCCAGCATTGTTGGGGTCACTGATTGTAACAATTCTAACTCCTACTTTATTTGGAATTCCTGGAACAGTTTCCCTGTCATTATCCTCTGCTGGCCTCTTTACAGTTTTGCATTCTGCTGTGCCATTAGTAGACCGAACTTCGGACGACAGGGTAGACTGGGACACTCTAGGTCCTGAGTGTGGAACTGCTATGATTTGATGCCCCTGTATAACAGAGGCTGTAGATTGTGGTGAGACAACTACACTTGGGCGTTGCTGAGGCACATCTGAATTCAAACTTGAAGCTAGAGGTCCATTAGGTAAATCAGTGTTGGTACCACTAAGTTGCTGGGTTAACAGTTTTGCAGCCTCCTGTGTACCGCTTACAACAGGTGAACTACTCAAAGTTAATACAGGCCCATTAGAAATTCTTTCCCCTTGATCACCTTTGGCAGTATCTTGCTGCGTGGCATCCAAATTCCCTTGTTGTTCCACTGAAGATATCTCACCATTTCCTACATGATTGGAAGTTTTGTGATTTGGAATGTTTCTGCTCAAATGAGAACCATCTCCTTTATCAAAATCACAGATTCCATTAACTAGGGGCTTCTTCAAATCACTTTTAATTTCCTGTGTGTCCACTTGTTCAAAGTTCTGCTTTCCAGGAGCTCCATTCTCACCCATTTCTAATGATGGCCCATTACTGACTTGTGAGCACTGATTGGCCTCATTCTGAGTTTTCCCTGAGTTAGAAGGAGGTAGACTGGAGTCACTATACTTTCTCCCATTTAAAAGACTTCCCACCTGCATTTCATTTTCTTTTGCATCCCCATTGCTGGTGTTTGCAGCTTCTCTTCGGCAGGAAGGATTCTCCATAACTTCAATTTTACGTTCATGAATATGTAAACCTGTTGCTTCCTTTGCTTCTTCCTCCTTTTGGCAAATTATTTTATCACCTTTGAATGGGGGAGCAGCAGTACACGGTGATTGTCCAGCTGAAGGTGCTTGGGTAGCTGGAAGTGTTTGCATCTGTAGCCCAACTCCTGTCTGTGCTCCACTCACTGCAATTCCTGCTGGAGCAATGATTTGAGGTGCATTTCCCTGACTCACAGTTGCAGTAGCGAAACTCGTATTTGGCACAACTGTTATCGTAACCTGGTTGCCAGTAGTCCCTTGGAAAATTGTTGCTGGGCTGTTTGAGATCAACTGGCCTGGCAGTATCTGTAAATTCGAAATGGGTACTGTTTGTACTGCCCCTTGGGGTTGCATTGCACTCGGGACCAGCTGAACATTTTGCTGTCCAACCAGCAGCTGCTGAGCTGGAGACTGTCCTTGAACTCCAAAACCTGGTGCCTGGTTATTGGCCATCTGATAAACCACCTGAGGGCTAGGAGCTCTTGCATTGTTAGGCGGAGGAATCTGTGGAGCTGGGAGTATAAGCTTCCCCCCTGGAGTTGAGGGGCCTCTTTTCGGAAGAAGCAGTTGTTTTATTAGACTAGACTCACTAGAGTTAGGCTGGCCTACTCCTGTGTTAGCTTGTTGTGACTGAACTTGCATTTGTATTGGTTGTTGTACCTGTACCTGCTGCTGCGACGATGCTGGTGAATGTTGCTGCTGCTGCTGCTGTCTCTTTACGGAAAGCATCTGGCTGACAGTAGGAGGGGGCCCTTGTGATTGAGGAGTGGTAGACGAAGGTGACATAACTGTAGGGATTTGATTATTAACTGGACCTGGGGATGGTGAAGAAGATGGAGTAATGCCTGGCTGACCAGTCAATTGGACAGTTTGACCAGAGGGAATAGAAGCTGGATTAGCAAGCACTATTTGATGGATGGCTGGTGCATATGTTTGACCTTGCTGAGCTGGCTGACTTACAATCACTACACTTTGCTGGGATGGTGGTGGAGGCTGCTGCTGCGGCTGCATCGGCTGCTGTCCCACAGCAGGTGGAACCTGCTGAGATGGCAGAGGCTTTGGTGCAATGTTCTGAAACCCTACCCTAGATGTTGGTGGGTTCTGGACACCTGCGATTGTAACCATCTGCCCTGTTGCTACTTGGAAATTTTGAACTGTGGTGGCAGAAACAATGTTAGATGCAGAGGTCGTGACATACTGCTGCGGAGCTATGATGACTGTATCTTGTTGCTGGTTACCAGCAGACGACTGCTGGGATGATGCCTGCCCAGGTTGTGATGATGTGCTGATTAGCTGTTGACCCTGTGACACTGCTGAACTGCATGCTGGTATGTTTTGTACTCTGCCGAATATGTGGCCCTGAGGTACAGCTTGCTGAATTACCGTAACAGGAGTGCCTGAAGGTATCTGTCCTGGTACCACTGCATGCAGTGGAGACTGTTGTTGAATCACAGGTTGGTGGTGAAGCAACGTCTGAGAACCTACAACAGTAACAGACGGCTGTTGTCCTGTAGTGCTGTAAGTTTGATTAGAAGCTTGTGGTGCTCCTCCTACAGCAATAGTAACGGGAACTGCGGACTGGGGAACAGAGCTCTGTATTACTGTGGCCTTCACTACTTCACAGGATATTGGACCTTTACTCTGTATAACAGTCACTGGAGCATTTTGTTGCTGTGTATGAACAGAAGGGTTTTGTGGAATTCTGGAAACAGTCTGTGCCACAGTATGAACACCTTGAATTGGAAAAGACATCTGTGTTGCTGTCAAAGTTGAAGACTGGTTAATAGGGGTCCTCTGGTAGTGATTTCCTACGCTTGGTAGCCCATGCGGGATTCCTGTTGAAATAAACAGAGTAAAAGTTTGTAAGCAAAAATTATGTCATGACACATTAACATAACACATTTGTGAAAATCCAAGGCTTGAATTTGTATTTCTATTTGAAGCAGTTTTTCTCCTCAGCTATGCTGCATCGGATCTAATGACGTGGCAACAATGGCTCATCTGCTTACTGGCAAGTTACACGTCAAATCCTAGAAGAGCATGCAAGTACGTACTGCAGTATTGCTATCCCTAACATTATTGAATAAAATCAATCAAAACATGTTTCTAACTGACTTCTAACACTATCAAACAATTTTTGAAAACTTTTGCCTTTTATTGTAATTCCAGAATCAATGCAAAATACTCGATATTTAATTAATTTAAAAACCTGCTGGCGAAGGAGACGACACATCAGGAATTGAATCAACCCGGATAACTGGGGTAGACGAAGTTGGTTGCTGCTGATAGTACATCTGAATGGGAAGTGGTATAACTCTCCTTTTCACTCCTACCACGTGTATATGTGCTTGACCGTTGTTACTTGGATCTTCTACTCTCTTCACTGTATGATTTGGAAAGACAGTTCTGCCAAACACAACGTAAATCTGTGTTAATAACCCTAATAACTCAACCCTCTCACAATCTTTTTGTTTTAATTAACTGCTCTCAAGTGCACTAATTCCTGCATCTTTGCAATACAGCAGGATTTTCCAATAGCATCAAACTATTCACCACTGAGGATGAGCAGGTCCACCAGATGGCTGGCCAAGATCTCATACAAGTGAAGTAAAAATACATCCAAAAACTACTTCAGAAAGAATTAAAAGGACTATAAGCAGAGAACGAACCCTATCAAAGATCATGAAATAGAATTAATCAAGCTCTAAACATTTGTTCCAAAACTGGATGACTTTGAAACTCAAATTGGCAGATCTTTTCTCAAAGAAATCTAAAGCCACAGGTTAGCACCGAGCACATACAATCACTTCTTTATTTTCGCAAGAATTTTTGTCTTACCGCAAACATTTATAAAACCCAGTTGATGTTAGGATTCCACCTCGAGCCAATTTACTACAGGTAGAGAGGTATTCAGAGTACATTTCTGCTCGAGAGACTGAGCAATCGAGATTCAGCTCAAAATGTGCATTCAACCTAGGGATAAAAAAATAAACTATGAGGCAAAATATAGAGAGAGTACTTTTAAAAGGGTTAGTAAAACACTTGTGTCTGTATCATAGAGACTTTTGAGACCTGATAACACGGGAAATAGCATTCTAGTATTATTGTCTTGGCAAATTGTTTGTTCCACGCTTTTTCCTTCTCACTGTTTAGGGGTCATATATATTGGACCATAACACATGCAATCAGTTTTACATGCAACATCTTAGTTACATATGTAATATGCAAAATATTATCTACATATACCTTTTTATTGTATATTCAGAAACAAAACTACAAAAGAATGCCTTGTTTGGCGATGTCTTCTCCCCACAGCTTGATTACTTATTTCTTAATGATTTTACTTTAGTAAAAGATGGACTGAAAGCTAATTAAATCTTCATTAGAAATTTCTATCAGAAGTTAACCTTTGTAACAAAACCAAGACTTTGTTAACTGATCTGCTAATGTAGTCCTACTTTAAAATACAGGTCAAATCGAAGATAGAATAACAGTAACATACAATCTCAACCCTGTCATTCCAATAGAGGTGGGAAGGCAGGAAAGAGGGGACTGGAATTCTAAGAGAGTACACACACAAACACTCTCACTTTCATTCCTGGAGTTCCACACAACGCAGACATCAATAAAATCCTTGAACAACCTGTTCTGCCTAACATTCCATTTCCAGGGAGAGAAACTATTTGTATCTCCTACAGAATCTCCGCAAGCACACAGACCATCCAACCCCGAACCAGGAAGCTGTGAGAGAAGGAAACACTTTCCATCAATTTAATTTTATTTCTTTCAGATCTGTTATTCCAACCCAGAGACATGGGAACAGTTCATTTCCATCAGAAAATGGAGATAAGTAACATCTCTCAAAAAATGCTCACACACCAGTACCAGAATACAGGCTCTGACAGAATAAAAATATTTTTCAAATTGTCAGCATTTATGATACGGTGCTAACACACTGGAAAACTAAACTGCATTCTCCTTTGTGGTATCTTACACTCCCAATATAACTAGCTGCTTCAAAAGACAAAAAGCACATTCTTACACTCTTTAAATTGTGTTTTCTCATAACCAGTGAAGAGAGAGTGCAATGCCATTTCTCCTGCACTTGAGTTACAATTCTATTACTGCAAAAACTGAGATCATACAGTATAACAGGAAGTGCAGGTATTAATTAAATTTGGCACATCAGATAAATGACTATCCAGCTGGGTATGTCATATTAAGTTGAAACACAATCACTGGTACCAGTGAATTGAAGATATTCAGGACTTACAATAGTGAAATGGGATCTGCAATTAGCACTTCACTGTCACATGCACTTACCTTACAAGGACTCCTGCTCAGGCTAAGTCAGCTAACAATACATCCAGGAATGTCACTCTAAATACCTTGTCTTTCTGCTGCTTCCAACAAACAGTAACTTTTCTAAATCCTACTGCTATGATTTACTTATTTTCTCACTTCAGTCAATAGGAACCAATGACTAAAACATACTCGGAAAATTTACATGAATGTGCGACACGGCTAACATTTAAGGAGAATTTTCAGGAAAAGATGTTGATTTTATTTTCCACTAGCTCGTATATACCTAAGCCTAAGTGGAAGAAAATCAAGTGCAAAATAATAGTATTCAACACTGCCAGCTGCAGAAGCACACAGAACCAAAAACAAAGCAGACATTCCAAATCTTCCTGATCTGATGCTCTATGGTTCACTCAGTATTTTTTGTCACTTGATGGTACCACAACAGCTGCAGCAGGGTATGTACCCATCCTCACTTTAACAGTCAAAACTTCTATTTTACATTTTATGCAAAGTGCAAAATTTACCTTGCCTGCAACTTTACTACTGAAAGCTGGAAATCTAGTGCTCTCTGTAGTCAAGGGAGAAGGTGGCACCAGAAGGTAATCCATAATCTCATCAGAATTAATTTTACTATTGGAGGAATCTCCCAGTCCATTAACTAAAAAGGCAGCACAGAAAACTAAGTTTGGCTAGAGATCAACCTGCAGATTTCTGAACTGAGCTGTGATGATACCAACTCCAGATATCCCCGTTTAAATGCCTAAATGTGAAAGGTCTCAGTCTTTCAACAGGACACATTAGTAATACTTTGCACTGTGCAAACACAAGCATGGGGCTAACATCAATTGACCAACAAGAATCTGCAAAATTAACCCCCATACACTTCCAGCAAAGCTTTGCTTTTAAGTAAAATGAAGTAATGACCTAAAGCACTAAAGGTTAATAAGTTCTACACATTTCTCTCGAAGGCTCTTGTCTCACCAGTAAGGCAACTGATGAACACCTGAGTTGTGAAGCAGCAGAGGCAGAGGGGTCTCTCCGGAACCAATTAATACAACTATTTAGAATTTGACTAGATTTATCTAAGTCAAATAGTGGACTAAGGGAAATCTTTCTGAACAGGAGAACCATAGGCAGAATAGTTTTCCTGTAAATATCTGACGACAACAATAGCATTAGTTGGAAGCAAGAGAATTTGGATGGAAATGGCTTTGATCTTCCCTAACTTGCTTGAGGTTCACAATGATCACACTAGAGTTTTGCAAGGCCTAGATTCATAATGAGAATAACTTTGATATTGGTGCAGTAACATAGCAACATGCTACCAGATGAAAACACTCATGAAACAGATAATGCTGCTTGACAATTTAAAAAACAAACAAAGTCAAGATAAGGGTTAAAGAAATCAAATTACATTCTATTGTAAGAGAGAAAACAACTCATTTCAAATAAGTATCAACTGTCAAAGAGTGAATATTCTGGTTGAGTTTTTTCTTTCACACTTCTTCCAAGCAATGATAGAATGGTTTTGCTTTATACTTTTCAGAAAAATGAGTATAGCAGCAAATAGAAGCAAGCTAGAAAATTCTGTGACACATAAATACAGACATTTTCCTTTGTTTTTCTTCTTCATTAAAGTATTTGAACAGAAATATACACTTACCACTGACAGGCAAATTTCTCGCTGTCTATTTCTACTATTCCTGGTGGTGGAGCAACATGTGGTGCTGTCCTAGAGGCTGTGGACAATAAGGGGAAGGAAAAAGAAAAAAAGACTTGCTGAAACCATTTTTGTTCTCCTGAATGAAGCACTTCAGCTCCATGACTTCCACTGGTACAGTTTCTCTGGTGTTGGTAAGCAGGGATATGTGCAGCTGAGACAGGTCACAAAGGCGCTCTGAGCAGACTATGGATTTGCACCACAATTCACCAAAGTGAGGCAGGGCATGCCAAGGCCAGAGCCGCCACTGAAGTGCAATCATGATGCAACTACTTTGTGAATAAATTTCCGGATTCATGATCATGACCCATGATCTCAGTAGTTCAGAGTGCTGAGCACAATACACCACCAGAACAGTCACAAATACACAGCAATTATTTTTCCAGTTCCTAAGTGGAACCAACTATAACGTAAAGAACTTTGTTATGATGTCATGTTGGTTCCTTCTATTCACTCTTGTTCATCCTCTTAATCACATTTTTTTCCAATCACTTTCACTGTGTTATCTAGATCCATTCCAGAAATAGTACACTTGACAAACAAGACCGTGTCTGTTGTAATGGTTCATTCTCTATTTTTTTCCCCAGAGCAAATTGCTATGCTGCATCTTACGCGCACCTGTGTTACACTGCTATGTGCTTTTATTAGTAAAGACAGGATGAGGTACATGCTGTTCCCCAGACCAATAATAGTTAGCTGTGCCATCAACTCCTAAAGTCCCAGTATTTAATCCCAAAATCCTATTGCAAAGATTAATCATAATTACATTTAATTTACAATTAAAAAAACCCAAAACACTTTTCAAGCTTTAAACCTTAGTTAAAGTTTGGTTCACATCACAGTAAGTGGTTTAGCTTCAACAGAGCCATGATTCTGTGTGTCTGTGTCAAGTCTGCAGTTCTATCAAAATGTCCGATAATACTCTGTGTACAACACAATATAAAAGAGACCTCTAATTTTCTGAAAAATATGGGAACAATCTAGAATGGACACTTTTTATTTTCACTGAGCAAGTTAAAATAAGTAATGTACTTAACTTTCCGTAAATTTTCCAATTAGCAACTGAAAAATTCTGATTTTTTCAAAGTTTATTTCAGAACAGTTTTGCCTAACACAGCTTTATATTTCCTTTGTGAACAAGTGTCTGAAAAAGATACCATATGTTATGCATAATGTTATACTTATTTATATAAATTAATCAGAAACCTCCAGAAGGCAAAAAATAACACAAGCCACAGACTATTTTGCAAGAGAGGACTATCTCTAGAAGTGATACTGACCTGGGACACCCGCTGCATGGGCCTGTGAAGAACCATGATCCATTACTGGTGGTCTGACATCCGGTACTCCTTGCTGGGTAACGCACTGATGTTCAATCAATTTTACAGCAGTAAGTGCATCAGGTCCAAACATCTGGATGTCCATAGAAACCAGACATACTAATGTATCTAAAGTATTAAATGTAAAACCAACAATGACATTAGGACAAGACAAATGAATGCTCATGGGACATACTAATTTGCTTTAAAATTGCCATGTGTTGAAATATAACAAACTTATACATGCTTCTGTTAAGAATGTACACATTCCTTTCATGGCATTAAACCCCCCCACCAATAAATCTACTTCAACAGCTTTAGCTTCCCTAGTTATTGGCATCATCAATTTCTTGAGGACACAGAGCAAAAGTTAGTAACTAACCTCCTGTTCTAATATCCATCCCTAAGCTGCACACACACATAATCAAGCCACATTTCTAACAACTCAACATGACATATTCTTAGGTCTTTTTTCCTACAGAAGTGATAGAAATAGATTTTGCTTCTCCCTTACCTATGCTCTTCTCTACTTTAGCAATTTTTGAGCAGGCCACTTCTCCCATTTCTGTGAGCATGTATAGCACCTCAAGTGCTGAGATTACAAGCAGCACATCTGGTAGTGTGAGATGACATATGATCTCTTTATAGGATTCTTGATCCACATATTCACAAATTAAGACACCATTATCTTCAGCCTTACAAAGATTTGCCAAGATTTCCATGCCTGAAGGACAAATACAAAGCAGTTTTAAACAGCAATAATTAAAATTCTAATACAAAAAGAACAGTTAGAGATCTTACCTCTCATTTTTAAAAATCTATCCCTTGACATGAGGCATTTTGTAACAGTGTGAAACATTAGATGAGTAGTTTTGAAATCAACAGGATCCAAAAGAAGCTGATAGGAAAGAAAAAAAAAAAATCTGTGATTAACGCTGTCCATATAGCACCAATTGCTCAAATCTTCAGATCTGCATATCAAAGTATAAGATTCAAAAGTGTTTAAATGCAGTACATACAAAAAATATCCGTATTCACAAAAACAGAACACAGAGCTTTTTATTGTGGCAAGCTTTTTGAGCTCCATCCTCCTTTTCTGCTCTGAAGTAACAGTCCAATTTATACTTTACAGTGCCCAGAATAATGAAAATAATTTTGTTCCCAGGCAGTCAACAGAATACACAAATATATTTTAATATCCAACAAAGAAAAAAACTTGAGAAATGACAAATATTCCTTCCTAAACACTATCACAATCATTCACCCTGTTTCTATCTATCTGCTTCTCAATAAGAGCTCTTGAACATTATAGTATGAAACATTCTCTCTTATTCAAGAGAAGCTGGATACATGGTAAATGAAAACACAATCTCTTTTTCAATATTCAGCAGTGGACCAATACTTCAAGTCGCGTTCTCTGATACTGACCCATTTAATTAAAATTTACCTGTTACATTTTAAAATATGAGGAATATCTGAACATATCTACCTGTAAAATCTGTATAATTTATCTGCACAGTGATATGACATACTGAAATAGTGTCTTTTATTACATTAAAACCTCTTTGAAAAGAAGAGGATGCCTCACATGATTCAGGCAGTACACCAGCTTCCTGGTGCCCACTACACGCTGCACAAAACCCTCTACCACTCCCTTCCTGAAACGTGCTATTTGAAATTATGACCACAGGTTATAATTAAGATGAAGGAGTTAGTCTATAGCCTTTAGAATTTTACTAAATTCCTTTCTTCTCTCTGGGTAACTCAACTGAAAGGATGCACTATGAGTATCTGCAATCTCCCTACACAGTCAGCCTCCTCCATGTGATTCTGTTTAAGCAAACTGACATATACAGTCCGTTTTTTTGTTTTGTCCCTGAATACTTTTCAAATTACTATTTACAAATTCAGAGAATAATTTATTTCCTGATTCATCCAATAATAAAGGAAGAAATTCATTTAGTTGACGCTAAAGTAATGCTTTTCTAAAATTATATTTTAATTGTTCTGTTTTGAAGCACATTACCTCTGCTGCAATGTTTCCCAGCGTGTCAAGCCCCAACTGCCGTAGAGAAATAAAATGACTATGAGCAGAAAGTAGCAGGAACCGAAGACAAGTACGATTAGCTGCCAAAAGTTTAACATTTCCCTCTTCAAAAGAAAGATTACGTAAAATCACTGCGATCTGAAGTACCCGCTGCCCTTCGATATCATTAATGCCCAATTTGCGAGGTGGATGAAATAAGGATTCCCAAATCCATTCTTCTGACGGAATTTCTACAAAGTAAATAAGTAAATTTTAGTCCTTCCTTATCTCATATACATGTTGGTAAATATAGCATAGTCAAGATGTCTCACCTTGAGATTTGCTTCTGTCAGAAATTAGATCACGAACTTCAATATCCTCAACAATATCCTTCCAAAACTGAAGAAAGAATTAAAAATACATTTAATATCTAGGGGATGATAATTCTTTAAATATTAATTATTTCGATTTCTATTGCTTTAAAATATTGAAAAATATTAAAAGGATTGTTCTTTGAAGATTTCCTAGTACCTTGATTCATCTAATAGTAACAATATTTTCACTCACGGGATGATAGGCAAGATGTTCCGTGATATACATTAAGAAACTCTTCCTTTCAAGCACCAGAAGTATGCATTCACGACCAATCAACACTCCCACAAAAGTACTTTACTGAAGCCCTTACTGAAACTATATGGACAGTTTTCCACAATTAAGACTATAGCAGGTGTAAGTAGAAAAAAAGTACAGTTCATCCTCCTTCATCTCCTACAAACAGTGAACGCCTAAAGCAGAAGATAGCAACTCCTCTCAGTTTCAGCAGATTTTAGCTCCTGCTAGAAGTACAACAGCCAGATTTTTGCCTGGAGAGACTTTTTAAAGCTTCTGCCATGTCTTCCACATCATCATAAGTCAATGAAAAGAGAGAAGCAATAACCATCAAGAAGCTTTATAAATATAAGCAAAACGGAATGTTTCAGCAGACTGGAATTCAAATTACAAATATACGGCACGATCATTAAATGATTGTTGTGTCGCTTGTCCTGTTGAAATACAAGAATTAATCAAGGGATTAAGTTTTGCGAGCTAATACAAATGCACATTGTGATGCATATTAATACAAAAATATATAATTATATATACATTATAATGTGTGTTTTGTAATACAACTATAAACAGTCCTTTGACTAATAAAAATTAATACATTCTTTTGACTCACTAATGAAATACAGCTCCTCTTTTGGCTATGATCACAGAAAAAACCCACAAATAAATCTAGATAAAAAGGGAAGGATGGAAAGTACAACCAGCTGAACAGCAGGAGAAATTTTGCTATGCAAATGTAATTACTAAATTACAGCACTCATACCAAGCTTGACGCTATTATTTTCTTGAAAAATAGAATACTACAGATTTTCTAAACTGGAAGAAAAAGAATTTTCTACTGCAATGCTGCTAAACGACATCCAAGTGCTATTTAGTAAAGAGGATTACTTGCACAGAAAGTTTATCACCTCATTTTAGCAAAGACAAGAACAGCCAGATGAAAGTCTAACTTCTTAATCTTTGTGACAAACAGATTTTTCTAATTAATACCGAGGCCATCATCAAGAGCCACAGAAGACCAAGGCACACAGGTAAAATCTGCATTTTGAGCTGCCCTTACAATTAGAGAAGGAGAGTATTTAAGGAACAGGCTTAAGTTGGTATATTAAATAAGCACACAGAAGTATAACTTCTAGAAATTTATTAGTCAGTCCATGCTTTCCTTCAGGATGTTTCCTTTTGGCAAAGCAATGAAGACATTAAGCCTTTACATTTCACTGCTACTTAAAAGAAAAACCTCAGAAGCTCTTAAAGATGAGATGTTTAATTAGTTAAGGATTTTTAAGAAGGGAATATTGTACAGAGATACTGAAAGTCTTCACCTTCAACCCAAATCTCTTTGAAAGAGTCTACAGTCAATCACAATAAAAGGTTAAAACTGCTGTCATACATTAAATGTTACAACAGAATCACATTTTCACCTCTTAATTACAGTCCAAATAGAAAACATTCAAAAACCTCTGGCAAGATAAGGTATAAAGGTACAAATTTTTCTATTTGGAAGGCAAATCATCCTGGACATGTTCTCAAAGGGATGGAAAATGAGGATTTAATTTTTTTGCAGATGAAGACACTAGAGGCACTCTTAAAGATAAAGCTTCAAAGCCCTATGGCTAAAGATGAGGACAGAAATATACTGCTGCAAAACTGTTCATCTCACCTAAAACCCACAGGACAGATTCACGCTAGTTGCTTGAACAACTGAGAAAAAGTCTCCCTTTCCTAAAGAAACAGTCTCTCAAAGAAAGCTAGTTGTCAGAGCAGATGTGGTTATCTTTTTCATACAAGAACAGAACAAGGCTCCTTTCTGCAGGTTAAAATGAGAGATACACCACAGTACCAAATAAATTTTACTCACACATGGCTGTTGTTCTTCAAATTGCTTCATTATACAGTCATGCTGTGAGTGTAACATGCTAACCACTCAAATTACAGAATTTTTGCCTCAGGATTCTCTGGAGCATATGCACAAGCCCTATTACCTACGTGAGGCACACCAGAGTACTGTGTGCTCCCCATAGCCTTGGTTCCTCTGAGTCCTAAAGATCTGGAAAGACTCTTAAAAGCTCTAAGGAAGAGAACCTGAAACACAGGACATGAATATGCAGACAATACAACTTCAAAAAGAACAATTAAAGAAGATACATACTTTTTCTGTCTTGAGCATTTACTTCCACATACAGAAGTCCTGTAGGCGATAACGCTCACCAAGAATTCTGCTTTACCTGCGGAAGCATCCCAGATTCTTTGGCTTGCTAAAAACTGTAGGTTTGCATTCCCAAAGCCAACATCTTTTAGAGGTGTTTCAGCAATCATGAAATGCCTACTACAATAGCAAACCAGGCTTCCTGTGAACACTTTGCAGATTTCAAGATGTCAAACATTCTGCAAAAGCTCCAGTGATATCACTGAAGAAATCAAATATATCCAAAAGATAATACCACCATAACCCTCAGAAACACTACCCTACATCCTCCATTCAACCAGCCAGTAACTTAAACAGCTAATCAGTAAGCCATGTGTTCAGAAAGCCAAGCAGCTAAGACACAAACTATTGAATGTGACATTTAATGCACCTATTTTAGAGACGGGCTGTTAACTATAAAGAGGGGTCAGGATTTCCCAGGACTTCAGCTGCTAACAGGCATGTTGCAACAATTAATGTACAGATGGAAGCCTGATACACATTTATGACTCTACTGAGCTCCAAAACACCTGAAAGTTTTACCACAGATAGCTGAGGTGTGTTCCTAGTCGAGGAAAGCTGTATCTGTCTCTATGTAGAAGGTAAAGTAACTTTCCATCTGACAAGAACAAGCAATCTTCCAGCAGGCACCATTACATAGGAGAGTTGACCACCTGCCCCAGAAAAGTTCCTATTCTGTTCAGGGAACGACAAACAGCTTGAAGATACATTCTTGTGCACTGCATGTATAGTCATGCAAGGAATTAAAAAAGTGCAGTCAGCCTGGCCTAAGACAATCAAAGTCTCAATCAAACTATCATGCATAAAATCAAGATGTCCAAACATTTTGAAAAGCACAGGTCTCTTTTGAGAGATGCTATGACAAACACATTTCACCTGATTCCCATAGAAATGATAATGCTGAGTCAATAGTAAATATGAATTCTGCTTCTTTCACTCAGACAGAGGACTCCAAGGAACCCACAGAAGATTCCAGGACAATTAAGACCTCTTCAGAAAGAAAGAACGAGAGCAAAAATTTTTTTCAGGAAAGTAAGTTGTACTGTCCATTGCTTAACTGCAATGATGTAGCTCATTAATTACAAACCCCTTATAACATAGTAGGGAAAAACAACCAATAAAAACCATAACAGCACCTCGTTCTCAAAGTTATCCTCTATGATTCTGGGGAAATACAGATGATTCCATGTCTCAGATAAATCTTCACACTGGAATCATGTCCTACCAGTAAATGATCAAAAAACCTACCAGTTCTTCTTCCAAAGCACTAGAGCTACCCACAGTGATCACCATCTTGTACTCCTGAACAAAGGTGTTCAGACATCATAAGTTCAGAGTGAGTCTGCAGCCTCTATTCTTTTTCTTTAGAAGGAAAGTGCTGGTGAATAACCTTCTTTGCAGCATTTAAGCAGAGTGGTTTGATTGCTCTCAGTCCACTCAATGATTGTTTCTAGTCTAAGCAGGAAAGATCCCGTAAAACGATGAGGGTAGGCAGAGAATGACCAAGTGGAAAATAGAATTAAATAATGTACATGCAATGTTAGCAACCTCTCTATCACTAGAGAAGAAGCGAAATACAGCAAAATTGTTGCTTGTCCAAAGAACAGGCAAGAGTGGAAAAGATGAGTTAAATGAAGCTTTCTGGCCATTCCTTTGAAAAACGTACTTCTATCACAGAGGCAAGAAAAAAATCAATTTAGCATCACAAGCAATTATTTATTCCCTACTATAAACTATGGGTAGATGCAATCTGGTACTACATATCAACAGTAATGAACAAGAAAGGTTGAAAGTGAAGCTCTTTATTAATAGTTATTCAAATATATATATTTAGATCATGGTAACACATTATCAATAGGAATAAAAAGCTAAAATCTGGAAGCAAACAAACAACGCTTTGACTATGTGACACCCAGATGCTAAGAGATAATGGACAAAGAATCTGATTCACACGCACAATGTGGTTATTGTCAGTAGCCAGGTTCCTTTGGAAAAAAGATGCACAAGTCTATACAAAATTCACTGGCAATCAGATTAATCAAATTACTGTCCATAAAACCAATGAACCCTTGACTACTTATTGTCCCCAGAAAAATATGAGAGCAAACGGAGTCAAGTCATCTTGACAGATCCCTGTGAGAGACAAGAAAGGTAACATTTGAAAAGTATTTCGGGCATTTTAAATGCACAAGGATTTCTCTCTACATACTATCCAAGAAAGATTCAAAGAATAAATGCACAGTAAAGAGAACTGCAGAAGAAAGAGCTGGACAACAAAATAAGAACTTCAGGAGCGAAAAAGGAAATCACAGAAGTAATGCATTATGTAAAACAATAAAAGACAAACACTACATGTGAACCTGGATAACACAAAGAAATTCAGAGAGAAATTAAACAGTTGAAAAAGGTAAAGCTTACGGAGTAGATGAGAAAACATCTCAAAAAGATGTCATCAGAGCTTGGGGATGACAAAACAGAACATGAAGTGATACAAGATAATTGACAAACTGCCAGCTGTTTCAATCCTTAAGTAAGGACATGCAGTCATTCCAACTACCCAGAGATTTAAGTGTACTGACGGCACCAGGCAGAATCAAGAGGGGAGAAAGCCAAAAAAATTAACATAACTATAAGGGATAACAGCAGGTTCAACTAAAATGATATTCATATTCTGCAATTAATGGAACAGATTTACTGACTAGTAAAGATATTTGTTTCCGTTTAGAGGGAAGCACTGTAGAAAGTGAGAAAATAAGTAGCACTGCAGATAAGATAATGGAAATTACAAATTTCCCAAACAGCTTTTTTATAATGCAGGAAGGATGTGGGGGGAATAAAAAATGTTAATTGATTCCTGCAAATTTTCGTATAAAAAAACATGTTGTTTTTCATCGTCACCTTCAACTGGGACAGCAGCGGTGTTGGAGGACAAAACTAAACAGGCAAGCTCCTTGGCTCATGAATATGACCGTACCAAACTAGTAGACTGTTCTGAAAAAATGATGATACTGCAGCACATGTAAAGTAGAATGATTTTAAGTCAGAATTAGAGAACAGTAGATTATAAAACCAAAGTATCAGTGCTGAAGGAACTGACAAATTCTTTATGATAAATTAATACAGAACTCAAAAGCTGCCCGAATACCGAACAACCAACCAATAGTTATTGTGTAGATGTTTAAGGGTGGGAGAAATATGAATGGTGATAATCTTATCACTCCTAGTATCCAAAGACATAGTAGAATGAAGGGAAAAATAACAAAGAAAAACATACTGCCATTTTTTTTATTAAGAGACTAAAAATTAAAATCAAGCTTATTTTAAGCAAACATTACAAACTTCCACAAAACATTTACATATAAATACATAATTCTAAAATTCCAAATATCTGTATAAAGACATTGAAATACAGAAACTAAATGCCTCTATAAAATTCAAAGTTCTAAGCTAAAGTTGTGGATATATTTCAAATAGCAGGAGGAGGAGCTTGGGAAAAAGTTAGTAAGAATAGCTACACAGATGAAGTATCAAATACTCTGAACATATCTCAGATTATTTATATTTATTTAATTTGAAAAGTTGTTTTCAGCTAACAAAAACTAGACTTTCAGTATTTTTTTAACATTCTTTGCATAAAATGGGCAAATCATCACTGAAATCGACATTCTATGGCCAAGAATCCAAGTTTATGGTTTCTCTATGAATGCCAAATTTAACCCTGAGAATAATTCTTAGAACAGCTTCAAGATTTCTAGTATTTCTCTGCCATCCCACCCCCTCAGCCTCAAAACGCCAACAAACACATGAAAAAATCCACTGAGGTCCAAGGGTAACATTAAAAAATTGAACAACATTTCTATCAATTCAATTCCTATTAGTTTAGGATTCATATTTGTTTTAAGAAACTGCATTCCCCACCCTTCTTTCTATGAACCTAAAGTTTTGTGTGTTCATGCCACCTCTAGACTTTAATACATAATTCTGCATTTTTCCTGTGCCACTTAAAAATTTTTTTCCATTTTAATCTTTACACAGATTTCTAATCTGCTGCCACTGCAGTAGAGAAGCAAACTGGAATGATAATCTTACAAAATCAAGACACAAACAACTGGCAGCAAAACAAAAAACCCCAAACACCAAGAATTTTTAAAAAGATTATACGAACAATGAAAGGAGGCACACACATTCAATAAATATTCTATTACTCTTAAAGCTGTAAAAGCAAATTTTTTTTAAAAAAAGATACACAACCTCTGCTCTGTCAACCAAATCTCTCTCTCCTATGTCACATGAAGATCCCATAATGCTTCCCCTTACTTCTGTTTTGACACAGCCACAGCTGCAATACAAAATAAATTACTTCCAGTAGTAGGATCAAACAAATGTTTGAAGTAAGATGTTCTGAAACATCTGGATTCTTTGCATTAGAGATATTTTTAGATCTGCTGTTAGTTTCTGATATGCTTTCAACAAGATTTCACTAGAGTGGTACTATACATGTTGTAATGTTCAAAAATAAATCTTGAACAGCATCCAAGTTTCTTACTAGTAAACCTTATTGCAGTTACAGTGGTTCTACTTAACACTTCGTTAAAAACATTTATCAGAACCATCTGCCCTTATCTATCACAATTACTTAAGTTTATATAATCAAGGAACATGAAATAAATTAGAATTCTGTGTAATTTTAAGTGTTTACAGATCTAGACATGGTGCTTGTTGCTGCTCTAGATCAGCAACAGTCTGTGACAGCTTAGGCTGAAGTCAACACAGAAATGCTGAAAAAAAATGCTTTAAAAACAAAACAAAACAAAAACCAAACCACAACCTATAGTACTTTCTGTTCCTGGTTTTACACTTGCCTTCAGTTCAAGTTCACAACACTAACAAATACAAGAGCTTACCTTTTTTGTTCTTCACTTTACCCAGCAAATTTTGGATAGGGGATCTATTCGCTGATATTTTAGCAACAGTTATAATTTAACGAACACTACTATGGTCCAACTTGTCCCAAAATTGAGTAAAAGACAAATAGAAAAAGCTCCTACCAAACATTTCTCTATAGTATTGGAAAGACATTTCAGTATGAGACAATTAAGAAAATGAGCTGAAACTCAGCTGTCATTCCAAAAGGAACTCTGCAGCTTATCTCTTCACATTTTTACTTAATAAAAAACATAAATTAGCAAAATAATCCAGGTTTCTTCTATTTTAGCCACATAAATGATTACCTGAAACTCAATTTAAGGAAATCTTATATCATAGCAAATATGCTGAAATGTCAAAGCTATTTCTAATATAATGTATTTCATGTTTTCATTCACCTCAAAATACTCACCTAGAATACAGAGGAAGCATTTATACACAGAAACTTTAGTTATACTTTTAACCTCATTTCATTACTTGTACAGTAGATCATGCCCTCTAGTGGAAAGATAAAAAAGCCTTGGCAAAACAAAAACAGTCCAACTGAAACAAACTCACAACATTGCTACTCTGTTTAAATTTGAACTATCCTTCTTATGTTATGGACTTAATTTTCATAATCCAGAACATTACTGATCATGACACTTCTGAAAACATCACACAGCATTGTTTTCTCTGGCTAAATATGTTGGCAAGTTCTCCTTTTCCTCACACATCCCAGCTTTCTTACAAAAAGAAACATGGGTTTATTAATTTGTCTACATCTATTTTTTCTTAAGACATTTCTTCCTGCTTACCCAAACATTTTGACAACTGTCATTTAGTGTCCCATTATATTTACATTAAAAAACATGCTAATGTAGCTTATAATTTTCTATCTTTTTAAAGGCTTTGATACCTGCCACACGTAATTCAAAAGTATTTTAATAATTTAAAAATTACCTTAACAAAATCTCTATCAGTTTTCTCCTTCCATTCGTCTCCAAATACAGCAGAAAACGATCCTAAAGCTTTAAGTATAAGAAACAGAATTTAGTAAAATAAAAAAGAACATTTTTGTTTGAATTTTTACTAATGCAGCAACTAAATAAAGACTGAATAACACTACAGACTCTTCCAGTGTTTCCTTTCATTAAAAAAAGTCCTGCACTAAACTGTAATTTCTATAGTCATTTAATAACCTGCTATTGCAGTTTTACAGTTTAGATCTAAAATAGGTAGTCCATAAGGCATGGACCAGTTTATGAACCCTTTAGGAAACACATGGGAATCTTTTTCATAGGTCTTTTCCATGAGTCAAGGTAACTGTTCAATTTTCAACTTCACATCAACAACCGTTTTCCACGTGTAAACCATGTTCCAAGCTGTAAACACTATTGTAGTAATTGAACAAATTCCCACTAATGTTTTCTAAAAACAGTAGCAGTGAGATTTTGACAGTACTCAATCAAAAGTCACTGTTTAACCAGGAAGCGTAATTGATGTTCTTGGGTGTTTGGTGGAGCCACTGCCACAATTTTTCTAATCATCACACCTCGAAAGCAGCAAAGACTCATTAGTCCATCCGACTCAAAGACTTAAGTCAATCCAAAATTAAACTGTCTTGCAACAGTGCTGTAATGAACTAATGACGTGTTTAAGTTAAACACCTTGGTTCATAAAGTTGTATTTCTTTGAGCAAAATGTTGCAACTCCAAGATCACATCAGCTTTCAACTCACAGAATCCAAATCCAGGCTTATGCAGCACCCCAAACTGAAGATACTGTAGCCCTCCAGACTCCCAGGGCTACCCTATCACACGCAATATAACTGCCACCTCAAACATTATAGAGAAAAAAAAAGCTGAAGACATATTTTTCTTGTCATTTAGACACAGTGCATTATAAATCCTAACAATGATAAAACCTTAATTAAATACAAGCTAAACCTAAACCCTACATTAAATAAAGTTAATCAGCTATCATTTATTTACAACTGAAATTATCGTGGCAGTATTTTCATACTACGTGAATTTGCTAATTACAGATCTCATTTAATCACCAAGCCTGACAGATTTACCTTCATTACTTATAATATAAAAGCTTGTAAGTATTTAAAATTGAAGCTTCACGTCTCAAAAAAAATAAACACCCAATCCTTTTCTTTCCCCAGTTTGTCCCAATTAGTCCTCCTAATGCTGCTAGGACACTCCCTCGATTTATCCAGAAGATGTAATCAGGTAGGATGAAAAATTAATTTTTTCCCCAGGGAATGAAAAGACAAGTCCATTACACGTTCATCATTCCTCTTGGCTTTACTTCAACTAATATTTGATATAAGAAATACCAATTCAGACCAGCTATGGAACAAGTCTGTGCTCAGAGTTCTAGTTAAGAACTCCAGAAAACTTTGCCTACCTTTGCAATATCAGAAAAAAAAAAAAATAATCATGACTCAGCAATACAAAACTTTATTAATTTTTTTATACGTTTCTAACTCTACAGAAATTCCATCAAAAGAACAGGGAGTGAAGGCAAACTCAAAAAATCTAGAGAGCAAGCACCCTGGAATCACTAACATGCAGGACTATGTTTCACTTTAGCTTCCTTCCAAACAATTTTTTTTTTTTTTAAAACTTCCTGTGACTGCGCTAGATGCAAACACAAAATGCCTGAGGTCTAAACGTATCTGAAGGGCATGGGTACACATCAAACAAGAGAAAGCTGGGAAACATTAATGCAATTCTGGGGGAAGGAAGGGAAGGGAAAGCTAATGATAAAAACCCCCACGGAACAATACACAATGTCTAACATTGATTCTACCCCAGAATTTTGAAACAGAATCTCTGACATACCATACGATGTTTGTTTTACACATGCAAAGTAGATTTATGCTCTAAGAGTTGTGATCATCTGCAGTAGCAGACTTAAATATACTGGAAAAGCTCGTTTGAGCAATTTCTTACAGAGGTAATTAGTAAAATTCAGCATAACAGCAACAAAAAAATCAGTACATAAAACCAGTAATATTTCCTCCTCACCACTACAAGACAAGAACTAGGATCTTATGATTTTAGGATGATTTGGGTCAACTTATTTTTTCCCCCCTCTCCCTGACAGAGAGTCAAACAAGCGGTTAACAAGGAACAACTTGGCATGGAGGTCACACTGAACAAGTCAGATAAATGTATTTCACATACTGAAGTATGTGAATCAACTCTCCTAAAATTTATGCGCTAACATAAAGTAGTTCTGAAACTCAGATTAAGATTTTTATCCCTTGAGTTTTGTATTCTTAATTTCACCACAGTTGAATGTGTAGTGAAGTACAGGGCAGAAGTCTTCGTGGGTCATTGTTTTCAGACTGCTCTTTTGTAATTTTTAGATTTATGATGTCTTCTAACAAAAGGAATACGAAAAGTTAGCATGGTGCTACAAATTCAGAAGAAATCAGTAATACACTACAAGCAGATGGAAATCCAGTGTTGTAAGTTTAAGCATCTTGGACAATTAAAACCTCACTGAAAAACTAATTCTTACATTTCACTGAACTGTCACACAAGACCATTTAAAATGACCTCACTTAAAGGTATTTGTAATGTCTGATAAAAATGGTAACTGTGGACAAGGTAAAGAAAAAACTAGATATACATATATTACAGTGCAATAAATTACAAACATTTTAATTATCAAGGGTTGTGAAAGATGCTACAACAGATACTGACTCTTTCTGTTGCAAAAATATTATATACTTACTGTCGTCAAACACCCCAGCATTTGCAAGCAGTAAAGTGATGATTTTGGGGTCCTTTTCAAGCTGCATAACGTGCTTGCTTTCATTTGAAAGAAGAGTACATACATTAATTGCAAAGTCCACTTCATTTGGGAGTCCAGATAACAGTGAAAGCACCAATTTATTATAGTCATTTGGTGAGTTAAAGTCCATAGACAGCCCATAGCTTTGACGAAGGTAATCTAAATAAGAAAAAAAAAAAATAAACCGTTTTCATAGCTAAAGTAATTAATATTCAGATGATATATGAAGCAATATTATTATGAATTATAAGTATTTTATGTTTATTAATAAGATATTGTGGGTTTTAACAAGTTTTTACAGTATTCAATTTATTTTTCCCATTTGTCTTTGGTCCAAACACTGAACATGTTGTATTTAGCTGTGTACCTTTCTAGTTAGATATTAATTCCTTCATCATCTCCAGAATGCAATACTGCAGTAGATTCTCCCAAAGAAAAGCTTTGAAAATGCAAATTTTAATTAGAACAGGATAGATTTGTAACACAATTTGGAGTCACTTCCTATACAACTAATTAATGACACATCCATTCCACAGAGTCCACCAGCTTCTGATTTGTTCATTGGTTCAAGATTGATATTCTGGTCTCTAAATCATAATGGTGTTGATTCTGGCTCTTTAGGCACATGTTTTATTCCTCAGATTTTAAAGATTACTGAATCAAATGCTCAGTTCAGATGACTGATGTGACAGAAACATAATCTCTGAATTTCCAAGGTATGTTGTTTCAAGACAAGTAACTATTTAGCCCTGCTAATTAGAAGAAGAAAGATGTGTAAATGAAAGAAATAGTTTACGGATTCTCATATTTATTTTTATTTGGTTCAGAGTGGAAAGGGGTTTGAGTGTATTAAATTCATAATCAGAGTGACCAACAGATTCAATAGTATTAATAATATTGTGAATTTATCTCCACACTCTTTCTGTAGCCTTACTAAACATATATATATGGCAAAAAATATGGAAAAAAATAGCAGTTTTTCCTCACAAATTTACCTGACACACTGTGTTGCTGGTAATTATAGGAAGTTGGAATTGCACCAATAGGAAGTTGTGGCTTTGGATTGCCTGGTTGTACCTCATCATCCTCCTCCCCAAAATGATGGACTTTTTCATACTTTTCTAGATAACTGGAATTAAAAAAAGACACAAAGGTTTTGAGTATATATAGTAAAACTAAATCGTTCTTCCTCCAAGAGCTGAACTGTCAAAGGAAACAAACTGTACAAACACAGAGATTTACTAGAAACAATACTCAAGGCAGCATAAAACATAAAACATGACTCAGACTCACACAATAGGTGATACAGAAAATGCAGATATGTGGAATTATGGATTTTGATATTAAATTTTCTCACATTTCTCAATAACAATCCCTAGCTAATTTGCAACCTGTTGAGCCCTCTTGTGCCTAAGTCCATTTTTCCTAAATCAGCTTTTGCTACACAGGGTAAGTCTGCAGGTTTGAAGCATCATTACTCTGTGCAGGTTACCAGTACACACACTGAGGTCAAGTCCAGAATAATACTCATTTCTTTTTGCCTGGCCTAAAGAGAAAGAGTCCCAGCAATTATACAATAGTAAGAGAATTCAGGGATACAAAGGGCAACAATTCCGGATCAGAAGTTCTGAGCAGTGGCTGCAGCTAACGATGACTGGAAATCCCTTTGAACCCCTTAAGACAAAAAGACGCTGAAATACAGTACATAGAACAAATTGCGAGCACAGAAGTTACATATAACAAAAGTAAACAGTCAATCAGGTTGGTAAATTAATTATCTCAATTAACAGTTAATTTAGCATTAAAAACTTTTAACTTTCAGAACTCTCTATACTCTAATATCTAAAGTCAACTTAAAAGGCCCACAGTAGCCTTAACCCTTCATGATATTATTTCAAGTCCAAAGGTGCCTAAATTTGCAAACTTTCACTGTGCTGAAAACTCACAATATTCAGTAAATGAAATCATAAATTATTTCCTTATTATACAGTATCTCTATTAAAACATTTACCTTCCTCTTTTTATATGCTAAAAATATTTCATATATGAGGAAACCCCCAGCCTTTGGTACAAGTCTTGTCAGCAGATGCTGAAGTCATTAACTCATGGTGAATCAGAAACATTTTAAGAAAACAGTATTATCACTGCCCTTCAGGGAATATCTCACACGCATTAAATTATTAACTATTTCATAAATTTAGACATCAGTGACATAACCATACCGTTAAAGTGTTAGCGAATACATTTTTTTGGCAAGAAAATGGTACATCCCAGAAAAAAGGGGAAATAAAATCAGAGCTACTAAGGCATATGATGTTGTACTGTATCAGTGTTTAGGATATTTAAAGTACTATCTGTTATTGCTACATGAAGCACTGCTATAGCACCACCCTCTGTATTATGCAGACACTTGAGTGAGTTCAGGAGTCAGCAAAAATCTTCCCTGCACTATAGCATTTGCTTTTAGGGATTTTAACAGACTAAAAATTACATTTAAATATGTTTGGTTTCTATCTTTAAACCAAAATTCCTAGTTTAAGCAAACTAGGTTCCAATTAAATATGCAAAAAGTAATACTATTAAATTAAGTTATAAATAACTTTTTAAAACTCAGCTCACAACATGCCTACCCATAGGTTTTTAAATCTAAATCCTAATTTTTCTCTCCCGCTATACTTTTCTTTCCCTTTTAACCCACTTCTTCACTTCTTTCCTTCTTATATCGAAAGAGTTAAGCCAAATACAATCCATAGCTTCTATATGGCAAAAGGTGCTTCTCAGCATATGAGGACAGACAGTTCTCCAAGGAGGAAAAATAGAAATAAAAACAAAGCAGGGTAGCTCCTTCATAAAGAATTTATTTGTTGTTGCATTGAAATGATCATTCAGAAAGCCTGACCCAAGTACTCACATAGATGTTGTATTGTTTTATCTTACATTTTATCAGAAGTAATACCATAGCTTTATTATCTGCTTTCAGCTATTCAAGCTTTATTTTTAAAAAAATCATTTCCTTCCAGTATCAGTGAATTGTGAAGCACTCCATAAACAAACATTACATCACTGAATATAACAATTATACACACACACACACAAAAAGATCAGATATGACAGCTTCCTTTTTCCATATTATCATTTACTTGAGAACTTCTTAAATATTTTAGGATAACTTCAAAAACCCCACAACACGTGGGGGGGGTTATATATATATATATATATATATATATATATATACACATACACACACGCACATATGGAGAGCATGTTAGAGCTCAGTTCAGAACCATGCTTAAGCTCTGCATGGGAGATTAATATTATATGTAGTATGGGAGTATGTAATTTATAAGTGAAGAGGTGAAGAGAGAAATAAACTTACTGTAGAATATAACTGATAAAAAGATTTTTTAAAAGCATGAAGTTATAGTAGCACAGCCAAAACTCAAGCGGTACAGACAAAAATTGAATGCCTGGTGAATAATGCACCATGCAATCTTAGGTGTCCCATGACTCCATGCATTCTAGAATCTATCTGTACTGGCTTCTCAAAATAACTGTGCAGATGCCCGAACACAGCTGCAAAAACAAGGTTTACTGGAATAAAACACTCATCTTGGACTGTAAAAGCTAAAAATCCATACTTTAAAATCATCTTGAAAACATTTTATTTGTCCAGTGACAGAAGCATTTATTTGTACACCTGCATCCTGACCAGCATCTCTTCCCTATTCTGACCATTCTGAACCCAGAAAATATTGTAGTGACTATGAACCAAAAAAAATACCAGTGACTTATGAATTCTGACAGGTTAAACTCCGACCTGTACACATAACTGATCACTACTTTAAGATAAACTTGACAGTGTCTCCTAAAATCCTAAGAAGCAACATAGTTATGCAGGATCCTGAACTACATGCAAATCTAACAGCATGTAGGACGACATTTCCAGTTTATCCTGGTCCAAAATGAACCATGGGAACAATCAAAATACTTTCCGTTAAACTCTGCTCAGTGCAAAAGTCATCTTCTACCAGCATTGTTTTTTGTTGTCTTTAGAACAGTTCAGCCAATCACTGGCAGCATCACTGCCATTGTGGTTTGAGTGAGTTTGTACTGTAATCGAGGTGACCAATGTCGAAAAGATGACTTTATAAAACTAGTCTGACTTCTGATACCAAGTGAAAATGAAACCTGAAAATCTAGAACTGACCCTTCCTACGCACACACAAACATACGCTTTGCTTTGTGCTCCTACGAGATCACCAAAAGCTGTTGAAACTGAAAAAACGATACAGCCTTCACAAAGTCCTGAATCAGATTAATCAACTCTATGAATAAGTCCAATCGATTTAAACAGAGTCTATGTAAGCCACAGTTTATGATCAAGACCTAAACGAGTAGCTCAGAGTCAGCTTGGTCCTCCCTCCTCCTGACCATCCAGCCCTCATGCTTCAGAGCTCACATTCTCGATTGGCTTTCCACTGATTTTTCAAAGTGAGTAAGGGTCAGATGAATACTAGGGCTGATGCAGGGCACACAGTGGCTGTACACAGCTGAGGAGGACAAGGAGATGATGTGCATGTGCCATTTCTGCACTGGCAGAAGCTACACTGTCTTAGCTTGTCTAACAGGACTTCACAAGTGCTGTGACTAGATCCAGTTTTCTCACATTTGTTGGTCTGAGACAAAGCTTAAGCTTAGCATAAACACTTTACTGAACATAAGATTTCATAAGACTATTTAATAAGATGAAGTAAAAATCCCCATACAGAAACACACGTAGTGCTCAAAATACAGTTTATAAATCTACTACCATCGTTTTCTGTACTTATCCATTCTATCAAGAACAAAGAACTATTTAAGTATATTAAAAAATTACATGCCTTATATATCAAAACATATTCCATGCTGTTCCACACTTGAATACTTATGCTTTTTATTAAAGCAATGTCACAGAACAATATGAATATGCTAGATGTGCTCCTCTGTTAATTACTTTATTAAAATATGTTAAAAGAGCTCTGCCAGACAAAGAAACTCAGAAATTTCAAAACCTAGTTTCCTCCTTCTCTCTCCAAAACCAAACTACTATGTTGTTTACCACTAGGTTTCATTATGAAATTTCAGAGGTGTAGAAAAAAAAAATGTATAAACTAAAAAACCTTTGCAAATTGGAAGTCATAATACTTTTCAGCATTCACAAATCTCACAAAGTTCTCATGAATGTCATACGAAATACTTAATAGGAAATCAGGATTCAAATCATCCTTAAGTAAGTATCTATTTTTTACCCTGTCACAAAGCAAGTACCAGCTTCACTTCAAGTTCTCAGCTCTTTTTGTTATTATTCGATTTACCAAAGCTCCACCTCTTCAAAGAACACTCCCTCTTTCCTGTCTCACTCCAGACTAATGCAGTTTTCTGAGGGAAAAATTCCACAAGTAACAAAACAAAATCTAAAATGCACCCAACAACCCCAAAGCATCAGTTACAAAGACTAAAAAAAAATCAAAAACCACACACAACAATCAGAAATACCTTCTCTAGCACTTATTCCTTTTAAAATAGTGGTAGTTTAGAGAGAAGACATTTCACTATTTCTGAACCCACTGAGTTTAACAGCACTATATTTCTGATTGTCAACCATAATAACCAGGCTTTAACAGACAACTTTAGTATGATTCCTTTATGCTACCTAAATATTGACTGTTTACAGACAACTCGTACAGACCTCAATCCTTCAAACCCTCCTGTTGTTTCCTGCAGAGAGAATGCATGATCTGGAATTTCAGTGTGGTAAATGAGCTTCACTAGTCTTACATTCTAATCTTACCAGTCTGGCATACAGGTGCTATACAAACAGCAGAATACTTACCATGAAGAGAAGTTTTGCTTTAAAAGATATGAGAAATTTCATAATAATGAATGAAGCTTTTTAATTACTGAAAAATAGTTGCACAAAAGCTCGTAAATTATAATCAGATAGTTACAAAAGGCTAATATTACATTTCAAAACAACACAGATCTGTAGCTATAAGACTAGAAATGCATACTTGGATCACAGAAAAGAGTTTTTAGGACTTCAGAATGCTTCCTTAACTTAGCAAAATCACAGACAGTGTACATCAACAATACAAGCCTCAATCCTCCAATCTTCTCTTTGAATTTGAACACCAACCAAATAATTAGGCCCTGAAAGATGCAGCTAATATGCACGCAAAAGAACTAAAGGAACTAACTAAAGGTAAGACCAGAACGAAACTACTCAAGAAACAAGCAGTGTATACGGGATATAAAAGTTTCAAAGATGTCCGAGGAAAAAACCTAAGTACTATGTTGAAGCTTCGATGAGAACTGCCCTCTGTTCTTAGCACTGTAAGGTGCTCCACAAAAACAACACGAAACCCACGCCCTCCTTCAAAAAAATCCCAAGTACCACCACCACCCACCACCCCTACACACATCTAGTAAATAGCTAGAAGTACAGGATATGCAAAGTACCGAAATATAGGAAAATATATAGGCAACTTGAGACATGTGAAGGCTGGCTACTTTTTGAAGGGCAAGTGATTTCAATGCTTTTGGAAAACTTGGTTCCTTTAAGTATCCCTTGAGCTGGAAATCAAAAAGAAAATACCCCTTTGAAAATCAAATTCCCATATTACACATTCTGTTCCTGTTACAGAACTTCAATAAGTCATTTTGTTTCATTCAGGTCTGTGAGAAAACAAGTTCTGTGAAGACATCTAATGTTTTTGTCCACTAAAATATTTACTTAAATAACAACACAAGTTTTTATTCAGTCAAATTTGTTTCAGGTTTGTTTTCAGATATTTGGGAAACAAATACTAATAAAAGCAAGTCTGCACCAGGTACAGCTGGTGGCATGCAGAATTTCCTATCAACAGTAGCCCTGAATGGGCTCACAGTTATACCACAAGCTCTCAAGCTACAGTGTGGGATGCATTTCTGGCGCCTTTTGAATCTGCTTCTCACGAAAGTGGAGAATTTGAATATAAAAGCATCTATACTTCTAGATTATGATGGTCTCCAACTGAAAATTTAGATTACATCACATGCTCCTTTACTATTTGTCAACCTATTATATGTATTGGTATAAAACATCTGTCTTATTTAGATATTTTAGCTCCCTATACCAGGACACAGTGGATTTGCCAAATACATATTAAACCAGTGTCTGGCAAAACAGTGATCTGCATCAGTCATCACAGTCCCACTACCAATTCCTTATCTTTGCATTCCACTGAAGGACAAGCGGGTACCATTCCTACCAGAGGTCTCCACCTAATCTTTCCTGGAACAGTCTTTTTTGCACCATTATTAGCAGAAGACTGACAACATGAACTTGCACCGATTCTGTTAGCTTGAACACTTTCCATTATAAAGCAAGACAGACATGCTCTTCCTGCTCACTCGCTTGCATCCCCTCACCCTATCTGCAGTCCTATCAACAACAACATCCTGGATAATGAGATAAAATCCTTACTGTAATAAAGATTACAGTAAGACTACTCCATATTCCAGTTTTTGTCACCCTAAATGAGAATTGTTGCATGCTGTCTCTCTTTGCCCCTAATTCAAAATGACTTGCCCTGATCTGAAGGACTAAGGAATTCCATAGTGGTAATGCTACGCCAACTAGAAAATTTTCAGAACAGGGGTCCATGCATGGGTAACATAATAAAAGAAACTAAAAATACTGGAGGTAGCAGGGAAAAAACTAAAAGCTACCTATTATTGTAAGATTTTGAATTTAAAAGAACAAATACCTCTCAGGCTTACAGTAACATCCCCCCCTAACGCACGCAGCACACTACTTGCCCTCACATGCTAAGGTTTACCCAGTTATAAAACTAACTTCTTTACAAGGGACAATTCATGAACTTCTGGTGCCAATCAAAAACTGCAACCTTATCAGAAATATAATAACTTTACCAGACAACCCATCAGAGTCCTACACTACGAACCTATGCCTGTGACAGTTACTTGAAAGTCTGATCAATTTATTACTCCTAATATCAGGCAGTACTTGAATCACAGAGGAGGCTGTTTCTCAGCAGGGCCAAAGTGCTTCTGCTCTACCTTCCTGCTGATAGTGCACACAGTGGAGACTGGTGCCACGCTCTGGACTGAAACTCCTGCTCAGAACATAGCCACGCTGCTGCTGCAGCTGCCTCCAGTCACACCTAACTCATTTACTCATCTCATAGATGTTTGCTTACAAAATCCCAGTCTCAACCAGGGACTCCACAACTCCACTCTTTAACATATTAGGTGACTTGTGAGCAAACTCTGAAGGCCTGGGCAGATTAAATTTCATCCAAGATCTTTATACAGATCCACATATGAACTAAGACTGCACACACAGGAATTTAAACAAACGTGTCAACAGTTTGTAACCCAGGTTACATAAGGTTACATGATAGATGGTCCGATTTGTGGTTTGCTTGAAATTCAGTTAAAAAATTCGTAACCTACCAAGAAGCCTTTGCAAATAGAAGAAAACCAAACACATTCCTTCTTGAAGTTCTAAATCTTTGTTAAGAAAAGATATAATATCTATTGTTAGAAAAAGAAGCGTAAAATTCACGGGCATCAGGAGACATGGAGGTTTCACTTTGTTAGACATCACAAGAAGAAAAAGACAAGATGCAATGCTTCTACGTTAAAAAAAAAAATCATTCTAAAGTCACTGAAAATTTATTCTTAATATCTATGGGAACACCAAGAAGAAAGAAATTAAGGTATTATTTTATGCTTTAACACTTATAGTGCTCTAATATAGAAGGAAAATAATAAAAGACACAAGCCAGCCAACTAAAGCATGTATGCTGGAGTGCAGCTTCAAGAGATGGGGATGGCTTGGGGATGACAACGATGAAACTCCTGCTTAGAACATTACCAAGTTGCTGCTACAGCTGCCTCAAGTAACACCTAACTCATTTACTCATCTCACAAATGGTTGCTTACAAAACCCCTGTCTCAAGAGTAAACCTAACCTAACACAAGCCTCTGAAGAAACTGCACTATTAGGAACTCAAAGAGATTCCAGATAAATACACAGCATAACTCAGAATAGGAGAAGACAATAGACATTTTGACTGCCTCCAAGTCAAAAGGAACTCTGTTGTTACAGAAGGAGAGGGGGAGGGAGAAATAAGTCCTAAAATAAAAGGAAAATGTCTCATTCACCATGAAGATTTCCTGCCAAAATAGCAGCTGAAAGCAAAACCAGACCTCCTACTTCTACATTCTTTTAACTTTCCTCTAACCTTTCTTAAGTCCCATGGCCAAATCTGGCAGGACTGCAAGGAACGTCCCACATAGCAAAAGCAGTGAGCCCCGCTGAGAGTCCTGACAGTGAAGTGACTAAATTCTGGGCTACTAGGCTGTAACTAACACCTGTTCTTCTGAAATTAAGATCCTTCACTTACAGGCTTGTTTCCATTTATTTTTAAATTTAATTTAAATTGAATCCACTCCTGATCCACAGCTGCAGTCCACAGTTATTTTCCAGGACAAATCCTTCTACTGCATTCTCAATGCTTGCCAGAACCAATTCAAACCCAGCATCACCTCTTACTGCTTTGGCAGCTGTTTCCTTAGATCTGATGGGCTTCCTATCCAGGAATATCTGAGCTGTACCATTATTAATAGTATTAATTCTCCAGTCTGTATCTGGGAATTAACTTTTCAACAAAGGCAATTCCCAAATGTATTCAGCTTACTAATGTTACAGTCATTCTGTTGCCATCTAGGATGACAGCTCATCAAGTCTGCCAAGTACTACAGCAGTTTGAGTTTAGCTCTTCAAATAGAACACCAGAAATCTCAAGATTTTTCGTTATCTCCATGACATGCTCGCAAATTCTAGAAGGACTCCAAAGTTTCTCTACTTTGAGAAACAATCTACAGCACTATCTATATTTCCTCACAGTACCTCAACACAAGAGTATCCAAATGGTAAAGATCTCCTAACACAAATGGTACCACTGTAAGCACAAACAGGACATTGCAACTTAAGCACTGCCTGGCTTGCCCAAAGCAACACACAGTAACGTCCTATCACTTGCACCAGCCACTAAGTTTCAAGCAGTCATTCAAACCCCAAATGCCACCCGCATTATGAAAGGCTCTACAAGAGTTTTCAGTATTCCTGTATCTAGAGCAGAGCTGGTAGTGATACAAGGGAATGTCTGTACACTGCAAGATGTATTGTGATACAGTAATAATAATACTTTCAACTAAATGAAGCTTCCTACGTAGCATTAGTTACACACAGAGTGTTTTGTAATACAGAGTCTGTAAAGAATGTAAAAACTTGGCATTTGGTGAACACTAATTGGGTCACTAAGCCAAGTGTCAAAGTAAACACCAAACCAGAAATTCTTTCACATACATAATTCTAGCATTAGGTGGTGTTTTGAGAGCCACAGATGTATTTCCCTAATGAGGGTATTTAAAGAGTAAATATTTTTTAAAAAAATATGTATAAATATATACATAAAATAATGCTTATTTATTTTTATAAAATTCAGAACACAAAGGTCTCATTCCTACACAGTGTGATAACTAGAGCACGGTTTAAAGCTGCGAACTTCCATTACAAATAGTGGCTCATATTTTGCTGGATATTAAACCTAAAAATCCAGTAGTCGCTCGTGAGATCTGAAACAGGCAAAAGTACATTAAACACATTATGGGATTTGACGATTGCAGGTAAAATAACCAAGTGTTCCAGAAGTATCTCCTGAGACAAGTAACTTCATAAAGGCATTTTAACACATGTATACACGGTTAATGTATATTGTGTACAATGTTGTGTATCTTTCAGAGCAGAATACACGAGAAGTTTCCAAATTGATTGGATGATCTATGGACTATAAAGCTATATAAGCAACACACAAATATTTAATTAACTCTATGAAGAAAACTACATGCACTATCAACCAGTATACATTCATTTGTCAACTATGCTTCATATTTACTGTTTAACTATTAAAAAAACCCTGAAGTACAGAAAGATTTTTGCTTTTGTTGTTTGGGGGTTTTTTTCCCAGGTCATGTAAAAGAAGGTGGAGAAAGAAACAGTGCCTACAGCAATACAACATTCTGTCAGTGCATTGACCGAAGGGTTATTCTCATTAACGAGAAAATTTCTATGCCAATTCAGTCTTACCTTTTTCCTCAAATTCAGGAGGCAAACTGGCCTTGCAGTACCTACAATTAAGGAGGCAATTCCCTGTTGCCTTTAATTCACAGTTCCTTTAGCGACTATGTAAAAAGAGAGGGCTAGTATTTGCACAACAAAACTAAGAACTATTTCCCTGTGCACTAACAAGGACTTCATTACTGTTTTTAGAAAAAACAGACTGGGTTTCTTTTTGTACATCAGAAGAAAATTCCTCCATTCATCTTCCTGCTAGGCACTATGCAAAAGTTATATACACACCAGTAATGCCCTGAAAAGATTTTTATCCTACCAAGAATTTCCAGTTCTTGGAGTCCCTCTCAAACCATTACTAAACCCACAGATATCTACAATGTTATAGATGCAATACTTACTTTCATTGTCTTGGCTACGCAGAATAAAATTCTCTTATAAAGGCATAATCTAGCAAAATATCACAATATGTGAATGGTTTCACATCACATGCTTAAAATTACAAGTATACACTTACTCAAAATACATCCCTGAACTGGAATCTCTCATCTGCAGAGACTTGTGTACTTCTTTTAAACAGCAAATACTTATCCTGTATATTTCGGAAATTTAGGAATGCTACATACTTTTCAGACTGCAGTGAAAAGACAAAATACTCTCAAGACTTAAAACACTATATTTCATTATAACCATGTCAACAGAAATGTTGCTTATGGGTGTTACTCAAACACTCAACACAAAACTCATCAATAGTTTCCAGAATGAGGCTTCAAAGTCCAGACTCCGAATAAGCAAAGTAACATTCTAATAATTAGAAAATGGTCATTTCCCCCTGGCTAAACTCTTTGCTAGATTCTGGCACTACTTTGACAAGAACAGCAGATAAGGCTCCCCTAGGAAACTTGATAATTAGAAGGGTACTATGCAAGAGAACAGTAACTGCAGTTTTACATCTCATGAAACTAGTAGTCTAGAAAAAAGGTTTCTAGATTCCAGCAATTGCTGCAGCCACCACAGTAAGTATTTCTGCAACGCTTCTTCCAGTCTTGTTCAGCAATTACTGAGTAAAAGCATAAAACACAGAATAAAGAAACTAGAATTTACCAATTTATAATCTTTACAGACTGTTTCTTAAATTTAATGAATCTATAAGTCTTTATTTAAAATACATCACTACACCATTTTTTCACTTCATGTAACTATCTGTAATTTCATCATTAGGTTCTGTACAGAATTAGCAATTTTAACACTTGTGGATTTCTGCCTTCACCTTATGAATCAGTCTTCTCCTGCAGTTAAATCTATTAGAATTTCTCTGTTCATCTGTATTCCACATTTTGACCACATAATCAAAGCAAATGTACTAGTTTACATGTTCCTATTTATGTGGTAAATCAAACAAACCCATGAAAATTAATTAATTTTCGAACATTTTGCCAGACGGATCAAAAAAGTGTAAATCAAATAAAAAAAATCTGATTAAGAGGATCCTGCTGGGATTCTGCACAATAGGAACAAAACTTCTTTAAGTTCTACATGGAAAGGAAAAAGCTGCCTTGGAAGTCCCTTCTTTATCTCAAGATTTCACCAGAAATGCAAAGGAACACAATCTGGCCTTCATAAAAACATTCAACTTAAAAGTATCTGTATGTTTTAAATAAACATATCTAGACTGAAACGGAAGCAATAATGACTAATTTGACATCTTTTGATGACATAACAATATGCAGTTTTTGGGCTAAAGTATCCCAGTGTATTCTGAGAATGAAGCTAAGTACAAATTCAGAGATGATGACAAAGAATTGTCAAAAGCTGTAAAGGCTACACATCCACACTACTGAAATCCACAGCGCTGTGAGCATTCCCATGCATGGCAGTGAACTGCCTGTACTACCAAATTGTTGGAAAAGGGCCTGAAACAATTTCTGTCCAGGCCTATCGGCATTCTTTCAAGCAAATTAAAGGCACTCTTCAGAAGGTACCCATGGTCAGGAGACCATTCCCAGAAGTTAATTTGGTTATAGGTACCCTGGTGTGGGTCTAAGAGTATGGACATGAGCCATTCTGTGTCAATTAGCCTCAGGCAGGCACACTTAATTCACTAAAACAGACACAGACAGAGAAACATGGAATGCTACACAGATGGCCTCTGGCTTAACACTAATTCTGATAACAGTGTGGGGAAAGCTGAATGATAGATGAAGTGTTGCTCCTTCGGAAAAGATACTAAAATTTCCAGCAACATAGTAATCACAAAGAATTTAAGCATCTTCTTTTTGCCTTGTGTAACTGTGATGTAAAGCCATTAGAACTATATATAAAGATAAAATACACAGGCACAATGAATTCAGACAAAGCCAATGATCAGAGTTCCTGTTGGGAAATACCGGTCTCAGGCATTGAAGATAATCATTGCAAATTGCTTTAAAGGAAGACGGGAAGAGACATTTTGAGTATTAAAAGAAAAAAAAAAAAAGAGAAACCAACAACCCTACTTTTACCAAACAATTTACTCAATGAGAATGCTGTCACTAAATATGTAGTACAATCACTAACATCTAAGCCTATTTAAAACTGAGTAGACAGGTACTAAAACTGTGTTAAACATACTCCAAGAGAAATTGCATTCTTTTAAAGGAAGGCTAAAAAATAGAAAACAGCATTAACGTTATTTAGATACTAAGTATTAGAAAAGGTTTGAAGGATATCAAGTCCCTGCTGGTCGTCTGGGGTTTAGAGGAGATAAAACCTGATCCTCCATTGCGGATTGACCAGTCTTTTCAAATCCTGCATAAACCCAGTAAAGCTTTTATTGTACTGCTATTATTTTGAATGCAAATAATTTGTGGGAAGAGAAGTGCTCTGCATTTAACTTACTGTGTACCTGTCCATTGTGGAAAGCAAATAATTCAACTTTAATCTTATTAAGCAATATATAAGAAAATAAACAAAATCCTTGCTAGTTAATAATCTAAATGTTATCCTTTTTTTTCCTCAGAGATTTCTTCTACACTGCACATAAATTCTGAATAGTACTAAATGCTACCAGCAAGTTGGACAGGGCTTTAAGTGAGTTGATCTGGAGAAAGATGTCCCTGCCCATGGCAGAGGAGTGGGCTAGAGATCTTTAAACTCAAACCATTCCATGGTTCTGTATTATTCCAGCAAATAATGATTGTGTTTGTTCCCTATGCTTCCTTATCCCTTCTGCTTGACTACTACAGTACACAGTGCTTGGTCAAGACAACCAGGTTTTTGGAAAACCTAGCTATTGGTTCACGATTGCGTACTTACACAGAAAACAGACACTTTACCTAAGTTTCCAGCTCAGACCAGCATATGGTGCTGGTCCTTTTCTGTATGTACTCAGTATCCTGAAACCAGGCTGCCTCGATGTTACCTAAGCTTTGGACACATCTGATGATTCTTTATCAAGTCAGTGAAACCTCCTCCCAAGAGACAGCTTATTTGTACCAAAAAGTAAACTTCCTCAGAAATAAAGTTCAAACAAGAAATTAAAAACAAAGTCCTCTTTCTGCTTACATGTAACATGCTTTGCAACAGCTGGGGAAAAAAGTAAATCCTTCAGTAGCACAGAAAGCAATAATATCCATCCCTTTGGAAAGATTACAGTAGAAGGAACAAACCACAAGAACTACACCTTAAGGTCACCAGAACTTACTGTGATGATGGCACTACTGTTAGAACTCACCCTGAATACGGATGGAAGTCCTTTGAGATTCTTTTCCTGAAAGGTACTAAGATTTCTCTTAAGGATTCCACTTTTTAAAGTCTTTGTCTATTACGTATGAGAAGCTTAATATCTGTTCGGCAGCAAAAGAAATTAGGAGGTAAAAAAGTGTTTTTCTTCCTTTTTTTCCCCTCTTCTAAGAACCTCTTGAGCATAGGATTCTCTCTTTACACATTCCCTTCTATTAAGAAACCATCAATTCCCCTGAACCAAGGCCATTTTTCATTTCTTTTTCTCTCTTTAAAAAAAGGCTTCTGTAGAAGAGCCTACAGCAGTAGGTATTTCAAGCAGTTGCAGTATGGCACTGCCACTATTCTTGTCATTTTCAGAATTATATGAACACCTACAGGGGAACCAGCTCAGGTCCTTCTCATTTCTAGCCCTAAAATTCAGAAAAGTGGCAAGTGAAAACACTTTCTAGTTCTGCTTCTTTGAAGACTCAGGAATACAGAATTCGAGTTATATTTTTAAGTCCTTTAATTAAAATCAAATTCTGAAGAAGCTGTTTTCCTTTTGTTTCCCTTCTGTTCCAGGGTTAATAACAGTGTCTGCGTGAAAAAGCAGAAAGCATCAAAGTGCAAATGCACAGGAATTATGATTAAACTATGATTAAACCAATACAGGTATTTTAGCTTTTCACTTAATCAAAAATTGCTTCAAGGTAACAAAGAGCCAGGTTTGACATATTTACACACACAAAAGAATGGCCCTTTTTATAGTGATTTATTGTCATAATACAATTCTCTGCTTTTATTTCAAATTATATAGAGGAGGAAAAAAAATCATGTAATTCATATTTTCAATTTCTAAAATAGCTAACGCATGCTGAATGCTGAGGTACACTGAGATATCTTACAAATTAAGAAATGGCTCAATATAGGAACTCAAGTGTTCTCAATGTCTCTGACTACATCATTTCTAGCGGAAGTAAGGACCGAACACATTAATTGCCTATTAAGAACAGGTTTCCTTTTCTTTGGCATCTTCTGCAAGTTCCAAAGATGTAAACCGGGAGTTAAACACCATCAAACTCAATGTTGCATAACAACAGGTTCTCAACTCTCTATACGGTTTCTTGCTAAAATAATATTATAGTTATTTCAATACACTAGTGTTCTTTGTCTGTTTACATGCACACAATCATCTTTTCAAGGGAGAGTAGAAGTGGAAAGGAAATCAGCACAACATAAAAATTACAAAGCTCTAAAATGACAATTTTGAAACTTAGTTATCTCCACAGTAATACATGAGGTATACTTAAAGCTGAAAAATGTCCTTGAATAAAACTATTTTACTTTTATTTTCAGAAACATTAATTCAAACACAATAAAAGTATTCCCTGTAACTAAAACCAAATCAGAGAGTCGTAGCCCTCAAAATAAAAACAGGTAAATAGGGTCAGCAATAGCAGTGATAAAATTTATGAAAGTTGTGGGTCATCTCCTCCTCAAACTGGTGTTAGCCTACCCCTTTGATTAAACTAGGTCAATCAGCATTGTTATTTAGGAGTAGAAAAAGTACTTAAGAAAACATGGATGCCCTCCCTGTCATGAGAATCATATAACTTAAAATTTTCATGTTTTAGAGTCTAGTCTGGCAGTTTTAGTTGTTACACTGTGCTTGGTTCCTATGGCAACCATACAAACACACCTCTCTTTAACTGAGGGGAAAAAAATAACTTATCCTATTTTACACAGATAAGGACTATTGCTAAAGAAAAGGATACAAATAAACCAAACCACTGGGAAAGAAAAGGGAAATTTCCATTTTCTAAATTGTTTGAGTTTGGCATTGTTTTATATGATACAAGAAGCAGAATTTCAGATCACTTCTCAATAATGTACTTTTCAGTTTAATCTACATGGCATCAGGACACAGCAAGCAGTTTCATTAGTTTTTAATTGCAAGCACTTATTTTTCATCACATATGCACTTGCATTCATTCATGCTTATCCATTAAAATTTAAGCTTACTACTACTTATTCAAGATACAGATAATAGTAGAGGGCATCAATGAAGTGCATCAAGAAGTTTAGTTCATGAAGAATTGCTAATTTTTGATGATATTGAGAACGTTAAGAAAAAGCAGCTAGTTCCTGAGCTTATTTAAAGATCATAAGTCACAGTAACACACAATACTGTAAAAGCAACATTGCCCATCTGAAATATAATTGGAAGCTAACAATTTTTTGTTTTGCATAGGCATTTTCTCCATTTCCTAAATAATTTTGTTTCTTACCTTTCCTATGTGTTAGCATGAAGTATATTCTATTTATTCAAAACATGCACGGGAGCAGGAATTTAAAAGAAAACTTGGTTTCCCTTTTGTAATTATGGAGGAAAAAAAGGTAAAGAAAAGATGTACCAGCCCTAAGATATGCAGTCAGATTTTCAGATCTTCAAAGGTTTATAAGGACCCAGACAAGTAGGTGGGTGGCAAGAAAAGTTTTCACAAGTGCATCAACACTTAGGCAGCTGCTTCCCACTGATTTCAGTGCAAGTCCACCACCTGATCACTGAATTTACTCAGGTGTAGTGGAAGATGTTACTTAGCATCCATTTGTATCATTAAATGCCTTTGAAAATAGGGACTCTGACAGCAAGGAACAATTCATAACTCGCCAACTATGCTTCAAACTTCCTTAACTTAACAAATCACTTTTAAGCCAGAACATATCTAGATAAAACTTTTTAATGTATTCAGTATATTTAAGGTACTTAATAAAAAGACCGTGAATTCCAATTTTCATCTAAATACAGTGAATGAAAACACAAACGCAAAAAAAGAATAAAAGTTAATAAATTTTCCAGTAATTATAAGAAATGTCTTTCAATATTTTCCAACAAAACCCATTAAGTCTCTTTCTAAAAAAAGAAAAGGAGGAGAGCGTGTGTTATTGCACTACCTAACTGCTTAAATAACTGTGCTCATGTACTGTATCCTTCCCACTGGAAAAAGAAATACCGCGTTCAGGCACACAGTCAACACAGAAGCTATTGCAGCAATTGCAGAAGTCACCACCCTCTACTGGAAATCAGCCTGCCCAAGTCTCTGCCAAGCAAATGCATTTGCTTCAGGCAAAATCAGTCAGGTTGACTCAACTCCTCATATAAACTATTTTGTCCGCAGAAGAGCAGGAAATGATCCCAATAAACTACTCATCCACCCCTGCTACAACAATTCTGAGCCCTGCAGAAGTTGGCAGCCTCCAGCTGAGAGCAGTGAAGTTTTAAATTGTTAACTACGTTTTATGAAGATCTCTGTCTAACATCAACAACTGAAATAAACAGGCTGATGCTGTACGGTCATCAACAGGGTATTTAGGAAAGATTCCTCAGGTTAGCAGGTTGTGCAGGGAGCAGCACCCGCCAGCTGGTGAGGGATGATGGTCGGCCAGGACAGATCCGACTGGTGAGATCTGTCTTTATGCTCTCAGAGTAAAGGCCATCCTGCAATTCCAAACTACTATCGCCAACAGTTGTAGTTAAATTTTAAGAGACAACTGCTTTAACAATCATTTTTCATGACTAGTCTCAAACCCATGTCTTACACAAGCTGTGTGGCATTAACCTTGACCAATAGGAACATGGGCTAGAGCCCAGATGCACTTTTAGCACCCTTTTTCTTCACCACCTAAGAAATATGTAACTGAATTTGTCTGGTAATTTTTAGGTTTTTGTATTGTAGTTTTTGGGGGTTTGTTTTGTTGGCGGTGCAGGTTTCTGTTGTTTTTGTTTTGTTTGGATTTTATTTTAAATGGACCAGAGGCTCTAACTCATGGCCCAAATGATCTAAACATTTATTCCAGTTATCTTCCTTTGGGAAAGGATATGGAAAATATTTTTAAATATTTTTAAAAGTTTTAAGCTCCTGGGAGCAGGGGCATACCAGATGAATTACAACAAACTTATGCAAGATAGTCAAGCATCTATCCACATTTCTAGGCAGCAAGTTTTTAAAACACGTGGTTGACTTAAACCCAACATGTCGTGTCCATTATAGAGAAGAGATGGTTTTTAAAAAGCAAATAAAGTACCTTTAGAACTGCATGTATCAAGTTCCATCATATCAAAACAATCTCACATGTAAGTATTTTGTCATGCTATAGCAAGACATGAAAAGAAATTGAAAAGAAGAAAGATATTAGAAGAAAGGGATTTAAGACTGTAAAAAACAGTGAAATAGTGTGGAAGTAAAGACTGGGAGGGGCCTGTACTGTCTTTCTCTTAAACACACTAGGCTTATAACAAGTGGGAAAGAGATCAAGAAAACAAATCAAAATTAAGTTTCCTAAAGTCAGAAAAATACAAAAAATACAGTAAAATATATCCAACAGAAGTATAAAGCACTTGTCAGCCAAAGTGCTGAGGACAAGGAAGGCCTCAGCAAGAGGGACACTGACAGCATGTGCACAAGTGGCAGGGAAGGGAGGCAATACTGTTAAGCCTTGTGCATGGTTTGGCCATAGTACATGTGCAGCAGCCGACCCTGTCAGAAAGTGCAAAGAGAACGTTTTGTATGGTACAGATTAACAGGAGATGGAGAAGTTGAAATTAAATACAAGCAGGAAGATTACAAATTGTAACAGATGACTGAGAGAGGGTTGGAGAAAAAGCCTGCTAGTTTCCCTCCCAGCCCACTTACAGAAAGATACTATGATAGTGGTGTAATAAAACTGCCAGGTGGAGGTAAGGACCACATTCCTGGCTTCCTTCCCCAGCCCTGCCAATGACTGCTCTCTGAACATTAAGAATGAGTTCCATTCCATCATAAAATCTATGATGAGAGGAAAAGGTAAAATAAAGAATAAAACAGCAGCCACATTAAACCCTGCTTTGCCATAGGCCAGCTGACTTTGAATAAGTCACTTTGCTTTTAAATGACATTTTTAAGAAGGGGACAGTGACAGAAAACATTTTATGATGTACCTAAGTCCTAAAAGAGGATGGTACTGCTCAGCTGGAGCAGCCTACTGCACATAAATCTACATGATAAAAATGTCTAATCAAATGAACCTTCAAATCTTCTCAGGTCTGGGAAACTACAAAACAGATTGATGAAAAAAATTAAGTTAACAATGATTTCAAGTAGTTTTTATCTAATCTCTTGCCCTTCTAGACCATCCAATTTGGTAATATCAAAGGTACCTAGTTTTACAAGTAACTTTCCAGCAATCCACCCGCAGCGTATCTGCCAAGTCCTGCAACACAGCAGCATTCTGCCACACAGCACTGAAAGAATTTATGGGCTACAGAGTGAACAAGAGCAAGCTAAGAAATTTTTGAGTTGTTTAAAATAATTGCTAGGCAGCAGCAGAACATCTGCCAGCATATTCTTTCTGCACTTTCTCCTGTCCCAGAAAACAATTGAGAGGAAGAGCCAAAGGATTTCTGGAAACTTTTCTTCAGCCTACTGCCTGTGATTTCAAGTTTGTACTGTCCTCGAGATATTTTTTAAGTAAAATAACTAAATGTTTAAAAGTGATGATGAAATACCTAATTTCATTTCAGGTTTTTACAATTGCTGTCTTAAAATTACAAAGCGATTAAAGTAAACTTCAGCAATTTCATGATGCATCAGAAAAGTCCTGTTATGGCAGTGATTACATCATCCCCGCACTGTTCCTGTCTACGGGCACTGGTAGTCTGAAACAGCACATAAAGAAATATAAAACTTCAGTGGTTTTATTTTTAGCCATCCATTTATAACATTACTTCATTTTGATTAAATAGTGATACCCACTAAAAAAAAAGTGAACATTCTAAGGGCAGATTTCAGTTGCTATTATACAAGGACATCAGGGAAATTATCTTAATTTTGTGGAGAAAAACATGTAAAGGGAAGAACAAAGAATAAATATACATATCACCAACAATGAAAAAAAGACATAAAATATGGTATATTATTGTAATATACAGTTAAATGCAATTACAAGAGAGCTTTTAAAATATGTTTGACTTCACAATGGTCTAGGATCAAAAAAAAAAAAAGTGTGACAGCCTGTGGCTAATCTAGTAACAAGGGACTATGGGTAATTAGCCTTGTCAAGAACAAAAAGATAAGCAACAATTTATATTTGGTAAGAAGTTTTAGTTGCAGGCATGCCCTAGAACGCAGCTCCTCCCATGAAGTTAAATTGAAGACGTAATTTCAGTATCCACCATATCATCAGTATTTCAGTATCATCCAAAGTGTCAAACTTTTTTACTATCAGATCTGTATTCCTAGAAATTCGTAGAAAACCAGAAGATACATTTGTACGATACCTGTAACTTCTCTCTCTTAGAAATCCAATACTTTCAGACTTGTCTACGGTACAACTAGATTGACCCTTTCTGAACTAGGCTTTTAAACTGTGATGTTTCGCAGGCATCACATTGGGCTACAACATTAGGCACATTATACTTCAAAACATGCAAGGACTTTTGTCAGGTATTGACTCCAGTTTTAGCTTTAGACTGAGCAAACCAACGTAAGGTGTAAACAGATATGCACCAGCAGACAAATATCAGACAATTGAAGCTGTCACCACCCAGTGCCTGCCCCTCCCTTTTGATAAATGCGGCTGTTCCTAAATGAAGGCAGCTGACGTTCTCCTGAATCAGCTCCTGAATCACTGCTGCTCTCAGCCCAGCACATTCAAGTAAGCAGAGGCAATTTTACCTGAAATAGTTAGGTGGCTGAAGAGCTTATTCATATGCCCATCTGACATCACCACTTGGAAAGTGATGCAGATGTAATATAATAGCTCTATAACAGCAAGAGCTTCAGCCAGTTACTTCTGTCTATGACTACGTGTCTGTCAGAACCAACAGCCTTTGTAAACTGCTCAGAAAAAGCCCTACCAGTACTTGCTTGAACAGTATGCAAGCAATGCAGTTTGGATTTATGTGGATTTTGTGTTACACCACACATCTGTTACATGATGTTGTGGGGTACTTAGTTAGTATAACTTTTTAAATTATTTGAACAACCATAAAACTCCCTCAAGAAATATCAGCTGCAGAAAGAGTGCAGGGAGCCTCCTACAGACCCTTTACATACAGTTTCTACTACAGCTTCACCCTTTGGAGCTAGGAAATAACAGATACAGCTGTAGTTTCTTGCAAAGTTCCTTTCTTGGGCTAGTGGTTTTTCCATTCAGGAGGTGTCACAGCCCCTCGAGGGATGTCTGTACTCCTGCAGCACAGTCACTGCCTCCATCCACTCCACCAGGCTGCCCACACAGTAATTAAACTACACAGATGTGGAGGCAAAGCATGTGCTAATTCGGCACAGACCTCTTCAGTATCAACAAATTCAGGCAGGAGGTAGGGTATGAGCTTAGGGTTTCCCATTATAGAGTGTCTGCAAAACCCATACAAAGGGTTGCATCAGCAACCTACAGAGTAACCTACAGACTACGGCACTAGCAAGAGAGGGAGGAACAGAAAGATGACCCAGCCAGCTTATGAAAACCACAATTAGGGTCCAATCCAGATTTATCACATAACTTTGTCAATTAACTTCAGTGTGACACCTGCTGACACTGGCTTTTGTTACTACTGGGGGGGCGTGTTGTTTTTTTGGTTTTATTTTTAATTGGCACAGCCACAATAACAGATCCACTGAATGGATGCTATTAAAAAAAAATTATTTATAACCTTGTATTTATTCCAACTGACACTCAATTTCATGGAGCCTTAGAAGGATCACACCACTTCAACTGTTTTTTTTTTACAAACCAACACACACACACACCAGTGGTTGTTAAAGCTCGTTATTTACTATACTCTTAAAAATCCCAAACCACTACAACCGTAGCTAAAAAAAGTATAAAAACATGGCAAATATATTCGATTAAACAATCAACAAACATTTCCTTAATTAGCTGTTCAATGGAAGATGTATTAAAAAAAGCATCTTTGCAGTTCAAGCATAAATAAAATAATTCTGTGTACAGAAATTCATATCGAAGAATGACAGGGTTTTCCTTTCCTTCACATTTTTCTGCTTACCAAGACTCGAGAAGGTGGTTCACAGCGAAGAAGAGAATGTCACTGCAGCTGCTACAGCGACACTTTCCCAGGCAAAGCATTACTGCTCCCTCTGGTGTTCGCCTGACCCTGTGCCAAGCCCTACCAACACATCAAGGTCGCAGGGAACTGCGTTGGTGTGTATACACGAGCAGAACTTCGTGTGCATGTGCATACAGAGAGGTTTTCTCATAGTACAGTGACTGAGGCAACTGAATCTGGGGTCAGGAGAACACCAAAGCTGGCACAGAGAAGGATGTGACAGTAAGAGCAATAAGTTAGATCAAATTATGCTGCCCTGGAAAAGCAACTCATGTTAGCACCAAGTTACGCCTCCCAGACTGTGCAACCTAAGAGAACACTGCTGTCTTTTGCCCTCACTCATAGCTGTGCTGTATCATCCGACTACTGCCATCCTACTGTGTAAAGGCTGTGACACGCCAACTACTCCCCAAGTCAACCCTACTCACTGAAAACTGGTAAGATAGCCTGGTTTCTTTCCTTCTGGAATCAAGTTTTTTTTCACATCAAAAAAATCAAAACTCTAGGGAGAGAAAAATTGCCAGAGCCAATGAAATATAAAACAGTGGTAGGAGCTCACAGCTATGGACAGAAAAAAGCAAGAGCTCGTTCTTTAAGCCATTAGATTTCTTGAACATTTTTGCACAGCTCCTCCCTGGATAAGAATGAGAGTTATTTTAGTTTCAAATATGTAATAAGGACCTTTGAATTAAGAAAGTAATATGATTTATCTCGGAAATTGCTCTGATTCCTTATCACCGCTGGTGTCCCCACACTAAAACCTGGTCTGACCAAAAGTTTCTTACCAGTTTTAAAGCACTACCGAACATAAGTATTAGTTCATAAAATCCAATTTTAAGTGCTGAAAAAATCCCTGTGCAGGCAAAACTAGAAATTGTAACAATTGTTTATGTGATCAGTAATATCCAGCATTTGAAATGGCAGATGTGATGCTTTCAACACACAGAAATACCCCATACCATACACTGGTTTGTCCCAAAAGAAAACTGAGCTGGCCAGGAATTTAGGAAGTCTGACTTGTGCACAAATTATTTGTGCCATCCTTTTTAAAAAGTCAATGTAGAACTACCTATATAACAAATACATAACAAAATATGAGAGATCAAATGGTCTTTGGGTACAGCAGTTGCTAACAATCTCAACAGGAAAGCCAAATAATAAGCATTTTTCGTTAGACTGAATACTACACAGCGTGACTATTGATACGTTTCTAGGAACTAGAATTAGGATGACAATAATAAAAGTTAGATTTGCTTAATATACATTTCTAACCAAGACAAACATAACTTAAAAGTATTTTTACTGCAGACATGGCAAATGCATCAGGTTTCATCCTATGACTTGCAACTCTACCCACAGATAAAAGAACGCTATTTTAATATTAGCTGGATGAAGTGTAAGAATTTAAATACAAATAAGCTTTGATGTTAACACCCTATTAACTTAAGTAAGAAAAGTTCACTCATACAGTACTACTGTTTGAGTCCAGCTATTGAGACTAGGCAACACTGAATTTATTTGATGAATGTGACACCGTAGGGCAAGATATTTCATTCTAGAGAATTAAGGAAAAAAAAAAAAAGTGAGGCAGACCTAGATTCTTTCTGCAGTTGGAATCTGATGATTCTACGTTACTTTATCATTAAATTGATCACATCTATTTTGTCTTCGGTGTTAAACATGATGCAAACCCACAATTAAACAGCCAAGTTATATATCAAAAAAATACAGTTAATTTTCTGCTTGTAATAGTTGCAGCAGAAAATAATATTTACAGGCAAAATGCAGATTCTTAGCTGAAGGTGTTAGAAATCCTTAGAAAAGACTGCACCCTTGTGGAAGTTTTGTTAACTTGCTGTAGTATCTACTTGGTAAAGCAGTGATTCCTAAATTTTTGTCTAAAATCTAGGTTTTGTAGTAAGAAAAATATTTGCTACATAAAATGAATAGCTCTTTAAGCATGTGTTACTTCAGTTCTTACAGTTCTCTTGTTCCACAACTGCTCACAGCATTTCAAAATACTAAGCCAAATATGCAGAAGTAGTTTTATAAAACTATATAAATTTCCCTATCTGTTCCTGTGACATTGAGAGTAGAAGGGATAATTTTCTGTACCTTTGTTTGTTCTTTAACCATGGCAGGTTGGTAAACACCAAAACCCTCAACCAAACAAATACACCCAAGTAGAACAGCAAGGGAAGACAAAACAGAAAACAAATACTCTTAAAATTGTTCCATGAGGAATGGAAAAAATGAATCATGGATTTGTGCTTTATATTCCTCATACTCTCAACATGTTTACTTCTCTCTCTGGCCCAACCAAAAATCTTTATCACAACAGTTCAACATACTCTACGTTGTCCTGAGTCTTCTTCATTTCACACTTACCCCTCACTGCTTGCTCCCCTCTGTGCCCACTGTGGATCCACAGAGGGCTCTCAGTTCCACCATGGCCACCTCTCCAACTGGCCGCACGAGGGGCAGCCACAATGGGTTGACAGCAACACGTGAGCTGGTACGCACGGGCTGCTGGGGCAAAAAAGCCCTTTCCCCTGGAATGCATGCTGTCCAAACTGCCCCTAACCCTCCCTCATTGCCACCGCTTCTGTAGTCTCTTTCCTTTATGTATCTTCTCATTATCAAATCAGTCACTGGAATTTGAGGCTTATTTCTTTCTATCAAACACAGCTGAGCTCAGTCAACCGATTCCAAAGCTCTTGGAGAAGACAGACATCCAGTAAAATCACGTGAAAATTATTCTTCATAAAAGTAATAAAATTCTACTGAAAAGACTTAGGAATTAACAATTAGATAAACATTTCCACACATTACATATAGATATAAGCAAAACATTGCAATATCTGTTTGGACCCGTATTTTACTGACATTGTAGTTAGTGTTAACATGAGAAACACATATATATATGCATTGGATTGATGGAATGGACAAGGATGATGACCAGTTTTGAATCTGGAGTGAACACATCCATGAGCCACCACGACATAGAGTGGCAGAAAAAAACAACATTCATGGAGCAGTAGGCTAGAATTCATTTACCTTCAGGTTGCCCTCAATTAAAATAATGGATCTTTTCTAAGGTCTCAGTAATTTTATATACCACACTCATATTCTGTACTGCCAGCAGGCAATAATAGGAAAAGTAAACTGAGATCATCATGTGCAATATTATACTGTTTCAGTTTTAACCACTGTATGTTTATAAGCAAAGCAGTGCACTCCAAAGAGGAGCAGTACACTTGTCATTTATCTTGTAACCATGTTTTACAAATTAAAAGAAGTATTTACTGCTGAATTCAAGTTATAAGCATTTATAAATTTGTTGCAATGATTACACTAACTTTTAAAAATGAACTTATTCCGTTCTTCCCAAATTGTATTCCTGCTACCTTACAGCGAGTTTGCTCTTCCAACTTCCTGTCCACTAATTACGAAATCTCTTCTTAGCCTTGCCTATCCTTGCATCTTTCAGATATACCTCTGCAGTTATGGATCATTATTTGTGACAATAACAGTATTTAATTAACCTCCCATTTAATTCAGGTAGCAGCGGTCTTACTTATGCGATCACTCAAAAATGTTGCTGATGTGTCAAACGAGGCACTGGAAATTCAGCACCACGCAGGAGTTGTGTTAATGGTAGTAAAACAGAATTTAAGAAGTGGTTAACACCATTGTATGTAAATGCAGGTAAAAACCATATTCACTCTCAGAACTTTACTGGAGCGATTGTTTTAAAAGCTGAAACATCTACTTTGGTAAGTTTCAAGTGCAAATAATCCTACAGTATTCAAACACAACGGTAGAAGGGTATGAAGTAGACCTCTTTTGCATCAGCTCAGTATCTCCCATGCAGCCAGCCTTTCACTTAAAATTTCATACTACAAGTTCAATAATCACATTAACAGTTACTTCAGTGCAATCCAGTAGTTCTTTCACTACTGATTTGAGCTCAGGATAATTAGTTTTTAGTTTTTTGTAAAATGCCAAGGCTGTAACATCTACGGAATAAATAATCAATTCTAGAATGTATCATATTAAGAGTAAGTTAATACTGTCATATTTTTCATAGTAAATAAAGTATTGGGCTTTAATCAAATAGTACTATCATACAAGGATATTATTAATTGCATAGTTAGCTTCATTAAGAAATCATGGAACATTCTGACAAGAAAAAAAAATATATAAACCAACATATATAGTATAGGGATCAAAGTATCTGGTAATGTTTTTCTGTGAAATATGAAACAACTCCAGAGAGGGGGGAAACATGGCTTTTAATTTCTCCATAAAGCAATTGGCTCCCAATGAATACACGTCACTTTATTTAATCATTGATACCCATACAGTTCTAGAAAAGCTGGGATGTGAGCCAAAAAATAGGAAACCTAGAAAACACGGCTAGAAATAACTTTTAAAAGGTTATATTGTCCATGATCCTAAGATTTCTTGCAGGCACCAATCTGAAGGGATCCCTTCCTGGCAAACATTAGTCTAATCTGTTTCAAACACCACTGATGGAGATTCCATCAATTTGTGAAGTGATTACCCACTGTTTATGTTAGAGAACTTCTAACATTTTATATAGATCTCACTTGCTCCAATCCTCCCTTCCATTGCTCCTTGTCCCACCTCCAGCAGACACAAAAGGTGTTTTAGTGTTATGGCAAGCCCTTTCACATACTAGAGAACTGTATCACATTTCTTTTTTGTCTTATCTTCTGTAGAAAAAACACGTTTTTCTTCCAGCCTATCCTCCAACTACACTTTCAAGCCTTCTGATCACTTAACAGTAGATATGTGCAGGTGGATAGACAGGATAAGGTAAAGGAAGGAAAACCACTTCCACCCCTCACAAAAATTTAGAAAACACCCTAATAACGTTTGCACTGAAAAAAAACCCAAACCAAAACTAAAGTCAAAAACCTCAAGCAAAATAACAACTTTAAGGGTTATAAAATACTTCTTACTCATAAAGAAGAAATACAAAGAAAAAACACTGGCAATTAGGAGCACTGGTATCATCCTTCACCTTGCTACACCATTAAGCACGCAAACCAGGATAAGGGTAGCTATGGAAAATTAGCATTGCACTTCCCATTCAGAAAAAGCAAACACCCATCTTTCTCCTGTTTTTTACAGAACACCCAAACCCACTGTCAGACCAAACTATTCTGATAAAATGATTATATAGGATTCCAAACTATTAAAGGAAACCTGGTACAAGATCTTATGAAACAGTAAGACAACTCTTAAGTTCAGGGTTTTTTTTCGAAGCATCCAAACTTAGTATGAGTTTCACTTCTCCCGACCTCTATTGCTGCACTCTTGCAGCCATACTAATAAAAGTGAGATGAGGAAAAAAAATCAGTAAGGAATAAAATCTAACCCCAGCTTACATATAGATTCCTTCAACTACTTTAGGAAATCACATAATGTCCCTTTTATTTCAAATAATATATTAACATTACACAGTTTGTTTACACAAGTAATAGATACAAAGAATCGAATCTACTTCTCTATCTACAAAATGGGAAAAAATAGTCATCTAAATGGTTCTTGTAAAGTTTCACTTATACTTCAGAAACCACTGGCTCTGAACCTGAAAACAATACTTTGTATTATCCTGTTTCACATATCATACCCAAAGAAGCCAACTTCTGTTCTAGTTTAACAGAAGTTACAAATAAATGCATAACATGAAGGGGCTGGTTTGTTTTAGGAATGCTGCAGATACTCCAAACACCAGGAACCGGCTCACAAGAAATCCATACATTTTAAAACACAGAAACTGAGATTAAATATTAAAACAATCTTAACTGTAGCCTACCGAGCTCTGTTAAATATAACGAGACATGAACATTCTGATTCATGTTTTTTTAACATTTGTAGGCCAATCTGTCCTATCTTTTTTCCCGTAGCAGGAAAGGAATCATAAGAAAGAATGTTTCTACTGCCTACATCTTTCTATCTCCATTTACTGGACAACAGCTGTACAACATGCACCCATGTTCAGACAAATCATGACAGACGTGCTATTTCACCTGCTGAGATAACATATAACTACCAAGTCTCCAGGTGAACAGAAAACATGACTTAATCTATAAAGGGAGAACTGATCGACTTGCTACAACCACTGGATTACGCACAAATGAAGAGCAGAAGCAACAGGTGAAATTACTTCTGAAGTCCCTGGATGTCACAGTTAACACAACCTTGGCTATCTTTGCTATAGATTTGTGACTATTATGCATGGCAGCAAGCAGCTTAGAATAACTACAAGCTAAATTCTTCTAGGTACTATATAAAACATTTCAATAAATTTGGGCTGCATCTAAAGTTTGAATAATTTATCTCATCCATTGTTAATTCAGGTTAGAAAGATAGTGAAATTCATTTCAATTCAAACTAACTCATGAGTTTGCTTACAAAAATCTCACCAGAAGTTCTGTGTTCTGCAGAGGACAGGCTGCATTCACCACTCGGAACAAATATAGAAGTCCAGCTTTCAGTGCAAAACTAAACAGAACCTGTGCTATTGAAGTCACAATCCAGGTCAACTACCTTTGAGGCATGTCATGCTTTAGGATTTTACCTTTCAAGTTATGCTAAAAAGAAAACAAGGCATTAAAAGAGTCCAGGTATAAACAGTGGAGTTTTTTAAGCATCAGGTATTCCAGTGCTTCATCAGGAACAGCAGGGGGTAGTATTTTAGTGCTTTTAAACACATGGACTTTTTTAGCAAAGCAACACACCCTGCATTTTCCCTCCTTACAGGTTATCCTTAAACCCCCCACCCACATTTCTTCAGCGCTTAACTTCTCGCAGCATGCCTGCCAGGCAGAGTTGCCAGTCCTCCTTGAGCTGGCCAGCACCAGTCATGCTCCTGGCAATCTGGTGACCACCTGGCTGCTCTTTTGTGTTCATTCTGGCTTACAGATTTTACTAGACTTGTACTTACCACTGTCATGGAAATCATTAGTCTCGAACAGGTCACCTCACACACTAGTGTAAATCACTAATTTACATCTTCCTATAAATATAGCTACTCAAACCCAGTTTAAATTTAAAATATCAACCGGCACAGCACCACAAGTGTGTCCAACATTTTACAGACAGAAAGAACATTCCTACCACGATTCTACAGTTCAAATACATGAAACCAGAATTTAGTGCAACGCAGAACAGAGAAATTTTGTACATGGAATTTATAAAAAGTATTTCTTGAGAATGGCAAAGAGCTACTAGAATTTTCCCAATCTGATCCAGTACTACCCTACATAGGTAATTCAGATGACCAAACTTTCTGTTTTATCTAAAACAGGCTATATACCCCAATATCAACTCATCACATTTGATATACATCCAGTTAGCTTAATTTTGCCAAATATAACATCAGGCAATTGAGATTATGTGTTTATATGGCATGCACGGGTCATAAATATTTTAGATAAAGAAAATCTATTTTTAAAAAGGTTTTAGAGGCCAGGGTTTCTTTTAATTTTTTTTATATAACTCCATTTTTTTTTTTTCAGAGTTTATCTTGATACCCACCCTCCACCTCACCTGCCCCAAATCCAAACTTTTACTGACAGCCACAAACACTCACAGAAAACCCACTATTTTCCCAAATATTTTGTCTGCAACTTTAGGATGTATTATCTCACGAATTACCACAACTAATTACCAGAAATTTGATACAATTAAAGAGTTGATTCCTAGTTCTCCAACACGACAAACTCAGGCACCTGAGAAACAAGACGTGTTCGTTTTCCACCTACGTGCATCACATTTTATTTGTATTAGCTCAATTACACAGTCATTTTAAGAAGTCATTTCTTCCTTAAAATACAGAAAAAAGTTTGGGTAAAAAATACAAATACAGCCTCAAGGGAACTGGCTGTAGGTTGGTCAGTAAGAATTTTCCCTCTGATGTTGCCATTTGTTCCAAAAAAGAGTAATTAATTATGTTGAGTTCAGGAAAAAAAAAAAGTCAGCTTCAACATTTAAAGCTCAACTTAGAATTGCAATGAAATACACCTTCTGTAAGACTTACTCTCTAACCAGTCTTGCATTTGGTGTACAAAAGTAAACCAGAAAAAACCCTGAAGTAACTTTGCAGTTAATTCAAATCACCATCATCACATACTGTACTAAGTCAACTCTTGGATTCTTCTGTAAGGTACCACATTGTGAAGATGCACCTTGAGAAATGAAAATCACTGCAAAGTTATTTTACTTATGGTCACAGGGGATTCCAAAAGACCCGTCACTGAGGAAATGTCAACAGTGATAGACATACAATGTGCTGATGGCATTATTTACTCCTCCCATCCCATTCAAGCGATCCCATTCAGAAATTTCAAAACGATACCCAGGTGCCACATGACGCCTTCTCACAGTGGTTGTTTCCATCCTGAAGATAGACCTGTACCATCACTTCTCGCTGATTTAAGAAAACACTGACCCTAAACAAGCATCCTACCATCTTCCCTCTCTAGGTAGGTTAATGGGACTGAAAACTACTTTTTATCTACAGATAAAAACCATTCCATCAGCAACCCAACTTGACTGGCCAATGACCAGTGATAATGCAAAGGAAGTTACAGGGATCTGTTAGTAGAGGAAATTTCAAGTCAGAGGGGAACAGTATCTTTAGTAGGCAGCTAAACTGTTATCTGCATCGTAGTAGCTGGAATGCTGTGAGAATGAAACATTTATCAGCGATTACCTCGTGGATCAATTTACAATACTGTCAAAAGAAGAAGGAATGCATAAGAGCAAGAAGACATGAGACCCACTGGTGGCATACACAGGATTGCCGACTACTGGAAGGATGACAAAAACATAAAATCATAAAATTAGGTATAACCCTCTAATCACAGAGTAATAGGTTTCAAAGTAACCCCTGAAGGTGACCTTGTGCATTGTCTGCTCAAAGCAAAGTTAACTTCAGCAAGGTTGTTTCAGTCCCTGTAAAGTCAAGTTTTCACTATCTCCAAAGACAGAGATTCCCCAGCCTTCCCCCTCACTATAAGCCCCAATACTGAAATAAAGCAGGCAGTTGTAGCCATTTCTACCACTGCTTATTTGAAAAACATGAGCTCCCTACAAAAATGACTAAAATACTTTTCAGGAAATTCAATGACTCTTCAAGCACATTAGACTTCAATACTTTCCAGACTTTTTCAAAAAATATATGTAAAACAAACAAACAAGGTCAATGAAGAATCTGTCCTGCTTTTAATTACCAGCTTATTTTTAACAGTCTTCATGAGAATCTACAAAACTGTACATAGGTTCCAAGCAGAAGGTGAAAAAATGACAAAACAGATACATAACATTAAAAAGGGAAAGCCTCTGCTTCTACCTAAGCCATTTGCATTTCCAAAAGAAATGCAAGTTCTACTGCTGTTTTATTTTCTCAGTCAACTGGCAACAAATAAAAATACCAGATCTTTGATAGAAGCGATCACTTTTCTTACTTGATTTAAATACTGGTTTTGCTCTTTTACTTTCTTTCTATTCTCGTCTAGTCCCCAACAAAGCCTAATTCCTTCTTCCTGCTCAGGGATATAATTATGTCTTCATTAGTTCTGAAATGCAGTACAGTAGGAATCTGTTGATTTTTTTGGCAGCACAGACATACTAAATAAGAATAACCAGATGCTGCTTACATCACTTTCAGATACAGACAAATTAAAAACAAAACAAAAAACAACGCACAGGTGTTCATGAAAGCAATAAATTCTGAGTTCCCCCCACTATCCGGCTCTCTCTTACAAGGGTATTCAACTTTGGGTCCCAAAAGGAACATAAGTGTGTTCACAGCTCACAGCTATTTCATGCCCTCAGATGTACATATCACATACAAATTATGCAGGCAAAACTGTAACCATCTGGTTATCTGAAGTATTTCATATAAATTTTAAGTGACCTATTTATTGGTGCACACAATGTTTCCAGTTCGAATTTTTGCCTTCCGTTTTGTTGTCCTATTTATTGATACACAGAAGGTTTCCAGTTGAATTTTGTTCTTCGTTTTTGTTGTATTTTGATTGAAAGTTAAGGATGGCAGTTTGCAGAACTCCACGATATGTTGTTCTTTTGTTTGCACACCAACAGGTGCATGAACAGCCATTAAGTAGGCTGGTGCTAAGAAGTGCACAATAGCGTAACTGCTCAGTTATGCTTCAGAAATCAATGGATTACCAAGAAGGAAAACAAAATAAACCGAAGTTCATATGAAAAATGAGATGAATTCTCAGTTGCAGGAGTGCCTAGTTGTAACTAAAAGTTATACTTTCATTTTCAGCTTTCTTCCAGGTTATGACTTCGTAAAACAATAATCACTTCCTGCTTTGGGACTGAAACTGTTCCTTGTCCTCCTCATTCCTGGAGGTAGGTAGGTAGGTTTGTGGTTCTTCTGGAGAGAAAGGAGAAGGGCAGATCAAGGAAATCCATTACTATAATATTTTAAAATGGTATTAACAATCTTTTTTTTCTCTCCAGGCTCTTCAAATATCGAGTTCTCAATTATGGTCTTTCTGGAAGCAGAAAAATCTGCCTTCACGCATGTGTTCTCAAGAAAAAAAAAAACAACAAACCTGGCTGAGAAAGTATATACTTCAGATTTCAGTTAAAAAAAACCCTAAACCCCCCAAACTTCACCATCTACCATATGCACACTATTTCCTTGACAGAATTCCAAAGTGCAACTAGTGAGAAAAGTATATGGGAACATGTAAAAACCTAGACTATTTTTAATATTTTCTTATTAAGAATTATTGACATTTAAATATATATTGACAACCTGAATACTAATTTTTTATTTGTCTGAGGCCTATGCTCACCACTAACTTATATAACTTGAAAAGCACGCGGTTTAATACATAAAATCAATTGTATGCACTAGAAAGCTCATCTCAAATATCCACGTAGTTGGAATAGAGACCCGAAACGCAAGGTCTATACCGACAGCCGTGTAACAACCTGCAGGACGACTCCACATATAGAAGCTTGATTCAAGTCTCATTGTCTTCACTTACTTAATTCAAGCTCTTTGGAAAAAATTACTATATGTCTTTACAACACTCTGTATAACGAGAACCAGATCCCATTCAGAACACCTCTACAAATAAGTGATAAAATTACCATTACTGGAAGGCACATCTCAACCATTATATACTTTTAAGAGCAGCGCTGTATTTTTACAGTTGTAACCAGCGGATTCTGCATTAAGACTGTTATTGAGCATCAGTGCAGGTACATGTGTACAAATAACCCAAAGGGAAGTCTCTCAGTCACCTCAGGATGGAAACGTAGATCCTGACTTCCACTACCTGCCTGCTTCCTAGACTTGACAGCAGCCATCTGGCCCTCTTCAAATCACTTGCAGTTGCTGCCCGTTCGAAATAAAAGGAATAAGAGCAAGAGTGAAGCACATGATGTACAGATGCACAGGAATGTCTTCTATTACCACCTTTATAAGCAAGCAGCTCACCATTATAAACATCTATTTTCAAAAATACAGCGTGTACCAACCACCAGATAAACCATGCAACATCTAAGTGTCTGCTCAGAAAGACAAATTATTTTGCCAGAGAACTAGTTACATGAAAATATTAAAATACCCTAACTAAATTACACACTTGGAGCCAAAGGTTAGACTGTTGTCAGCCTATCAGATTTCAAATCTCTATTTTTTCAGAAAGCCTGATTCAACCCCTATGAAATTTAGTAGAATTTATTTGAACTGGATTTGACTCTACCTCACATGAAAATTGCAGAACCAAGACCAAGACCTTCTTCTTTATGGCCCCCCAGAGAAGACTGTCAACAGCACACAGCAGTGTGACATTCTTCACTACTCATTCAAAATGACTGCGCATTTTGATGTTAGAGCACATTTTCCAGGCAAAAGCAAGCACATAAAAATTACAAATAACTACTGTAATGAAAATACCAAAAGGCACCACAGATAGAAGAAAATGTTAGTTATTCATTAGTTTATTTTCTACAATAAGTTAGAAAAAAACCACACAGAGTAGTAATTTCTGCCCATTACTGTAGTACAATTCGTTTTTACTCTTCTGATCCTCTTGAAATAAATGTCTAGTCAAATAATGGAAGCTCTGATCCTGATTTGTTTCCAGAGATTTTCTCCAGCGTTGCCAATTATTGACAGATACCTGAAACTGCCTAGAAGTAGCTACAGCATAACTGATCCCTTCTATATCACCATATATTTTTAGTGAAGCAAGGTTAAGTATCTTCCCCAGAAGCATACTAGCAAACACTGAAAGCCATAACAAAACACAGGTAGCAGAGCCCTAGAGCACTCTGCTACAACAGATCTGGTAACACCTTGTCTCTTGAGCCCAAGGGACATGGGAGCTGCAGTGGGGATTAGTAAGGGAAATAAACAATGGTTATTATAAATGTTTAAAAATTAAGGTAGTGAGCACTCTTTCATCATGTATAGTCTATTACTGAACCACCATAATTAATAATGTATTTATCTGTAATGCTTTTTAATCATATTTTAAGATGTTTCAAAAGAAAGAAAAGTAAATCTAAGAGACTGTGACTTATTCCTAAATCAATGTCTTGTCTTAGCCAGTAGGCAACCTACTCCCTGTCGAACACAACAAGCTTTGAGACTGCACATTTGGATATACAGTTCATACGCAGGGTGAAATATCTTTTTCAAACCATTTGATTAAAACAGAAAAAGGTAGTCACACGCTGCAAAAGCTTCTGTCATTCATTTCTTCACACAACTGAATTTATTTATGTTAAGGAAAGTATTTGCTGGATAATACCCTTCCAAACCCATTCATCCAATGATTTGTGCAAGCTGAAATACCCCCAAAAAACCTGTAAACACTGATCTACAAACATCTGACAAACGCCAAAGTTTTTGTTACAGAGCTCTACTTCAATGCCAGGATACCCAGCATTCCTAGTTCAAACCAAAGAAATTTCACTAACCTCCATGCAAAGGACCTAGCAGTTTGAAGACATCACAACACGTATGGAAAGATGTGCTAGGAAACACTTACATCAGCACTGCAGAAGTGCTAAAGCAGACACCTGCAGTACTGTTCAAAATTGCAAACATTTGCCATTATAATTCTACATGTCAAAAGACGGGCAGACTGATTGATGTATCAACATCCATGCCATTTTATACATACATACCAAGGCAAATGGAACTAATGACTTCAACTTGTTGAAAACTACACTAGTCTTAAGTTACGTAAGTATGCAGTAATAAATCATAACGCTTGTTAGCTTGGTTGATGCCGAAAGTACAAATAAGACATTTATGAAGGTATTACTTTAGCTCTAAGGAAATTACATAAACTAACATTAAATAAGGGATGCAAACATAAAATCATTGTTTGAAACGAAAACACGAACTTCCGAAATAATAATGCCACTTATCTTACATGCAGTATTCCCTACAGGATCTAAACGGTTTAACAGTTTACCTGTCCAAAACTTGAACTGGTCTATCCCTTTCTTATCTGTCAGATTGGGGAACAGCCAAGGTATCTACCCATAAGATAAATCCAAAAGCACTACTTTCACAGTCTGAATGCTTTACCAGCCATATGCTCCGAAGTTTCTTTTTGAACCTTACTTCCCCTTTGGAAAAAGAAGTCATTTATATATACAACATTTATATCTACAACATTATGGAGGTAAGATAAAGTTTCATTTTAACTTTTAGGAAAAAAAAATGTTAATTTCTCAGATGCTCTGCATGTTTCTTTTTGAATGTTTAGAGTGAATATGGGTAAATGGCTATGACAGCAATTCTATATTCACTGCTTATTAATACAACACAATCTCTTGCAATAGGCATTTCAATAACTGAGTTTATCAAATATTTTAATTGATATCCTCTATAATGAATCTGAATTTTAAAAAGTGGTTAGAATATACAGATTCTCCCCTTAATCTTAACTGTCACTAGCCATAACTTTCATTGAAACTGGCACATAGAGTAACAAAAAGTTCAGAGAGGCTATTAGATATGTTGGAGCAATGCTGTAACTTTCACTGAAGTTGTATTCTTCCAGAGCTTAGTGTCTCCTTTTAATAATATCCACATTTAAATGAAAACTGCAATATTCATCTTTGATTTCATCTTCTAACTATATCTCATATAGGCAACTATAAAACATCATTAAAACAAACAACTGCAAAACTTCCTTATTTTCCCCTCACCTGCAGTATTCAAAACCACATCACAGCCTAAGGAGAAATGGAAGTCATTGAAAAACCACACTTCTTTCAGTACTGGAAATTGAATATAATTGAACAACTAGTTCTACAGGTGTTTCAAGTTTAAAGGATGCTCTGTCTTACAGGTGTGGCCTCACTACCGGAGAAGCATAAAAATGACATACAAGCAGCATTTGTCATCCTATCTGTAATCTGACACTAATACCAATACAATCAGAGAGCCTACTCTGTTCCATTGTAGGTAAATGTGATGGAACCAGTTCCTTCCAAAATACACAGGAACATATTTCTGGATCTTGAAACAAAACCCATGAGTTGCATTTATTTTCTCAGTCATAAATTTTCGGTATTACCTTGCCATGGACAAAACAAATGGTTACAATCACAATTAACCTGCCTAATTTGCTGCATCCTATACATGCAACTATATACACACAAGTTTCATCATGAAGCCTTAAATCAACTGTTTCCCACTGTCTTAGTTAAGCATAGAAAGTAAGAACAAAAACACTGACTAGTATATTCTATGTAATGTTTCCCAGAACGTTAAAACTCTTAAATTTTGAAAGTGTCAGTTATAAGAAAATACCACACAGATAAACTAGATGCTGCTTTACTTCATTTCAGCAGGCCATTAATATTTTTTCAGTGAACTGCATTATGAAAAAGTAACAACTAATATTCTAATTTCTGAGACTAACCTATCTAATCACCATAACTGATTCCAATTGGACATTGCTTCTAAACAACAAGTTATCAACTCGCAATACTCATGTTTTGTGAAAATCTATTACACACTCTCATCTTTCCTGTTCACATATGAAAACATAATCCCAAATCACCATAGCATAATACTCTGCACAGGAACCATTTGTGATACTATCATCAGGGATTGCAGCATTAGATAAGAAAAAAGCAACAGACTAATCCTAGCAAGGATTTTATTTTACTGGAAATATTCCTTATTATAGAATACACTTCAAAAATACCCAAACTACATTCTCCCCATTTTCTTCCCCTCCCCAAACTTCTTCAGAAAGCATTAGATGTTTCTTCCATTTTACAGTGCTTATAACAGTGCTTCTGTGAAAAGCCCAAGTATCAGCATGTTACTGTAATGGAGTTTTTTCCCCACTTTTTTTTTTTTTTTTTAAAAGGAGGACAGTAAAGAAAAAAAGACTACTTATCTTTTGTACTGTCTTTATACAAAAGTTCATTTTATCACATACCTAACTAAGGTTCTTGGACAATATACTGTTGAATTGTTTATCAACAGGTAGATAAACTTCTTCCAATTTTTACCTTCCAGACTGTCTCATCTAGAATTTTACAGTTTTGTATTATATGAAAAAGCAGTGCAAAAAATAGTCTTTTTAAAGCTACTTAAAACCACGCTGCAAAACAACTGCTCTTGGTAGCTTGCAGAAGTTCCCGAGACACTAGATGAATGGACTCCCCATTTCTACCTCTTTATGTATCCACCATTGACTCTAAGCATGTCTAGGAACTGTAGGGAAAGCCCCGAGTCATTTTATGAAAAAAAATAAAAAATAAAAAATAAATAAAAAATGCCAAGTCAGGTAAATAATTCTGACATTTCCTAAATTCTATAGGAAGGGTGGGGGAGAAGTGTTTGTTTTGCTTTAAATACAAACTTCTATTAAATCTCATTTCCTAAGGAATGCATTACTGATTTTTCCAACCATCCAATAATACTAGGGCTTCCAATCATTCAATAGCACTAGAGCTTAAGAGGTAGACAGTAATCATCCCAGACAAGGGTCATGAGCTCAGAGTATCACAAGACTGGGTTAGGGAAGATAAAAGCCAACTTCCTCCTCCCCCTCATCAAAAGATGGGAAACTTCCACCGTATTTGTTCAGTTTCCTGTGTTTAGAAAGGAAAAGGGGAAATCAGCATAATTGCAGAAGTCTCAGAACAGGAAGGTGTTTAGAAAAACCAAACTGTTCTTTCCCCACCATCGCTACTCCTGAGTCCCCAAAAGAACTTACGGATCATCCTGGCAAGAGCACGTTACTCCTTGCTCTTTTGACAGTGGCATAGATCCCATTGTATTTAGTTATCATTCTGACATGCTGTCAAATTAACCTGAAAAATGCAAATACAGGAGAGAGAAAGGGAACTACCTAAAATGCAGACAATGGGACAAATGGAAGACACTTCTCTAGCGACAGGGCTTTGACCTTGCCAAACTGCAGTAGTCTGAAAAAGCCGAAAGAAGTTCTGGAAATAAAAAAGTCTGAAACTACCATAATGGAAGAGGTAAGGAAGGAACTACTAGCAGCTTTTCGACTAGGCTAAATGAAAGACAACTTACCCCTGTCCACAACCATAAATAATTAAAGCAAAAACCCGGAATAAGAATCCTTATCCTTTTAATTTTGAGTTATTATACAAACTGTCCCTCAACTTAGTGCTTCTGACATTTTTGGAAGAAAGAAAAATTATTCTTGGTTAAAATAGCTTATTTTAACTGTATATAAATGAATTGTTCAGAATTATTCCAAATTTTTCCAGAATGTAAGGGTTTTCCTTAAAAGCCAATGAGAATATTACGTATTACAGAGAACATCACAGCGAAAGTCACTCTCACCAAAATTGTACTACTGTAAAATTCTATTATGATAACCATAATCTGCAAATAATACATCTAAACATGAGTCATTTCAGACATGTTACTATTATTGCAACACAATGCATACCTTAAAAATATTTTTATTTTTTACAAATATTATTTAATCTAAAAAGGTATGCGTTGTCAAACCTTATTACACATTTAATGTTTTGTAGTAAATGCATATTCAGAACTATTTCTTTACCAGAATTACATCTGTTTTATATGGTGTATACTTGGTATGTAGGTAGTTCTCAAATAGACAACAGTAATATAAGCACATTTTGGATTAATGAAATTACTATTAGGAAGATTGATGAAGACACAGACCTTACAAAAAAATGCAACATACTGAAAACTTCTCAAACCAGGGAACCCTGGCAGCATTCACTGTCCCATTTACAGAACATCCCTAATTTTAAAATCTCTGGGAAGCAGCGTTATTCACATGCTTGAGACAAAAGGCAAACACGCACTCACTACAAGTTTTTAAGTGACAGGTAAAACATCAGTACATAGAAGCTTAATTATAATTCCTCCCTACTCTTCCATACAAGTGATATGCAGACACCATTAGCTTTACACTGTTGACCCTTCTACTGCCCTTGTAGTGTCTGATGAAAAACTAAAAGTACTAAAGTAGCCTCTTCACTACTTCTGCAGGAAGGTAACTGATTCCTTGTGTTCATGAGCAACACCTAATATTGAAATTAGATCAACATTGAGCCACCTTACCTATAGGCAAAAGGTTTGAGATGACTATGTAAGGTAAAGCCTAAAACTGATTGATCTTGTTGTAGTAAATTAATAATTTTTAAGTAAAAGAAACATAGATTTGCTCACCTTTTTGTGTTTATAAGAGTACTGCTTACTCCTGTGCTGAAACAAAGGACTAAACACATGAACGCTAGTATCTATAGGGAAAATTTACAGACAAGTAAAAACTCTCTACTTAACGATGGCAGTCTCAAACATAAAAATGCAGAAGCAAGACAATGAGTAGGACAAGCTTGAGAAAGGTTAAAGGAAAACTGACTACAAAAATTTGGTGAGAACTGTGTCCTTGATTCATCAGGACACTGGTATTTAGATTTTCATTTATCTACACAATAATACAACTATTAGCCTGAAGAAAGGAAGTTTCTAACTGTAATCTAAACTTCCAAAACACTTCAATATAATGCGACAAGAGACACAAAAGCTTCCTATTCTAAGCTGAGAAACCGCTCCTTTGATTCTTAGATTCATCCTTCTAGAACACAAAATACCTAGTGCCAGCTAGCCGCTTCCACTGTTAAGGTAGTCTTCCACTGCCATCACTTTCTTTTCAGTAAAGAACTTTAAAAAAATCTTTGATTAAATCAAAATTCTTAGGTGTAAAATATTACCCTTACTATAAAACTGCGAAATACAACTCCAAGAATCCATTTTCAAGCCTACAAATCTTTGTTGTAAATAACATTTTGTTAAATTGAAAAGAAGCCTGACACGTTCAGGGTGAGAACTACAGTATATTAAAAGAAGCACCCTTTCAACCAAGCATCTTTGGTAAGGTGTTCTTACCAAAACATCTTGCCAGCGACAGGGAAGGTCATTCCACATACTGCACTGCATTATTGAATGTAAATATGTAACATTTTCTAAGATTAAGATACATCTGTTTTACTATAGGAGTGAGAACTGCCAACACCAGCCTTTCTCAAACTTTTTAGGTAGGTAACTGTATCAATTCAGACCCAGGACTGTGTTTCTCCATGGATAACCTCCCAGTTACAGGTCAAAGTATACGCAATTGGAAATGGAACACAGTGCGACTCCAGCCATGGACTCATTTCAACCTTGATTATTAAGTAGGGTGCTACAGAGAACATCCCAAAAGGCAGCTGACAGTTGAGATCCAGTTTTAAAATTCTGAAGCACTAATATAGTACATGAAAAAATGGTGGCATATCAACCACTTGCTCAAAAAGATGCCGCTTGCTCAATAATGCGCTACTGATTAAAAGCACAGCCATTTTTTCTTTTTTAAGACAAAGGTTAAGTGGGAAAAAATCAGACCTACAGATGATCTCATTTCACATTTAGATCAACATTTATTTGTCTCTTGTTTATGTTGGAATCTGTATATTCTTTAACTCCTCAATTAACACCTAGGTTAACGTTTGTACATGAGAGCAGAAAATGATACAAGACTGAGATACAATGGGAAAAAAAGTAAAGCAACAATGTAAGTCATATTCAGCAAGAAAGCACTGTTGCTCACTGGTATGATCTTGCAGAAACCTAGTTCCATGGGATTTCCTTCCTCTAAGGGAAGATGTTCGCGCCTTGAGTAGCAGGAGCTGGATTATCGCCAGGCAGCACAGTTGTGGTCTCTGAACTGATCAGCACTTAAAATCTGAGAGAAGTCCACAAACGCAATACGTTACGCTCAAAAAGTAAAACGAGCGAACAGAAACTCCAACTGCTACATTTTCTCATTTTCTGACAGACCATTTTTTTAATACTATTGAATGGCTTAAAAAACTCAAACAAACAACAAACTTCCTCAAAAAACCTCATCCGACCTGGTTATAAGGAAATAAACACAAAACATTACACAAATAATGTCTCAAATACATTACTACACAGCTCCTGGAATTTATCATCTTTTTAGTCTTTTTGATTCCCACCTTACGAAATATCAACCTATTGAGGATCTGAGCCTCAGCAGAATCTAATTTAAGAGTATTTGTTTTCAAATGCTTCTCCATTCCTTCTGACAAAAGGTCCAAATCAGTACTAAGGTTTCTCTTGTTGCCTTACTGATCCTATGTTACAAAATATCCTAACCATGAAGCATTTTACACTTGCTTTCTTATGCTCTATTTTCAACCTTAACTGTCAATTTTATACTGCTCATAATCAGCCATGTGTCTCCTGTGTCATTATTATTAACTCCATGCTATTTGTACTCCTTTCACCAAATATCCTCATGATTCTACTATAATTTTGTTTGATTATGTGTCTTGATTACACAAGAACTTCTCATGGTCAAGGGAAATGTTTTCAAGCATAATTTGGTTGCTTCTGCCCTCACTCTACTCCACAAATCTACCTGTCTCAACGCTTGTAACTTTTGATATCATTGTTTGATGAACTCTGCCAATTTACTTTCCATATTGCATTAATCCGTCTATCCTTCCCTCCTTGATCAACAATGCATAATATTCTCTCAATTATGCTTTTTGCATACATAACTATAAACACATAAACATTATACGTGACAGCCTGTGACTAGGAAAGCTCTCCTGTTCTAGGACGACTCCTGGCAAAAGCTCCCTACTCAGCTTTCTTGAATGTACCAGAAAACTTAACAGCCTCTTTCATCATCATGTACCTTCATTTTAAAACTCACTAAGATCCTCTGATCTTTCTCTCTCTTCCTCATTCAATATCCACATATACACTACTCAGACCTTCTGAAGTTTTTACTAATTTGATTATTCTCATTAAATTGCTGCTCCATTTTAAGCACTAGCCAAAACCCTCTATTCATCTGTAAACAACTTCCAAGAAGACAACTGTTAAGCCCTGAATGTGACAAGACTTGATCTACTGTAGTAAACATCAGTTTAAAAAAGGGGGGGAAAAAGATATCAAGAATGAATACTTGCCTAAATGTGTGGAGTCTTTTCCTCTATACTCGTAGCATTGTTCTTCCTGCTTAGTCTATAATAGGACTTCCCTGGGTATGCATGATGACCTCCACAAATTTAAAAGGAATGCAACCAAAAACCCCCACTCAATTCAGGAAAGGAACCATAAGTCAATATGAATAACTTACCAAACTTGATCTATTAAAAATAAACACATAAATAAACTACCAACAGAACTAGGCAATTCAAAACTGGAATCTGCTAGCTTGTCTTTCTCTGCTGCTAATGAAGTCAGTGGAACCCTGATGCAGGTCTCCATGAAAGCAGTTCTCTACAATTTAAAAACAAAACAAAACACCACCAAAACCAAGTTGTCACCAAAACTCTAAAAGCAGAACTTGTATCACTACTAGGGGACACCAGCAGCAGCACAGAAGCCATCCAAGGGGACAGCAGGACGGTCTACTAAACAGGATACCACAAGCTGCTATGTAAGATAACAGTAATAATTTCTGATACACATAGGCAAGGAAGAATGATTACCTATGCTCTATATCCAACCCTCCTCTATGCACTGAGGTAGGGCAAGAGGTAGACAAAGGAGATGCGTACCCATTTTAAATAATGTGTTGGTTTTATTCTCTGGAGACATCAGTGTGGCTGACAGCTCAAAAGAAAGCTTGGCAATAAGCACTAATGCTAAACACAAATTTACATTATCTTTTAGTTAAAAAAATTATTTAATAGCAAAAATCATTCCAATTGTAGCAGAAACAGAAACTATTCAGCTGTGTGATAATATCTATGTAATGTGATAAGAAACTGCAGAACTGCATGGAAAATATAGTTTGTCCACTCTGACTAATTCACCTGCCCTCTGCCCACCGTTTTAATCAGAACTTACATTCCACAACGTGAGTACTTTTAAACAGCATCAATTTCATATACTCTGCTTAGAGCAGGCACAGTTTAAAAGTTCTTTCCAAATTACACAAGCCAAAGGCCTAGGGCAAGCAACAGTTTCATATCTGATATGATCAAGAACTGTCAAAAAGAAAAAGCATCTACTTCCACCCATAAGATCCAAACTTGGACTCCAAATCTTTGTGTTTGCAAGTAAAAAAATAAATTCTTAGAATTTTTGAAACCTTGCTCCATTAAATCTTTTCCTCTCTCGCTGAGAATTCATTCTTAACATATATGTAATATTAGAGGTGGGACAGGAAATTCATGCAACCTATCCCAAAATTAAGCTGACATCCAGGCTTGTATACGCTATATATATATGCATATATAATAAAATTTATGCATTTCCTATATAATCAACATAAAAAATAAAGTATTAGTAAACATTACTGATTTTCTCAGAGTGACAACAGCATTTGAAGAAACGTTTACTGTTTCATAACTGTATCCTTCTGAACTTTAAGTGCAGAAATGCCTACGAAGAAGTATTTTCCAAGATGAGATCTTTCTCCCTGCAAACTCTTCAAGAGATAAAATCCTTTATTTGATTACATGCAATTTTATGCCTTTATGATATTTTAATATAAGGATAAAAGTAACGGTAATTGTGATGATGACAGACTTTTAAAAACAAAATGAAAATGTTAAATTCAGTGTTAATGAAAAACATAAAATAATACAACAAAAATTAATTCTGTTCATGCAGCTCTGGTAGTGCAAGCAAAGATGCAGAAGAACCACTAAAAGGTTTGTACCAGTAAATGTCACTACAAAAAGCAGATGGTGCGACTCAAGTCAGGGACCACTCAGCACTTTATAAATAATGACAGCCTTCACTCAGAAGCAACCCAGCATCTGGGCCACAAGTCAATTAATATCTGTGACCAATTTAAATGAGGGAGTTGGCCATTAAGGACTAACATATCAACATTTGATTACATAATCACTCCTCTTCCTTCTACAGTATCTACCCTACACACCCTTCCAGGGTTCCCTCCACCAAGATTCCCGCCTTCTCTCCCAATGCACGAATGCATCCAGCTCACTCTATTCACCCCCTTTCCCTTTGCAATTCAACTACCTGTGCTCAAATGGCCTCTCCCTCTCAATTAAATATCTCCAAAAGCCTTGTCTTCTTTCATTGGCCTACAGGTGATAGAGAAGCAGCCTCTGTTATTTGGCCCAAGCGGAGGCAGAGTTGGCATGTGCCTCTCAGCTGGGTGGCTGACTACTTGGAGTATCAGCGTCCTCTGCCAGGCCAGCAACCTAGCAGTACACACACACCTCAGAGCCTTCAAGCTGCACGTTTGGATCAGCTGCCTGCCTGGTCAGGAGATGTGCACCTTCCGGATGGGCTGCTGCCAAGTCAAGAAATATATGAAGTCTCTGAAGCCACAAACCAGAGCAAACGCATACCAGCAGAACAAAAAAAAAAATCCTTGAGGCAAAAGATACAGCCCTGAGAGTCATTCCACCAGGCGGCCTTCTATAGCAGAATCCTGTACAATGCATCCTTTGAGATTTGCCTAGTAAGGCAACCAGATCAACACGCCTATACCTTTATTTATTTTGTTGTTATATGTTGTATGTTTAAGAAAACAATCATATTTGTATTTTATCTACTTCACTCTAACTTTTGACCATTACTTCCACAACATAAAAAAGGTTTTAATCATACTTATTTTCATGTTATGAGTACTCTAATTCAGCAATACTACACATCACACTCTTCTACGGGAATTATAATAAAAATAAGTAAATTCTTTGATAAGTTTTTGAAAATAAGAAACAATGGTAACAGCTTTTTGTTTACCTTACTTAGCCAGATCATCAAGCAGCCCTCCCACCCAAAAAAAAGCAAACTTAAATTAATTTACTTGTACAAAAAAACAAATCCTGTTGCTTTCATAAATTCTTTAAAAAAAGAAAACAATCACCAAAGCTTGATTCTGCAACTTTTGCTTACATCCAAAGACCTCCCAAGGACAACTAAAGAAATGAATACTCTGTTTACACCAATTTCAGTGTCTTAAGTTTTGAATACATCTTCATTGACTTCACTTTTTAGTTTCTTTCCTTGCCAAAGCAGACACATTTTGTGTTAATATACATGGTCCAGATCTTAACACATCCGACCTTTACAAGCACACTGCAGGACTGACACAGGATGCCACCGATTTCAGCCCAGCTCTGAAGAGGGATGAAATTCTCCCTACGCAGATCCGGAAAGAATTCCACATGGGCAAAAGTCTACAAACACAGCTCTTACAGTGGACCTACAGAAGCATCAAGTCACCATAAAACTAACATAATATTTTTGCTTTCTACCAGGCACATAAATTTATGGATAATCATCATTTTAAACTATATTGCACACAAATACAAAGGTAAGCTGGGTGCTTGTTTACAATTACATGCAGAACAGTAGATTATTTTTTAAGTCACCTTTTTCTTTGATCTTGCTTAAGAAGCAGTTTCTTCAACAGCTGGACTAACTGTTTAAAATATAGCTTAACTGCTTATTAGAAGAATGAAAGCAACTACAACAAAATGGGACATGGGTACTAGTAATACAAAAATCACAAAAGCCCACCTTTCTAGGAATGTAACAATATTTCAGTAATAACAGCATATTGAGCATAGGACACATTAATGAAACAATACTGAATATGATTAAGTCGTCATCAAATATTGTATTTTTACAGTTTTACTATGATTCTATATGCACTGACTAACATAACATCTTTTTAACAGAGAAGCATGGGGCATTACACAGGATAACAAGTTTAGCTAAATTTGAAGGCAATAAAACACTTTGAGGCATTTGAAAAAAAAATGCTTACTAAAGGTATTCCAGGCTGTACAGGAGTTGAGGCCTTGTATATTCTTCAAATCCAGTCAAAGACAACTCACTACAGGGATCAGCCTTTGCACATGACTGTGCTGCTCAGAAACAAAATTTTCACTAAAAACCCACCCCAAACTGTATTCCTATACCTCAAAGTTATAAAACTGACCTTGGAAGAACAAGCAAAACACACACCAATGCTGCAATGCCTGCCTGGGTCTGCAGAGTATTTGAAAGCACATTTTTCAGGTGTGTGAAATACCTTTTAGATATTCATCTAGAACCTGTGAATTCTACATGTCCACAGCTGCAGAAGTGTTTTTCAGGTACCATGAAATCTATTATCCTTTTGCTGTAAAATTCAGTATTTTCCTGTTGCTAGGCACCTGACATTTAGTGTTTTGTCCTCTTGCTCTTTTACCTGCACGCACCTTTACTTTCCTTCGGTTTTCTTTATAATTAGGAATTCATTTGATTACAGTAAATATTCCATGTGCAGTCAATGGGTACAGACATCAAGGGGTCAAGGAACAGAAGATTGATTCCAGCTTGCCGTCAAAAACTGAGATGATGTTCAGCAGAGAATGAGGGACAAGAGGACCTTTGAGCTGCACAGCCAGGGCAGGCTGTATTGCAACTGAATGAATCCTGCTCAGCCCACAAGCAAAAGAAAGGATGTCTGAATTGGCCCTTGCATGTTAACACCATGGAAGGCAGGGGGGAAAGGACACACAGAAAGCACACCCAAAACCTCCTTAGAAATAACCAATATCAAGATTGATCAACCACCACACTGAACAATAAGTCAGAATTACACGTATATATGAGGGGGAGAAAAAGTATCTCACAGTGATACAACAGATTAATACTGCCATGGAATTTATTCCTCTATTTACCACAGAGAGCACAAGGCTCTATTATGAAACATATTCTCTGGAGACAAAGTTAAGGTTGCACATTAATACTTAAATGAGGTCACTCCTGATTTTTTCCAGGTATTTACTGTGCAACCGTAGCATTATATGAATGAACACTGTTAGAAATGTGAATTTTCCTAGGTTTTCATAGGCAGTACTGGGGGAAGAAAAACGTCCGAGAAATAGCTTTGTAATATCCAGTGTTTCAAAGCTCTGCTATCCTCCCCAAAATTACAGAGGACATATATGAATTCTGTAACATGGCACTGTTTACCTGGCCATTGCCTGGATTCTACATCATTGAATTAAGGTCACTAGAACCCAGATACTCCTGAGCAAAATAACTGTGTAAGCAAAGAACTGTTCTTAAGTTGATTTCCACAAGTCTTCTTTTAATAAAAATATACTTTTAAAACAAACTTACACATAGAGGCACCTATCCCACGCCACAATCATTGTTAACATACTCAGAACATGCTAGATTTACCCCCAAAGTACACTATTATTATTTAGCTTAATTAAGCCCCTGGGATGTACTCCAAACAAGAAGTTATTACAATACATTATGCCCAGTATTACATGCTGTTATAGCACTTCTCCTAAGAACTTCAACAGAACTACTCAAAGTTAGTCACACGATTTAGTGATTTACAGAGCTGAGAATCTCTAGACGTGGATTATCATGAAAGCATAACAACCTTTGGACTGGGAGACAGAGGCCAGCCAGCAGACATCACAGCACATAACAATGGAGGAATGCATGCAGCCATAAGAATGGCCCATCTAAACTTCAGCAAACATATGAGGAGTCCAGCAAACATGGTGAGAGAAAAGGTCTGTCTGCATCAGAATGATCATCTCGCCTACCAGGATTTTTAGGTATTTTAGGTAGCTAAGGACTGACAAGTAACACTAAATTATTCTAAAAGACTACTAATCTCAACAGTTGCTCCTCCCACACCAATAAAAAAAGGAAAACAGTATGAACACAGTTCACTCTTGCAGACAAACATGCTCCACCGCATTATTCAACTGAACTCCTCTCCATTATAATAGTATGCAATCCCTCTTGCAGCATAGCTGGGCTTGCTACAATTTATCTGGAGTTAAAATAAATGTACCCACATTCAGTTTAAAGACAGGAAAACAAAAAGTAGAGAACTCAGTGTCACTACCTTGTTCCTCAAAATCTAATTCAGGTCTGCTTAGACTTGAACTTGTTGCACCAAGGAGACTATATTTTAGATCTGATACCTAGCTCACTAATCTAGTACCTCAGGCAAAGCCTAAGCTCGTTATTACGGGTACCATCTTGCTGTTTTATTATCCTTCCTTAAGATAAGCTTCTTTATTTCAACTGTTCAAATATTTTTCTGCCTAGGTATCCCAAATTTATTTATTCCCTAAGGAATAAATATTGTTTTTCCTCTCATCTATGCTACATTTTCTTCTTCTCAACATTACAGCAGGCAAACAAGCTTATGAATAGTTTTATTTTCTTCATATAGTCCTAATTTATATTCATTTTCAAATATTTAAGATATGACATAGAAGCATGAGGAGACACAATCCCTGCATTAAAGAGCTTACAGTCTCACACTTCTCTGTGAGATAGGTAAACAAACACCAGTATATCCACTTTATATGAATAAAAAGATGGCAAATGATTTATCTAAGGCCACAGAATAAATACATATCAGACGGATAACCAGAAACAAGATCATGCGATGGGCATCTCTGGCCTATACCCAATTCCCTCTGTGAACTGTATATGCCTTCTAATAGTGTGGACCAGTACTACAGTCACTGCAAGTTGTCCCATTTAAGCTGCAAGACACCACTCTGACACTCTGAACAAGCATTTTAAAACAAAACACAGCAAAAAAAATTACAAACAATTCATTCTCATAATCCCTTACATACATATTTTTCAGTTTTCCAATTCACAGAACATAAAATTATCCTATTTTATTTTTCAAACAGCGCTTCCTCAGCTATAGATTAAAGAGAAATTTTAAAAGACAGTAAATAATAGTAGCCCCCTTTTATGAAAGGTTTAACTAAGGCTCAGGAAGAAGAAATTTGCCTGTCAGAACTGGATTCTAACATTATAAAAAAAGGCTTTACTGTATTTGGACTTCATTCCTATTTGACATGCACTTACAAAGTAACGGTCTGTGCCTCTATGGTACCTCTAGTATCTCATCTGTAAAACTTAGCAGATCATACTTCTCTCTTTCATTACTGGTGAAACCTGGGAAAGGGTTAGGAAAGAAAAAACAAGTATGCAAGTCTTATCTATTAAGGTTTAACTGCAAAGAAACAAGGTGACTGAAGTCTACTAGCTTTAAAACAAACAAAAAAACCCTCAACTTTTCTTAGCCCACGTTTATTCCGCTTCACAAGGAAAGAAGCAGTATCCTTGCATTCCATATGCATTCTTGATCTTGTTGTAATACACTTGCCAGTTATTCAAACCTAAGACATTACCACAACTATTAATGATTTTGAAGCATAAATTAATTTTGATACTGTTTCAGTTAAAGATTAGAAAATGGTCTTAATATATAAACTTTCTACCAATTGTGAGAAGACTCAGCAGATCCTAACAGTCATCACAATTATTCTAGTGTTGCCAGAAACGTGCTCTTTGTAGGTTATTAGTTCTGACATCTGTCCAGATAAGCTTGCAAGCTAAACAATCAGAATTTTGTATTAAAACTGAAGAACATTCACCCTCCCCAAATAAACCAATATATTTCAGCTTAGCAGCAGTGATTTAGGTCATTTTTTAAAAAAAGCTTGCAGAAAAAAAATCAGGAAGAGAAAACATGTTAACATTCATCAGACTAATTTTTCACTACATTTTTCAGCAGTAAAGAAGAGTTTACCCTCTGAAGGAAAAGCTCAGAAACTTCGATAAGAAGCCAAACTCATCTGCCTAGTGACGAGTATCACAACATAACTCTAAGAAAGAGCAATTTAAGGTAGCTGTGCTTCCTTTCACCTGCTGCTTCCTCTCCACAGAGGAGGCCTAATGCCTAGTGCTATTTTCCTTTGACCAGATTCCCAGCAACTCTGACAAGATATCCATCCAAATAAAAACCTTCTACTGAAAGATGTTCCAAGATTTTAACAACCAACATATTTAATTGTAAAGCTTTAACAGCACGAACAGTAACTAGTCTTGATTGTGAATATGACTGTATGATTACAGCACAAATAGAACAAAATTCCCTCTCCAACTATGCAAAATATTTGCTTCAGATTTAAAAGCAAGGCCTCAGACATCTGACTAAAACACGCATTACAGTTCTTATCTTGAGGGGATATATTTTTTAAAAGAAATTATAAAAGTGTCATCCATGTATTTTTTTTCTATCTGACCAATGACTGCAGGATTTGCGACAAAACTAAGTGCAACAGATTCCACAGGTGAAGTCTGCAGTGTTGCAATGAAAGACTGTAGCTATGTAGGATGAAAAGCCTTCATTATAGTGTTACTCAAGAATGGACTGAACTTGTAAGGTCATCTGCTCCATTTCTCTGCCAGCCCCTGGCTCATTACCTGTTGCACATGCATCAGTCTCCTGACCAGGCCAGGTTCTGAATGACCCACAGTGTGGGTTTCCCCTCTGCTCTGCTTACCATACTGTTCAGAAGGATACAGCTATATCTTGTGGGTTTTTTTGCTGCTATCTGCTCTGAAATTTCTCCCTTGGTTTCATCTCAGTTAACACATTAACAAAGCCTCTTATTTTATTGAAAATTACCTCCCTTTCAAGTATTTAGGCCCTTCAAAATGCTTGTAAGATAACATTTCCCCTTCTCATCCAAAATGTTAATTTAGCCAAGTTAAATGTATTTATTTCTCAGATTTTTTTTAAATCCGTTAGTCCCTTCAGCCTTCTTAACATTTTGTTGCTCTTCTCTAAGCTTCTGCTAAGTTGCCCCACCTGTTGCATGGGCTGTGACTAACACAGTGCTCCAAATGCAGTCACACATCCTCACACAAAAACTCATCTCCCACTTGCTCAATGCCTCTGCAGATGCAACCTAAGCTCCTTCTGATTTTGAAGAAGTTGATATATCATATTGCAAATGGGGGCCTGTTCCTCCTGTCAGAAGCCTGCACAAATCCCTTTCATATGAAAGGGAGTTGGGTGCACACAACTGACAGGATTATCAGGCCCATGCTATCACTCCTATCCCTTTTTCAGCAATACTGCTTTCCAGGTTATTCCCTCACAATGAATACCTGTTTAGCATTACTGTCTCTCAACTGTTTTAGCTTGCATTTTCCAAACTAAAATCTCATTTGTATTTTCCAAAGTGCGTAATTTCTTTAGATAACCTTTTCTTTTCTGCCCTGACTTGTATTTAACTCTTCTCTCCATCATTGTCTGCTAACGTCACAAGAGTACTTACTATTCACCTTCTCCTAAAGTTAATCAATCCAGACACTAAATATGCCCAAAATGGTTCAACTTTTATTAGTACATGTATATGTAAGCACTGATATTACTCTCAGCACCTAAAAGTGCTGTGACTCACCAAACCTATTCTTTATACTTCGTTCTATTTTTGTTTATGGTTCTTCAACCATTTTTTCATTCAGATGACTATCATGTACATAAATAATTTGTTCATGAGAGACTCTGAGCTATATTGGAAGTTTGGAAAATAATATTACTACAGCTACAACTTTCTTTTCATGCACTGAGGCCCTGTACCTGCCATCAGATCTGGCAAGCAAGCCAGTCCTGCACTTCTCCATACTCACTGATCCATGTGCAGATGCTGCTGCAGTATCAGATCCTAATTTTAAACACTGAGCAATAATAACAAAGAAAACTTTTTTAAAGTAATTTTGTTTGGAAAATTCCAGGCTGCATATTATTGTTTCCCTAATATTTCTGCCATTATTTTTTTACTAGGAAAAGAATCCCTTAAAATTTATCCAATTCTTCAGCTCAGGCTTTTCTTCCCCCCATCATTTTTTTTAAGAAATCAGTACTAATATTCCGTTTCTTAGTGGCACCTTGAAGATTAAATGACTTATAAATATCTTCAGATCTTTCAAGAACCCCCTCTATTTGTTGTCAGTAACTATTTCATATGGCCCTGATTTTAAACTGCTCACGTTTTTTGATCCTACTGTATATGGAATTTCACAAAACTCAGCATACTGGCTTGTCTTCATACTATGAAACTTCTCATTTATGAGCTGATCTCCTTACTCTCTACATGACTTCCCCTTACCTCCTCAATATTTACACCAGCAAATTCTTCTTCACTTTTAATTAGCATTAACTTGTTTCTGCTGTCTTTACCAGAAGCATACAACACACGCTCGCTTCCCACCTTTCATAAATTCTCTGCAGAACTGACACTTAAACTTCTTTTATCTCATATTAAGTCCTTTCACCTAATTTCTCTTAATGTAGATAAATACCTTTCTTTTAAAAGCAAACTGACTTTTAATTCAGTTAGGCAAATTTCATTTGCACACTGAACTTTACAAGATCTTTCACTCCCTAAGAACAGATGAAGACCCACAACAGAAACAAATGTATTGTTACGCTCACATGAAAACCAACAGAACCTTATACTAGCACATGAGGTCACATCAGCCCAATTCTTTGTAGGACTGTAACCTAATCAACCATTAACAAGAAAAACGGGCTATATTTCATGCTAACTTTCTTTTCACCTACTGTATATGTTTACCAACTAACAAAAAAGGAACAAGCATGCCCATGTTACTGATGTTTAGATTTATTACCTCATATTAAAATATTTTCATTAACATTATAAAATAATCTTTAGAGAAGCATTTAGAAAATGCTTTACTAATTCACCTCAATTGAGATGAAACATCTAATTTGCCCAACATCCAAGGGAATTATACTCAGATGCTATAGAGACGTACAGAACTACATTAACAAGTACAGTCTATCAATGGTTATCGGCACTGTGGCTTTTGACTGCTCACTAAGAACCACAGTGCATAAATTACTTCACCTGTCAGACAGCTCAAAGCAACACAGGCACAAAGTTTGAATGGTTCAGGCGTTCCCTATTACAAATAACTTTCCAGTGAGAGAAAAGAGAAAGAAGTGCAAGGGAGAAGGGATTGTCTATCATGTATTCAAATCTCACCTTTCATAAACCCTATCAGAATTATATCAGAAGTTTTAAACAATTCACAACTTTAATGAAGCCTATCATGCGTTCCCAAAGACACCCAGAAAAATTCTCTAACAGCCAAAATGAAAAAAGTAATTAAACAAAAAAGACACCTCACAACTGCTTAGAAAAACCATAACCCGATGATTGTTTTGCAAAACATTCGGCTTGATCAAGCCAACAGTTCTACTGACGTCACACAAAAAATTCCACTTTTTGAATTATTGACACACTAATTTTAAGAAAAATGACAGCATTCTAGAGATAACACAGCAAAACAAACAAGCAGTCCATGTAGCTTGAGATCTTATCCTAGCAAACATGGTATGCCAGATGTTTCATAGAAAGAAGCAACTTTCATCACAAACCACCACTAATCCAAATCTGCAAATGTATCCATGTAGGTGCATACCACAGAATCCTTCTGAATTCAATAAGGTCCCATCTGCCATGCAGATCCCTCACTTCACAAGACACACAACATACAGTCGGATAAAAATTTATATATAAATTGATAGGTCTCAATTTGTTTAGCTTTGTTTGCAAAGTCATTACAATAGCGAGGCCAGGATTATAGCCATACTTGAGAAACTCAAGAGGAACATTTTTTTTCAAGGGTAATTGCTCAGCAGTTTATGAAAATCCAGCCCTATAAGAATCCTCAGGTTATGTTCTTCAATACAGGTAACCATGACCCTCTTTTTACACATTTAGCATTGGAGCATTTTTTTCTTCCCTTATAACCAAATCTCCTGCCCAAATCTTCTAGGTTAAAGCTAAAAGAATGTTAACCTAGCAGAGATATATGCATGTATACAGTCATTATTACTGCACATGTAAGGAGGTGAACTGAGCTGGGAAACAGCTCACATGAAACTTAGATTATTTGAGAAGCAACAGTGAGCAAAGCAGTAATTCAGAAAAACTAAAACCAAAACCCATTACAAGCACTAAAATCCAATCCAACCACCTTGAGTGTTTATTTCAGTATGGCCTATGTAAAATCACAGAGAATATAAGAAAAAAGACATATTAAAGACTCTTCCTCTCAACTGTTTATCAACTTTTTTCCTAAATTCCAAATAAATCAAAAAATCTTCAATTATTTGTATGTAATAATTTATACATATTTTCAGAAACTGTATTTTAAATAATGTCAATACCAGCACAGTAATAATAAAAATAACATTTTTGTATGTCTAATTCCAAATTAAAAAGTAACATCTTATTAAAATTAATAGTCACTAGAAGGCTAAATTATCATTAATTGTGTTAATTGTCACAGCATATAAATGCTTTCAAAATACAGATGAAAACACAAATGACATACAACCTTATACTGCAAAGTTGAGCCATTCAAACACTTAGAAAATGTAGAAAAAGAAAGAGTAAAAAACAAAAAACCTATCATATCGCAAATGATACATAAAATCTAGTCAGTTAATAGACCACATAGCCCAACAGAAAAACTCAAAAAGAAAAAAAAAATGCTTCCTATGATCCAACAAAGACTCAGCAAAACTATTTCAATGCTATGTAGTAGAGGAAAAAAAAACAAAACAAACAAACAAGCAACAGAGAAGGACACCCTAAAGTGAGCTTCCTGCTTCATTCCTAGGCCTGCTAGCAATCATAAACTTTGCTAAAGCCATTAACAATGGTATTTCTTTTCTTAGTTTGGATCTTAAAGCAATCATATGTCACCATCAAAAAAAAAAAATTCAGTAACTACAGATATCTGACTAAGGTTTTCCAGACCTCATTGTAACTCAATAACTGCTCCACTGTGCTATGAACGCTACAGCTTCAAGCTGGAAGTCAATCTAGGACAACCAATAGAAAGTGCACCTGTACAATTACTGCATTTCCTAATTCAGAAGGCCAAACTAGAGACAGATAAAGCTTGTGTGCACTCACATCACCAAAACATAAGTCTAAAAGCCCATGCATCTGTTGTACATATTGTGTGTCTATATTATCATTAATTGCAATGAAAAAAATATAATGTATACAATTTATAAAGAGAAAATTAATTCCTTAGAACAACGTACATAAAACTTCACTCTAAATGAAATATAAATGTCTCCATACAGCATCTAAACCCACTGTATACACAATAATTTAAAAATCATTCACATAAAAAAAAATCACCAAAAGTTAAAAAAATTATTTTTCAGAAAGTCATCTAGTAAATGAACAGCACCACACACAGTAATTTAAAATATTCACTATGAACTCCCTGCTAAATTAAAAAAAAATCTGCATCACAAAAAAAAACCTGTATCATTTCAAGGAATGCAATCTTATTTTCAGAAACTGCAGAAATCTGCTAGTTTTCAAGTAATAGAAAAAATATTTAGCTTTTTATACTCTAAAATAAAGCATACTGTATGCTGCTAGTTATTGATAACGATGTAATTTATTCACAGCAGTCTACCTTCCTGCAGATGCATTTTCATTCAACATCTGACCCCACTGAATAGTAAACAAGTTTACATGTATCATCACATTTCAATACTCCAAAAATTAAGCTAAGTTTCTGTAACTACAATAACATGATCCCCTAGTAACAGTCCTTTAGTACCGTTGTTCCAAAACAATCAATAAAAATGTCTCTGACATATATTGTTTATATACTTGGGGTCCCTTCAAAGTTTAAGGCTTGCAGATGTAAAATATAAATAAAATAACTACAAAACAGAATTGCCCTTAACTGATCACCAGACCACTCAGGAATTACAAGTCCTTTCTGCTTTACTTTATAGCATTTTTAAGGAGCAGGGATATTTTTTTTATTTATTGCACACACTGAAAACCAAATATAACCCCACACTCAAAAAAATACTGCTGCAACAGCTTGATAGCACTCACCGCAAGTAATACTGTTTTAAAGCGAAGGCAGCGTTAGAACAACTTCTGGGAAAGTTAAACTCCTCTACAATTTCTCCCCACTGATTCTTCTCCGATACCTGTCAAAAACAACACACAGGCCGAGATACACCACGTACACGTAAACATGTCGCTGACAGCCAACATCACAAGAAAACACAAGCTGCCATGAAGCAAATAGATAAATATATAAAAAGGAGACAAACAAAAAAACCCCAAACCCCACGAATGTATATGGGATTTAGGGCTATTTTACTGACAGTCGGCAGTCTCCCCCCTTCGGACATATTCCCAGCGAGTAACAGTATTTTACTTTATTTAGTACTAAAAAGACCTATTATTTTAAGGGGGGCACGGTGAGAGTGTCCGCCCGGTTTGGGGGGTTTGTTGTTGTTGTTGCTGCCTGGACAATAACCAATCGGGAGTCCCTCTGTCGCCCCCTTTTAAATCCTGCCGCGGCCCGTTAAAAAAAATTCCCGAAGAAGTTTAAAATGCGGCCGGGCGGTCCCGGCGGGGGCGGCCCCGGGGTCCCCCCCCCCCGAGCCGGATCCCAGAGCCACGGAGAGGCCTTTTCTTTTTTTGAGGCCTACATCTCTGTCCCCAGCCGTGAAGCCTAAAGATGGCTATTTGATTACACACCGTCTTGGGTGCCCCTTTTGTTGTTTTTCCCCGGGAAGGGCCGGCGGGGCAGCGCCCGCCCCCCCCCCGGCGGCGGGGATCGCTTCCCAGCCCGTGCTCCGTGCCGATTATCGATGTTAAACATGCCCGCTAATTTTGAGTTGCACTAAAACTGCGCTCAGACTCTCTCCTCTCCCTCTGCGAGAGGGAGAGAGACACACACAGAGCTGCCACCACAAGAGAGAAGCAGCTGCCCCCTCGCCGGCCAGAGCCCCCGGCTCCCTCCTCGCCCCTTCCCGGGCTGGGGGAGGGTGGCAGGGGCTGGGGGCTGCGGGGGGAGCACGGGAGCGGGGCGCGCCGTCCCCCCGGGTCCCCCCTTTTCCTCGCTCCACCGACAAGGCCAAGGCACCAACCTGCCTGCCTGCTTCCTTCTTCCACCCCCCACCTCCTCTAACTGGCTGAAAATAGGACGGTTCCCGGGCACCCCGGCTCCCCCCACCGCCCCCGGGGTCCAGGGGAGACTTTTGGGAAGAGGTTGGCGGGAGGGGAACCCGAATTAAAAGTTCCACTCACCTTCCCAAATCCGCCCAAAGTGGTGACTCTGGTGTAGAGAGCGTGAAGATCCAGCTCCTTCCCACCCACCACAGGGATCTTCTTAAAAGGAGACCTGCCAAAGGAGATACACACAAAACACCACAACTTGTCAGCTCTGCCCCCTTTTCTCCCCTCGCTGGGGCTGCCGTGTCCTTCAGGGAAGGGGCTGGAAGTTGGATCTGGTCGGTTTAAAAGCCTCCCCCCCCTCCCGTTCCATCTCCCCATTTTCCTCACCCTCTGCTGTGGTGAAACTGCCGCAGCTCGTCCAGGAAAGCGAGTCCCTTTCTCCGCTGGTCTGCGTGGTTTTTACCCGTCGAATTTGCCATTTTTTGTATTAAAAAAGGTTCTCGTAAAAAAAAAAATCCAATTAAAAAAAAAAAAAAAAAACGGCCGACGACAACAACAACAATCCCGGCTCCTCCTTGTCTTTAAGAGACCCAGGTGCCCGTGCTCGGCCGGGGATCAGCCATGGAGAGGGGCTTGCTTAAAAAAAAGTTTAAAAGGAATCAGGGAGCCCCCGAGAGTGCGGTAATTGCGAGTCCTGTCTCCACACAACACACGGGCAAAGAGACGGGGAGGGAGAGGGGGCACCTCTCAGTAATTCCTCCTCCCGCTGCCGCTGCCTCTCTCAGCACCACAAACCCAACCGATCCAGCCTGCACATGAGACTCAACATGGTGCTGCTGGATCACACAATGAATTGGGTTACTGTTGTGGTGGGGTGGGGGGGTGGGGGGAGCCGGAGTGAGGTATTGACAGTGTGCGTGTGTTACGGCCGCGGCTCCATGCGATCGCCCTCTCCCCCCTCGCTCCGCTCCCCCGCTCGCTCTCTCTCTCTCGCGCACACACACGGCAGCAGCGGCGGCGGCGGCGGCGGCGGCAGCGGGGATTCACTTCTCTTCTCTCTCAGACAAAAAGATCTGAGGCCGCCGTGCTTCTGCCTGGACGAGAGCGCAACACAGCGGACCCCGGCGGCCGGTGCCGGTACTGCACAAGGCAGCTCTAAAGGCAGAAGCCAGCGCAGCCCCAGCAAAGCAGTTCCTGGCGGGGAACAATAGGCTCCTCTCGCCGCTAAGGGCTCATCTGCAATGTGCCGCAAACTTCACACAAAGCCAGGCGGAAAGAGGCGAGGGAGAAGAAGAGGGGAGGAAAAAAACGGCTACTACCGGTTGTGTCGGGGCTGGGGGGCCGGGGAAAACGGCCCTTCCCTCACCAGGCTCGCACTGATCACCCGCTCTGCGCTGGCTGACGCCGAGGGGGGGCGTGGGGGGGGTGAGGGAGGAAAGACAGGAAAGGTGGATTTGGAAAGCGGGGCCGAATTTTTTTTAAATGGATTCAACCCAACGCCCTGAGTTCAAGGGGAGAGAAAAAAAACAACTGAAGGGGGCACTGGTGGGTTTGGACTTTGGAGAAAGTTTGCCAAGTCCCCCGGCCTAAGGTGTTACCAAGGGCAGGAAGTCGCCCCAGGGGGCGGGGGAGGGGCAGCAGGAGCCTGTCGTTTCCAGGCGTGGGGTGCTTAAAATTCTCAAACGGAGAAGGGCGAGCACCTCCCCGAGCAGGGGGGGCCGGGAAGGGGTTTGCCAGCGGGGGCCTGGGCTCTGCCTCGCTCTGTAAATATTGTTTTTTCTTCTTTCTCTTGGAGATATCACGGCCTGTGATCAAAGTGCTTTAGGAGTCCTGTGTGCACTCCTAACCACTTATACAGAATCGTAGAACAATCACAGAACGGTTTGGGTTGGAAGGGACCTTAAAAGATAATCCAGTTCCAACCCCCTCTGCCATGGGCAGGGGCACATGTTGCTATGTATTGATGCATGGAACATACTGCATAAAATTAAGGAAGGAAGGAGGACTCGACCCTCACCCTGGATGGGCAGGAGCCAACAGTGGCACTACAGCCCTGTGGTGTGTACAGTGTTTGTAAACACTTGTCTCCTGCCATGTTTTCCACATTGGGGAGCTCAGAATACCGGCACGCTGACCACCCCAGTGCTGCTTGGGGTACACAGGAATGAGAAGGGGCTGTGCATGAAGGACACCTTCTGTCAAATCTTTGCTCCTCTGGGAAAGCAAGGGGTGACCCAGGTGGGCACCTGCCCTTCTCTGACAAGCAAAGAGACGCAGGTGAACACTCCAGTTTAAGAGACTCTGGAGGAATATTTGCCCCTCACAACCAATACATGGAAACCCAAGGCCAGATTGGGCCTTTAGTTTTCTTTAAGCAGAACTCCTCATTAAAGTCAGTAAGGAGCTGTGTTTTAAAATCAATGGCACATTATGGCCCCAAGTGAGCACTTAAAGAAGGAAAACTATAATTCCTTTCTACTCCATGTACTAACTTACTTCAGGAAATATTTTTTTTTTCAAAGAAGATTTTTTTTCCCTTTTGAGTGCTGCTTCAGCTTGAGTATGGGCACAGAAGCAGCGATGTAGGAAGATGCTTGGTAAGATTTGCCCTGAGCTCACACTTTTGGCGGGGGAGGGGGGAAAAGAAATCCCTGAGTTTAAAATTAATACTCTGTCTTGAAAGTCACTCTCTGCGTATGGACGGAGTGATGGTGTGTGCACTTCAGTGTAAGAAACGCTCACTGTCCATTCACTGTAGCATTAAGAGCCCCCCACCCCACCCCCCGCTAAAATTAGACCCGCAGCAGATCCTGGTTTGCAGCTCCTGACTGTGATATCCCCGAGTTTCTGCTATTTCAGCACAAGACTCCCAAAGCCAGGATAATATCGACGAGAGAGGTTTAAAACAGGCGATTGCGGGTGAGGGGCTAAATCGCTCTTCCAGACACGCACAGCTAAACCTTCCTTCACGAGAGGGCGGGGGCTTTTAATCATGCCTTAAAATTCCTCTAAAAGCAGGGGGTCTCCCCTCCGCGAGGGGCGGTCGGCATGGAGGTGAGTGGCTTTCCTCGCCTGAGGGGAAGGGGCGCGGGAGGCAGAAGGGGAGGACAAGGCAAATTGCGTAGCAGGGCTAAAAGGTGGGTTTCCATGCTAAGGCGCAGCAGTTGCGCGCGGTCCCTTACGTAACCGTCAGCTGGGGATTCCCTGGAGGGGGTCACTTTATTCAACCATTACACAGACCCCGGCAGCCGCTCGGGCGCGCCTGGGCTGGGGCTGCTGCCGCCGCCACTGAGGCTGCGGCTGCGAGCGCGGCGGCTCCTCACAAAATGGCGGCGCCCATGGAAGCGGGAACCCCATTTTGTGCCCGGCAGAGCCTGTCAACAAAACGCCGACTTGGCCACGGCTGAGGAACAGAAGGCGGCGGCTTCGTTCGCGTTGCGGAGGGAGGAGAGCGAAGGATTTCACCCCCCCCTCCCGCCGCCGAGAGGGAGACTTTCCCATCAAGTGTGCGCGTTGTGGGGGAGGGAAGAAGGGAGGGAGGAGAGGGAGGTGAAGGGGGACGCGAGCAGCGAGCGAGTCAGAGGCTGCGCTGTCCCAGCGCGGAGCTGCCAGGGCTGCGGCGGGGGAGGGGAAGGGAGAGGAGAGGAGGGGAGGGCGGCCGGCCGGCCGGCCTTGGCGCTGCTCGGGGTGCGGCGAGCTTGGATCCTGGGGATACGGGGGCAGCGGGGCTGCCGGGGCGCCGCTCCCCGCTTCGCGTCGCGGGCGCGCGGGGCCGCTCCTGCGGGACCTGTAATGAGTGGCGGGCTGGGCCGGCTCCTCACGGAGCTAACTGGGTCACCGCCGGCACTTAATTACTGTTTGTTTCGTTCTAGTGCGTGCCTTGTGCATAAACCGGCTATTAGGCTGATGCTTCAAGTAACACTATCCAGCAGCGAGGTACAAAATGCCTGTGTTGGACTCTGAGCTTGTGGCGCCAGCCTGGTAATAATTACTGCCTTACATTAACGATGCCTTGGTTCTTATAGCTTGGCTTCTTCATCTTGTGGCTGGAATAGTCGGAGGTCCCTTCTGATAAGGTTGGGAAGCTGATGATTGTAGTACTCTACCGGTTTCGGTGCTTTTGTGTTGAAGGGAGCTTCCCTTTTCGAGAAGGGGCGTATAATTTAAGATTTTTATATTTTTTCTGGCTTGTCTGCCTTAATATGCATGCATTTTAATGGTATTAAATAAAGGTGATGACCTGTTTCTGGTGAACGTGATAATTTTTAAATGTTCCAAAAGAATTAAGAAATATATCTTGTTGCATATTAAAGAGTTAAAGATTAAATGTGGGGTAAAGAAATGGAAAAAATCTTGTTATTAAGGAAAAAAAAATCCTTTTATCGATCTTTGTATAGTAACAGTCAAGCAATTTGAAGTTACTTAAATTGTAAAATAAAACCTGCACTATTATGAACTGCTTGTAAAAGTTATCATATACAATGAATTTTGGTGTGTAAATATTGTGTGTGGAATGAGCGTTCTTGCAGACAGTGCAGATCTTGTAACTAAATTGTCACTGTTCCGTAGTGGTTGAGTGTTTTGAGGGATTTTGTGTATGTGTATTTTTTGGGGGGGGCGGGGGCTAAGTGTGGGAAGTGAATCTGCTGTTCTCATAGCTCTGTCCTGTGTTGCAGTTTCAAACTTTTTTGTTAAATCTTTAATATTAAATTTTGTGCTTATTACCTATCTGCCAAGCTGCTGCTATCCCGAGAGCAGGGCACAATTGCTCTTGTCAGTGTGCTACTAACTCTGCATTTTCTTTCTGGTGGGTGAAATATTCTTGCTCATTTCCATTTTCATTTCTGCTTGTGCTGCTCTTGAATTGTGGCAACATTACAGTTTGATTACAGTAACAAGTATCACTAGCTGAATGCTACTTACATTAAACAGTAAACTGTAAATCTTTAGAAACTGAAGTTAGTGTATTTTATTTGTTTGTGTGTATGTGTGCCTGTATATATATGTGTTTTTAGAAAATGCAGTGTATTAGATAGACTAGAGAAGAGAGGAAATTCACTCTTAAGGCTGCAGACGATAAGATATAATATAGGTGTAATCTGAAAATAAACTCAAGAATTACAGGATGAGCATCTGGTAGAGGAGAAAGGGTCAGAAAGCCAGTGGTTAACTTTAGTGACATTTATTTCAACCATTTTTAATAAAAAATGTTAAAGTGTTGGCGTTAGCTGCTTATGTTAGGCTAAAGACGTCACTGTTTGCACAGCTTGCTGTGACAAATGTATGCTTTAACAAGGAGCACTTACCCAGCAAGGTATTAGTCCTGCCCCTTCCTACTGAGTAATATTTTAACATCCTTTATTACATTTTACAGTGCTAGCTTCTTTTAAAGATGCTGCTACTGCGTATAGACTGTAAGTGGCTACTCTTCAGGGGTACAGTACTGAACGATAAATTAAAGGTTTTATGCACAAAATGAAATGCTAAGCAGTACAGCAGAGGTGGGAAAGCAGATGTGCAGTATTACAGGCTGCTTCTGCACGCTTTGTACAGAATTTCCCCTACAGTTAGTGGAAACTTAACTACCCTGGCAGGCCTGGTTTAGATAATCTTTTTTAAATAAATAAATGCTTTTATGTTGAAAAGAATCAACCTATTATGTTGTTTATTTAAAGGACCTGTGACACTTCTCTCCCGAATCTCTGGTGTTGTGCGCCTTCCTCATTTCAATTTATCTTTATGGCATTACTATTCAGGAAATAAAAGGAGAGGAAAATGGGCTGCATAAACACTATTGTAAATACCTAAGTAAATCTTGAAACATTTTAAAAAATATTTTCTCTAATTGTTGTAATTTTCTAATATTTGCTGTTCTTCACGAAGGTCCACGTCTTGGAATCAATGAGTTTTATGATCACCTAAACTCTAAATTAAAAACACTTAAAAGTTGAGGTTTTTGTCAGTTGTGCAATGAAGTATGAAAGATGAAACAGGAAAACCCTAGATGTGACTGAAGGAGAAGTAAAAATAAAGACATAAATGCTTTCTCACTTGATTTCAAAACTGCATTGCTTTTGAAATGGTAATTATTTTATAGGTCCTGACTTACGTGTTCTGAGCACTTGAAATTGGCAATATTTCAACAAAGTTTAGAAATATTATCAAATTTATATCCTTTTCTTATAGTCAAAAAATACTTGCTGCATTTCTTAATTTATCGTAATCTTTAGTGCAGATTACGGCTGTAATGGCAGAAAATGTTTTAAGGTTCTAACAAGGATTGGTCTGCAGCAGAGAAGTCACAAATATCTTCACAGCAAACCAGTGCAAGTTTTTTAAAAATAAAAAAAAACATATTTGCAGTTAGTAGATTACCTGTTTCAGGCATTACTTTGTGATTACCTCTGTGTTTCTGTGATCTGTAGATGGCACTTCCCCTGCCACTATAACTGTATGCGCTGCTTGAAATAGCACTGGTGTGATTCATGTTTCTGGTTGGATGTGTGAAAGTTTGAGATGCAAAACTGTGAGGGTTCTGAATGTTAAAAGGGAACCGTGCTCAGAAATACAGAAACAATCAGGTTAAATCTGGCTCAAACTTTTAAGAGGTTTTGTAGAGTAGGAATGATGGTGTCATACATGGGTGGGGAAGGTCTGTTTAACTTACAGTAAAAGCAAACCTGGTTAACTTTGTAATGTTTGTTAGAAGCCTAAGTGGAGAAATGCTACTAATAGGACAGTTCTCAGTATTACAGATCTGCCAGCAATATTTGCTTGTCACGTAGCACTGTCTCATCTTTATATTTTTACCAATTTGAATGGCAGTCAACGGTAGCTAAAAATATGTAGAAATTTCTCTGAGTAAGCAGTTGCCTTAGTTAACTTTTATATAGGCATAAATGAAAGGGGAAGTAGTTTGTGTAACTGTGAATATGTGGACAGACAATACATGTGACAATTCATTGCGCTTCAGTATAATACATCCTGGAAAACTTTGCCGAAAACTTCAGCAGTAAATGAAAGAAATGCAGGTTACATAACATTTTAATTAATCTGTTGAAGTTGCCCAAGCAAATAAAAAAAGCAGTAAAAATCCATGAATAACCACAGATGCACTTTTGAAGGAGAAAATTTGTTGTTGTTGTTTAATTATGATTCTCAGTCTATCTGTTGGTGATCTACTTAATATGGATTTTGTCTTATAGACTGCTGAGAGACAAACAGCATTGCATTGCGTGCTGCTGTGTTGCCCAGATAAAAGGAAGTGTGTCTGTTTTCAGAGTAACCGAAAGGGGAAAGAATGTTTCAAACTTACTGCATGGGTCAAATGCAGATGGGACACCTAGCTTGGAAATCACATTTAAAGCATTGAACTTAAACAGTTTAACTACAGCAGTGTCTCACATAACTGTAAAAAGCTAGTGAGAAACAACTTTTGAGATTGCTTACATATAAAAGGACTATCTATGTAAGGACTGTAAAAGGACTATATGTATTCAAGTATCAGTTCCTGTTGCTCGTTTTAACATGACGGCATTTGAAGCTCTTAGAGAAATCTATGATTCTTTTTATCTCTAGATATTATAAAACTGCTACTGTTTCTGAATTTTGAACCTTAACATAAGATTTGTATTGCCCAGAGTCTTGTTACAAACAGGATAACAGAAGTTGTGTAGTGAAAAAGTAGAAGCAATGTTTCTATACGTACTTCTGTATCTTCCATCAGTTCTTGGTGCTGGGGGGCTTCCAGAGCTACCACGATGGCTATATTTAAGAGGGACTGCTGCACAGAGCTGGGGCAGTGTCTGTATTTGAGCTGGGATGTACCTAATACTGTTTAGAGAAGAGTGAGCATAATCCCCTCAGCCCTTACCACAAGGCAAAAGTACAGTCCGTGCATATTAGGGGTAGCAGTGTTAAAACACGTTACGCAAACTGGTCTGCTTAGCCTTGTCCTTATCGAGCTTGTGTGCAGAGTGGGGCAACTGCACACCAGGGAAAGGTCTGTTTCATCTGTGAGACTCGCCTGCTTGTGTTGGAGAACAGTACAGAAGCTGGGAGAATTCTTGCAGGCCTGCTGAAGAAGGAAAAAGGGTGATGAAAGAAACTGTGGAATTAAGCGCCAGAGTGAGGAAAACCTGATAATTTTGGGTGGGGCAACCCCCTCTCTCCAGAGTTTTCAGCAGTACCTCTTCCACTTCAGATAGGTATTTCCTCAGCTGCAGATATGGTACTTTACCTTTGGTTTCCATTTCATGCTGTACAGAAGTATTTTGTACTGCAGCTATTCGTGCTGGATTTGTAATCTTGAGGCTGTCTTTATTATTTTAAGTATTTATTTCAGTTTCCTGAACTCAATTCCAGTGATTGAAGTCATGTCCTGCACCTGGGACTATGTTTAGCAAGTTCCCCAGTGTAAATAGCTGTGCCCTGAGCTTACAGAGTGGTTTCATTATGAAACTTCTTCCTGTGTCACTTCATCCTTCATCAAGTTACTGTAGTGTTAGCTTACAAAGTCAAAATAGTTTTTTTAATGCTACAAGTTTGGCTAAGTTTATAAGACAACAGAAGTAAACCTGTCTGTGAATGAAACCCTTAGAATGTTGTTTAATCTGTTACCTCTATTTTAATAAGTCTTGGCTCATTCTTCACTTTGCTTTACAAAAATGAAATAATGTCATAGCTTTTCCTTCGAGAGGTTGCCAAGCTATTACAGAGCCCCCATGGTGTTCCTTTAGAATTAGTTGTGCTTAGCACTTATGAAATTGGAGTTGTGTGCCCTTAATCCAGGTGTTTGTTTCATGCTTGCAGTACTGTGTAGAAATTACAGTACCTATTTGATAGTGCAAGTTTCTCTCTGTTGTTCAAGTACTGTGCTAAGGAATACCCTCATTTTGCCAAAATATGCAAATGAAGCTTTCAAAGATGTTTTTAAATGATCTCTCTTTTAAAGTTTGGGTAACCAGCTGAACTCAGGATCAGTTTACTCATTTCTAAAAGTAAATAAATAGAACATTCAATTTATTTATTTTTCATCTGCCAAGGAGTTCTTGATTTTAAGTAAAATTCTAGCAGTTTGTCTACAACTGAACATTAAAATTGTGTATAATTGCATACAAACATTAGCATATAAACATATAAACTGAAGGTTGAAAAATTCAGTGATGAAAAACTCATTACTTAAGTTTTCAGCTGTGTGACATGCAAGTATAGTACAATAGTCATTAATTGTGTAACTTTTTTTAGCGCATGATTCAGTTTGAGATGGATACTGCTCACTGAATTACAAAAAAAAAAAGAAAGGTTATACCTGTGTCTGCATGATTTTTAAATGTTTATATGAATACAGATTCGGGGGAGGGGACACTGCGTTTGGTGCTTGCTTGCACTAATGCTTAGGAGAGTATCTCAATGCTCCTACTAGTGAGCTTCCAAAATTCTGAGCTAATAGCATTATCATCACTATAACGCTGAGAAGGCTAAGGCACAGAGGAATTCAGTACAAGAATGGCTGCTGATATGGGAGTGTCCTTCATTTAGTCAAAGCACAGTTTCAATGGATATGATTTACAGGTTATTTGAGAGTAGACAGTCAAGCAATCTAGCCATAACTTTACAGCCACGGTGAATTTGGGCAGGGGCTTTTTGATGAACTGGTTTACCAGGTGTGGTCCTGCCTGCTTTCCTACTGCACGGTTGTTGGGATGCTCTGTTTTTTGCAGTATGCACAGCACTAGGGAGCTGCTGCCCAGAAGGCTGGGTATGTGCGGTAGAAGCCGATCGGTATTCCTGCGTTTAGTTTCCAGAGGCTCCGGCATCTGAGATGTGGAGCTCAGAAAATGAGGAGCAGCTCATTAGAGGTAACCAGTTCGACGCGAGAAACTCGCTGCTGTCTGTAAATCCCTGATAAAGACAGAGATAGGAAGGAGGTGTACCCCCAGGATGCGTTTGCTGTACCCCCAGCATCCCGTCCCTCCCCTCGACGGGGCTCTGCTCAGCCCGTGTGCCAGAAGAGGGAGCACGCAGCACGGCGCAGCCCAGCCTTACCTGCGGTCCCACTGCTGCCTCTGCTGGGAGGAGCTGCTAGGACCAACCTGCACCATCCCTGATGCCACAAAATTTTCAGAAACCGCAGTGTCTGGCTCTTAATATTTATTTTTTTTCTGTGCATGTGCAGCTTGGCGTTGAAAAGCTTTTTGCTTTATTGTGATTTTCAATTGGAAAACTGCCTAAAAGGCATTCCATGATTCAAAGTCTACCCACCCACTAAATTTCAAATTCCCTCTTCAAAGTAAAGGCCTTTTCAAGTATGTTGAGAGGGCTTTTTCTATACTTGAGTAAAAATAGGAGGGCTTTTTCCTCCCCCAGTTTCATACTTAGACTCTTGTTCAAAATTTCTTTTGAAAAAATCAGTTTGAGGCAGACACTTGCCCTGGAAAGCTTCATCCCAAGTATTTTTAAGTTCAGAAAAACAGTATATCTTCAGCTGGTTCTTCTTAAAGTGTCTTGGAACCTGAAGTCCTATCAAAATTCAATCGGGAAAACATATCCTAGTAGCTCTTGTGCTCTATTTGTGTTTGCAGTCACTATGTGCAATGTGATTATGAAATACCTGTACATTGGGCTCAAATACAGGCAGTCAGTTAACCAGTGATATGCTCAGCTCATTCCAACATAATGCTAATCACTCAGAATAACACTACCCAACAGAAACAGTGTATGAAAGGAGGGTAGCAATTCCTGTATTTGTAATACAAATACTGAAACGGTTCCTTACAGTGGTGATTTTGGTGCTGGCTTTGTCACATGGGCTTAGAGCTATGAGTAGCTGAAGGAGTTGTATCAGGTATGCTAACTGGCCCTTCAGGAGTATCTGAACTGTACCCTTTTCTAAGGCAGAGCTGTGATCACCCCATTCCATCCTAACTGTGGTTACAGGATCATAGTCCAAGACTGGAACAGCGTGATAGACTAGCTAGGTGTCCTGGGAGAATTCCCAAGGGATTACTTTGTTTGCTACTCTATGCTCAAGGGCTTTGGTGGCTTCATTACTAACAAAGTCTTAGCCTAGTAAGTACTGCCAGCTATTTCTATTGTTTGTTTGTTTATTTGTTTGATTTTTAAGAAAGGACGGCCTGATGAATGGCTAGTGAGCATAATGTTGAGAGCTTTTTTTTGTCCTCACTGTGGTACTACTGCCTTCAGTTAGATGTGAGAATGACAGAAGAGCTTTACACAGCTGTTTGCTTTATTTGTCCTTGCCGTGTCTCCATCCAATCCTCACAAAATGTTTGGGACTTGTCTTTTAGCAATGTAATTAGAACCCAGAAGTCTATTCCATGGTCACATGTCTCTAATAAGAGGGAAAAAAAGGCACAAAAAAATTCGAGAACAAAACAGAAAAAAAGCCCCTGTGGTTAAGGGAGAGGGAAGGCTTTCCAGTTCCTTTTATTTGATCTTCATAAGCACAGTTACTGTAGAATTGAGAGTTCTGTGGCTTAAAAGTTAATAATATTGTTCTATTAGAAAAGTCTTCATTAAATACTACACTAAGTACTTGGATATTATGCTGAACATGTGTTAAAGCTAAAGGTCACCAGAAGTCTGCTTTTTGGTACTGTTATGGTCCCAGGAGAGATGCAGAAAGGAAAACTTGGGGTTTGTTCTAGCAGTTTTCAATGTCAAGTTCCTAGGTGCAGAAGTTAGTGAAACTGATTATTTGTGTGCTTGCAAATGGTTCAGTGCCGGCTGAAGAGAAATGGACACTTTTCAAACAAATCATTGAAGCAGCTTCAGTATTCTTTAACATCTTTTCATGGCAAATGAAGGGATGTGATGTTTGCAAATTTCTGAAGGAAAAATGGCAGAATTTCAGATGGCTTTTCAGGTAGTCCAACAGATCTTCCCCTGCCTTGGTAGATGACAAAACTCTACCACAAATTATATATGCTATGCAGTCACTGGCCTTCTGTAAAGCTGCTGTGCACACTTTCAAGGCCACAGCTTTCCAGGTGTCGAAAACAGGTTGTCCTGTCTGGTGAAGGAGTTTCCTTTTACTTTCCCTTTGTCCAGTGCCACAGCAGAGTACAGATCACTGAATGTTAGGAATGAATTTAAAAATTCACAAAAGCAAACCCACCCATCACCAGACATAGACTCGTAGAATCATGGAATCGCTTGGGCTGGAAGGGACCTTGAAGATCATCCAGTTCTAACCTCTCTGCCAAGGGCAGGGGCATCTCCCAGCAGACCAGGTTGCTCAAAGCCTCATCCAACCTGGCCTTGAACACCTCCAGGAATGGGACATCGAAGACTTCTCTGGGCAAACTGTGCCAGTGCCTCTCCAACCTCACAGTAAAAAATCTAATATCTAATCTAAACCTCCCCGCATTCTATCACTGCCCTCCCACATGAAGAGCCCCTCCCCTGTTTTCCTGTAGGCCCCATATATGGGTTAATTTGTTGTTACCTTAGTAAAGCTTGCTGATCTCAAGTAGGAGGGAGCAATAAATATTAAAACCCACAGCTTTGTAAATGCAAATAAAGTTTTAACATTTGGGAAGGGAATAGTAAATAGGCAGGTGTGTATGCCAGGGTGTGGTGGGAGGGGAGACCACTGCAGGCCGGCTATCTAGGGTGGCACATGGGGAGCTGAAACTATCAAATGCAGCACTGTACCACACTTGCTGAGTATGCTGTTCTTTGTACTGGTGCCCTCCACCTATCAGCAAGAGACCAGGAGCTCTTCAAGTCACAACTCCCATAGCTTCTCCCAGGACCTGAACTCAAATGCCTAAAAGACATGCAAGTCTGTTGGAACTGGAGTCCACCAGTTGAGGGGTGCGTTTGCCAGGAAATGCTGGATCATCTTGCAACACCAGAGTCCCAGTATTCTATATAATGTCTTACAGATGGTAAAAGTAGTCAGGACTTAAGTACTGATAAACAGCTCTCCTTTTCATATTTCACTCATGTCAAAATTAATTGGACAAAGCTGCTGCCAATTCACTACTCAAAGACAGAAAGTAAAGATACTTGCAAAGAAACTCACTAGTTGAGTTCATATTCTGCAACAGTGTTGCCAATTAATTTTTAGTAAAGGTTTGCTATTTTAAAATACTTTGTATGTATCTTGATCTCTAAAAAAGGACTTTTCAGCACTTTTGTTGAGGTGGAATAAAGAAGTATATTGTTAATATGAAAATAAAATCTTTTTGTCTGAATAGAAGATGTAAGTTACACTTTGGATGAATATACATTTATAGTGTTTGATCCCAGAATTTAGCCATCCTGAGCACTTATCCTTGTATTCCATGATGCACCACTTAGATGAGAAATAAGGGTGTTTATGGAGGAGATGGGAGAATTGCAAGCAGCTCTTCCTTTGCACATCTGCTTAAAGTGCACTGCAATTTCAGTACAACATAGTGGTGGTTTGTACCTTGTTATATTGTTTTAAAAACCTTTTATACTTTGCAGTGGTTATTTAACTTAGAGACATGAACAATAAAGCTCTGTTGTTTGAACTTTTGCCTGCTTAATTGTAATGAAAGGAGAAGTACAAGCTATGCAAACAGATTTTATTGAAGTATAAAAACAGAGCCAGCAATTTACACAATCTACAGAAATGACAAGTGATTACCACAAACCAGCTACTACAGGAAGTAACTTTTGAATTATGTGCCAAATTATGTATTAACTTAAGATTCTGTTTACCCTAATCCATAAAATTAATTGGGGACAAATTATTTCGTGCGCTTTAAAAGCCCCTTAAATCCTTGGGGTAGGGGAAAAAAAGGAACAGACAGCTCCTATCTCTATTATTGGACAAGTTGTGATGGGAAAGCTGAAATCTCCTCAAAATATGCAATATAATACAATTTAGGAGGCAGTTGTTTCATGGGGTCACCTCTGAGTCATGAACATGTGCATGCATAATATCAGTATCTCCTCTAGATAGTCCTGTGGTGCGGTCTCATTCCAGGAACAACTGAGATTTTGGGCAAAACCCTGCTGCTGAAGACCTGCAGGTAAATAATTTACATAATGATATCACTAGCCTAATATATTAGTTGACTTGCCAAGCTTGTAGCCCATGAATTTTGATTGGTATAACTAGCTAGTTTCTATGGCAGTAATAGCTTCATCCTGCAGCAGAGCAGCTTTTTGCAGTTACGTACTAAATACTCAAACCGACGGAGTGACTGCTGGTTAGGTAACAGCAACTTGTTCCACCATTAGTTTAGTAGCGTAAACTGGTGCTGCTTCCAAACAGAAGCATATCATCTGCTTTCGTCATGTTTTTCCTTCCTCTTGGCATTAGCATTCACACAGCTGTACTGCAACCTAGACATAGATTAATTCAGCTGAAAATTTACAGGACAAAAAGTTACCTCTTAAAGGGACTTGTTACCTAAGAAAATTCACTGTGTGAAGGGCAGCGTCAGTGCAAGAGAAGGTGGGAATTAGCAGCTTGGGGAAGGTAGAGCTTCCTCTTCCTTTATTCCACTTTCAAAGGCTCCAACATCCACGCTGTTCAGATACCAACAGCAAGTCAAAGCATTGTCCCTCTTGTCACGCTGATTAGGGAGTTGGAAAAACCTGAAATCGAGGCAATTAGGTGCTGCTACCAGTTCCATGGTGGTGTGTAAAAGGATGAGGAAGAGAGGTGGTGGATAAATATTTCTTCTGGTTTGCTTAGCCCAGTTGCCACTGGCATTTTGAGAGGGATGCACCTGGCTGAATAGTTAACTGTGTTCTTTATTTCTTTTTCAGGGCAGGTGGGGCACAACTGTCATCTTGTGGTATTTACAAGACAACAGAAATAGAAAACTAACTTTCATTTCACATGCAGCATGCTGTGTGGGATGGACATAGACAATACAGGAATTAGTTAGAAAAAGCATTTTGGGTGATACCTTTCTGTTGGCTGCTTGCAGCCTGGGTGCCACAGAACATTGCATAGCCTCCAAAGACCTAAAATTTGAAGTCTGCAGGCCTGGAGGATGGAGGGAAGTTGAATCTAAATATTCATACAGAGCCATGTGTGCTGGATATTTTCAAGATTGAGATTTGGAAATTAATTTATTTCCTGCACTCACGAAGAAACATAAGATAGAACCTTTTGGATGATGGCACATCTATATTTAATTTTTCTGTACATATATGCATCCCCCCTATATTTTTCTGTGCATAAATTTTAAGATAAATACATATATGAAACAAATTCCCCCAATATGGCATATTGCTGGAATGGCTGTGCTTCCTGGATGTCTCTGTACAGATTCATTTATCTTTTCTCCAAATATTATCTTGAAGTTTTATCTATTTATAATGCTAGAAAAAAATCAGAATCAGCTAATTATTAAATATGGGGACATTATTATATTAAACATGACTCTAACTGATACCAGCTCTGTTTTCAAACCTATTGCATTTTCCTATTTCAAGTAAACTTCCCTATAATCTAAAAACATGTCTTAACTTCATATTTGTGCAAATTTCAATAACATTATGGGATTATTCATGTATAAAGTTGTGTACACAGATATCTGAAAGGGCATGGGTTAATGCAACACTTCCTGGTAGAGACTCTTATCTGCAAGACCTATGATTCCCAGTAAAATGTGACATCCTGATTGGGGAATCAAAGTGCTATCATAGTAAGAAAAAAACCCCTTTTTTTTTAGTATTTACAGCTGATCTTAGCCAGAAAGAGAAGTTTGGAGGAAATTACAGTACCTAGACGTCAAGTGGTTAACATGGTTTGAGAGAAAAATCAGAATTTTTAAATGGCTCATGAACCTGTCTGTTTTTTCCAGTGGCAGAGGGATGTACAGATCCTGTGTTCCCACTTCTTGCTACAAAGCCGAAATTTGGTATCCTTTGACGTTCATGGTATGGTATTTGTTGATGAAGAGAACAAAGGGAACATTCTGCACTTAAAAAAGCGATGTAGCTTCCAAAGGAGTGGGATTTCCAGTCTGAAGGAAAAGGAAAATCTGAGCCCTGATGAAAAAATTATCATCAGGGCTGTGTAGTATCCAGCTTGTAGGTGAAGAACTTTAAACATACCATCCTGCCCCAAATATTCCTGGAGCTTGAGTGTGGTGCTTGAAAAAGCTGTCTAGTACTCAATCAGCTAAACCACAACACTAGTACTGCTACAGTTTTAAGTTAGATGTCTAACCTACCTTGTACAGAGGAAGAGAATAACTGCAAAACTCAGGAGTGAGTGGAATAGCTTAGTCCAGTGAAAAACTACTGTGAAAAATAAGGCCTTGGAGCTTTTTCCAAGCAGAGATGCTGCTCTTTGCAGGTGCCTGTTTTACTTGGGATTCATAGCCTAGAATGCTGTCCTCATAGGCGTTGATGTCCTTTCATTCAAAATAAGATGAGGAAACCTCTTCAGGAGGAAGAGTTGTCATCTTTCTGTTTCAAATACATTGGCTGGAAATTTACAGCCTTCACTGAAGAAAAGACAGCTTCTATTTTAAGTGATAGACCACATCTGTATTCACCCTGTAGGACGAACGCAGGCCCTATTACTCTATTTCAGTCTTTTTTCCCCTTTGGTGTAGGATATGAAGCAGGGAGCGCCCCACAGAAATTTCTTTCGAGTGTCCTGCTACGGTGAATTTCAGACAGGTAGTGAGTTGTTTTCTGTTTATTAGACACTCAAGATGTGTACATGCCTCTAGGTGTCTTCTCCTCCAAAGACTACTTTTCACTCACTGTGACTTACAAAGGCTGGACCCTGTTGTCTCCTGTGCCAACAAGGAGCCTTAACTGCCTTTAGGAGGTGATAGATTTCTGCTAAATGTTCAATCCATCAGTATTTTAGAGCAAGAAGAGATCAGGAGCTTAAACAGCAGAATTACAGATTCAGAAGGTTATGAAGAAACCATTAAATTCAGAAGTCTGTGGCCACCTTAAATAGGCAGGAGCTGTGAGCTGGCAAAAGCCTCCATTACGGGATCAATATGAGGCCGTTCTCCTAAGAAGTCCTCCCTCAAGGAAACAGCTCTAACCCTCACTATATCAAGACTTCTTGGGTACATAGGAGTAGCAAGGAAGTACTTCAATATTTGGCAAGTGAAATATGGCAGCAGGGAATCATCTCCAGTGCTGTGTCAGCTGTGTCACCTGGTAGAAGCCTACATGAAGTGACTGCAGGTATGCTACCTTTCTCATCTTTGGTACTGGTGACTTGTGGAGTACTATGTGTTCCTTGGGCACTGGTGAGTGGATAGGGCTCAACGTGCATAGGACTGCTCTGCTCATCTCCATAGCTAGCACCAACAACCACAGAATGTCCCCTTAGTCTCCTCATCCATTCCTAGCCTCATTAGGGGTGATGAAGGTAACACCTGACACAACAGGCCTTGATACCACAACATTCCTAACCCACTCACACTTGTATCACATTTCTCCTCAGGATATGTTATGAGCCCTTTGCATCAGGACCACAGTATTTCTTAGTGCTACAGCTGTGTTAAAGGACCATTCTCCCTCGAGTTCCTTGTGGTAGGTGATAAGGATATTCAGATCTTGTAGGCCAAGTGAGATTTTTACTGACCAGACAGTAAAAATGCAACTCCTTATTCTAGAGGACACCAGGTTCTAGACACATGTCAGCACCTGAAGCATGGATTAAGTGAAAAAAATCCAATGACAATTTCTTGACACAGGTGAGTCCACTAGGGGAGGTGCTCTGCTTGTTACATGTGAGCAGACTAGCTGGTAGTGTGGAGGTTAAGGGCAGCTTTGGCAACAACCATGAAATTGTGTAGCTTAAAATTCTGGGATAAATGAGCAAAACAAATAGTAACATTGCCAATCTTGACTTCTGGAGAGCAAATTTCAGCTTGTTTGGGGTTCTGTTGGGCAGGATCACATGGGAGACAATTAGCTGCCCCCAGGACAGCTAGTTGATCTTCAAGAACGTCTCCTCAAAGCACAAAATTGGTCCATTCGAAATCACAGAAAGATGAGCAAATGTGGTATAAGACCAGTATGGACGAACAGGGGAGTCTTGAATGACCTCAAATACAAAAGAGAAGTATGCAGAAGGTAGAAACATGTCCAGGACTACCTGGATAAAATACAGAGACATTGCCCAAATCTGCAGGGATGGAATTAGGGAAAAAAGGGCTTTACTAAGTATGTTGGCAGCAAAAAGGCAGCCTACTGAAAATGCAGGCCAAGTTACTCTATGTGGCAGGGAAACCTACTGACAAAAGACACGCAGGAAGATGAGGTGTTTGGTGCCTGTTTTGCTTTTATTGTTTAGTTTTACTTTGGTTTTGGCAGGATTTTCCGTTAGTCCTGAGGCTAATAGCAGAGTCTGAGGAAGAGAAGCTGTAGCAGCAGTTAAGCACTCAAGCCAGTTGGACATACACAAGTTCATGGAAACAGATGGGATGCATCCAAGGGCGCTGAGGAAGCTTGCCCATGTCCCTCTGAGTCTGCGGCCCATTGGCTGCAACAGAATGTGGTGACTGGGAACAGAAGAAAAAACCAAATGTCATTCCCACCTTCAAAGAAGTCGGGAGAGAACTACAGGCTAAGCATTTTGTCTTCGGGCTCCTGGAAGATTATTTTCTCCTGGGAAGCATTTTTGGGCTCATGAAGTGCAGGAAGGTGAATAGAAACAGGCAGCATACCAAGGGTAAACTGTCCCTGATCAGCCCGATTGGTTGATCATGGTAAGATGACTGGTTCTGTGGACAAGGGAAGAGTAGTGAATGTTGTTGACATTGACTTTATCAAAGCTTTTCCCAAGGTCTTTGATAGTATCCTACCAGTCAAAATAGGGAGATATGGACAGTATAAACAGATGATAAGATGGATGGAAAACTGGCTGAACAGGTTGTGACTGGCAGTACAAAGTCCATCTGACAGCTGGTTGCTTGTGGCAATACTAGGGCTGGTGCGGTTTGGTGCCTTCGCTGTTAATGATCTGGACTATGGGAGAGAGTGCACTATCAGCCAATTTATGGATGATACTATCCTGCAGGGGAGAAGTTGATATGCTGGAGGGTAGGGCTGTTGTTCAGAGGGATCAGGGCAGGATGGAGGAATGGGTTGGCAGGAAATGTACCAAGCTCAGCAAATACAAGTGAGAAGTCCTGTATTGGGCATGGGGTAACACCCTGCACTTGCACATGGTAGAGGTCAACTGACTGGAGAGCAGCTTTGCAGAAAAGGACCTGGGGTCTTGATGGACACATTGAGCATTACTTGGTAGTGGGGGCAAACAAGGTTGACCTCATCCTGGATTAAATTAGCAAGATGTAACCAGCAGGTCCAGGGAATTGTTTATTCCCCTCTATTTGGCACTTACAAGATTGCTTCTGGAGTAGTGTTTTTGGCTGCCCAGCACAAGACGATGTGATGCTGTTGTGAATGCAGCAGAGTGTCACTAAGATCACAGAGGCTGGAGTACAAACATATGAGGAGAGTGTGGTGGGGGAAATACAGAGAAGAGATCCTCTTTTTGGATGCCTGTGGTGATAGGGGAAGAGCTAATGGACAGAAGCTGCAATACAGGAAATTCTGCGTGTACGGAAAAATATTTTCACTGTTAGATTGATCAAATGCTAGAATGGTTTTTCAACAGATATCGTGGAATCACAGTCCTTGGAGATATTCAAAACCTGACTGAGCAACCTGCTTTAGTTGGAGCTGCACTGAATGAGGAATTGGACTAGCTGATCTCCAGGGATCACTTTCAACCTGTCCATCAGAGGGTTGTGGCAGAGAACAGTGGATGGCAACAGTTTGCCACTGCAGATCTTCTAGAACCCTTATTGCCGTCAGAGAACTCAAGTGTAAAGATGAGGCACCCACACATTTCAATGCCAAAAGATGGCGACTGGGTTTTGATTTTGAGGACTAAAATTTTCATTGCAGAACCCTAAAATCTGTCTGAATCTCTTTTTTAATCTGGCTTTTAATACTGAACTTCATAGAGCATAGGTCTGGTTACAAAGAGTTCATGCTTCTCTACTGAAGACATGAAAGACCTAAAAGGATGATAAATCATGATTGCTTTGAGGAACATTTTCCTTCCTGTTGCCCTAAGAAGAGACTGGAGATAGTAGAAAGTGACAGATGTTTTGGAGTGGCTCTGTTGTTGTCAGGATTGTAAGTTGTTGTTTTCATTTATGTGTTTCTTGTTTGCTTAATAGTTAATGCATACTTGTTTGTAGATAGCTGCTATACATGACTGCAATTGGCACATTTTTGGAGTTAGATCATAGTTGTCTTCTAACTGGTGTTAATTCTCATTTCCAAACACTGCTTAGCTTCAGCATTAGCAAAACTGTACAAGAATGTGATGTTGCTGCACTCAGTGTAGTGCAGGGCTGTCTGTGGAGCTGTGCATCACAAGAACTGCATAAAATATAAAGCTGACTTACATTAGTGTCTTTCTGTTAAAAAGCATGCATGTTCTAAATGTAATGCTGGGAAAAAACTCATCAATCTCATGATCTCTACACATTTTATAAGAAACAGTATGAATTTACCTTATGTCCCACTAAAAAATTGGATGTACGTGATATATACCTTAATGGAATACATGATTTTTCCTTCTGGAGTAATCATTCACGTTTTTCAAAATTGATAGTGATCTCTGATCTGGCAGCAAATTCCACAGACAACAGGTAACAGGATAAATACAAGGGAGTGGATAAACACAACCCTTTTCTTAAAGTAAAACATCCAGTATATTTTTAACCTTTGATAACTAGGAAGTATTACTTGTGTTTTGTATTAAATCTAGCATTTCATATTTAGGGTTCTTTTAATACTTCTCTCTGTGACAAAATAATTAGAATATAAACCCTCTTCCCCTTTCCTCAGTGGTGTGTTAACAAATACACACATTGACTTATTTTTTATTAGAAATATGGGGAAGAAGAAAATGGGATTTACCAAATGGGGAAAAAAATATTTACCAGCTTTCACCACTTGGATTAAATTGTGTCATGGTCTGTAAGAAAAATTATATGGCTGTTCAATTTTGTTCTAAAAGATGTTCTATGATCCCAAACCTAGAACATTGTCAGTGCATCTAATAAAAGCCTCACTCACATGCTTGTCACAAGAATATACTTCTACAAAATAAGTTGAAACTAATGAATCTTTCCCGTTAGTTAAGAAAGTGATTTCTGTTTAAATGTCTTTGAAATTTGAAGATCTGCATCATTTTATAAGCTATAGTTTAAAGCCTATGATATAATCTAAAAAATATCAAACATACAATCTTCCTAATGTGCCAGGACTTTGATTACATGAAAATACTTCATTGGTTCATGGTGAATATTCATAAATGGTATATATATGGTATGTATATCCCCAGTATAAAGCATCATTGTAAAAAAAAAAAAAGTTCTACACTTATAGGAGATTTTAAAACCCCAAATCATTCCTTTCTACCTCTTTTTTATATTTTTAGTTAATGCCTGGTTTGGGTATATTATGTCAGTATAATTTCTGCTGTGGTGATGCGTATATCATATAGGATCATCAATAATTTCTCTACAATGAGAACTGGAAGATAGTCTGTATTAACTACCAGTTTACTTCATCATGTCCTGGAATATTGCTAGCCTTCAGTCAAACTCATTGAATTTCTCTCCTGTTTTAGACTGGGTAGAGGCAGCTGATAGGCCTGGAGTCATAGTCAATGGGGATCTAGTCAAAACAGTCAATATTGTCCAGAAAGTGAGTCAACTCATTTTAAAGCAGGCATCTACTTTTAGTCAGATGAATCACTCTCTAGGCTCCATTGATGTAGTTATGTCAAGCTGGAAGAGATGGATCCCACCCTTACATTTCCTAGATGTTTCTACTCATGCGTGAGAATGAACTGAATCACTTGAAAAGAAGTTTGTAGTGCAGTTTGTCTCAGCCTCAGCGAGTTAGGCTCAGTAGTTAGCACGTGTCTCAGCCTGACTGGGTTTGCTGTAGGTCACCAGCTTAGCCTTGCCAGCTGCATATGTGGACTCTACTATACATGAACTCTTCATGGTCCATATGTAAGTCTCTGGTGCATCCAGCGTTTAAATGCAGTAAGTTCCTTTAGTGCTCTTACTAAAAACTGACTTCAATAAAAGCCATATTTACACTCCAGAAAACTTGCTTTTTAAATAGCCCTGGAACTTTTAAATTAAGTTGGCTGACAGATTCTAAAAAATCTTCCAAGTGTTGTAAGAACTGTACCAAATCTGTATCAGATACAAATTCTGTCTGAACATCATTATGTAATGCATACAAGATTCTGTCTGTGAATTTGTTTACTGGCATGTGAATGGAGAAACAGCCTCATCTTGTTGTTCTGGACCTCCTACCACTATGCCACTTCTAAGGAACAGAGAAACTTCGAAAGATTTGGTTGAAACTGCAAATACGCCATAGAAAGTCTGATGAATCAACTTGCACAGGAAAGGGGGGAGGGACCCTGAACTTGTGAGGTCTTTGGCTTATTCCATGTTGTTTTCTCCGAACACTGTGCCCTTTTTTATCCTTGTCCCCCATCTCAACTGGGTTGTTTTTCTAATGCCCGATTCCCTGTCTTCCCTGGCAGGTAGGGGAAGACGATGAAAGACTAGATGGCCTAGAGCAGTGGCTGGCAGTTTATAGGTCTTTATAGCAACCACCAGTGCCACGTTTCATCACAGACAGGGTAGCCCTTGAAGGCTTTACACTGCAGATTGGAAATGTGCCATGAGCATGCAGAGGAGGTATAAGCAGATATCCTCCACTGACTCTTGTTTGCTTTGCATGAATGAAGAATAGGGAAAGGAATTGGCAGCAGTATGAAATTTAAGGAATTGGTATTCTGTATTCTTTTGTTGATCATCTCTGAAGAAGCATGACATCTGTATGAGAACTACTCTTTCCTCCTCAGGTATCTCAGCAGTCAGATCGTGATAGGGATGCTTCTACTCCCACTTACTCCTTACTCCTCTGCTCTGCACCCCTCTGCGTAATCCTGGATGCCCTTTGCCTGGAGGAAGTCACAGTACAGCTCAAGGTGCAGAGGCTCCTTAATAGCGTGGGAGGAGAAATGGGAGTGGATTTCAAAGAAATCTCTGATCAGGAAGCTGCCTGAGCAAGCCAGTGGGGAATGGCTGCATTCCAGGGGAGTTCCCTAATTGCTGTGCCACTAGGGCATGCTGGGGAGCATATCCTGGCCAGTGCCAAACAATCTGGTCTTTGACTACCTTTGCCCAAGCACTTGACAAAGGGGTTGTGCTTGAAGGCTGTTTCCTGATTCAGCCCACAGGTGAGGTGGGGAGGAAGCTTTCTGTTGTGGGAATCTCATTCAGGCTTAAGGGGTGAGCTAGCAAATTTCAAGATCTGTCAAAATATTAAGGCTAAGATTCCTTGCCTTATGGCAAAAATTTAGGTTTATAGGGATCCAAGTATTCCAGTATGAACAGGTGTCTCACAGGAGAGGGTGAAGCTCTGCAGTGCCTTTGAACCTTCCAAGAACTGATGCCAAATGACAAAAATGTCTGGTATCTCAGCATTGTACCCCAACCAAAAGGCTAAACTAGGATTTATGCTTGCAAGGATATCTTTTCACTGTTTGAATTCAATAATTTTGTACCTGTAGGAAGGTGATGGGCTACTTGCTTCTTCCCTGGCCTTAAATTAATTGCAGTTTGGAAAATGTTGTACAGTGTCCTTAGCATGGGCTTTATAATAAGTAAACATTACATCCTGTTTACATGGTGGCATCCAGTAAAGCACAAATATTGTTTGAAAATCATTTGTTACTGTGATTTAAGCAAAACTTCATGGATTCTTTGTCCACAGTTTTGTCTACTTTACAAATCTGTCCTGTTCCGAGAAATAGATTTGAAAGCTAAAAATAATGGCAGGGAATGTGAGTTTGCATCGTCTTTGCTGTTTGTAGCCTTATGGAGTTAATTTTATGAAGCTTGCATATACCAAGTCAATGATTTTATGGGAAAAAAAGTACTCTTATATACATAGGAAAAAAAAAATGTGGAGTGTCAGTGTTTGAAAAGTAAAGTTAAATTCAAATAGGAGAGATGCCATCAATTTTCCATAGTCTAACTACCAATAGTATGGCCATCTTCAAATCAAGATGTCAAACATAAATTATCACAAGTGTTACTGAAAGAGCATCTGTGATGTCTGTTAGACGTAGATAACCTAGAAGCTTCTTTTAGTTCTAGGTACTTCAATTACATGCCAAACCAAAACCTATTAAAAGGAGAAAATTGTCGTAGCAAACAGGCTCTGCTTTGTTGTGCTGTATGTAGAGGCACCACACTTCTGGTAGCTGGACCTGATGGAATAACTAATAACAGTAGGCTACTGTTCTCACGTGGCCAGCCTCAGTTTTGGCGGGGCACATGCATTTTCTGATACTAGATAAATCTTGTGTCTGAGATGCCTTTTCTACCTATTCCTGCCAACTGTGTATTCACCTGCCCCATCCTTCCCAACTTTTGCTAGTCTGTCGCTGGGTCCTGTTCCCATTCTCCTCAATTAACCAGTCCTAATTTAATTTATTGGGTTGTTCATCTGGACCCCAATGTCTTTGTTTAGTAAAACCTTGTCCTAGGAGCTCAAGGCTCCATTCTTCCTGCTAGTCACTTCCATTTCCTCCAGTAGCATTCCAGTCCTTGCCTTAGTTATTACGTAGCCAAACAAAGTTGTTTTCTCTTTGCTCCCTACCCTGTCTATCTCTTTCTGCCTCCTCCATCCTTCAGCCTGTCTTAGTAGCCTTGTCTCCTGTGTTGCCCCAACTTATTTGTCAGATCAGTCACTGCTTGCTCTGTAGAAAATCTCTTAATGAGATTTTATGCCGCTCCCATTTTGTTTCCTTTCTCCTGCCCTTCACTGATCACATTATGTACTGTACTTTAAGTGTCTAAGTCTGCTAAAGAAAGAAAGAGAGGCCATGTTAAGTAGCTAATGTTGAATAGTTGACAGTAGGAATAGGCTCCAAAGTTCCCGTATAATTACTAGAAAAAAAAGTAGACTCATTTGAAGAGGTGTTTCATAATAACAAAGGTAGCTGCTTGAAGTAGGCAGTGTGAATACCCCTTAGTATCGAAGTTATCAGTGTATCTATAAGCAACTATGACACTTCCTCAATAGACTGAGGTAGCTTCTTAAGGCTGGTGCTGAAGTTTTATCAGCATTGTTCCTGAAATCTCCAGTATTCAACTTAACCCGAAATACCAGACTAGTGACTGTATAAAATGTTGTCTGCTGGAGCAGTTTTTAACATTGATGCAAATATAAATACCCCTACCTCATATTTATTTGTGCCCAAAATCCTAAAGTCACAATCCTAACTCTTTGCAGTGGAGTTGATATTGTCATTGGTGACATAAGTAGGAGTCCTCCTGGAATGAATAAATAGACTGACCTTGTGTCTTGCATAATGAATATCCAACATAATCCTTGAGTGACTCCACCTAAATATGACAGAGTTGAGTTCTAGAATTGCTGAAAAAATGAAATAAAATACAGTGTGTTGAATGTCAGGATCCAGCTCTCAAAAGCATGCATTTTTTTTTTCTAGTGAAAGGAGTACAGCAGATAAATGAAGGAGGACTCCAAAGAAGAAAGGGAGTAGATACGTTCTTACCTGCATATCTTATTTAAAACTTTAAATATGTTTTAATTAAGCAGAAGATCTGAAATAAATGTATGAAGAGAGTATGTAATAAGGCTTTGTTTATATAGCTCACAACGGTAGTAAAGAAACTATTTAGCCTTGTCTTTTAAAGAATTAAGAGTTAGGAAATGATGCTGTTTCCCTGTCTGTATCAGCCCACCCACTGAAAGTAGCATTTGGCCAGTTCCAAGTGGCCAAATGCTTGCAGTGCAAGTAGAGGTCTCACAGGCACTAAGTTTCTACAGGTAGTTCAGAATAGCTGGTGAGGCAGGCTTACGTTTGGGGCTGTTTTGTCAGAGTCAACAAAACTAACTGTAAAATCACAGCCTAATCCTGAATCAGCTGTTAAAATCTGCACCGGCTGCGCCTGGCCCCACCATTGTCTCCGCCTACTTCTTACCCCATCTACTCGAGCTGTTATCTAGAAGCTTATACCTGCACAGGTTCCCCGCTTTTGTTTTCAGGAGATTCCAAGTATGTTCTATGTTCACATAAACATCACTGATGGAAATGCTTCATGAATTTCTCTCTTACTGGGCACCAAAAAATTCATATAAATAGTACAATGTAAGAAAACTTGAATCAGAGTTTGTCACTCAGTCAATCAGGCTTAAGACACAAATCCAAAAGAAAAACAAGTTTTCTTAGATTGATTTTCACTGAACTGTCTTTTAATTAATCTAATTTTCAACTTTTGTTTCCAGCAGGCTATTACAATGCATCAGAACAACAGTTTTGGTATTCTTATTCTGGGAGATGATCAACTTCGTTATTTAAATAAACAGAGGAAATCTGGGACTAGCAAATCTTAATTTTATACTGAATTACAATAGAATACGATGTCCAGTTTTAGACACCAGACTTGCAGAATGAAGAGAGTCAGGTGGAGGCAGACCAGAGGAGAGTGACAAGAAAGATCAGAAGTATAGAAATTATAACCCAAAAGAAAAAACTGAATAAATTATGTTAGTTTAGTCTGACACAGAAAAGATAGAACAAAGACATTATAACACAAGAGGTTGCTCCACGGAGGAAGAGAACAATCTATTTCCTTTGACTGTGTTTGATAGAACAAGAAGTAATAGGCTTAAATTACAGCAAGGAAGATTTATTTTAGAAATTACAGAAAACTTTAATGGTGGGGATAGGGAATAGATTGCTTGGCAAGCTTTTGGAGTTTTTATCTCCATTGGAGATCTGTAAGATCAGAGTACATGAATAACTGCTTCCTGCAGGCAGGAGAATGGATTAGGTGTCTTCCAGAGGTCCCTTCTAGTTCTACTGTATATTTTACTCTAGTAGTAAAACTGTAGCCTAAAAGATAGGCTTCATGTACTCTCCTTATGCTACCTCATCCTTGTCTTCAAGCAGTGATAAAATTCTTCTGTAGAAAAGAGAGTAAACAATGCTATTACTCCAGTGATCTTGTAATGAAAAATGGAAATACATCTTGGAGTAAAGTACTTTTTGATACACCTTCATTTAGATAATTGCACAGAAGCACTTGGGAAGTTGGCTGTAATAGGGGAAAAACATATAATGTGATAAAATTCATTTGTTTAAAATTACTTTTTCAGCACCTGTTACTGTTGTACTGAATGATATCACCATAGATCACTCATGTGGGAACTTCAAAAATCAATCGAATAAAATTGCCCTAATTGCATTCAGAATACTAAATATAATTTTAGATTTTTATATTATCATTCATTCTATTTTAAAGATTTCATTTAACTGGAAATATTACAAGTAGCACTTTAGTTCTTAAAAATTGTATGTATCATGAAATCCATTAAAAAACCTAAAAGGGTAAAGTAAAATGTAGACACTTCAGACATAACTTAAAATCCTTATTACTGTCTTTGCGGTTGAATCCTCCAGAATAAAACAGTTCGGCTAAAGAGACTGACTGCCAGCTTGTAAACCACAATTCTCAAACACATGCTCCCAACACAGAGTTTTGTATCTATTTATTTGGTTCTGGACAGTCTTTTCACAGTTTGCATTATAACTTGAATGCAGTTTGTTTGCATTGCCTGTGCTATGGCTGGAGTGTAGCGCCTTTACTGCAGAATGTCACAGAAATGTGACTCAGCTATTCTATTTTTTGAATATTTCATTTTTTACTAGTTTAGTCAGTTCAGCTGTGGAAAGTTTTCTTTGGACAAAACCAAGAGCAGAGAAATTGGTTTAAATTCAGGACAGCAATGCCCAGTTCAAGGCATCTTTCCCATTTAGCTGCTTAAACCGCAGGAGAGCTTAGTCCCAAAGAATGGCACTGTCAGCCATCGGAGCTGAGCAGTGAGCTGCCCCTGGTGCCACTGAGCCAAGCTGAGCTGGAACTTGGGTCCTAGCTCATGGAAATCACTGTCTGTCCTTCCTTGAGTCTCTCAGATGCAGACCCTGGGGGACCACTCTACTTGCAGGTTCCACATTTCTGGCACAGGGGCTCAGTGTGGCTACTGGCACGTCACCTTGTCCCAGGCCTACTTGAATCCTTCTTCCTCCCTTTTGCTCTCTCATCAGAGGCAGAGGTCCCTGTATGTGCAGTGAGACCAGACATGTACCATGGGTACGTGTATATGATGTGTAGTCCTCTTCTGCTGTTGGATTAGCTGTGGGCCCTTACTTGGAGGGTAAGGCTTAGCAACGCTGCCTAAAGCATAGGTAGCATGGATGAGAGACACTGATTCAAACGCTGCTCCAGATGAAGATGTAATTAGAAAACAGGTATATTACTCTGCATGTCCTGCTTGTTGGGGAAGAGGGTTTAGTTGGGGCTGAAGGCGTTGTAGATGGGAAATATGCAGTTTAAAAATACCATGAAGATTTATCATGAGTTTAGTTCTAGTAATATCAGAGTTTAGGTGACTTTGCAAGGCTGCAACAGTAGAAATTTATGCCCTGAAAGGATGTAGCCACTTATTCAGTGAATGGGAAACTAAGCCAAAATTTTGGAGGCCTCACTAGAGTGTCAATATTGGACGTATCTATACTCCTGCAGACATACGTGCCCTATAGATTTGCACACAGTGTAGAGTTATATGAATTCAATTTTAAATAAAATTAGTTAGTTATATGCCTCGGTAATAGGTGGCTCTGTCCATAAAAGTTATCGATAAGATGCTCTGCCTCCTCAAAACCGTGTGGCTTCTGCTATTTGAAGTTGATCCTTAAAACAAGCTCAATAGGACCTTGCCACTGGTGTTTTTCAAACCCTGACCCACAGCAAATTTCTGGAACATATTAAAGCACTGAGTGTTAACAAGATCAAAGTTCATGGTTGTCCATAAAAAAAAGGATAAATAGTGACCCAGCCCACAGGGAATCTCTGCACGATGCAGTAACTCATTGACATGCTTAAATTCCTCATGGCTCTAACTCCTAAGAACATATGTTCATATGAAAAACACATTAAAATTAAAACTAGTTTAATAAACTGACAGATTTTTAATTGACAAGCTCAAAAAGGAAATAGATAATTGCAAGCAGAAAAAAATCCTCAGAGATTTTTGTTATATTTTTAAAATCAGCCCTCTGTTCTGGGCATTCATGTTCTCTAATGGAGATCAGACACATGTTCAAAGTGGTTTTACAGGTACATTTCCTTACATTCAATAGACACAATGGATTTTAAACAGTTTCATAGCAACGGATGGTTCATCATGGCCATTAACCTAGATAAGTGAGTATCAGTTTGGTGCATCCTTAATGGTCCATAATGGTCTGTGGGTAAAAAAATTTTCTCTTCATCTGTTCCTATAAGAGGTGGTTTTATTCTTTAGTGTGTTGGGTTTTTTTTTTTTCCTTAGGCTTTGTTTTACAGAGCAGGTTCGCATGAATTTTTGCATGCAGGAAAAAAAACGTACCCAACAGCTTTATGGTAAAAGCGTTTACCACAAAAAAAGATTTATGTTTCTCTGGATTGTAGTAGCCTTAGTATATCCTAGCAGGTAATAAAAACTTTTTATAGTTGAATAAATACCTTGACAGCATCTAAACAGGCATTCGTAAAGAGCAGAGATTTTTAAATAACTGTTGCTTTACCTGTTGAAATTCAGAAAGACCGTTTCATGTTCTTTTTTTAATATTAAATTTCTTTATGCTGGTGGGACATGTCGTATCTCTTCTGCAAGACAAACTACTGCTAATGCCATGACAGAAAAGGAAATCAGTGTGAAACCTGGTGGATGGAGCTTGCACAAAGCCCTGGGAAAAGCAGAACCCAAGTGCTCTGGGAAGCGCTGAGCTGGGATGTAAGGATTAGTGCAGGGATGCTCTCTCCCCTAGAGCTGTGGGTGTCACGGCGCTGGAGCGGCTGCGTTGGCTGAGACTCCTGGTGGAAGTGTGGTGCTTGCTGTGGGAGGAAGACCGTACATCTCAGAGGAAATTACACCATCTCTGAATGACATAAATTTGGAATAACTGCCTCACACCTCCTACTCACAGAGATGGTTGTGTCAGCACGGTATGTATGCTAGGGCTTGTGGTGTACCTACCCCACACGTGTGCCTTCAATGATGTAGCTATGTAGGAAGACTTTTCCAGTGCATGCATGGACTTAATTCTGTCCCTGAGACTCTACCGGCATTTACTATATAGTAATACAAAACTGTGTTTTTAAAATACCGCTTTAATACACAGTAGTGTGCAACATGATCTCTTGAACTGATTGTAGGTGATGCATATTTGCATGAACCTTAATGAGACTTAGAAAAATACGAAGCAAGTTTTAGAGAAAATTGGATTAAATGGCTTAATTCGCCTTAGGTAAAATTTATATCAAGTCTTGAGTCTGAGACTAGTAACTCTTAGACTGGGTGTTTAAAATGACTGAAATTTTAAACCAGATATTTGTAATCTAATGTGTATTATCACCGATGTATTTATAGAGCAGTAAATCCTAGAGGCGTGAACATTAAAATGACAAATTTCAAAAACCAGCATAGGCCTTTCCCAAAACTCCGGGTTGGATTTTGCTGTAGCCTTGCCCAGCTGTACCAGAGGTGCAGCTGCAAGCCTAGTCGCCCCTGTGCAGACTTCTGTAAGATGTCCTTGGTGAACTGTATTGGTGCAGTTCTTGTTCCCAATGACGGGGCAAGGCAATGCCAGTCCTAGTCTTGTTTGGCGCATAGGACACAGATTTTCTGTTACCTGCCTGAAATACAGTATTTACAGAATAAAACATGAAAGAAGTGTTTTGGATTCCAGTCATTTATTCACTGTGCATGTGGTCACAATGCCTTCCCACCTCAGGAGCATTCGGGACTTCATAAATTTTATAAAGTTCGTGGATTTCAGAGTTTTCCACAGCTTGGGGTTTCTATTCCACCTGGCTCTCACAGTTCTCGGGGAGTTTGTGTTAGACTGAATAGATCATTTATGGGCAGTCGAACTGGTGAATACCAGATGCTTTCAGGTCATTTCCACCACCTCTTAAAGGTATTTCACATCGGATGTGTTCTCACACATAGGTTTATCTGCCTGTGTATGTGTGGGCATGTGTATCTGACGTTAACTAATTTTTCCTCTTGTTTGCTTACTGGTCACCATAGTTGTTCATACCACACAGTAGGTTTTAACAGCAACCATCACATGCATGAAAATGATTGGGGCTTTTAAGAAGCCCGTACTAGACATTTTGTTGATTGTCGTGAGGTAATGAGAGATTGTCTTGGCCTTACAAAAGGTATTTGTATTTGTTAATTGGAAAGAAGATAATAAAAACTTCTAGAAGTCAATTGATTGGTTTTATATAACTATAAAGGATCATGAGAATGTTTTGGTGATAAACAAACTTTTAATAAGACATTCTTCGAATTAGGCAGTTTTGACTACAATTTTAATAACCTTAATGAAGTCATAATTCTAAAATAATTTAATGTTTGTTGTGACCGTAAGACATTACTAATATAGAATTATGTAAAAAATAAATGAATTTATGCTTGAATAATGAAATAAGATATTCTAGAAGTGCTGTGAAATACACAAGTATATAAGCTACTCAGTTTGATTTTCAATATGCTTGAAAATAGTTCTTCAGACCTTTTCCCAAGATGACACCTTTACTTTCTGTGAATCAACTTGTCCTGTCAAGGCAAAGATGTTATGTCTATAATAGAGATAAGAAACCTTGAGCAATGCTTTGCTTTCAGTCTACTTTTGGAGTGTTTTTTAGTATGACTAGTCACATGTTAGACTAGGAAAGGTAGTAAGTGTCCATTAAACTTCATCCAATCTCAGTTGAATCTGGTGGTCAAAAGTCTTTAATATAGCTAGGACTTCGACTGTTCTGCTAGATTGTGTTAAAATTACCCAAGAGGTTGAAAAATTAACAGGGCAATGAGGTAAATAGCTGAGTGAATGGATAATGAGCCTGCATAAACCTCATTTCTTTAGGACATTATACAACAAAATGATCAGTCTGCTGGATGGGGACATCTTCCATATTTAGCAGTATAGATGTTTTGTTGCAGTTATTAAATCTTACTGCCAGTTTGTAGAGAAAAAATCCAGTTTGCTTATCAGAAAAAAATACTAATCAGTCTTCATCATACTTGGCTTTTTCTTTGGAAAACACGTAAGAGTTAAACTGAATGTGTTTTACCTCAAGTTAGCCGTAGTTAGCATTTCTGATCAAAACATCCAATTCTTTCTTCTCTCTTCCCTTTTTAAAATTATGTTTTTATTTCAACCACTTTCTACCAGCAGGCAAAGCTGCTGTTACACTCTACCCAGCTGTGAAATCAATATGATTTTCATTACAAAGATAACAGAAACTCTCCTAGAAAGACTGTGAATTGCCAAAGGTCAAATAACAGTCAGTGGCAGAGCTTAGAATTTAGATGTCCTAATTAAAAAATCTCATGGTATAAATATATTAATGAAATGTACCCTGAGAAATGTTTGCATTTAAGATGGCAACAATTTTCAACTATTATGTTGTTTCTTTAATTACTGTAGTTCATGTAAGTCACATCAAAATGTAATGAATTCTTTCTCAGATTTGTGATTGTTTCTTATAAAATAGGTATTGGCTCTTGTTTCTTTTTTTAATTCACAATTATTTGAGCATGATTAGATTAGAAAGTGTAACACTCACAGAAGAGAAAACATATCTAGTAAGATTTCTGTCATACTGGACTCTAAAAATTACACATAAACCAAATTAATTGATGAATCAGTTATTTCTGTGATGTATGACTTCATTAACAACAAGAGGAACTGGTACAGTCAAACTGAAAGCAGCACTTGAGTCTTTCAGCCAGAACACTTCTATTTAAACTAAAATCAGCTTTTTAAAATAAATGTTATTACTCTTCAGAAGATCATCTTTAATCTCTTCTTATTAAATCTTAATTTTTCCAGCAGCTAAGTTACAGCTGCCTTATTATGGATGAAAATAACAGGAAATCAATAACTTTTTACTTGTATTTGTTTGTTATTCCTCTCTCCCATCTTTCTATTTTTATTTAAATCTGTCTTTTACACATCATATCCTAAAACAGTTAACTCAGATTGCCAAATATTGGTGGATTTCAACAAATGAAGTTCTTGCTGGGTTTTGTGTTATTGTGCTCCCTCTGCTGGTTAGTGCCTATTAATTTTTTATTCCCTGAGCTGTACTAATAACCGTGTTCTATAAACATGTAATCCCACTGCCTTAATGAAAGATGTATAAGAATTGGGAATGCCTTATTTTGGTCTCAGATGACATGGAAGGTGGCACTTGTGGGCTAGGAAAAGTGCTGTTGTCTGGCAGCTCAGGGTAGTCAAAAGCCTTTGGTGGACATTTGAGGAACAATTATTTACTGTGTCTTGGACAAAACCAGATGGACACTAAATCACCTTCTTTCATGTGTATAGCTTAGAGAGGATGATGTTGATTCTTCTGCTCTGATAAGTACAACAGTATCCTCAGATGTCCCTGTAGTGTTATTAACATGTCAGCCTTATTGTAATGGTTCTCGCTTCATCCTTTGTTGAGACTTACATAGTCGCTGCTGGGCCAGCATTTGCTCAGCAGAGAAATCAAGCCCCGTTAAGGCAGGCGATGGCTCAGTCCCTTCCAAATGCCACTGCAGTGAGGTGAAAAGGCAGAGCAATACTCCAGTTTTGTTTCTAGAAGTGATTTTGGTCTTCATGACCTTTGAATTCATGGGGTATTTTGGGCTTGCTCTCCTGCTCACCTTTCTCCCACTGCTGTCACACAGTGAATCTGGCTTTGTCCTGCTGTCTTCCCTTCCATCCCAGGGGGATGTGGATGGTCTAGGCTCCACTATTGAAGCTGATCCCATCCCACAACTCCCTCTTGAGTGGCCCTGGAGCCTTCTGACCCAGAGGCCACCCAGGTTGCCTCAGTGTGGCACAGCCCAGCCCAGCTGTGTCCCACAGCCTCCCAACTTCTCCTTTCTGTGCTAGCTGATGTAATTGATCATGGAGTGAAATGGGGTGGAAACTCAATGTCCACTTCAGTTGAAGGTGATTTGCCCATCTGAGCTGCTTCTGCCCAGATCTTGTGCCATGGTATTTCCAGGCAGGATGGATACCTTTGTAGTTTCATTCAAATTTAATGTAGTGTTATAAATGCCACTGCATATTAGTGACATTGAACTGGGGATTATTTTTCAACTTCGCTTGGCTGCAGTTACAGAGTGCTAACTCCCATATTTCAATACACATCAGTCTGGTAGCGTATTCTGAAAAGAAATAAAAATTACCAGTTGTTGGGGCAATAACTTACTTTACAAAAATGGTAACTATTTGACTTCTGGTTTTAACTAGGAGACTCATTTTGGGAAAAGGCTTTATGGACAAACTCTAAGATTTTTTTCTGCAGTCAGTTTTAGATTTCAATTTTTAGATAAACAAAATAATATTCAGAGTCTTTGAATCTTCAAGCAGTCCTACAGTGAAGTAATCAGCATAATTATCTTCAATATGACTCTCTCTAATAAACAAAACCTACTTTCATGTGTATCTACACTTTCTTTTCCAAAGAAGTTGCTTTTCAAAACCATTTCTAAAAGAACAAACTGTTTAAAAGAATATATATGCACTTTCTAAAACCTTAAGTTCTTCCTAATCAAAGGAAAATGCAGACATTTAATAGGTCTTGCATTTGCTAAAATAATAAAAGCATGTGTTGAACAAATATTCTACCTTTAATTTACTAGGGCCTACACAAAACCAGCATCGCTGTTTGCAGGGTGGCTTGTCCTAGGATGAATCCCCACCACTGAACCAAGTCGAGGCGATGACAGTTCTGCTGATGGCAGGGCTGGGGCGGCTGGGAAAGACTTCTGCAGGAAAGAATCCTCTGTGGAGGGGCTTCTGGGATTGGGTTGAAATGCATTTGCCTCAGATGCCTATTGAGTTATAGCAACTAAAACACTTGACAGTGCTTGTCTCAGCAAGAGCATACACCATATGCTTTGGGAACCTTCCCAAGCAGAGTATTATCCTCCTAGTGCCCTGGCAAGCTTGTTAATACTCCCATTATCCTGTTCAGTGGGACTAATCCTGCAGCCCCTGAAGTCTGTGAGGAGATTCAAGTTGTCTTTAGGATGCTTTGAATAAAACCTTAAATGAAGTTTGCATAATTTAAGTCAAACCAGTGGAATTATTTTCGAAAGGCATAAATGTTAATTATTTGCCAATTTCTTTATTACAAGCTACCTGGTTTCCTCTACCTTAAGAAACGCAGTGATGTGAAATGGAAAAAGGAACACGTTTTTGTGGTAAGATTTGAATTTGTGTACATTATTGCTATTTTACTACCTTTTCCAGAGAAGGACAGGAATAAGCTTGTATTGCCATTCCATATAATACTAATCCAAATGCAAATTTTTACGTTAATCAGGTGTTTTCTCCAAATATGTGAACAGTTCATGGGAAAAACTGTGGAAATTTTAAAGTTGATGTGTGTAAAGGAAGCACCAGATTAAGCTATTGTAGTTCTCAGTCAATTCTGGTCATTCTTTATTACTTTCTGGTCACAAAACAGATTTAATAGAAAAATCATCTTTTGCAAAATAACTTATTATAGGTAAGAGAAGAAGAATTGGGCTTTGCCCAAAAGACACCCTCCCCTCAGATCCCAGTGTTTTTCCAGGCGTATTTCTTTATAAGCTGGAAAATTTTTTCACTCCCATTCAGCAGATTTTAATTTTTCTTTTGAAAAACAAAAAAAAGGACGTGTGGGGATTGAGGAAGAATGAAACTAAACTATAATATACTATTTCAAATAAGTATATTTGTGGTAGTGGGAGGGAAACTTACACCAGAGAAGAAAAGACTGGAGAGGATATTCTCTAGATTCCACTGATGTGGTAACATCTGTTATTACAGTATCTGGCTTTTTGAATTAAATATTGATAGAAATAAATGAATAAAAGACTGGGTAAATTGAAATGTGTGTTCTGCCTTCCTGAAGCTCTTTTTCAGCATCTAGAGTACCAGTATCAACACCCTTTTATACAATTAATAGTATTAAATAACGACATCAGCTGACAGGAAACAAGAAAGTTCCTATGGCAACTAAAAATAAGCACAGGAGGAAAAACGCGTCAAATGCTGTCAGCAGACAGCATAAAAGGTGGCTGTATGTTGATAATATAACAGGAGCACACACAGACATCTTTCTTGTAAACATATGCATTTCAATAGCTTTTACTGGTAGGGGTTTTTTTTGTGGTGGTGGTGGTGTTTTTTCTGCAAAATGGGAACGTGATACCTTGGTTACAGCATCTGCTTATCAATATCCCACACTGTTTTGCCAAGATCGGCTCCTGTTTTATGGCCAGTGCAAGGCAGGGACAGAGCCCCACGTTTTCAGGAGAGCAGATGTATCCCCTCGGATTCATACACTGTTTAGGAAGCCTTTGGGTGCTTCAAATCTTGTGAACGCTTGCCACTTTCTCTCAGGGTTAGTCTTTGGTTCCTGCATACAAACTGTTTGAGATAAGGTTTTATAGAAGCCAAAGTGCAAAATGTGTGGCAGAGATGTGACTTGTGGAAGAAACAGGACTGTACACGTCATGCAGACACTACTTACGCATGCAACTGGGTTCATTTAAAGTTATACGGAGCTTGAGATTGTGGCAATGGTAAAATCCCTGGTGGAGGGGAAGTCTGAGTGTGCAGCTGCACTGCTGAGGCTACCGCTGGGCCACTGCAAGCTGCTCCTTCCATCTCAGTGGCATAACTCATTTTGAAGACAATTTAACTCCTGAAATTCCTGACTAATCTGCTTTTCCTACCTATATGATCTTCCTACCTTCACCCATCTCATAAAAAGCAAAATCAACCCCTCTCCATCCCTCACCAGACCTGTGCAGGCAGAGAGCAATGCATTGTTTCCCCTTCACTTTCCATGCTCTGAAGCTGGTTTTGCCCCTGCAGGCTCATCCAGGCTTCCCCTTCTGGGACATAGATGTTGCTTTTCATTGTAGAACTCTTCTACTGAGCAGTGCTGCATCTCCACGTGGGACCGTGCCCGAGTGGCTCAGTGGGGAGACAGAACTGCTGTCCGTGTCTTGGCTGGATAAAGAAATTTGGTCTCTTCTTGCAGGAGAACATTCAGCCCTGCAGACAGCAATGGGATTGCATGTCTCTCCAATTAATTCTGTCCTGTTAAATGGTAAAAATGAGTTTATGAATGTCAGCTATGACGTTATGAGGAGGCGTGGGAGAATGCCAAAGCAGGACCAAATGCCAGGGCTGGGAGGAATGTGGTCAGACTGCACTGATGCCAGCAGAGGCTTTTATCTTTACTCAGAACTTTTGTAATTTCTTATTTTTTATGTGTCTGTGCTGATTGCTGAGCCAAATTTTAAATTCATTACTCCAACTGTAAAAGGTAACTAACTCCATTGTTCCAAGGACAACTTCATTTGCAACTGACAGGACCTCCTGGGGCAAGAAGCCCGCTCTTTAGCTGTGGTGGGTAATTATATCATATAGTTGCTTCCATAAAATTAATTTGGTGTTGTTCCTATATATACATATTTATATATCGTTCCCACTCCTCTTGTGCCATGTTTACATGGTAGTGAGTTGCAGATGTAACACGTCATTATGTGACTCAGGCTGCAAGTCAACACATGTAACCACAGGCATGTGGAGTATGAATAGATACCAGCCACTGATATGATTATAGCTTACTCTGCAGTTTGGGTATGCACAGACTGTTACGAACAATACCCTGCCCCTGTGTGGACTATATCCGCACTGCCTGCAAGTAACAACATGCACAACTCTAGAGGAATTTAGGAACTGATCTTTAGGTAGTCCACAGCAAAACATCGGAAACTAGGTGATACAGTCACTCGGAGAGGACCACTTTCTCAACTGACTGACAAGAACAAATGTAAACATGTTGGTGTTTTGCTCTGACCTAATTAACACAGCAAAGAAATTAGCTGTCTTCTGATGGAGTAGAAGTGTATACCACACGTAAGTACTCCAGCAAACAGAATGCTTCCGAAATTGTCTGAACCAGGATGTCACTGTAAAGGGAAATTGCACATTGTATTGTAACAGAATTTCAGGGAATGGCAGCTGAGTGTTGGCAATTACCTCTGGATCCATAACAAACTCATTCTCATTCATGTCTTGGCTACTGGAACAGAGCAGCCTGCGTCCGTGGGAGCCACAGGTTTTGCATTAGGGAACATTTGATCTCTGAGCCGCAAGTTCCCAGTACAGCGTTGGGCAGGTACAGCCCGGAGCAGGAGGCAAAGTGGATGGCACAACTCATTCTTTCCTTCCCTCTGTCCATGAGTAACCTGTGCCTTTCAACAGCCAGAGGAACTTATTGACCACTTCCCTGGTGCTGCTACAGAGCTGGGTAATTACAGTGATTACAATGATTAGATTACAATGCAGTTTTTCCTACTCTGCTTGTGAAATGCTGCTGTTCATTCCACCTTTTATTCATGGCAGATGGTAGATTTGCAGAGTGTATGAATAGGTGCTACAGGAGTAATCCTCTTTCCCACCCCCCGCCCCCAGCTAGGATGTGTTCTTCACCTTGTATGAAGTATCAGAGCTGTAAAACAGACAGCACGTCTACTTTGTGTGAGTCAGACTTGACATTTGATTTACCCTCTCATATTCAATACATCTTTCTGATAACTGAGTTGAAAAAAAATAACAAACGACAAGCAAACAGGGCATCAGTGACCTCGTAATTTTGGTTTCTTGGGTGAGCAGATATTCTTGATTTGTTGAAGACTCTTAAGAAAGAAATAGAAGGAAGAAAATATATGGTTTGAATTTTTGTAGTAAACAAGCCCTAAAGAAGACACTGGGATTAAGAAGTTTAGGTTGGATTTGGTTTTGTTGTTTTGATTTTTTAAATACATTTTTAAAGTAAATAATGTCAATGTATCTCTTAAAAAAATGAGTTTAGTTGTAACATAAAATGAACTAAGGCCTTATAGGTACGTAACACCTGTAAGACCTATACTAGACCTTGCTTTTAGTGGGTCAGAGCATGACTGCTGAAATGCCGACTGCTCAAAATGCCAAAATTTATCTAAGGTTTATTTTTAAAAATATCTGCAAAACACAAAACACAAGTTTTCATTTGAAAAATATGCTTCAAACAATGCAAATGCTCGAAGAATTTCAGAAATCTTGGTTGTGGAAGGGATAAATGAAAGGTCATTCGTCTCGCCTGTGACATTTGTCATCTTTTGCTCTAGTAAAGTCCAGCTATGTTGAACCTGGTGAACTTTTTAACAAAAGTGTTTTGGCTTACCTACTCTGATGAAAAAAACTCCTCTCTAGCAACAGCAACAATTTTTTTGGCAAGTGTCACTCATGCAGATTAGTTGATCCAACACTGGCTGCTGGGTAGACCCAGAAGCTGAGAGAGCCTGTGCTGATCATCACTATTTCAGTGAAGTCTGTTGTTAAAACTGTATGTTGGGTGTAGGATAGAGGAGGCAGGGGCACTCACAGAGGGTCTGGAGCTCCGATAACTCCTGCTGACCAGGTACATGAACAAACTCTTGAAAAAACACAAACTCCACATTTCAGCTGGAGTGAGGAAGTGAAAATTGAAGAAAGAAAGAGAAAATGGGAATGCTTTTGCAATATTAATGTGTAGTGTAATGGATTTTTTCCATTATTGAATGATTAATGTTCTACTAAGAACTTTTTTAGAACAGATCTTTTCTTTGGTGGATCACTTCGAAGTTATGATTGACAATTCTTGTTGCCTCACAGATCAATATTTCAATAAATGTATATAGAATAAAGTTATATTGGTTGGTTGTGGGTAGTATTCTTGGAATAGACTTTGTTAGCACTCAAATAGAAACTTCAGAAATAAAATTGGACAGTGTACACAGAGCAAGTTAGTCCATCTCTGTATGGGAGATCTCACAGAAACTGAAGGAAATTTGGAAATCAGTGACTTGAATGTTCTGTTGGTGTAGCTGCACTATTCTATTGGAAAGAACTTGTCTCATTAAAAACAAATGTAAAATTTCACATGAAGCTGTTTCTTAGGTAATTTAGAGCAGACTCTTTCGTGTGCTTATTCCTAAGAGATGCAAATTATTTTTGGCTAATATTGAAATGAAAGATGAAATTGTTCAGTACCTTGCAGGACTGGGCCACAAGTAATCAAGGCTGATGGCACATTCCTGGGACTTCAGGAAATGCAGTAATGCCATCTACTCAGTGACCTGCTATACTTAATAAATATAGCAGTCTCACTGGAAATTCATTGCATATTTTTAACCTGAAAATAATCAGAAATATTTTATTGTATTGGTCATTTAAAATTATTAGTGGATTGCAACTTTAGAATTAAAGGCACATTTTTTCCTTCTTGTTCAGTACGTTTCAAGTTTAATTTGGAAGAGGAAGAGAAATACATGACTGATGCATTAAAATCAGTCAGGATAGCAAATTTAATATCCCAAAAGTTCTTCAGGTATTCTGGAAAAAAGCCTAAGTGATGAAAATATCTGGTGTGATGGTTAGTATTCATTTGCTATATTGAAGTCAGAAATGTGCTGTAGCTTAATTTTCCTCATGATTACAAATAGCTCTTAACTTTACTGGCAAGTCCAAACTATACCACAGCTTTTGAGATAACCAGGTTAGCTTGCAGACGCAGCTTAAAACACACGTGTCAGAAGGGTGTATGATGCATAAGTCACTGTCCAGAGCACAGTGCAGTGCATAAATGTCATTCGTGTACCACAGAATGTATTTATAATTTTATGCTAATGTATGATAAGGACTTTTTTCAAAAAAAGTCTAGTAGGAGTGTTTGAAATCTTCTTATTGTAAGTCACAGGATTAATTTATTAAGCATGGGCTTCAAATCCCTGTTCCAAGTCGAGACCTTCAAGGCCAGGCACGCAGGGGTGCAGAGTGCCCAGAAATTTTCTTGATTACAAAGGACACAGGACAGAGGGGAAGCTTCCAGAAACCTTTTTGTTGAAGGCTGTGATGGCAAGAAGGATGAAAACCTTCAGTACTTGTGCCCATAATGAATTGATAGGGGTCTGACCTGAGGAACTGAGGCTCCAAAGGTACCAGCTTGCCCAGTAAGAGGCATGAACTGGAAGAGAGGACCTAGAAAGCCTTCACCAGAGCGATCTGATCCCTCAGGCAGAACAGGTCCTTTGAGCTACCCCTGCACTGTTAAACAAAGCAAGTCCACAGGGTGTCCTCGACTCTTCGGGCACCAGGCACAGGCTGCTCACATCCACCTTAAACAGCTCTTGGCCCTGCATCTCTTCCAGGTGCCCTGTGGTACCCCTATGAGCCTAGCTCTGAGCTGGCTTGCTTTAGTTTTGTGGGGTGGAATTCTCTCATAGGGCACCATTGCAGTAGTGCGATGCTGAAAGTACTCCTTGGGTTCCTTGGGTCACAGCGCAGGGCAGGCAGGGATACCCTGGGGTGTCTGCTGGGACAATGGTGGGGGCAATATTAAGTGGAGGCAGGGCTGGGGACATTGGAAAAATTAAATAGTATGGATGATCTCCAGCTTGGTACCTTAGCCCTCTTATTTACCGGGCAAGAGACTCTGTACCAAAGTGACTGCCTTGGGTAAAGTTTTAGCCTGGCCTTTTTTTGACTGTCACCCTGTGTTCATGGAAAACCTGCTGCTGAAGAGGACTGCTTTGTGAAGTTGCATCAAAGAGGGATTTTTACTGTTTGTTGTTGGATTGTATTTTGGTGCTAAATCTCATCAACTCCAGAGAGATGTCAAGAATAAAAGGAAAACGTGTCACTGCTGTCATCCCAAGTTTTGTTTACATTTCTTTACATTAAAGCTCTGATTTCCGTAGGAGTTACGAGGCTGATCTTGTTCTTGTCTCTTCTAAGTTTCAAGAATATATTGTTAGGTTAAATCAGGTCTTGGTGTTGCTTGTGTTGTGTTTACATATTGTAAAATCATGTGGTCAAAAAGATGCTCCTAGGAAAGCATACTAGCACTTAAACCCTAAGTTTATAATTTGCCGTTGAGCCTTCTTGCATTTTGTTATTATTTGCGTGCGTTAGCATTACCTATTAAAATAAAAGTTAAAATGACATAAAGCTTTGAAAGTCAAGCACTAAGATATAGCTCTGGTTTTTTTCTGGCTCTAAGCTGTGCTATTTTAACTGACTTCCTTTGGGTTTGTGAATTGTGATCACTATTTAATTAAGAGAACACATACTATTTTTTTGTCTTTGCTGATGAACCTTTTCTGCTGAAACTCTTTAAAGTCAGACACCTGGCGTGGAAACATGCTTCACATAGAAAGCTTGTTAATGAACTCAGTATTTGAATTTATCCTTGTGTTCACTGAACATCCAATACCTGATTCATTTCACATAATGCAAACGTGCTGTAATGCAGAATTATTTGTTTCCTCATGACCATTTCTTCCACATTCATCGTTAGTGTACCCAGCTGTTTCACAAGCAGTAATGAACTTATTGCCCTACTCCTTTGCTGCAATGAAGAGTACTATTAGTCCCATTTTTCAGATAATACACTGAAACAGAGGAATAGAAATAATGACTTCAACTACAAATTTTGGACATTGAGCAGGACAGCAATAGACAACTAATCCTAAGCCTTTATTTGTTCACAGTACAACCCCCAGTATCAGCTGTGGGTGTGAGAGCCTCGTGCTCCTACAAGACAAATGCAGCCTCCCACTCAAGCTGGGCACGCAGCTAAGGGGTTGTCAGTGGCTAAGAAAGGATGGCTTTGGGGAAGCGGCTTTGCGAGGTTTTGCTAAGTAAACGAGCTGGAAAAGAGACCGACAGCTTTCCCACCACAGACAGTGGTCTGATTGGCTCAGCCATCTCGTGTAACCTCCACCTTGGTTTCATGTCTGGCTCCTGGGCCAGCACATCTGGGGAGAGCAATTGCAGGGAAAGTCTTCTATCAGCCTCCTTTATCCTCGAGTCAGAAAGAAAATGGGCTTAGCATAGACCGAATCCTTGGAAATGCTATTTATCAACTGTTATAAGCATATGCAATCAGATTTTTTTCTCAATTATTTATATCTTGGCTACATTTGAGCATCATATCCCTCCACACACATAGATGCACAACAAAAGGCTTATCCATCACACAAAGACTATTCAATGCGAAATTTCACTTCTTTGCCTCAAGTCGTCATACTGCCAGAAATTATTGACAAAACTGTTGCAGTAATCACTGGTAAACAGTATGATTGGCAAATAATATATTTTCTGCTGACTTTATTATTGGAAACAACTGGACAATTTATGCTGACATTCTTTTGGAAAAAAAGACATGGAAATTTTCAGCCCCAACAGTTGAATTCTAGAGAGTTTTGAATGACTGAAATGAAGGGTTTCTAATGGGAAGAGTTTGGCAGCATTAACTACAGAGAGCCTTAGCAATTTTATCTGTAATTGATTTTCTCAAATTGTGAGTTGTACATCACCTCTACTCTTAATTCATAGAATCATAAAATCATTAAGGTTAGAAAAGACCTCTAAGATCATTCTGTCCAACCGTCAGCCCAACACCACCATGCCTAGTAAACCATGTCCCAGAGTGCCATGTCTACACGTTTTTTGAACACCTCCAGGGAAAGAGACTCCACCACTTCCCTGGGCAGCCTATTCCAATGCTTCATCACTCTTTCAGTAAAGAATTTTTTTCTAATATCCAATCTAATCTTCCTCTGGCACAACTTGAAGCCATTTCCTCTCATCCTATCACTCGTTACTTGGGAGAAGGGATCCTGGGCAGACCACCCAGGAGTTTTTATCTTTTTATGTGGGACATGGGGGTAAAGCAGTTGAGTAGTTCTATAGTATTTGTACAAAGACCACACTGCTAAAAACATATGGGGAAGTATAAGAGGCTAAAATAAAAAATAGAAATGAGTTTTATGTACAATGTACATAATGCATGTAATGATTTTTTTAAGTTTATTCATCTCTCTGGAACAAATAGGAATAGTGTTGTTTGTAAAAATAACACTTGTAAAATCAGTGTAAGATGTTTACAAGAACTGTTTTGGTTTGATTTCATTTTAGTTATGTGAATTTGATGTGAGCAAGACGCAGACTGTGATATCATATTAACGTGAGTCCTGTCCTCAAATGAGAAAATCTGTATGTACATATTAGGGCAAATAAATTATAGAGAGAGTACAGGAAGAGTATGGTGTGATTATGGTACAAATGCTGTTTCTTTGACTTGTTCAAAGAAATACCAAGTGCAGCAATGCCATAACTTTTAAAAAAAAATGTTGTAATTATGGTAGCGTGTGCTTAAAAAAAGACAAAGTGCCCCATCATTGAAGTGTTTCTTCTGCTTTAGGTAAAGACAGTACTTTGTAGGGTCCGTGCAGGAATTCTTTTAACAGCATGGGGTTAAAATGTGCGTAATTTTACATCTTCATGAATTGTCAGTCATTTTGTACCTGTTTATTTCACAGTCAGATTCCAATTACAACCTGCTGCGAGGAAACCTGGCCATAAAAGTTGGAAAATACAGCATAGAAGACATTATTATGTACTGAGGTATCATCAGGATAGTTAGTGTGTATATTTGGGAGAGTGTGAGAGAGAGCAGCAGCAAGGAGTTCTTTTTCATTTCACTTGCTAGGCATGACCCAATGAACTTCTTATGAGTGGGAAGATTACACCAGCACATTGCAGAAAACAGGTTTTGACTACGAGTGCATTCATTCATTGATGGTGTGTGTCAGGGTGAAATTAAAAAGCCACGTTCATATAATAATACAGAATTGATTGGACATAACAAAACTATAAGAGTCAACACCCCAAGGCATGTTTTACCAACATGGTGATAAAATTATTTAAGATTTGAGAGGTCCGGCTAAGAAGTTTATCCTAACTAAAAGAAGAATCCCTGCCAGGGATGGATACCTGGCTTGGTCAGCACCAAAATTATTGTTTTTTTCCTTACCTCTTTATGGGATTTTTGCTGACAGAGTCTATGGGCTTGGTCTCTGCAATCACTTAGCTGAGCACAGGGTGAGCGGACGGGGCAATGCTGTCCAAATGTTCTCTCCTTGTGATCATGGTTAATAAAGCTCCCATCTGACCTGTCCTAAATTGTATCTGTCTTAATACCCACTTGGATTCTCCAGATGTTTAACAGCAATGAGCAACCCCAAAATTAGATGGTAACAGTGTTCTCATGATAGGATAACAAGAAAATCACTTGCATATTAAAAGAAAAATCTGCTCCCCCCCCATTTCTCTTCAGTTTTAAGCCTTTTAGAGGTCTTTGCATTGTATTGCAGTAATCTTTATGTTCAAGAATTCAAGCAGCATTTTTAGCTGAAAGGAACAAATTCTTAAGATACCTACTAAGACCACATCCACTCTGAACAGAAACATATTACCTGTAATTTATAATGTAATACTGTTTCTCTGAGTCATCATAATGAATCCACAATACTTTATTATCACTTATGTTGAATCCCAACACATTATCTAAATGATGTTGGGTAGCCTGTGTATCTGAACACTGAAGTCTTATAAATGGTAGCTGCTACTCTGATTTAGAACTTGGATGGGCAAAATGGTCTTTATAATGAATATTTGTTCATTAAAAGTGATAAAATCTTAGGCAAGACATTAAAGCAAGATTGGGACAACAGAAATGCACACTGAAAGATTGTGAGAAACATGTATTTCGCTTTGTTTTGGAGCACCCGCAATCGTACTGAATGAAATCTGCCTGGATGTGAGTTTCCTTACTAACAACACATCCACGCCAGCAGAAGGAGACCAAAAGGGCTGAAGGTCTGCCTGGCTTTTGAAGGGCCATGGAGTGCCCACCCATTCTGCTCACCTACTTCCTTCCCAAAACCCAAAGGCCTGGAGGAGACCCAGCTCCATCACCCATGGTTTCTAGCTGAGGTGCCGGGAAGTCACAGGCTGACTGTGGCTTTTGTTGGGCTGAGCTCAACAGGAGGCGCACGTTCCCTCAGAATCACTCATTCTGGCCTCTGAGGGGTTGTCTTCTTTTTATAGTTGTCTACCCCTCTGCTTCTGTTGCCATGTTCTGCATTGCTTAAGGTAATAATTGCTGCTGCTGCCAGATTAGCACTGTTGTCACTATACGTGTATCTAAAACTACATAACATCATCTACTCAGACAATGTGGAAGTGGGTATATTTCATATTGGTAAATATCACATATAATTAAAAGGTTTTTATTCTCAAGGTATGACCTGTAAACATCAGGTTCAAGCTTACCAACATAGAAATGCCGTCCTTTTTGTTTAAATTAGAAATCTCAATTTAAAATGAATGCACTTGTTCTTAAAAATAGCATTTACATTCATGACAATGACAGCTTGTTCTAAGGGCTCGTTTTACTCTGGTTGTTCTCAGACGTTTTGAAGTCAGACGTTCAAAAGTGCTTTTTTCCAATGGGAAACATATCTTTTGTATCACTATGGCCAACATGAGTTAAATTATTTTGTCCAGTATTGTGGGTCACATTGTATGAGTTTCCACAATGGATTGTGAGACTTTTGGATTTTTAGGGGTTTTTTTCTTCAGAGATTTTTCAGTTTCTGCTGTATGGAAGAAGCTTTTCTGGGTTATTTGTAGTGGAGTTTTCAGTTGTGAGATGCAAGTAAAATATTTTCTCCATTTGTGTTACTTCATCTAAAGCTGAGAGGGTGAATTTAAGAAGGCAGAAAAAAGTTTCTGTCTTACAGTTTACAAAGGAAAACAGTTTACAAAGGAAAACATCAGCTGATTCTGAAAATTAAAGAATATCTGGATGTATTTGCAAAGAGATTCTTGCAGGTATGGCTGCTTTTCAGAAGTGCTTCGGCATCTTGCTGATTTTGATGGAGACAAAGCAGCTGGCCTACTGCAGTATTTCCGAAATCCCAGAAGGTAATCAACTGCTTTATTAGGTATCCAATACCTTCAGAAATCAGGCCCATGATGACCAGAAGCAATCTGTCATTTCACTACAAGTAATTTTCTTCTGTATAATAAACTAGTTCTAAATACAAAGCATAGTTTAAATACATTTCCCCCCCCCGTGTAAACAGCAGATAAAAGGTCATTTATTTCACCTGCAGAAACAATTTAATTTTAACAAACTCTTTTTGTGCATTCTTAAAATTTTAGTTCTGACATTTATCTGAGTATTGCTTGTAAAAAAATCAAGACAAAAATTATCATGAAAAATGTGCCCATCACTATTATCTGACATAAATATATATATGTACAACTAATCATCTGAATAAAGGTGTGTGGGACAGATGAAAAAAAGATGTGAACAGGTATTTTAAAAATACCAAGTTTAGCATAACTATAGCCAAAGTTGCAAAGGATGATGCCAATCAATGAAAATGAAACTTTACTCGGGAAATAACCTAGTGGTCTATAGTGACTATGCCCGTAGGTAGAGCTGGTGGGGTGATACAGAACGCAGCCTCAGCAGGGTCTGAGCCCAGCTGTGCATCCAGCCAGCTGCCAGCTGCAGGTCCCTCAGCACAGGGGACACAGACTCGAGTGGTTTGTTCTGTGCCTGGCCAGTGGCACTCACCTCTTCTCAACTGCCTGCTTAGCACAAGCGTGACTGCTGAACGCCACACTTTGTGAAACCGGTGAAGTGAGGCTGAATATGAGTCTGAGGGATGGCTTGACTCAGTGAAATGAAGGCCTAGACCTGTTAACACCACACCCTGGTTCATCTTAGTGAGGTTAGGGAAGGAGGACAGAGGATAAAGCTGGGATCTGTTTGTAGTGGAAATACCATTCAAGACCTGCTGGTCACTTGCAGGGATGCTGGGTGCTTACTTGACCTGCCAGCAGTGTGAAAGGTGGTCCCCTCACCTAGAAAAGGGTCACAGCTCTTCAGGGAACAGCACAGTGTGCAGCACATGAGCAGCCCAAGATGTGGTCTTTGGGGAGGGAGCAATGCCAACAGCAGCAGGGTTGGAAGCCTCATCAGGCAAAGGTGGGACCTGAAAAGGTTAATTTCACAGCCTGGATCACTGTGGCGGAGCGCTTACTGCGTCAGGACTGACCACACCACCTTCAGAATGCCCAGTTTGTAGCTGCGCTGGTTGCTGCTGACCCTGTTTCAGCCACTCATGTATCACTGTTGCAAGGAAAACTCCCTCCAAGGGAAAAAGAAGAGAGGTGCAAACACTTACAAGGGTGGAAAGCTGGATGGGGTAGAAGAGACCCTGTATCATGCCTGAAAACCCAAATGGCTGTGAAGAATTACCCTCTCCACTTGGTCATGCACTGATTTCACTCAGTCTTAAAATCTGGTTTTCTTATGCTTCTCTATCTGCTCCGCTATGGTTTTTTTAAAAAAGATTACTTGCTTCCCTGACTTGGCAGGGGTTGTTTATCCCTAAAATGTTTAACACAAAATGTTTGCATTTGTGTAACTTGATTTGTACACACACAGGCTGGAGTACACACAGGCATGTTGAATATCAGGCCAATTTTCACTTTTTAGTTTCAAAAGGGACTTTCTTGTCACTGTGTCACATGGGTTTTTTTTTCAATACTTTATTCTTAGTGACATCTTTTTAGGGGGCACAAAAAGGTAAAAATCAAGAGACATTTACTTGTTATACAAATACTCCATGCTTATCGCTCATAAGGAGTAATTTAAAATGACAAATCAGATATAAGCAGAGAATTTACTGGACTCCTTCCAAGATACACTGAGACATGCACCAAAATATCAGCGTAATTACTTTCATTATGTATTCCAATTAATCTGAAAACAACTGAGACAGTAAAGATTGCCTCCTGCTAATTTTTACTGACATAAACCCCAATATTATTTCTAGAGTTGGTTGTCCTCTGTTTCCTGAATTAAAATATGGACTAATAAGGCACTGCTTTTCTAGAAATAGTTCTTGAGTATGGTCATTTGCCATCTTCTGAAATTTTCCTTATGTAATCATAACACAAGTGTATATTTTAATTCATAGTAATATTTTAAACTTATGTCTGGCTTAGAACCAATGACTTAATTAATAGAATTCCTAAGCTAAAAGACTATTTTTAACATGTATCTTGTGTGAACCAGAGTTCTACTTCTGATTTTACCAAATATTTTTGTTGTTTGAGCACAGCTCTTTTCAATAAGCACAAGCAATTATTTTAAGTTGAAAGTTGTTTTGATAATCAACTCATCTTCATTTTTAACATTGCTTCAGTGGGGGAGCAGATATACAGCATTTGCAGCCATATAACTACTTCTGACTTTATGTTGCCAACTAATTTAGACATCCTTCTTTATCTGTAAATGCAGCGATTTATCTATTCTTATTATTTGTTTCAAAATGTGCATTTTTCTTCCTTTAAAATGGACCTTCCTTTTTGTGTATCTGGAGTTCTCCATAAAAGGAAAAGAAAGAAAATGAAACTTAAAATACTTTAAGACATTAAAAATGTTAGCTAATTAAATATTATTATATAGCACATTTTAATAAAAAAACCCTTTAACTCTCAGTGAGGATTGGGAAGTTAAAGAGAAAAGCTCAATCACGGCTTCCTGGAAGGGCAGCCCATGTTCTGAGTGGATTGAGAAGAAAACTGTTGCAAAAGCTGAGTCCTGGGATTTGAACACCCTAGTGTGTTGCTGGCTATCAGCATCACCTGCCCAGGATCTGGGAACAGGAGGTGGCCTTCCGTGACTTTCTTCTTCTCTAATCTTGGTCAACAAGGTGTATTAGTAGATCAGTTAGAGAGAGAAGCGAGTTGTCCTTGCAGTGGGTGAGTATGCCATGAGTCCACAGGCCAGGGCTCCCTCCCAGCTCCCGCTGCTTTACTGATCTGGAAGTTGCCCATTCCACATTGCAAAGTAACTCCTACTTTGCCCTTGGGTTTCTGCCTCTTTGTGGCTGGGTGAGACAGGTCACCCCCTCCTTTTCTCAAAGAGTTCTTCTGACAGGCCATTATCCCAGCCCTCTCCCACTATTACTCCAGTTACTCCACTCTCTGTGTACCAGCAAAAGTTTCAAAACTCCAATATCAGTTTGCTGTACATCTCTACTTTACAGGTCAGGTTTCTGCTTGGATGCCTGCCTGGGGTGAACACGATGCTGTATCAGAGCAAGAAATCTTCTTCTTCTTTGGGGCAGCCCAGTGGGTACAGACTTGCGTGGAAGTTGAGTGCAGCCGGTGGACTTGTGATGGCCAAGCTTCGGTAGGTTGGTTATTCCTCAACAAGTACTACCTGTACAGAGAAGATCACTGAAGACAAGGATGTCTCGCCTTGGTAGGCAGTGTGCAGCAGGCTCTAGACCTCTTCTACAGAGAGAGGAAGGATATTGCTTTTGCCTATTCCTAATCCCACAGCTTTCCAAACACTGAAGTAATTATGTTTGTAATCCTCTCTTCCTCTATCAGTTTAAGTCTTTTCTTCTGACCTCATTCCTCCCTCTTGGCCGCTTCTTCATTGACACCATGCTCCATCCAGGGCTTAATTACTCCACTGCACTTTTTGTTCACTAGTTTGAAGCCGGTACTTTTTGTTTTGTCATATTCTGCTAATGCGAATAATCCTCTTCTTTTGAAGGTATTTATACTCTGTGATCTTGTCTCCCCTGAGCCTTCTCTTTGGCAGACTGTAGAAATTGAGTTTCTTCTAACTCACTAGGTACATTCTCATGTTGTTTTCTCAGTGTGTGTTTTCCGTAGTTTCACAGCAATTTCAAGCTGTGGGGAGCAGAGTGGACCGAAAACGAGATCCCAGTGCGCTTACCTATATAAAGCACTCATAGCCCATATTAACTTTACAAAATATCAGTGTACAGCCACTCATCCCTCCTGAACTTTTTCTCCAACTCTTAATGTGAAGGGAAGTGTCAAGGAAAATGGATATCCATTAACCTATCCATAATTTGTGGATTTACAATCTGTGCCTGGTCTAAAACTCATAAGGCTGTGACTCACCATGCAAGGCAGTACTGAGACCGGATTACAGTTAAGAGTCCTTTTGGCTGAGCTTTATCTAAACTGCACTGGCTGAATACATTGATCCTGATGAAGTTATTCATGGCTTACTTACATTGACTGATTTAAAACCTTTGTCTTTCATACGTAAATCTGGTCTGCTAGATGTAAGGTAGATGGAAAGTCTTGTGATTATCTGCAGTGGATACATTACAGAAGATGACAACCAGAAGTACCAGGGCTTCCTCATGTCCTGGACTCTTCTCAGCAAGGAGCTGTGCAATAATTTACAGAATTACTTAATTGAAGAAGCTATGAAAGTCAGTGATCAGAAAATTTAGAGTATTTTCTGATATACAAAGGTGCTGTCAGCAAGCACTAATGCTTCAGCTGCTTTTCCTCTATCGTCTTGTCTGTGCTATTTATTTTTAGACCCCGATAGTTTAATCAGTGCCATGTGGGCTGAAGGCTCTGTGTACCTGGAGCTCATGGAGGACTACAACTGCAGATGGCAGTTGACTGCCGTTCAGCCCTGTGCAGACTGGTTTTATTGGAAGTTTTTTGTTAAAGGCAGATATCTCAAATCATCCAACGTTTTAAATCCCTCTTGGTCTGAGTCATCTTGCATCCACTAGTCATGTCTCCAAAAATAAAAGATTAACTCCTGTGCAGGTAAATACCTTGTATTGTTTAGTGAGTATCTCTGTAAAAATAAAGGGAAATTTAAAACAATGCTTTTTCTAGAATCTTTGTTTATGTCAGGATATTTTCAGTACAACACGTCCTCTTTTTGCTTTAATATAGTAAGTGATAATTGCACCCCTTGGGTACATCTTGGCTGATGCCTAAAACACATCTAATACTGTTTTCATTTTACTATAAAAAACTATTTGAAATGAGAGGCTACAAGTGCTTTAATACCAGGACCACAAAATAAGCCATCAGGAAACTTCCTCTATCATTTAAAAAAGCTATGCGGGGCTGAGATTTATTAAATACCAAATATAATTTTATTGGCAAACAAGAAAGCGTAGTTCCATTCTGTTACATTAAAAACGAAGGGGAAAATATAATTCAGAAATCTCATAAAGCCCAGATAATAACTCCAATCTTGACTTGGCAGTACACAAAAGATCTACTCTGTGCCACAGAATTTCCTCAAAACTCACTGATACTAATTATGCTTAATGGCTTCAGTAGAACTAAAATTCATCCCTAAGAAAGTTACTTTCTCCTGCTGTTCTTGCAAAGGAAGTCCAAACCAAATAACATAATTAAAATGGTGTTGTGCTTTCTAGCACAAATGATGCTATATTTTGTAGGCTTCTCCATAAGCAGCATGGATCTTGTGAAGATCTTGCAGGAGAAACCAGCTGAGAATCCCACAAGGTGCCGTAAGGAGGATATGAGAAGTCACAGCTAACCATCTGACAAGCAGGAAGCCACAGCAGACAAATTAGCTGGAAAACACCATTTGGCCGTAACACAGCACCTTAGGGGACAGGTAGGGAAAAGATCAAGGGAGCACAGTAGGTAAATTCATGCTTGCAAAATTATCCTCTTCCAAGCTTGTATCTCATGTCATAAAGCAGTTCAGGATGTCCGTAAGTGCTCCATAGGCTTTGTGCAGGCTTTTGCAAATGCAAAGGGATGTGTTGGATGTGGAAAAAATATTCCAAAATATAGGTAACAATCATTCTCAGTCTCTCTCTTCTAAAATTATAGTAATTTCTAACCGAGACCAACTGAAATGTTCTTTACATGCTAGTCTAAATAAATTCAAATTTACTATGGAATAATGTACAGTAGCTTTTCCTTATGTACAAGACCCCTATGGATTCCAAGACAATGGAATCAAATTCCTCAGTAGTGATCTTTTAATTTCAAGACAACATTAATTTATTAGAACATCTTGCAATAATCTTCTTTCCCATCCTCCTTCTGGCCCAAGAAGAATCCCATGCTGCCAAAGTTTGCAGTCAAATATATTTGCTGGCATGACATTTGTCAATGATTTTTCTACCAGCCTTCACTCTGAAGATAGGTTTTTCTTGAGGTTTCTGTTCGGCTTGCCTTCAATTCCTAATCCTGCACAAAAGACGCACTGCACAAAAGTAGGTGTTTCTGTCAAACTCTACCTAGTACAGCAGAGAAGAGCAGAACTCTGGGGTTGTGGGTTTGTGATGGAGAGGAGCACAGGGTTGCAGCTCTACAAACTGCATCTTCAGGATACCCGAAGTAAAAAATTCATGTTTGTGCTGGGCATGAAAAACTGCGACATTGATCCTTGAGCTATTGCCTTGCCAAGACAAGAGGTCCATGCAGAAATTACTACTCAAGATCTAGAAGCTGTGGGCCGTGTTTCCCCGTAGCACTGAGCCTAGGGCTCACACACTGCCAGGCAGCTGACCACTGCCTTGCACCACCCTGTGGTACCAGCTTGGGGTGTTCGCAGGGAGAAAGCATCTCAGCTTTTTACAGCTAGTCTGCACTTCTGCTCGGAGGTTTTCTCTTTTGCAAGGAGGCCCTAGCATATAATATAAATATTACATTAAAAAAAAAATCCTAAAACTCAATGAAGATTTTATACATAATTTCACAGAAAACACTAGTTTTTTGGTACACTGAATTATCAAGAAATGTGTAGATTCTTGCAACTTAGTTCTTATGCAAGATGATGAAAACTTGCATGTATATGGTGTCAGCCTTTAACAGGTTGCTTGGTGCCACAGGAAAACACCATTGGAAGTGTCCCTAGTCATAGATCTCAAGAATGCAAAGAACAATGCTAATAACCTGCATCTGTGATGCAAGAGCACATTATCTGCTTGATAAATAATGATATCTTTTAGAAACTAATCCCATGCATACAGCTCTAAGAGTACGAAAGAAACAAAACAGTTACAGTATGAAATGTGTGCTACATGGTCTTATGAGAAGTAGGAAAGATGTAAAGAGAAAATGAAATTTTTTTGTGTGAATTCCATTTCTTAAAAGCTGTCTGAGCAAAGTATCTACTGCCCTATAAAGAAGAATGGGAAGTGGGCAGCTGAAATACATGAAAGGAACAATAGTCTAAAAGCTAATTGCTCCTATTTCCATTTAATTCAAAGAGATAGAACTGCCTGAGCAATATGACGGGAAAAATCCTGTAGTTCCAGTCTGTGAATAATCTGAGGCTTGCATGTTTCCCTATTTGAGAAAAAAACGTGTAGGGAAGTTGAAACAGTAAGCTTGTGTACGCATTTCTTTCCAGAGTGAGGTTTCCCGTTTAAAGATTGTAGGTAGCTCTCAAGCCCGAGCACCAACAGGTCTCATCCAGAGAAGCACCCTTCCCCTGCACAGGACTCGAGTCCCTCACCATAGCTTAAAAGTCAGCACACATGCCTTTTTTGTACTAGCCAGAACTCCTGTTGTCCCCCAAAACCTCCTGAAGAGGGTTTCTGTGGTTAAAGTGCCTACTGTAGGTTTTAACTGTCTCCCTACACAGGAGGGCGTGGGGTGGCTGAGAAGAAGGTTCATGGTGCCAGAGCTACACTCAGCACTGGTCCATCAGCCTGAGTTGCAGCATCTCTGCCCTCTCCTACAAGAGCAGAGGACAGCATCTCCTGCCTTAGCAGTAGACTCCAACCAGAAACAGGGAACACTGCTGTAATTGGAAGCAGCCATTAAACACAATACTGGCAGTACTGCCTAGCAGGGCTTCCAGTTTAGTAGCTCAGAAGTTAGGACAGTAAAAATAATCATCATTCACACAAAAGCACACATCAAAATGTATTTCTTTGAAAAACTAAAGCAATTAATCTAAAATCACCAGGGGAAAAAAAAAAATTAAATCCACAGCACTGAGTGAAGCAAGTGTTGTTACTGCTGTCATAATATCATAGGCTCATTGTGTGTTATGTCAGAAAAATCCTTTCTTTATTTTGTCTTGAAGACATAATCGAGGTTGTCCCTTAGCTCCTGTGTAGCAGGAAGCAATGGGAAACAATGAACAATTCCTTGTTCATCTTCTTTCCACTGCACACTGTTCCCACAGATCTCCATCAAAGCAGCTCTTGAGCATTTTCTTTCCTGATGAACTTTGCTTGGGATACGTTTCACGTGTCCGTTTGTCTCTTAGCACCTTCCCACGTGTCTCCCACAATCACCAGTTTAAGAATGGTTTACAAAACAGTCCTTGGATCTCCTGGCAGGCTTTTAAGCAAAACATGGTCTCCAGCCAAAGTCTGTGTTTTGGAAACTCTGTTTCTTTAATAAGTATAGTTTCATTTTTATTTGATTATCTCCATTTGCTAAATGTGGTTAGCTAGCATTTTACAACAGCTATATTTCACCAGCTGGAAAGACAGGAGGGACTCTGCTGCTGCATTTGGAGGTGGGAGTGGGAGAAAGATGTCAGGAATGGCCTTCACCAAGTTCTTTTAAGTTTTGTGTAGGCAGAGGGCTCCCCGCATCCTGTGTCAAGGCAACTGCCCTATGGATGTCATCCATGATGCTCAAGAATTCAGCTGGAAGTCTTTGGAGGAGGAACTGGAGACTGTCAGGGAGAGGCAGGATGAGGATGCTGGGCAGTTTCACCCCAGAACACAGCATATGCTGGTGTTTGCCTCCTGGGCTGTGGGGATCCTACCAGAGTGGTGTCTCACTCACTCTCCCGACTGCCATATGTGCTCAGGAGCTGGGTTTGTGCCCTTTGTGCCACCACCCTTTGCCTCTGCCTGTGATGTGGGGCAGGGAGCAGCCCCTTTGTTTTGCCAGCATCAGGACACAACACTTTCTCTGAGCCAGAGCTCCTGCAGAGCAAAGGCTATCTTAAAATATTACCCCTGGTGCAGTCAGTGGGATTTGGGGCATTTTTGCCTGGGCTTTAGTGACCTGAGGAGCAATAGTCTTACAAATCAGTGCCAGAAAATTATTCCTCACTGTGAAGGTAGAGCTTCAGTATGCAGCAGATGAGAGGGGTGATGAAGCAGCATGTCACGGACCAACTCCCCCCACGATTCCCTGTACTAGTGTGTGAGGCAAAGCAGCTCGTTTCCATTTTTTTTCCTTATGAAACTGGTCGAGCTGCCCTTTGCCCTTTTACTAGCAAGCCAAATCCACTAATAATTTTAATTCTCAAGAGAGGGCTTTGGGAGTAACTTCTGGTCATTAACTTCAGATCCATCCTCTTTCCTGTAAATACAAACTCTACCGATGAAAAATGTTATTCTAAATGTAGCTGGGACAGGACTATGTCTTTTCTTTTCCTTATGTTGGCCAATAATGGTGATCGAGATTAAAATAGGAGAGAAAAACAAGGCAAGAATATTGATTCTTTCCTTGGTGATGTTTGGGTTTAGGCTAGGCTTTGGAAGATCTCAAGAAGTTTCCTTCTATGCTATTTTGTATCGAACTAACTTTTTTCTTGTTTCTGGGTTTAAGCAGAAGTCTCAGCTGCCAGACACGTGTTGATAGTTTGTGGATGCAGAAAACTGATGAGGAAACTGCCTTGGTTCCTCTGAATTTTCAGTTTCAAGAAGAGCCCTACACTGTGTAACCTTTTTTCTAAGTAGTGTAGTAAAGTAGAATACCACTTACGTTTTCTCTTGCACAAATAAAAGCCTTTTGTTTACTACCAGCTCCATGGCTGTAGCGTACCACACAGGGGAGTAACCTGAAGGTGCTTACCAAAGCTGATGGGTATTTAATTTGGCAGTAGTGTCAACATTTTGAAGACTTTTCACTTTCCTTTGGTTTAGCTTTTTATCATCACATTTGTTTTAGTTTTCTTTAGTACCATATTGTGCTAGACCTTTTCCTCTTACCTATCCAGACTTATCTGTCCTAATGAATGCAAGCCTTAATTGTGTCGAGTTAAAAAGAGAAAAACATAAAGCATTAGTTTTGCCAGTGCAGATAACACAGAGGAGATAAAAGCATGTACCTGTGACTTTATCCAGCATAATCTCTTACAGAGTATACTGAAAATATGCAGACAGGCAATGAGCAATCTGCATAAGGTTTCTCTGAGTGCTCTGGACAATATTTCTGACTAGATTCTTCAGCTGATTTAAGATGGCATTAGCGTGCAGACTACACTCGTAAATTATTTCAGTTCTGTGCACCAACCTTGCATCTATCTGAAATTTAAACAAAGTTTAAAGGCGGCTGAAAATCACAAGCTCTTCTAACCAAGAGCCCATTTATTCCGACTTGAGTGATAGAAATTTAAAGCTGGTGAAAGCTGCTATGCAACCAAATGCTTCTCAATGGGCAAAATGAAAATCCTGATTCAGAGAGGCTTCACCATATGTTCAACCTCTTTGATACTCCATAGAAAGAGGTAAAATGGCATAAAAAAGTTCAAGAAGTTTTCAGGATTTTATTTTCCCTTTTTATTTCAAGCAACTCATATGGCAAAAAAAGGAGAATCAGATTTCAAATAAATTTTTATTTGAAACGTTAAATTACAAACAAGTGAAATAACATGACAAATATTTAAAATGTTCTTTCTACAGGCAGTATTTCACATTATGATATTTTATTTCAGAATTTACCAGTTCAGAGATGCAACTCTTATGTATCATCAACAAAATGTACCATTACTCTTCAATATGGCTCTATTTTAACTCCATTATAATGAATACTAATAGGAACACCGTGGGTATTGTAAAACTTTTTCTCTTTCGCTATCTTTCTTCCATATTTGTATTATAATATCAGGTAAAATTCAGTTAAATTGTATTTCAGAACCCTGCAGATACACTTATTTTCATTTATGATTAAAAAATATTGATGCTTTCTGTTTTCAGAGTTCTTTTTAGAGAGAAAAATCAAATCTATATACCATAGTTCATAGCACATCTTCATCTCTAATACTGAATTTATAAACCTTTAGTTAGAAGTAAATAATGTACGCACTACTTTTATATATCGTCTAATTGCACTTAATTGGTACTATCCAAATGACACATGCTACTTTATTTTCAAGATATTCGTACCATTTAGTTTCCGCTTGGTTTAGTTTTAGTTAGCAAGTAACTATTGCAGATTTTATTGCTTTGTTCCTCTGTTTTTTGTGAGGATATTTTCCTTAGCCATTTTTCCGTGTGTAGCTGTAGGGGCACCTTTACCTCTGAGAAACTGGAACAGTTTTGGTGTTCTCTTTCATTGGTGATCTTGGTGGACATGCTGTATTTTTGTAGGACTTGCAGGAGATGTGGATATAATTTAATAGGAAACATTTAGTTTAGGATTTAGGCTTTCAGTTAGACCTTGAAAAGAGCTTGAAGAAACTACAGTACTTCATCAAAGTGCTTGAAGATCCTATTTCCTAAAGCATGAGGAAAACCAAAATCAATCTTTTATTAAATAAGCTGTTAACCACAAAGGTTTAGATCATCCAGCATGAGTTTTTGAACAAGGGAGAGGCAAAAGGAAACCATAAAACCAAAATCCCACAATGCAGAGACATTTCGTCCATGGAGAGATAGCACATTGTGGGCTAGAATGTGCTATGTCTCCATGGAGGGGCTGGGCAAATTCCTGCCTATGTGTTGCAAGATTTCATGAGGAAAATAGAGCTTGTACCACTTTCCAGCAAGGATTACCTCCGTGTTTCTCCAAAATCTACAAAGCCTGTAGTTCAAACACTCTGTTTAACCCCACATTAGTACGGGTCTCTCAATTATTGAGTTGGCTCTTTTATTTTCTTTCACGCAGGACAGAATACAATCTGATGCATTTCTAAATGGCTGCAACAGCTGAAAACTCATCCGCTTTCTTTTCTTCATGGAGCTGTCGTATACCTATTGTGAAGATTTCTACTTTTCAAAATTTTTCTTCTACCATTTTTCATAGTCTTATCTGTGTTTGGAAGGTCTCCAACACAGAAACTGCTAATTCACTGGTTTTTTGTTGTGCGCTATTCGATTTGCAGTTTTGGCAGTTCTCAAGATTTGATCTTCGATCAGCAGCTTAGAAATTTTCCCAAATTCCTATATTATACATTTGTATAATGTATGCTATATATCAAATACAATTCAGTTTTGCATGCTTTTTCTGAGGTCACTTGCTGTGGAAGGATCCCAGTTCGGATCGATCTGTCAGGTCTACCTGTATTTCAGTGTTTCCTGCCCCCGTCACAATTTTCTGTTTCATTGTGCATTGTTAGGACCCTTTTAAACTTTGTCCCTTAAACGACACTCCAGACAATCGATTACTCATTGGCCTTGTGCTAGGGGCAGCTCCGGGTAATCTACTTAGGGCAAGGGAATGTGCTTCCCAGGGATCCACAGCTGACAGCCCAGCAAGTGTGCTGTCTTTCTGTGAGACACTGTGCTGTTAGAGGATTAAGAAGATTTAAGAAGTCACGTTTATTTGACTTACCTTCTGTTACGCACAGGGTTTCTCCAAGCTTTACGTTTCTCTCAGCTCTCCGAATCCTTCACTTTGCACAGCCTCTCTGGACAGTCCTCTGCCTCCCCAGCTGTGTGTGGCAGGGTGTGTAATGGCCCTTCTTTTTGCTTTTGGTTTGTTCTCTCACGTCTTGCTTCCCCTACAGCTAACCCCTGAACATTTTCCTTCTGCTGTTCCCACCTACAGCATCTCCTGGGAGCTGGCTGCAGTGCAGTAGAGTTTCACAGCTTTCACAACTTCAGGTTCAGAGTGATGCTGCTGTGAACATACCTGTGGTGAAAAGCCACTTCTGAGACTTAATTTTTCTTTGACCATTTGTGTTGATAGAATTACAACAAAGAGTGAATGAGCAAGAACCATTTATCTTCTCCACACTACTTATGATTTTACTGACCTTAGAGATCTCTTTTCCGTATAATGACTTCTGATGATTTAAGTTTTCCTCATCTGGAAGGTGTTCCAACCTTTGGACCTTACACCCGCACCATTTCTACAATGATTTTTCAAATGATGTGACATGAATTGTCAACAGTGAGACAAGGTAAATTCACACCATCTACACGATGCCATCATTTCATTTCTGGTTTGGTTTTTATTCCTTTCCTATATGCTGACACAGTCTATGGACTGGGCCTCTGCAATCACTTGGCATAGTGCAAGGGAGTAGAGAGGGTGATGGTGTCCAAATGTTTTCCGCCTGTGGTCATGGTTAATTAAGCTCCGATCTGACCTGTCTTAAGTTGTACTTGTGTTATTATGCACTTGGAGTTCCCACATCTCTGACACTTGACAAGGCCACGTGTCTTTGCTGTTAACAGTGAACTGAGAGCTTCCCACAGACCTACCGGCAGTGACTCCTAGTTCTCTTTTCTGAATGGTAATAGCCAATTTAAAATCCATTAAGTTATATATGTCTAGTTAAGGTTGTTTCCCTTATTCATTACTTTGCATTTATTGACATTGAATTTTGCCAGTTATTTTACTGCCTGCTTACTCAGAGGGTATTCATCAGACTAAATGTAGATGAGCAGCATCTGAGCCAACCACCATGTGCTCCCATTACAGGCAGCAGAAAGAAAGAGGCATCTTTAGAGCTGTGATTCCTGCGATTCTAATGTATATATCCCAAACAGATCAGGGGAATGAAGCCTTAAAAGTGCCTGTTTCTCTCCACTGAGTACGAAAGGAGCCTCAGTTGGCTCTCGATTTCTTTAACAACTATGTTGTAGGCGTCCATGGTTAGGTAAGATGAATCCCCCGTGTGTCGTATTGTGAGCTGTCTCTGTCACCTTGCAGTCAGCTTTTGTGTATATTGCCCTAAACTATTCTGTATCATCCACACACTGCGCCATGCTTGCTATTCACTTTTCTCAGATGATTTCTAGGTAAATGGAGCACACAGCTTTATAAATGCTGGTGGGTCTTCTCTGGAAACCTCCTTTTTTTAAAAAGGTGACCTTTTGTTCCTGTCCTTTCTTTTTGACTAGGAGACCTTTATTTATTTCAAAACCTTTTGGCAGGCACCTTGTCGAGACCTTTTTGGAAACACAAGTATGCTATATCGACAGCACCACCGCAGTCTGTGCTCTGGCTGACTCTTTCCAAAGAGCTCAGTGGGTTTATGAGGTAGGACTTTCTTCCAACAGAAGTCACAGTATTTTTTTTCCAACTGTGTCACGTTTGCCCGGTATCTCTTAGTTCTATGCTTTATCATAAGTTTCCCAGGTCTATGTTCCCAAGCCAGAATTACAGGTCTGTACATCTCTGGACCTTTTTTTGATTTTCTTTTCCAAAACTGTGTTCACGTCTCCCTTTTTATTCCCTTAGCCCCTTTTAAGTGGTGGGTTGTGCACTTTAGTTTGCAGTTCTCTTACAATCCCAGGGAAATATGATACCGTTCTGCTGATTCATTGTTACCTATTTTAGGGATCTGTCCTAAATCTTCCCCTACTACATTTGAGCCACTCCTGTTTTTCTCACTAGGAAAGCCCGTACAATGGGAATCTCCCTGAGATCCTCCTTTTTGGTTACCAAGTTCACTTAGCTTTTCCTTTTCCGTGGGCCTTACTGATTGCGTGGCAGGCTGCCAGCTTGCAGAGTGTTTCTGAAAGGTTTTACTACGGTTTTTTATTCCTTAATCCAGAAGTGTCTCAAAATGTTTTTATGACCTGCCTCCTTATGGTTTTTTGCTTACCAGAACATATTCTGTATCTGCCTCCTAGTGATTTGTTCTATATGTTATTTATATCGATCAAGTATTTTCCTTTCTTTTTGTGATGTAAAAGAACAGTATTCTGTTCATAGCAGATTAGATTAAGCCAAGCAATGACCTTCATTAGGCACATATTATTTCCTTATTATTTTATTGAAGAGATAGTTCACCCATTTCTGCTATATTCTGTGCTTTCAGTAATAAGAAAGAGAATGATTTCCACTAGTCTGAGACAACTGAATGCAGACAGCACAAGTATTTGTGCTCTGGTATCCTTCATTTCTACGTCATTCTTAGAATGTTCTCTGCTCTGTTAAAAAAACGAAGAAACATCTGACGAAGAAACATCTGCTATTTTTAAATTATTTGAGTTAATGCTGTTTTCACAAGAGAGGAACTTCCTCAGAGGAAGGTCAATAACATAATTAGCAAAACACAATTAAGAAAGTCATGCTGAAGAACCAAGTTGCTGGCCACGTGCTTCACTCAATAAAGCTGGACAGCCCATGGGGCAGTGGGTGAGGTGGGTGAATCCCTGACACCGAAGGCCAAAATCTGCCTTTACAGAGCACAGCAATACAGCGTAAGAGGCAGGATCTGTCCTTGGCTGTGCTTATGTAAAAGACAGAATTCGGAAAAAAAGCTCTCGGGGCTGAATATCTGGCACCTGAAATTCTGCATATTCTATGATTTGGTTTTATAAGCACTAGATCTTCTGCAACTTTGCATTGCAAGTGTGCACAAAAGGCATTATTTATGTTTTTTTGTTTCAAAAGTTACGTTTTCATCACATATTCCTTTCTAATATTTAATGTTTTCAATTTGTACTTTGATATTTATTTGCAGATATAATTCTGTCTGAAGCCTGAAACAACATATAGCTTACTAATTCAGTTCACACTCTCAGATTTTTGATATTCATGAAATCTCTGATCTCTGGGAGGTTTTTATAGCAGAAATCACAAGGAATTTGGAATAACAGCCATATTTGAAAGTTTGGACTTTTGTCTGTGACAGCTCATAAAGAGAAAACCCAACAATTATCCACTATATTACTGGCACGGAATTGTTGTCTTTGCTCTCTTAAATATCACAGGAGCAGAGGATTTGCCATATTTTAACAGACTGCTAGTCTGATGAGTCTATTGCTATTTCTTGCACAGTAGCCAATACCTAAGTTTCAAAGGAAAAAAGTTTCAACAAATCCTGTGACAGTATTACCTAGTAACCCTCACCCACAGGAATAGTTCTTAACTTCTGGCAGCGAGTGCCTGATTTATGGCATTGAACATGGCAACAAAAATTCTAAACAGTTTCACACATCTTTTCCCAAAATGATCCCTTCGAGTACCTGAAAGACCATCTATCAACCAGCACCTGGATTCCACCCACACTTTCTGGTTTTGGTCTTGCTTTTTAAAGAAGATTTAATGGCATTTCAGATATTTACTTGGTATCTTCAAAAAAAGAACACCTGTATTTATAATCTCTATAAGAGATCTGAAAAGGCAGTGGGAAAGGGAATTTCCCCATACTCTTCTATGGGGAAAATTGAGCCCAGCATTAACAAAGGGAATGAAGTCTACCTTATCTTCCCATTTTGGCTTCTCAAACTCCAGCACAACTTCTGTCAGAGCACAGTGGGATTTATTTATCCAGACACCTTCTCACTGCTGCTAACTGAATTAAGACCAACAACTAATTTTACATACAGGAAAGTCATTTGCCAATTGCTAAGCACTATTATCTTTCAGTCACTACTATACAGAACCAGGTTCATTAACACGCCAAAATCTTTGAGGATTTTTTATTCCTTGTGACCCTTTTTCCTCGTATGATTCACTGCTTACCTAGATACATAATACCAGTGAGACTGTAAACTCTTAATCATTTGGTAATGCAGAGTGCATCTTTAGGTGTTTGGATGCTCTAAGCATAGTTTTCCTGATGGTCATTGGCTAACGTGTGATTCTAGATTTTATTTAGTGGCCTGATTGTTTCTACAAATACATGTTTAGGCATGGATTGGATTCATTTGGCAACACTACTTAGGCATGGATGACTGATAGACCATTACCAGTCATTGACTGTAGAGAAGGTTAATCAGACGAATGTTCTCACTAACCTGAATCTGATTCTCCTCTTCACTATTGAAAATTAGACCATTTTAGTTTTCACAGTGGGGTTAAGGAATGAGTTATGTTATTATAAAATATGTGTGCATATATACGTTTATATATATGTATATATATAAAGTCTGTGTATATTTTCTATCCGAGCTTTATAAAACAAAGAATATATTACACAAACGCATTTTGTAGTGCTCTGCAATCAGGAAAAAGCCCTGCAGTACATGTAAATGAACAGAATACTGTTCTTTTCCAATGCGCAAATGCATGAAAATGCTTTTCAGGGACTTCTTTTGTCATCTAATGACCTGGATGGCTCTTCTTTTCTACTATTTTGTGGTTTCTGTGTTTTTGTTTTTTCTTCTTATCCTGCCCAATTTTTGTTCCCTGTCCTAGGTTGATGTTTCATTTTCCTTGGGCTGCCTTCCTAGATTAAAATACACGATTTGCCATTTTGATTAGTGTTGGTCTTCATATTATTTTTGTCTAGCCTCTTCCCAGTCTTACACACAACCTTAGTTAGTGATCTCATAGCTGGCACACATTTGTCTCTTAGTAGTGTGTTTATGTTTTTGAAACAGATCTGCTTGTTGTGAGCTCCATTTCTCAGACCACTAGGTGAAACCCTATTTATTTACTTTATTTAGCAAACAAGCTATGCCAATATTACATGGTGAGTGGGATGTACGTAGCAGGTCCACTCATTCCTTGGGTCAGTCAAAAATCACATATTTATTTATATACTTTTGAGTTATTAATGGCAATGTACTACATGCATGCCTCCATCTACGTGTGGGAGAGGGAAAAAGACTAAATGAATCCGGGGAGTTCTCCTTTTTCACAGTCATTGGACTTCCCCATAAGATTCATATCGTAGTGAAAGCTGGAGGCAGTAGTACCTCTAGCACATCCTACATGCATATGGGGATGACAGGCCATAATTCAACACCTTAAACTCCTGTCTTTGCTGCTAGCTGACCCTGGCAGGATCTTAAGTTTCTAGACACCAACATATCTGCCAGTAACATTCCTAATTTCTGGAATGATAGTTTGGAAACATGCCTTACTGAGGAGGGAAACTAGTTATTCTCAGATATCCATAAACATCATCATATTTTCAATCAGATCAAGGTATTCATTTCTTTTCCAATTGATGTTTCACACCAAATAACTTAATAATCACAGCAGAAACCAGAATGTGGTCCTTTTCCACTCCTGCTGCAAGTGGCTAGATTAGAGACTAATTTTATGGCTTACTAGCCCAACAGACATGTAGTTGCTTCACAAAAACTAGAACAACTTACTGGGAGAATCTGGGAGCGTGCCATCCAGTATGTGCTGGTGGCCACAACAAGATCTAAGTTAAAATTTTCTTGGACAGAGAAAAGAGTAGAGCCAAGGCTCCCGCAGACCTGAATGAGTGTCCTGACTGCTCCCAGAAAGTGAGAAGGTTGCATCAGCAGCTTCCTGGGGCCGAGGGAGAAGAGGCTTTCACTGCCAGTCCCTCAGTGCCAGCTAGGTGAGAGCGTTATCTGTTCCTTCTGGTGGCTTTGCTAGATGCCATTCAGAGGCTTGTGGATATCGCCACTTATTCAGCAGGGAGGCTGGGTGCTGTGGGGTCTAAGATTTCAGATTCATCCTGTGTAACAGTCAGCCTAAATATAGTCTGGGATTGTCTAGTGATTTCAGAGGAGCCTAGCAAGATTTTTGTTCCTGCCTAAGTTCCCAGAGTTAGTGGGATGAAGGCAGTCAAAAGTGCCAGAAATTCAGAATTGCAACACTCGATACTGCAACATCTAAAGCCTTTTGTGAACTGATCTGCTGGGGAAATTCTAGTTAGGTAAATTCAGTGGTGTTTTACAATTTACTTTAATGGCCCTCGAAGTCATTTAAAGAATTCTCTACAAAAGCTAATGCTGTTACTCTAGAAGTAGGTATTAACTGCCTTTACTTCGATAATATTGAGAGATCAAAGCCATTCCTCCTAGGTCTTGCTGTAATGAAAGATGGGTTTTAACTGTTCTTTAAAAGCAGTGAATCTTTTCAATGCTTTTTCTCCTAAAAGCTCTTTCTATCAGATGTATTTTGATAGAGTTCGAATCATGTCCCTGTTTTCTTACTAAATGCTCCTATTTATATGTTAAAGAACTTGGCAGGTTTGCAAGTACTGAAAAAAATCTCAAGGGGACAGCATTTTTTAAATGGAATGGGATTTAAAGTGAGGATTCATGAATATCCCTTTGACTGGCTACGACTACAAATGTTACAGAGATCTGTGGCGTGCTCTTATTCAGTAGAGTCCAGCTAGGAGCTGACAGGTTGTGTCTGTGCAGCCCCTTGCTCTCTGCCTCACTAGAGAAGGAGTCAGCTCACCAGCCCAGCTCAGCCCAGTGCCGTGGTGGGGAAGGGTGTGGGTGTTCTGCTGCAAGTAGGAGAGGGGGCTGACACTTGCACGAAGGCTGTGGTTACAACTGGAGAGTAGGCTATCTACTCTAACTTTCATGGAACTGGGCTACTGGCAGCCTTTTTGTTTGGTTCTTGATGAAGAAATTCAAGATTGTAGAAAAGTCTCTGAGCTCAGCGGTAACACGCTTATGGTCATCCATCCATTTTGGCTTTTACTGGTTACTTCTCTATTAATACTGACTCTACAGATGCCTTCAGAGTGCAAATCCCCGTACTGAATTGTGCATCCTTAATACAGAAAGCAGCTATAGTCACTGCCAAATACAAAAACAAGTAAAAACATCTGCCTGAGGGAAGATCTTGCAGGCTAAATCTGAACCATGCTCCTACCCCTCGATGACCATACGTCACCACAACTGCTGTAGAGCCGACATGAGGGACTCGGTCCACAGCCAGGAGGGAGCTGAGCTCAGGAACTGGATTCAGGAACGCACAGATCCAGGATCGCGGCAAATAGACAGATGAGGTCCTCACTGGACATCAGCCATCTCTGAAAAAGGTGAGACCCTTGCGATCTCTCAATTTTATACTGATGTACAGGACATATATTGGATGGAACACTCTGTTGGTGAGTTTGGGGTTACCTGTCCTGCCCCCTCCTCCCTGCAGGCAGGACTTTTTTTTTGCTAGCTCAAGGATGGCCTTGGTTACTAAAGACATAAGTATAAACATTGGTCTGTTTGCATAGCAACGGCCCTTGTTATCACTTCTAGAGAGAAACTGTCTGAAAAGCATGCAGTTAGGGTTCGGAAAATGAAGTTACTTTAAATGAGACTGAGTTAGAATTGGGAAACTGACTAATTTAACTCAAATCACAACACTGGGACATGAAGGTGTTGCTGTGAGATAGACCGGTGATAAGTTTTTCCAGCACTGCCCTGGTATGTGGCTCAGCTCAGTTCACTTCATCTACTTGTGTCTCCATCTTCTGTTTTTTTTCTACAGTGCCCTTAAACTGATGGATGAAAAGAGCCCCAGGAGCTGAGAAGGGCTGGAAGAACTGCTGTCAGCTGCCATGGGATTAGGTCAAGTACTGCCAGGGCCATAGGGTGGTAGGAAGGATGGCACCACTCAAGATAACGGTCCAAATTTGTGTGCCTCATTGAAAGTCACCGAAGCCCGAGAATATACACAAAGATGACTCATTATTATACTTAATGGGAACTTGGTTGGATTGCATTGTGTTTCCTTTATGTTACACAGTAGTTGGACAAAGCAGAGTCTTGTCACACCAACAGACATCGTCTAAAAGCCTGGAAATACTTCTGTATAAAGAGAGATGGAGGGACCGCAGCTGCATGATTCAAAGAACAGATTAAAAAGTAAATGTATGAATAGAGTCAGTATGGAGTGGAAGAAGCGCAAAATAATAAATGTTATAGAAAATCAAGGTCTCCTGTACACTCTTGAGCATACTGCCAAAACAGGGCAATTTGAAATGGAAGTGAAAAGCAGCATATCCTGAGTGGAGCGTTATTAATTTATGATACCGATTGATGCATCAAAATGAAGGACTTAGTAAAAATAAAAACAAGGAAATGTCTCTGGATGGAGAATGAGAAGATCTAAACTCTGTTAGACAGCACTGCCTGACATAAGCCATGGGAAAAAAAGGCAGGCCTCTAATTAATTGGATATGTGTTTCTTGTCCCTTCACTTTTGGCAGTGATCTGAACAGGAGTCTGAGATGGCCAGATCATTCCTCTGGTCAGGTGTTGCAATTCTGTGCAGACAGGTTTAGACATGATTTTGCTTAAATACTTGGTACAGCTTGTGTGTTTCCATGTTTCCTGCTAAAATATGTTTGATGTTATTTCAGTTTCATTTACTATGGACAACAGCAATAGCAATAGTTGTCAGCAATAGTTGCTTTTCACAGCCTAAGCAATACTAAGGAAATGGATTTTGGCAAGAATCTTAACTGAAGAGTACACACAGTCCTGAGGTAACTCCACTGACCTCGCTAGAGCTGCTCCTGTGTTCAGTCTAGCCTTGACCTGTTTTTTCTGCGGTTCGCAAGTTGTGCGGCTGGAGAACTGCTTCTACTGTTCCATCCATCCTTGTTCAAAGTAATAACAAGAGAATTAAAAAGAGTTCAGGGAAAGGTGACAAAACCGGTTGCAGCAGAGGAAAACTCTCATATCAAGGGAGATTGATGAGGTTGGAGTTGTTTCCCTTAAAGATGAGGCAAATAAAAAGGAGACAAAAAAATGAGACAAAATAATAGTCTAGAAGGACTTCTTCTCATACCCCTTCTGATCCACTAAAGGACCTTTAGAGGTCCGTGGCAATGTAATCAAAATAAGCTGCTGGTACTTGTGTCTGCCTGCCAGCTGGTAGCACAGTCAGACTCTCTGCCCTGTGCCTCTTTTGCCTTTTGGGGTATAAAGGCTGAAAACTAGTAGTATCGGAAAGGTAGTACTGGGGCAGCTGTTGTCCTTGTTCTCACTCACGAAAATAGGAGTAGTCACAGGAAGTCACACAATATTCCAATCCAGAGGAAAGGGAATGGGTTATTTCCACATAATACACAAACATCCACAGAGCCAGACAATAAATGATGCTTGAAGAGGTTGTGCTTTGTAAGAAGACTTTACTGAGTTATGAGAGCTGCTGGTAAAGCTGGGTGCAGCTGTGCATGCTTGGGGAGGCTGCGTACTGGTTTTTCCACCCTGTGAGCCACGCTGGGTGCCCTGGGAGTGGTGATAATTAGAAGACTACTGCCCTCCCAGCTCTTGCTGTAAATCTGCCCCTGGTTACTAACAGGTATGCTGGCATGTTTCCAAAAGCTTACCGCAGTTGGGAGTTAGGAAGACTCCTAATGCAACACATTTGTTATGCCACCTCTGCTTAATGCAGGGGACCTCATAACATCTAATGCTGACCTTCTCTCTGTTGTCCAAGTTGGATGTGCAGGGTGGAGTGGATCACGGATGCAGCTCCTGTCCTTCTGTGTCTGCCAGCACCAGGGCCATACAGCCACCCTGAATCCTTAGTTATTAATTTCTTCCCCAGTTTAGGGTTTGGGGTTATGGTTTTTTTTCTGCTTGAGATAATTTAAATTACTTTTTATATATAAATATATATCTTCTACAACCACTTTGATAAGCAAGTAGGTGATAAGACATTGTGCGATGCAACTTTCCCAGCTGCAACTAGTCCAGTCTCCCTGTTTAAAATATGCCCAAAGGAGTGCACACAGCCCAGAGCAGGCTGGTTACACCTTCTGGCTGGGGCACTCACCTGGGCTGACAGAGGTCTGCATTACTGTGTCTGTGTCCATATTTCAATATTATATAGTAAGTTGCTTTTGTTTGGATGAACAATTTAATAACTGATGAACTGATTAAAAACCTATTGCTATGTTGGTGCAGCTTGCTTTCCAAGAACAAAGTTTGGACTCACTTGCTCTTTTACAACTAGGATTACCCTGGTTTATGCTACAGGGTTATAACACTCAGCTGGGAAACGGGAGACCTGACTTCCTCTGCTTTCACTGCTGAAAGAAAAGTTCATTTCCCTTAATTGCCTCTCACTTACTAAGAGCCTGCACCAGCATGTGGGAAGATGCTTGGCTGCTCTTGCGAGATGCACAGTTCCCTGGGTGGGAGAGAGGATGCACAAAGACAAGGCAGTGAACTGGCTTCCCAGAGAACGGCAAGGCTGGGGTGTCTGAAGCTTCAGCCGCACTAGGGAGTTAGTTCCTAGTCAAGCCATTATCCTGCATCATCTGAGCTGTGAGAGTCGACCGAGCATGTGTACGTACCCCGTGGTCAGTGTGGAAAGCAGTATCTCGCAGAGTGATGAAAGTGGGTCAGAGTGAACACAATTTCTCACACATTTACAGTAGACTGGCAGCAGAAATGCGTAATCAGTTGCCACGGTTCAGTTGGTGTTTGGTGACTCTGAGTGATGGTGAGATATCACGAGACTGAAGTCCTAAAAGCATGCCACCTCGTGCCTCTATTTCAAAGGAAACAACCATCGCAACAATCTCTGAGGACTCACTCAAACGAGTTCCCTAAGCAGTCAATGATAGCGCTGCACTTTCTCAGTAAATTCAATTTCATGTCAGTGTACTTCATTCTATGAATTTTTCATATTTTTTTTGCTGCACAGCTCCAGCAGCAGCAAGGATGGGGAGTGCCACCTCCTTGCCTTGTGCTCAGTGGTTTTCCTCACATCACCTGCAGCTTTCTAACCCGCCAAGCTCCAGAAGTGGTAAAAATCCATCTCTCTTGCCTGGGCTGGGTACTCCAGCTCGTCCCTTTACTCCCCAGCAAACACCCACAGGGGTGGCTCTTTGGCAAATGGGAAAGGTCAAGAAGGTGCAGGGTCAAGAAGGGACAGGCTTGCACGGACTGAGCCTGGAGATCAGAGGTGGATCCCTGCTGCCGGCCAGCTGTGCTTTGTGCTGGGAGGTCTGAAACTCTGGGGCTTTTCTTTGTAACTAACTTCTCTTTCTTCTTTAGAGTATCTTTGAATTCCAGGAGTTTATTCTTGTCTTAGTAGGAAGGGATTTACACTGATCATTCTTGTTAACAGCTACTAATGGGAATTTTATTCTTAAATCTCCTGTGTTTTGAAGCACCGTTTAGTTTTAAAAGCAAACTCAAATTTGTAAGCATTCATGGAAAGACATAACCTACCAGACCAGCCTCTGCACTGCCTCACTCTGATTAGCTTCTAAAAATTACTTTTAGCTCAAGTACGTAGGGTAGAGCCCTAGACATAGAGCTTTGCAATGCTTATCTCTTCAAACAATGTGTCAACAACCTTCCCCCAGAAAAGAACAGATTGTAGGTGTGTAAGGGACTCCTTTTTTCCCTCCTGCCGGAGTCTTTACTTTTAATATCAAAAGGCTTGGCTGTAGTGATTCCCCTGGCTGCTTCAGCCTGACTCCAGCAACACTGAGGCTGCAGGTGAACTCCTTACAAAAACTGGAGCACCCCCCAAGTTCAAAGCGAAGCAGCTGGAGCTGGATGGGATGCACTCTGCAGACACATTTCCTTTCTTTATTTTTTAAATTCCCTTTACTCTATTATTTTCTGACATTTCTGTTCGGTTTTTCTTCTCATTTTTTCTGACCCAATTAATGCCTTTTCACTTGAAATGGTTTGTAGAGTCATTAGAGGGGATTTGAGGAGAGATAGAAGCTGTAAAGTAGATGCTGGGTTGCTTTATCTGATAGCCCTCTGTGACTGCTCCTCTGTGTTTTCAAGGTCTTTGTACAGGCTAACCTGACTTATGTGAATTTATCTAAGGAATTCAGGCAGTTGGGCAGATCTCAGTGTATTGGGGGCTGGGTGGATTTGGGATGCTTATGTGAAAACTGAGTAACTGGTTTGTGTAACTGAAAGCACGTTGGATGAGCTTTCTGGTAACTGAGTGTAGGAATACTTATTTAAACCCCAAATATCAGGGTGCCATATTTTTTTTTCAATTTTAATATATGTAAATGAAGGAAAGATCATTTGCAAAGTCAAGAGTAGAAATAATAGTGTCATGCAACCACTGTGATATTTTTTCAGGTGAACTTCTGCAATTTAGTGTTTGTATATTGTATTTTTTTTAAGGTATAATTCAGACTATATAAGCTTTTGCATCCTAACTCTGGCTCACATCTATTGAGCTGATGTCTTGCATATTTGTGCTTTTCTAGAGTAAAAGTCACTTGCTTTTAGACTGAACAAAGTTTTCCCAAGGGTTCTTCAGTAGGAAAATGGTAGAGAACGTGGCATAATTGTCTTCATATCTTGTGAGATTTTCCCAACTTGAAAAATTTCTAAGTCACTCTTCAGAACATAGATGCAAAGCCTAATTTGTAGAGATACGTGGCAAATTTACTTTCTAAAAGCATTAGAAAACTTCTCTGCATTGCTGCAAGTGAGGAGGGGTGGCTATTTACCCCTCCTGCCGTATCAGCCAATCTCAAGAAACATCTCCGGCCAAAACAAAAGGAGGAAGACAAGTGTAAAAAATCAATGTGTTTGTATTTTATTAACATTCGAAGTGGAGTTCCTTTTCATGTTAATAGGCTTTTAATGAGAGAATGTCCTGTTTAAAGAAAGAGGGAACAGCTGATAAGTTCAAATATAGGAAAAATAATTGAATATAACTCGTGTAGCATGGCAGCACGTTGAAATTTATAATGTATCATGCACTGCCTCGGTTGTGAAATGCCCTCATCTTTATTCCATTCCATACGGTTTAGTACTCAGCTGAAATAATGTTGCTAGTAACTGTTTATGTTTAATACCTTCACTAACAGCATTATTTTGCAGCCCATTTTCAACACAGGCAATGTGACCCTATAGCAATAGACCCTATATTAGATCCTATCATAACAGCATCTAACCCAGAGGGCAGAAATAAGCTGCTTAAATAGCTTCATTATTGCCTTTGCGAATGCTTATGTTGGCAACTGTGAGACTTGTAGCTTGTTGGACGGTGGGGCTGGACTTGATGAAGAGTGGGCAAGCAGCCGTGTCTGCTCAGTGTCACCAGCAGCAGTGGGGCCGTGGCTGAAGGAGTGTCTCCTCATGTGCCCCTGGGGAACAGCTGCCAGCAGGACCTTCCTCACTGTCCTTAGCACCACGTCATTGGGGAACGCACTGATGGTTGACAGCAGGTTTACCTCTGACCTACGGGCAACTCTGAACTTTATTAAAGCTGCCTTTCACTTCAGCTTAAAGGAGGAAGGATTGAGAGCTGGGGTGGGAGGGAGTGGGGGGGTTAAATTCACTAAAATGGAAGTGCCTAAAATCAGAAGCATGATAGATGAATGAGTACAGGTAAAATAATTCACTTGCTGCCTTGCTCCTGTTTGTCCTGTCTTTGGGAAGTGCGGTGAGCTGCCTACTGCACCTTTAGACGAAGGGCAGAGTGGTATTGTGACTTAAAGGCTTTGCCTTACATGTGGAGAAATTGGAGAAATTGGTCTCCTAATGCATCAGACAGGTAAATTGAATTGCATTTATTCAGTTAACAGTGGATATTGGAGGAAACAGCCCATTAAATTACCATTACCAGTCCTAGAGGGATGTTTTTGAAGAAATAGATCACAATGGTGTGAGAGAGCAACCAAGTATCTCATCAGCGCCTCGTTTTCAGTTTGAAAAAAAGACTGTGGTGCCCAGCTCTGGGTGAGTCACACAGCTTATAGTAAGCTCTTCTAAAATCTTATTTGTCACTGCACAGGTGTGAGCCACATGTTCTACACTTGTTGAGTGTTACCTGCAAGTGGTACCTTGGATGCTGGAGGAGAATTTTTCACAACCAAACCCCCACAGTGCCTCCTGGTAAGGGAGGTCAGACCCAAGGGCAGAGGAGAGGCTGCTTCTGCCCCAGGACAGCCTGCAGCAAATGCATGTGCTCTCAGCCACCCCTTCACCAGTCCTGAAAATAAAATGGGGTTATCCGTACTTCATTCCTATCTTTTGTCGGTGTTTCAAATCCTAGCACAGGCCGAGTGAGGCACTGGGGCTGCCACATAATTCAGCAAAGGCTTCGCGTGAGGCATTGCAGGAGGACTGGCACTGGACTGGCAGCCCTGGGGTGTCTTCACAACGGAGAGGTTTTGGTCCCTGGAGGGCCCAATCGCTCTGTCTCTCCTCAGCCCAGTTGGGGACCACTTATCTCATCAGAAGTCTAATCAAGCAGCAGCGTTCACTGCTTTTCCAGCTGTAAGAAAAAAAACCCAAGCTAATTTGGATTCTTGTTAGAGAGATTCAACCTCAGGCTGCCTCTTCCAGGTGGAGTGGACAGCGTGGAGCTGACAGCTGTTGCAAGTTGTGTTTCTGGGTCATGGCAGAAATGAGAGGAGCAGCAGCGGGAAGGTGCCTTCCTGTGCTGGGACTTGTGGCTCTGATCCCTCATACGAGCCCTAAGCTAGTGGCGAGTTTGCAGGGTGGGACCTGAAACTGAAGGCTTGACCTTGGATGGCAATATCTTATGGGGTAGAGAATCTGGCTGCTAGAGCACTCACCTTCTCCTTTTCCTCATTTTAAAATACAAGTTGGAGGGGGAGCTGGCAGCCCACTCCATCTGCAGGCACCCGTACTGCTGTTCCCTATGGCAGGACCACATTGCACCCTGGGGTTTTTCCCAAAGCAGTGAGAATACTTGTGCTAGAATTAGTAAAACCAGTCTGGTTTTACAATGAAGAACACGGTTTCAAAATAAATCCAGATTTTAAAAAGCATTGCAAATCAGTACTTTATTTCATGCAGTACTGTACCTCTCATTTTATATCTAAGCTAAAACACGAGGAGCAAATATTAACTATATATCAGAAAATATTACATATCTTTGTAACTGGTGTGAAAATCCAAATTGTTGCTTTTTTTTAAACTGCAAGGTTCTTTGTGGATCATGCTTTTTCCTAAGGTACAATCCTGAAAATTCATTCAGTCACATGTGGTGCATACCTTAGATCCAGAGCCAAACCCACTCAGATGTCTTAACTAAAAACTCTTCTAGCACTTAAGTTTAAATAGTGAATCTTAAAACCCACCTAGCATCTACGTAGATTTAAATGGACTGATACAAAAGTGACTGATTTTTTTTTCCACCCTTCTACAACTAGGGAAGTGATTGTCCCCCGGTATCCAGCGCTGGTGCATACTGTGTCAAATACTGTGTTCAGATTCGGGTAAGAAAGACTTGGAGTTGCTGGAGCGTGTCCAGAGGAGGGCAATGAAGCTGCTGAAGTGTTTGGAGCACAGGTCTTATGCAGAGCAGCTGAGGGAACTGAGGCTGTTTAGTCTGGAGAAAAGGAGGCTGAGAAGAGATCTTACTGCTCTCTACAACTATGTGAAAGGAGGCTGTAGTGAGGCGGCGTCCGTATCTTCTCCTAAGTAACAAGTGACAGGATGACAGGAAATCTGCTCAGGTTGTGCCCAGGATGGTGGTGGCGGTGTTTGCTAGATTGGATATTAGGAATAATTTCTTTACTTAAAGGACTGTTGAGCATTGGAACAGGGCTGCCCAGAGAAGTGGTTGAGGCACTGTCCCTGGAGGTTTTTAAAAGAAGTGTAGATATGCTTAGGGACATGGTTTGGTGGTGACTTGGCAGTGCTGGCTTAATGGTTGGACTTGATGATCTTAAAGGTCTTTTCCAAACTAAACAATTCTATGAGTCTACAATTCTATAAGGCACTAATTAGGTTTTCATCAAACCTGCCAACAAGGATAAAACCCAAACACACTTCTTGACCAACACAGAACACTGAAAATCAGCCTCAAAGCAAAATGAAAACAATCTTAAAACAACTCTGACAACTAAAATTTTCAGTCCTAGCCAGAATCATCTTTTGCACTATAAATGGCCTCGAAGGATCTATTAATGTCAGTAATGGGAAAGCGTCATATAAAATCTGGATTTACTAATTTCAGTCAAATTGCATGACAAAGCTAGGAAAATTTAGGCCTCTGGTGTTATGTGCTCTGTGTTAACGGCTTAGATGTATTTTAGCAGCAATATTCAGTCTTAGGGCTTCATAGAATTACATTAATTTTCGTACCGTGAGATCCCAAGATCAATATAAACATATATATATATAAAAAAATATTTTGCTCATTGACACACTTTCTATGGAGTGAACGTCTTTCACTCTTTTATTTATCTTTTTTTTGTCCTTACTAAACTGATTAATTTAAGTTGGATCTGTTAATGCAAAATTATATTTTTCTTCTTTTAACATGCATGCAAATCTTATGCAGAAAGGTTCTTGGCTACAGTATCGTGTTTCTGGTCCAAGCTGGGAGGAAAGTGAAGGAGGAGAAGGGAAAAAAGGAGCAGAGAGGAACATTTCTCTTCTTCCTCCCACCGTGGGTGTGTGTCAGGGGCCCATCCTGGGATGTTGAAGGCTTTGACTCAAATCAGAATTCCCTGGCTTCAAACTTGGCAGGAGTGCACCCAAATAATGGATGGTAGCTGGGATAAGAGTTAGCTGGGAAGGACTCTGAGCATCTTCTAATGAGATAATTTTATATTGTCATTGTAGATGATTGCGCATTGGCATAGGGACCTCAGTCTGCTTTCCCAAAATCTCGAGTGAAAATGCTTTACTCCAGCCTTTTCCAGGCTTTTAAATCTGTTCTGGAAAACTTCCCAAGGTCTTGTGTTTGCCTTGAGTTGTGGAATACAAAACACTTTGGACTCTTAGAAGCTCTCTGGGGAGGGAAAATATTTCTCATTCAGCTGGATTAAAAAAAGAATTATTTTTTTTTTACTCAGTTTTAGAAGTAGCGGAGAGATAGAGAATTCATTCCTTAAAGTTGCCTTTTCATGGCCCAATTTATGTACAACTGTTTACAAATCAAGCAAGCTGGTCTTGCTGTATTGGAAAGCGCTGCAGACATCAAGTCCATAAATAGACTGAAAAGAAGAAAATGCTGGGAAATGCTTGGCATGAAATTAATTTGGTGTTTAAATACGAGGAGCTGATTTCTGTGAAACCAAGAGTGCTTTTGAATCTTCCCAAGTGGTTCAGAGATTCAGTCCTCAGGTGGAAGAAGTCCTACAAGGCAGCTCTAATGTACTGGTAAGCAAAGGACATGGACCAGTGAATAAGAGGGCAATATTCATTTTATACATACATAGAGACAGCTTCTTCTTTGTGATGTATTCATCACCCAGCAGTAAAAGTTTCACTGTTACTGCAGTAGTGTTACATGTCCTGCTTAGTGACTGCACACTCAATATATCTCTTGAACATGTAGTTAGGGTGTCTTGAGTGGATATTTCTTTCTATTTAAATAAACACAGGCCAGATTTTCAAGAAATGTCAATATGTCTGGCTGCAGTGGAATTGGTGGGACCAAACTCTCTTATACCAGCTAAGGATCTAGTCCTATCTGCTTAAAAGTAGGCTAATGAGGGAAGGACCCATCTACCCACTGAGAGGTTTTGTGACCTACTTTGGCAGCTCTCCTCCTCATTTTTGGGGAAGGCTCTGCTGAGCTTATGCTTCATCTTCTTGGTCTCCCTCAAATTGCTCACAAAACCAAGAGACAGAGACAGCTGCTTCTGCATATATTAATAACACGCAGCTCTATAAATGATTAATAAAATATACCACTGACTTTGAGTTATGGTGTAGTAATTCACACTTAGCTGTTTAGATGCCTCTCAGCCTTCATCCTGGCATCGCACAAGGCACCCGGGATGAATCATTACTCTGCCACGCAGACTGTGGTTTCCAGTTGCTTAAATTGAGCAGTGCACCAGTTGGACAGGATTACACAGCTGACCATGGAACACCGGAGAGACCTCGCCCACCACACGGAGGGTCAAAATCCAGATTTTTAAATGGCTTAATGATACGTCTGTGGGAACACTGTTAGCCATAGATTGCAAGGGCTCCTTCCTTTGGCATGCTGAGGACCTAGACCTGGTCCAAAGAGGTGTTCAAACTTGGGATAACGTTTAATCATATGTGCAGATATATCGGTGGCTCCTATAAAGTGCCTAGTGCAGAGTGAGGTCCTGCTGCTCCTCTGGCGACCGATGCGGTCATGTTGTCTTTTTCCAGCTGTTCACTCCTCGGGAAGTCACTGCACTTTCTGCTGTACCTCTCCGTGTTCTCCATGATGTTTGTGTGTGACATCTATCCCTAGAAAGGGAATTCTTCATTTTCAAAAAGCTTTGCAACGTTGAGATTGTGTTTAAAAAAACAAGAAAGAAAAAAAAAAGACAACTGAAAAGCTGGGAAATTATTGAATGAAATTGTTCCTGTGTGATAGAGAATAGAAGCAACAGCCTGCAGACAACTGAGCCAGTTCCCATTTGCTTACAGGTGATTCACCACGTCCCAGTGTGAATCAAAATGGATCAGAAGGATCACACCTGAAAAGTGCCAGTTTTTCTCTGTCAGTTACAAAAGGATCGTGGGGGGGCTTGCTCAGATATGGATGTCTGTGCTCCAGAGCCCTGAAACTTGGGGTGGTGAGGCTTAGCCTTTAAATGCCTGTTTTGCCCATCGTCTGCCACATTCCATCGGGGTGTGAGTACAAAGGAGATGTTGTACATGCTTTCCCCTTAGCACAGGTGAGTGAAAGGTCACAGTCATCTTTAACATCCTGTTCATCAAACAATATTAACTGTTAAAATGCTACATCTAAAAAGTGACTCTGCTAATGTGGAGCTGTGTAGGGGTGTAAAACCCCCATGGAAACCTTGTCCCTGATGATGGTTTGCGAGGTGGAAAATCTGGATGGGTTGTCCCAGATGGAAGGATAAACTTGGAGTTATTTAGATCGGTAACTGAAGCCTCGCTCCTCTTCAGAGGAGAAAACGAGGCCTCAGAAAAGAGTTTGGTGCCTTTGTACTGGTTTCAGAGTGAAACAAACCTTTCAGGAGAAACAATGCTAATAGAGTCATCGCTTTGGCACGTGAGCTCTGCTGGAAAGAAACTCTGTTAATCCCCTCTGTAGTTTCTCTATTTATACCCTTAGGCTGCACATAAACTGGCCAAGTACAAGAACAAAAGCTGACTAGAAATATCTCCTGTGACTGTTGTTCTCATGAGCTATTATCCCCTTTATTAAGGATCAGGCTAAGAAAAACCTCTGTTAAGGACAATGTTCTGTGAAGAAATGTGATTATCATGCTGATTTAGGTGAAACTTGGCCCCGTGGCTTGCCTTTCCCTCTGCCCTCATTGTGCTTTGAAGTGGTGGTGCCATCAGCCAGACTGGAGGAATGCCCCAACCCTAGCTGTCCCCTTGCTTGGGGAGGGAGCCCGGGGCCGGCTGGGCTTGCACATGCCTCAAGAAAGAGCCTGGAAGTACAATTTGTCTTCCCAGTCATTACTTGAATATATTTGGTAATATTTTTACAATAAAAAGAAAAAAAGTTATCTCGGACTCCATATTTTTGTGTCACCGTAGAGACGGAATCTCCTAGAGAAGGGCAAGGCATTGGACTGTTCATCAGATTACTGGTGCCCTTTGTTAGGTTTCTTTGCCTACAATCATTTTAGAGATTAATCCAATTGATATTTCATTTGTTTCTGTAATATATTTGAAGCTCATTAATAAATATTATTATCTGCTCTGAAGTTTTATTTCATGGAAATAAAAATCTATGCCAACGCTCTGTCTCACAGTGACTGAGTGGAGATGTACTTTCTTGACCTGGAAGATGGTACAGCTGTGGTTCCTTTGAGCCAATGAAATCCAAAAACTAAAAATTACTTTTCTGATCTTCCTGTCAAGTACATTTCCAGAGAATTTTGGAGAACTTTCTGCTTCGTGTAAATGCACCATTGGCTGGGAAGATGTTTTCGAAATGTTGAGTGCACACAACTCCCATGGTTTTCATAGACAAAAAAAGAGAGGAGGAAAATTCTTCCTACTTGGCTCTACTGAACATGAGATTTCCTTTTTGCAAAGCCATTTGCATCAAGAATAGCTGTGAAATACCGTAAGGTCCTGCACTTAGAACTGTTGAAAAGATTTTATTATCTGTAACAGTTTTAAAAACTGTGACCAAATGTAACATTTTCATTCACGTTAGAGTCATGATTGAGGATAAATCATTAAGTAACGTGGACTTAAGGATTTTATGAAGTGAACAATGGCAATTCTTGAAGCAAATTAGAAATTTACTTTTGCAGACTAGGTAGGTACAATTTTCTAACCCTTCCAATATTAGACATTCAAAAATTTTATCTATAGGATACCCTAATCTTTCAAGTCGTAATCCCATTTAAGGCCAGACAAGAGGAATGAATTAAATCAATGCAAAGAGCGACACACGAATGTGTTGGATTTTTGTCCTTTTTGAGCTATGATACTCATTTGTGAAATGAAAGAAAGCTACTCTAATAGCGCCTTAATTATAGATAGGCCAGATGAGGCTGTTGGTATTTAAAGACAGAAGATGTTTATATTTAAAAAGATGAAACTGCTGTCACAGTGGAAAGATAAAGCAAAAAAAGGAGAATGAGATAAGGACTTGTAAGTGTTTAGGCTTATGTCTGAGGCTGACCAGGGCCCCACGTTGGATTAAATGAGGTGCAGGGTTCAGCACTTCTGAGAATGCTGTTGCTTCTGAAAGAGCCCACCATGGCGGGCAGGGAAGAACGACTACCCTGACACCATTTTGACCATAAAATACAAAGTGCAAGTATAGTCAATCCTCTTTCTTTGCAAGACCAGGTGAAAACCAGAAGTGACTGGAGAAAGCAACGATTTGCGAATTTTCGTGCAAATATGACTCATTCTGAAATTTTGAAGTGGGTGAATCAGATATTTCTAATTTTTGTAAAAGCAAGACAAATGAGACTGTTTCTGAGATGCACACAAAGGAGGCAATCCTGAATCGGCAATCCACCTCAGAGTCAAGGCTGAGGAACGCTTATATCTTATTTCTGGGTGAAGAAGAGGGAAGCTGGAGAGCTACTACCCACCACGTTGAAGAGTATCTCTTTGGGCTTGAATGTCTGAATCCACAGCTTGTCTCTTGCCCTTTAAATCAGGAATGATCATCTAGGAGGGCGCTGTGCAGAGCCACTAATGCCCACCTAGCAGCTATTGTAGCAAATATGGGAGAAGAACCACTGGGAATACCCTGAATGTTTATTGTAAGATTTCCTTTCTCAATTAAAAATAGTCTATTTAAATATTTTGTAAATTTTTCTTTTCCTGACAATTCAGCTTTAATTGAAGAGAGATTGCTGGAAAATGCAAGGGGTCTTCCTGATCCAGCTGTTTGCCAGATTTGTTAACATTTCTTCCAGAATCCACTTCCGAGAAAAAGCTTTGATTCTTCACAGGTCCTCCAGGGTCCTCCTGGCCAAGTCTTAGCGGATGTTCAGCTTCCTCAGGGGAATTGAATTTGATTCCCTTTCACTTTCCTTCTGGCCTCAGCTCTGCATTTTGAAGATGTGTACTCACAAGTTAAGACATCACATATTGCTCACTCCGGCTCTAGCACAGGAACAGTTTAATATTAATCTTCATTTACTCAACAATAAAAGTTGTATTTAATCTGTTAAATTTAATACTGATAAATCGAACACTTTCTTAACGTATGTTCACATTCTGTCGTAGTTTATTATACATGTGCTGTACAAATGTGATTCATTGGCTTCGTAAACACACAAATAAAGATAAGAAGAAAAAAAAACATTTGCAAACCAAGTTACTTTTCTGTGTTGTAATGGAACTGTAAGAGCTGCCATTCATCCTGTGCTGAGCTGAGGGTGGCTCAGCTGATCTAACACATCATTTCCCTTCAAAGGGCAAGTCTGATCCCCTAGCTTCTGGCTGTGTGCTCCCTTGCCCCTTGCACTGGTCCTGGTGCTGGTTGGATGTGTGAGGGGCTGATTTGAATTGCTCATCCAGAATAAAACTGAACAGGTAAAAAATGGGTGTAATTTTCTGCTGGGTTGCATCATCTTCACAAAGGGCCTGAGTTGGACTGCGCAGAAGTGCACCATGAAGACTGATGAAGAGGGAGACTGAAGACCCTTTTGGTAGGAGAGATACATTAGACCCATTCAGCTGCCTCTTCCCCCTCCCCATCCAGGAGACGTGGGTCCATGAGAATTTAAAGCAATTTAAGAGGGTGCTGCTGTTCTATCCTGCTGTGCCCTGCAACCATGACCTGCTCTTTCTGTGCACCAGCACTTGTGCCCATCTGACCCTGCAATAAGCTGGTTCAGGGTACTAGACTGGCAGAAGAATATTCAGTATTTGTACTGTTTTGGTTTGGTCTCTCACAATTTTGCATACTGAGCTAGTTTTCCAGGATGTCAAATGAATAGCAGTGATAGCAGAGAAACACACAGGAAAGCTTGCTTGGGAACACAGGAGGTGGCTGAAGTATGACCAAGGTAGCTTAGATTAGTTGAAACTGTGAGCTGCAGTTCTACAACACATCTATTTTCTGTATTTCTGTTTCTCCTTTGCTTGGATGAATTTGAGAGGCACGTTTACATTTTTTGTTCGATTTTTCATCTGTACAAAGCCATGTGTATACAATGGACTTAACTCTAGTATCTGGTTTGCAAAATCTCTTCTTACCCACAGGATGCTGAGAGGAGCCTGCAAGAAGGAGAATCTATCTGAAGAACAAAGGTACATTAATAATTTTAATAAGATCATACACAGACATTGAAAACAAAACCCAAGTCAGCAACTCATGTTCAGTTGTCAAATATGTCCACAGCTGGTCCAATTAATTTGATGAGGTACAAAAATTAGCAAATAACTTACCTGAGACTCTGGTAAGGCTAACCTAGGTTGTAAGAAATGAACGGACCTGTATTTTCAGGCCCATCCATACGTCAAGTGCAGTGGTGAGAAAAAGTTCCAGCACTGGTCCCGTATGTACCATAGATCATACTTTAACTGCTCGCTACTTTGGGCACCCTTCTCGTAGTAAAGTCCTTGTACATGGTTGAGGTTGTAGTGTGGGGGATACCTTGGTGAGCTGTGCACACCTTCCCTGTGCCTGTGACTGCTAAAGGGCATTGGAGCACTACAACAGTCATTGTATTTGATTTAGTAGCAAAACCTGTTTTCATTACTTGCTCTCAAGTCCTGAGGACAGCCCAGATCCTCCAGCATTGGAGCTTTCAATAAGACATTGTTTGCTCTGCTGGGCTGTCAATAAGATGTCATTATTTCAGCTGCAAGATAAGAAAAGATTTGTTAATGGTTCCTCTTGGGGGATGGTGGCATTTTTTTCCCCTTATAGATCACCAGGGAAAAAGTATGGGAGCAGCCTGACAAGAAAAGAAAATCAGTTCGGCTTGTTTTTTGTATTTATGCTTCCCAGTTAAAGCTTTAAGTTATGAAGAGCACAAATGCAGCCTTTTTCTTTCACTTGCAATTGTGTGTGAAACCAGTGAAATAATATGCAATATGCATATCGTGTATCCCTTTTTAAGAGAAAATAAATACTTCAGCATCTCTTTAAAAGAAAACTGCTCTGCAATGTAAGAGGTAGGGAACAGGTTGTTACCGCTAATCTGGAAGTACCGTACTCCATGAGAGGCAGATCTGGTTTTGCCTTTCTCAGATTGAATTAAGTAGTTACTAATTAACAGCAGATATGGCAAGAATTTTTCAGCTCTCGCTTTAGCATCACTGTCGGTGCTGGAACCCGAGGGCTGTGTGGCTGGGGATGGAGCTGCTACTGCCCTTACCCTGCGACCTCTGCCCCTGGCCAAAACCTCCTGCAAACCCCTGTGTCTGGTGCCACCCAGCTGCACAGCAGCCTGCTGCAGCCTGTCCTCAAAACAATCCTTGGTCGTTCTGGGCTGTGCAGAGACCAAGCGACATTTAGGTGATCTCAGAAATAACAATGCCGTATTCTTTGCAAAACCGCATTTAAGACAGCGGTTATGGGGTCAATTCTGCCAATTTTTAACCATCTGTATAATCTTCTGTATAGTTAATGTTATGAGCACCCAGAGGGCATGTCTGAACTTGAAAAATTCCCTTGGCTTCGGGTGAAGCTTGAGCTCAAGGTACAACAGTTACCCCTGAATAGGGATATTCAGAGGACCCAGACCAGGTGCCAAGACCAGCCCTGCCTGTTTGTAGTTGTGCAGGGGACTCTTAAAGGCACAGCCCAGCCCAGGCAGCTGGAGAATCAACTCAGACAGGCAGGAACGTCCCCTTTTTATAAAAAACACATTAAGAAAATCATGGGGAGCCCAGACTGCACTGGTCCCTGTCGGGGGCTACCCAGCTGCTGGGCTGCCTCCCCCACTGCCCTGTCCCCACTTGGCACTCCACGTGACCTTTAGTCAGGCTGGCCATGCCACCACAGCCACCCCTGCCACCACAGCCGCCTGTGCCAGCCCAGCTGCCCTTGCCAGCCCAGCCACCAGTCCTCTGCCTGCTGCACAGCTGCACAGAGGGACTGGCACAAAGCGGCCCCAGGGTGGCTGGGAGGAGGCAAAGGCTCTACCTGTGTGTGTGCTGGCACAGCAACCAAACTACCTGCACAGGACAAGTAACCTTAACTCCTGGCTCACCTCTTGGTAGCCAGGCTGCTCACAGCTCCATAAATCCCAAGGATGTGACAAACCACAAGTGCCAACAACCCTTGCTGGAGGCTGAATGCCAGGCTGGGGGTGTGGTCCCTGCGTCCACTGACTTGTGAGCTCTGTCAAGTGAATGTTGCAGTGCCCTTGCCACAGAGGCTTACATGTAACTCTGCTTGCTCTGAGCTGCCAGACTGGTTTAGAAAATAACTGCATGAATGAGCACAATGCGACTGTAACAGGAGACCAGTTGCTGGGAGCCAAACAGGATACCAGAAAGGGGAGGTAAGGTGATAGCCGCGGGTAGCTGTTCCAGCACAGCTTATTTTGTCACTTGTCCACTTGGAAGCAGAGAAATGATGTGAGACTTACAAGGATACTATGTGAATATCTAAAAAAATAAAATACCTAGTATTGTGTTAACGCTATCAGAGTTGGCTGTAATTTCCCTTGTGTTGTACAATTTAAGAATTCCACTATACTCTCTTTTCCTATGCTAGAGGTGCCTTTTTGGTGTCCTGGCCTGTGCTCAATGCACCGTGGAATGCAGTGAGATTCTCTGTGGTCAGTGTTGTGTGCCTTTTCTTCTTTTTCTTTCTCTTCAGCATTTAGGAGATTATCAAAGCCTACATATTTATAGAGAATAATAAATCTTAATACCATTGGATGGAAGACTTTTTTTTTTTTAACTGGAAAAATCTTGCAGTTGTGAGACAGACCTCTTCATAGCTGGCAGAACACCCATCAGTGTTTACGTGTGTGTGTCTAAAAGAGGATAAAGGATATGTATGCACATGTGCACTTCCATACCACGTGATAGGACTGCCTGGAATAACCAAAGAATTACTGAAACCTTTCTGAAAGCAAGAGAAGTAATTTAATTTCTTTGCATCATTGCTAACTGACCAACAGTAACTTTAAACCCAGTGATTACAGCATTTTTTTACAGGATAGTTGTTTCAGAGAATGCAACAAAAATTATAAAAGCAACTTTAAAAGACTCTTGTTTTGATGCACTTCCAGGTTGTAAATGAAAACCCACCTTCTTCAGTTTTCCTGGAAAGAATTTGTTACAATTATCAAGTTATTAAGGTACATTATTTTCTTATAAGAAAAGTATTGCCCCAAGCCTTGTAGAGGTTACAGTGTTTTTTGTACTTGTTACTGATCCATGGTTGAGGTCTGTATAAATGCAAATAAAAACAAAGCTTGCAGCTCCCAGTGCTGCTCCCCTGTGTAGGTGACACAGCTTTATTTAGTAGACTGGAAATGACAGGTGGGCTTACCAGAGAAAAACCTAGACTTGGTGTGAACGGCTGATAGCTTTGCTGACGTCTCTGGTGCTGTGCAGGTGGAGTGCAGGGAGGAGGTGAGGTGTACCAGGTGGGGCTGAGCACGGCTTGAACATACTGGCTGTCCAAAGTAAGTGCAACTCATCCGCTCTGTGATGGAAAGAATTAAAGCTAAGCAGGCACCAGCAGAACTAATATGCTACTTCGGCTATTTGTGTATTGAGTTGAAAAATACTAAAGCCTGTTATTTGAAGGGGTTTTAACGTATTAGTGAATTTAAAACCACACTGTCCTTATATAGATTTGGCCTAGAGTGATACTGCATCCTTCTGCTTGTAGGACAACAATTCTTGTTACGCTTTGTCATGAAGTTTCTTTCACTCTTGTTCTGGCAAAGCCAAATCGATGCAAGAGCGACAGAACAGCTTGGGTGCTGGCACCTGCGTGACACATAGCCCTTAGTCAGCAGAAAACAGGTTGGAAGCGGTGGTACCTCTGCTTCCACAACTATCATAAAGCCACTGACAGCAGATCTTGAGAATCCCCTAAGGGAAAAAAAAGCAACACACCTTAATGCAAAGAAGGTCTCTGTTTAAAATTACCCATGAACCTTCCCGTTCTCTATGTCTTAGAAAAAGATTTCCTCTAAGTAAAAAGGGAGAGTCAGAGCATAAACAGAAGAGAGCTGATGGCTGGGTGGCAGGGAGAGACTGAACTGCCTGAAGGGGTGAGCATCACAGACTTGATCCAGATGTAGAAATAAATAATGATTCTGGAACATAACACAGGGTTTATCATGACAGGAGTGAAAGGGTATAAAGACCTAAACTGTTTATTTGTATGAGAACATAAAGGTCCTTGCCATCAACTTGGTGCTGAAAGGAATGACTTCCATCTAGAGGATGCAGAAAAACTCGGAGATAAATTTCAGTACTAGTAACTTTTTAATGGGAAAAGATTAAAAAAGAGTAGGAATATGGAAATTAAACGGGGATGACGCTGTAAGAATTCAAATGTGGCATTTGGCAACATCAGTATGGTTCATGGAAAAAAAATGCTAATCAACATCAGATGCACTGTTATTTTAAAATAGATTTTATTTAATGACAATAAATATAAAGAAACCTTAACATTCAGAAGCCAATAGCAAACATTCTTAGAAAAAAATACAAAAAATATATTCTTACATTCTGAATTTTATCAACATACACAGAATCTGAAACAGTGGCAACAGTCTGTAATTTATGGTGCTTGTTAAGGCAATGAAACGGTCACTGGTCCATTCAACAAATGTGTACAAAGTAAGAGTCTGGCCTACATATAAAGTGTAAAAAAGAGTAAAACTGATTCATAGTTTAAAACAAATGTTAATTTTCCCTTCCAGCAGATATTTAATTATTGTAAGTGACCTAGTCTAAAAAAAAATTAAAAACATCCATATATTGGCAACTGCCCCACACTGCCCATCCCAGCATCTGATGCCTTGATGGAGCTGCCTGCGTACAAGCAGGGCACATTTCAGCAGCTGAGGGTAGAGGCTACAGAAACTGCATAGCTTAAGGGATCCAACTATTAGGCACTCTGTTGGTTTTCCTCGCCTCTCGTTCCGAACTGTGCTGTGAATAACACTGGGCATATGGCAAATTGAACTGAACTCCTGCCATAATGTCTCCTGAAATGTAATGTTACAGCTGCATTAGCAAGGAGTGTGGCACTTCAGAAGCAAATCACTGGAGTAAAAAGTTGATGTCGACTAGCTGATGCCCACCCAGGACTCACCGCTCTCAGCCTAGCTCTGGTTTTAGCTCCCCAGGCTAAGTGCCTGTCAGAGACCATTAAGTGCCTATCTACAACCTGCCTTTGGGTTCGCTTTAAAGCAAAAGGAACCCAGTCCATGTACCCCGAGATCAGTCTGCGATGGGAAGCACTGCCCAGAAAGCCGGGACAAGCGGAAGATTAGTTTCAAGAGCACACTCTTGAGCTGAGCAAAACTGAGCATCTAGAAACACACCCAAAGATGATTAGGATTTTAGGATGGGAGGAAACCATGGGATATACACACTTCACTGATATAGCATGGTTTATTTAATCATTACTTTAAAGGCAGGAATATAAACTTTCCATGACACTGAGGGCCAACTCCGCCTTTAGGGAGCGCTGCCAACTGATGCAAAAATGGGCAAATGCGAGAGGCCACAGGAACCAAACAAGAAGATTAAGCACTCCTGAAAATCAGCCTTAAGCTCTGCCACGGCTCACAGTGTGATCGCAGGCAAGGCACTTAATTCCTTTGTTTCCTAGTCTCTTTACCTCTCAAAGAGGGCAATAAATGCTTCCTTAAGACCAAATAATTGCCTGAAGTGGCCAGTTTTTTGCTGCATTTTTTTCCCTTTATCACAGGATGCCTTCTTGACTGTCCCAATTCTCTAACAGTGCATCTGAAAGGGTGTTTAAGGCACACTGGCACTGTTGTCACTGATGGGGTTATGAAAATGACATCTCAGTTGAACACAGATGCAGGGGTGGAAGAGCTCGTTAAAAGCTAAAACCAAAAGCTCCAAGCCTGCAAGGAGCTAACCGGCCTTTCTAACCAAACTCATTTTGCACAGGGAAGTCTTCACTAAAATTGTTCCATTTAACAGTTTTTGGGACAAAAAATTTTTTTTAAACAGAAGTTTGGTGTAGTGTGCAGTGGAGTAGAGGCAACAGGCATGAGTCGAAACACAGGAGGTTCACTCAAACATCAAGAAACCTTTTTCACTGTGAGAGTGACTGAGCACTGGCACAGATTATCCAGAGAGGTTGTGGACTTTCCATCCTTGGAGATACTGAAAAGTCTGGACATGGTCCTGGGCAGCCTGCTCTAGGTGGCCCTGCTTGAGCGGGGTGGGGGACCAGATGACCTCCAGAGGTCCTTTCCAACCCCAACCATCCTGTGATGCGGGGGAAAAGGCCAAATAAGTATTGAGGGGATACATTTTAATAAGAAATTTTGTCTTGTTAGAAACTTCTGAGTGTTTGTTGTTCTGCCCAATTTGTATTTACTTCCTGGTAAATTAAAGAACTGTCATGTTTCTGATGAAAGCAAAACAAACGGCAAAGGGTAGAATTCCCTGTGCAAACAAGCACTGGTTCTATCACTACGCTGGCTGACTGTCATTTATCGTTATGGTCCATCTTGGTTTTCTCTGCTGAGGCTCTTGTCTTCAGGTGTTGTCTACGCAAAGTTTTCTAGGCATTGTACTAAGTAAACTTCAGTCCTTCAGTGTCAGAAATGCAAGTGGTTCTCTGGAACATGCGAGTTTTTCTTTCATCTTTCCTTGGTTTTGAACCAAGCTTTTCTGTCATGTTCTTCCATGCAGTCACGCGAAGTCTTGCTGAGTGAAAGCTTGTGTATCATGACTGCTGATACAACTCCCCTCATGTGTCACCTCTTCTGTTTAAATACTGCCGTTTCAAAGGACAGGACTGAGGCACACAGCAGTCAGTATTTGGAAATTCAAACATTCGAATCCTTCTGATTATTAATTGGATAAAATACATCCTATAAATGCTACTTAATTTCTCCAAATGAAATTCTTAATATGCAAAAAGCTATGTGAATAATCTGCCTAAAAATTATGCATATCTACTACATTTAAGAAGAGTACAAAATTACAAACTCAACAGTAATCACCCGGTTTATAGAGCACAGACACGCTTTTGCTTTTTTAACAAGATATCGGTCTTCGTAATTTGTAGAAACTGGTCCACTAAAACTGTTAAAAGCGAAAGCAAGTTAATAATCTGGAATATCAGTGCTGCAGACATAAAGTGAAGTTCTACATATATGTTTAATATGTAATTCCGTAACTCACAGTTTGCAACTGGAGCCACATTAGCCCAGGAGATCTGCAGCCTAATTTGAAGACAACCGATGGCTCTAGCATATGCGTCCATACCTCTAACATCCTTCCTATTTATTTAAAGCTTCATAACATGATTAAGGCATATTAAGAGGTTTATTCTATCTCCAGTTTCAACAGATTCATGGTCTTGTCAGAATTCACTTTACCATGAAATATTATATCACAACAGGTCCAGCTGCACATTCTTCCTATGTCAAAATCTATCTGGGAAGAGCACGGTGCCTCTGGTGTGGGAGAAATGCAAAAGACAGCCCTCCACAAATACTGATGTAGTACGTGAAAAGACTTTTAACGTTCATTACTGTTACAGATAGGAGATCTTCCAGGCTATGGTCATTCAGAGCAGAATGGGCAAGTGAACTAATGAAAGTACATTGGCTTTGGAAAGACAAAATGCCTGAGTTTTCCACTCATGCGGAGTGCTCTAAAGTTAGTTTGTATGAATCGACTTCAAAGGCAATTCTCTGTTTACACAGAGACTGATGAACAGGATGGGCTTGCAGTCCTGCTGCTTCTTGTGATCCAAGTCCATGATTAATTGAAACATCCTGTTATCCATTTAAGTCTCAGTATGCATAGCTAATTCAGTGTAGCACACAACAGCGCTTAGTATGTCAATTCCGATGGCTTAACAACGTTATTTTGAGTTGTATTTTTCTTCTCTTTCCTTCATATTTTGGCTTTTCCTCTTCATTTTGTTGGGGTTTGCATGAGCAAGTAATCAAAACTCCTTTGAAGACATAATATTCTTACAACAAGTCATTCCTGTTCTTAAGGTTCTATTCAAGTCAAATGAGAAATCTAATAGCTGATGCCTAAATCAAGTGGAAAGCACTCTATGTGTTTGAGAATTAATCTGCATCATCTTAAGAAGATAATTTTTATCTTCACATGTTAAAAAAAGTCATACTAAAGCTGTCTAAAAAATTAGTAACTCTTATTTGAGTCACAGTGGTTGCATTTGTACAAGGAAAACAGGTAAATGAGCAGGTAGCAGTTGCAAAAACCAATACTTAGTAAAGGTAATTAATCCAAAGTATTTGATTAGCTGTTGGTAATATCTGGACAGGTGTTAGTTGGCTAAATAAGTTATTCCATATAATAAAGTACTCATTCAGCTTTAGGTCGGAAAGAGTTGTCTACTCCTTTGATAATTTTGTCGGCTATTTTTCCCATGGTTTTTCTCACAACTTTGAAATCGTTCTCATGCAAGAGTTTCTGTGTTAGGTACTTCTCTCGTTTGACCTTGCTCTTGGTTTTTTCTGATACATCCGGAATTAAGTATGAAATAATAAACTTCACAAAGTATATGACATGCTGGGGAAGGTGAAAATGAAAAAAAAATGTCAGTCAGGCTGAACAGGACATTATTATTATTATACATGAAATGTCACATTAGCTCTTAAGACTCTGAGCTGGTTCTGTACCAGGATCACAGTGGAACAGTATTATAAAGAGCAGACATGACTAATTGTCTGATAAACAAGACTGTCTGATTTTCTAATGCTGATTTCAACAAGAACTTCTCTGCCTGCTTTGGGAGAACCCTGGTATCCAGTGCTTCCCCCTGCATGGAAATATTGGTTACAATTTCTTCTAAGTTGTTTGAGGTTTGTTCAAATTACTCTGGGGCAATGGACTTTTTCCTGCTACAGGAACTCTGATCTAATCAGTCGCACGTTTCTGGTGACCTCAGTAGTCCCTGGATCAGGCCCTGAGAACCTTTTATAATAAAATAATAGGTAATACTCCTCTCCCACTATCTTGGACTGACTACCAACTTTTGTAAGCCAATACTGTAGCTGCAGAGGAAGGACGAGGAAGGAGCAATGGCTTTTGATGCTTATCTAGAGACTGACCTCTTGCAGTTACTGTCTTTTTATCCTTCATTCTGCTAGTGCACATGTATTATGTACATGAATTCATGAGGTCATGTACAAACTTCCTCTAAGTATACATAAAAACATTTTTGGTGTGACTGTCATTTCTATTTCTGATACTAAAAATCCTTTAACAGTTCTTGGAAAGAGAAATTGCAAAAGTGGGAGCAATCTTTCCCTGATGTTGTGACTTCAGAGACTTATTTTTCTAATGGTGCTGCACTTCATTTACATCTCCCAGGCTCTGCCCCCTGCTAGCACACATCACCAGATCTGAAAGCTGTGCCTGGACAGAATGACTTTGAGGGATTTTCTGTGAGAAGTTTAAACAAGTAACGCTCAAAGCCTCGTACACCTACCTCCATGACAATGATGAAAGCCAGCTTGGCTGCAATGACATGCCAGTAGTATATGTTATGCTCATACTGGTGCGGGTGACCAGGAGGGTAGCGGAGATCTCGGTATCTGAAAGCAATGCAGGGCAGTCAGAACTAGTCTCGGGCATCTCTGCAGTAAGGCACCGTGGCCAGAGGATGGAGCAAAACACATCCCTGCTTAGTGCATCCAGGAACAGCGAGCTGCACGTAACTACAGTAATGGGTAAACTTCCTATCTTCAGAATAAGCTATATTTGGCTGAAGTGTGCTTCTTTATTTGCCACTGTATTAAGAATGACTTATAAAAATTTAAAGTGCTTTTTTTTTTTTCCGAAGACTATCAGTTATGAAGAAAACCAACACAAAGTAAGAATTTCTGAGTAGCACAAACTCATGGGTGAATACTCTTACTCAATTCTGCCATTCAAAATATGCTGTCTTTTACTGTATTTTAGCATTTCTTACTGGATATTGTTAACTAAATTTGATGATTTAGATATTAAAAAAACATGTTTATTCCTCTCATTAGAAAAGATTTGTAATTTGATACTTGCCTACATGTTGTTTGCTTCCCAAGCAAAGGGGAAAATGGCTTGCTTGTATTCTTGAAGTCTGATATACTGAAGACAGAAAGTGTACTGTTTATATACCCTTTCATAGTGTGATTGCTGTGATTCCCATAAGGAGGGACTGAAAAGGACCAGTAATAAACCAGACGAGGAATCATGTCAGATGTAAAAGCAATTATCATAGCCTGCATTTCAGAAAAAGAAGACAAAAAAATGAAGTAGAGTTAGAGAAATAAGCCTTAATATGTACAGCTTTGCCATATAGTTAGTATCTCAAAAATTACAGTATGAGCTAAAAATAGAAAATATGTGCTTTTCCAGTCAGTGGTTCACTCTGTAAATGAACACGTAGTCACTCATGGGATAAAACAATCTCTTTTTGGAACGTGCACTCTGTAGGGTTTTTAAATTAGGCTAGCTCTGCTGGATGCCTTAAAAAAGTTATACTATAATACGCCTTTATCCTCGTGAGCATGCAGTGGAGGTCAGCAGCCAAACTCACCTTCACGTACTCTAAGGTAATCTTCAGCAAACGTAGTTGCTATCAGATGTACTTAGGAGGCGCTTTAAGAAATCCTGCCTGATGAAACTCAAGGAAACAACAGAAAAAATCCTTCAACAACAGAAAACTAAATTTCACCAGGAAGCCTGAGGTCTGAGTAAAAGAATTAAATAAATCATATATATAGCTGATCCAACTCTGACCCTAAAAACATCCCACTCTGAATGGTGCTAGCCAGCCCAAATCCATCTTGGCAGTTGTTGCCTCTTAAGCTTTGGTGTCAGTACATATGGAAGCTGCTATTAATGCCAAGATAATTTTTTTAGTAGCAGCTGCATGGTGCTACTTTACATATGACGTGACCCTTTGTTTTTATCTTGCTCCCAAGAGAGTCTCTGACCTACTCAGTCTGCTAGTCACAAACTGAGTAGGAAATTGAATCTGTGGGTTAGTTGTGCAAAGTCTTTTCTAAATTCATGAACTTCCCAAAACATTCTATTCTGGAGGACAGTTTAACTATGTTTAATCTAATCTCTTCTTCTGCTATTGCCAAGTCAAAATGTTTCCCGGTAAGGGAAGATTTGCATCTGAGTGCCTAGCAAGAGGCTACCTGGCCAACTCTTGATGACAAGTGTCTCCCTTGGCCAGTACCTAGGAAGGAGTGACCAGCTGGACTCAGAGCTGAAAGACAGTATATTGTCCCACAGCAGGGGAAAAAACAGTTGACAACACGGATGGAAAGAGCCAGGGCAGGGACATGGAGGAAAAAGGTGTGAAGTAAGGATCTAGTGGAATCAGAGAGAGAGGTGTAGGCAGAGATAGACAAAAGAAGCAGAAAAAAAGATCTAGTAAAGGTGTGGGACAGAGGAAGGGTCAGTGTTAAGCAGTAATAGGAGCATAAGAGCTGGTCAATATCTGTATTTATTCCCCTTCATGCCAGCCTGCAATTCATGCAGTCTGTATTTTCTTATTTTCATGAGATGGGTCAAAAATTCTCTTTCATGCAGCATTCTCAGCAAGAGACCTCCAACCTGAGGAGGTATTTGAGACAGTTGTAAAAAAAACAGAAGGAGAGAGAGGAGAATAGGTGAAAAAAAATGCAAACCTTTCTTCTACAGTTCCTCAAGCAACACTTTGGTGGCAGTGCTAGCTAAAACAACCACCATCCCTCCTACTTCTGCCCCTAGCAGTCACTCATGCATTCATGTAGCTGTGCCGCAGATCAGATCACGGCACTGATCTTGGAGGGAATCCCATCCGGATTCACTCCGTGGTCTGGTTCATCATGTGTTTGTCAAAGCGCTGGCACCAGCACAACTCAAGAGACAGCAACAAAATGAAAAGAGAGGGAAGGGAAGGGAAAGGGCAAGAAGCCGAAAGGGTTGCAAGACCCACCCCCACCTCAAGTAGCACCACTGCCAAATGTTGAACACTGTCCTAATGTCTCACCTTTTGAGCTGGCTTACTCTGAAGTACCTGAGAAGCTAAACTCTGGTTAAGACAAAAGTTGCAGAAAAAAAGACTTAAGATTTAGAGTATGGTCCAAAATTTATATTTGGTTCTCCAGAATATTGTTACAATTGAGTTCAGTTACGAAAAAGTAAATTTGGTTGATGAGAAAGAACAGGGAAGCATCCTAAGGCTAAAATAAACCAGTTTAAAATTTTCAAGGATAAGATTTCTTTTTTTGTACTCTACTCTGCCTTAAATCAAATGTAGTTGGCATGCACTTTTAAAAACGAGTTTAGGCATTACATTTCAGTGTGCAATGAAATGAAAATTATGTGTTGTTTATATTTATACACAGAGTAGGTGGTTTTGGCTGACAAGAAATATATATTATTGTGTCTTGCAGTTACAGAGAGAAGACCTCACACCTAAATTACTCTGTTTTTAACTGAAGTACGAGCACAGAATGTTTTAGTTAAATATAATTTCTTTGTGTTCATTAGCTCATCCAGTGAGAACAAAAATGAACTAATAGCAACTGAACAGTATGGCAAAAAAAATCTCTCTGGATCAGATGAGTTTGATGCTGCTTCTGTGTATCATTTAAAAAGACGCTGGAATGTGATATCTGCACAACTTAGTATTTGCTCATACTGAACTTTTTTTGCAAGGCCCCAGGTCTCATCATCCTAAATCTGAACCCTGTCCCACTCTCCTCCTGCTCCCAGAATGATCTCCAGGTGTGTTTCAGAGGACAGACATCCAAAAGCTGACCCTATGCAATACTCTCAAAGGAAAAACTTTTTTCCTCCTGAACTATGGGCTGCATTTCAGAGCTCTGCACTGGAGAACTACAAACAAATGGCACATCCTCTGCTTCTCAAGCTTTACTGCACACTCTTTTCTTAATTTATACCATAACTAATTAAAATCAGTCTTCAAATCAGCAATAGATGCTTTGGTATCCTGCAACAGCAAGTCCAGTGCCTGAGCAGCAAGTTGCAAACCCGACAGTTTTGTGCAAAAGGTGCTTGCAAACTACTTTGGTGTTCCCAAAGGTAATGCATGAAGGAGAAGATGATAGACTACCCAATCAGCTGCAAGCAGTCACACAGAAAAGAAGAAACAGTTTCTGTGTACTAAGGAAAAATCAAGCAAGGGTTGGTAAAGGAAAGACTGATACTAGAGCCTGGATGTCAAACAAGAAAAAAAAACATACTTAAAGGAAGAAAACATCTTGTAGCATTTGATCTACTATATGGCTTTACAGCTCACGCTCCGTTAGCGAGCAATACTGATCTTTTTGTGGTCCTTACAACACCTAGAGCAGGGCCATTTGAAACATGACAGTCTCTGGTGCTGTGCTCCTCGGAGGGTAAAGCCCCACTGATGTCAGTGGCAAATGCACTACATTCCCACGGACATGGACATTGACTGTATCGGATGTGTGAGACCTCCAAAAAAGGTGACTCTAAAAGAAACATGCCTGCAGTTAACAGTCACGTGAACACTGGGACTGAGTGCCTGTAATAGTAGACAGAGTAAAATCAAGCCGAGGACTCCATGTTTCAGCAATACCTTGAGTACAGCATAAGGAAAACTGGGAGTGAGAAAAGGTTGCAAAGCTCTGATTAGTCTCAGGTCGGCTGTGGATGGGTAGTGATGGGCACTTAAAACTATTGCTGGGTCATTTTTCTGCCGAATCTACAGCAGGGCATGAATACATTCCTAACACGGGAGCCTACACGTATGGTAAGAATTGTAACAACTAGAAACAATAATCAACTATAACTTAGCTAAACTGCAACCTATTTTTTTCTGAATTCATGCATTTAGCTGTAGATCTCAGCACTATGAGCTACAATTCTAGGAAAGATGTCTTCATATGTAACAGATTTTTCTGAAGACTCGAGCAACTCTAAATAAAATTTCTTTTCTTTAGGTATAATATTTTAGACAGGAGACATATTCTGATTCCAAAACATCTGGAAAGTAACAAAGATCCTATTCCACAGCAGCTGAAGTCTGAAGAGACTCATAATTAATTTACCATTACTTAAGCACTACATTGCCACACATGGTGTTCACATGTTTGGACGCAACACCCTACAGGGAAGGCATTTTACCTTTTGCAGTTGTTGGTCCATTACTTACATTGGTGACCACTGCCAGAATGGCTATGCCTTGCATGATGGGCTGCCAGGCGCCGATGTCTTGTGCCTTCTGTGGAACCATGCGCCTGAATTGGGTTGTCAGCTTCCACGCATCCAACCGGATTTCCAACATGTTGTTAATAAGAGCCAGAAGAGGAGCCAGGGGAAATGATGCCACAAACAGAGTGACAAAGCCAAACTGTATCACTGTCAAAGGGAGAGACTACATTAGGCTTTCACTTACTGGAGATAATCATAGAAAAGCACGTATACTTTATATACTCCAACTGTGGGAAACAGAGACAAGAAAAAGTAGCTGAGTTCCTAGCAAATCTTATGAGAAGACAGGAGCCCACCAGCACTGAAAAAACCTTCTAGGTAGAGGGACAGGAAGATATTACAAGTCACAACACACCAAGGGGAACTATCGAAGGTATTTAAACATTCATTTATTTCTAATGTCTTCATCATGAAGACTTGGGAATCCAGTGACTATCTGTCACTGTGCTGGAAAGCCTGAGCTAACCATCATGTTATTGGTGTCTGGATGCTGCCACAAGCATGCTGGCAGTCCTGTGACAGAATGGGTGGTGGCAACACTGGAGATCTGTCAGCTCTGAAGAAACTGGTACTGGTGACTGCAGAACTCTGGCAGAGCAGTCTGACACAAGGCTCTGCTGTACAACACCGGAACACGGCAGTGGTCTGCCTTCTGGATGCATTTCTCAGAGGATGGGGCAAAGAAGCAGCAGCTCTCCTCTTTGTACAATCATGTCCTGTTTCCTAGTTACAAACTGGATTGAGGTGTAGCTGCTTAACAAAAGCTTGCAAACCCATCTACAACGGTTCATCAAAAAATGTCTTGGTAAACAATGTCTCCTCTGTCTATAAGCGTATTAAGCATTGCTTATATGAAGATCTTCTCTAGGGCATGTTTGTATCCAGGGATAGCGAATCCAAACTAAACTGCCACTTACCCATTTCAAGATACTCATAAAACAGTCCAAGTTTTCCAATGGGCTGCAGGTGGTAGTCCTGTTCCCAGCGTGGAACAACTTTTTCTGATCTAGCAGCTGCACAGTATCTTCCAATCAGATTCTTAACCCAACTATCAGCCAGGGAGAAAAAGACCACTAATATTGGTAAAATAATGTGAAAAGTTCAGTAAATGGAAAAAACTGACATTTGTGCTGTTACAGCTTTGAAAGTGGATTTACTTATTCTTGAATTACTGAAAACTCTCTTCAAACATGAGTATAATCTTCTGTTGTCTTATCCTCAAAGTAGTCATTTACAACCATAAATGAGAGTTTTAAAGGGTAATATATCAGAATCACAGTTATTTATACTTGTGTTGAATGACCATATAAAATTCAAGGTAACAAAAAAAAAAGTTAAATGTAAGCCTGTGGTTAGACAGATTAATTCCTTCTGATCACAAAATTCACAGAATGCTTGAGGTTGGAAGGGAACTTTGGCGGTCATTTGGTCTAACCTTGCACAGGCAGGGTCACCTAGAGCTGGTTGCCCAGGACTATGTCCAGATGGCTTTTAAATATCTCCAAGGATGGAGACTTCACAGTCCCCCTGGGCCACCTGTGCCAGTGCTTGATCACCCTCACAGTAAAAAGGAATGTCCAGAGGGAACCTTCTGTGTTTCAGTTTGTGCCCATTGCCTCTGGTCCTGTCACTGGGCATTAGTCACTAAGGTTAGTCTGCCTCCCTCTTCTTTACTCTTGCCCTCCAGGTATCTGTACACCTTGATGAGATCCCCCTGAGCCTCTTCTTCTCCAGGTTGAACAGTCCCAGCTCTCTCAGTCTCTCCTCCTATGTGAGGTTCTTCAGTCCCTTAATCATCCTCGTGGTCCTTTGCTGGACTTTCTTCAGTATGTCCATGTTTCCCTTATACTGGGTGGGCCAGAACTGAACACCGCACTCCAGATGGCCTTCCCAGTGGTGACCAGAGGTGAAGGATCACCCCCCTTGACCTGCTAGCCACAGTCCAACTGATGCAGACGAGGATACCATTTAGCCTTCTCTGACGCAAGGGCACATTGCTGGCTTAGAGTGAACTTGGGTGTCCACCAGGATCCTCAGTCTCCTTTCTGCCAAAGTTGCTTTCCAGCTGGGTGGGCCTCAGCATGTAGTGGTGCATGGGGTTGTTCTTCCCCTGGTGCAGGACTTCCTCTTACTGAATTCCATGAGGTTCTCGTCAGCCCATTTCTCCAGCCTGTCAAGGTCCCTCTGGGTGCTAGCACAACCCTCTGGTTTATCTGGCTGGTATCATCAGCAAACTTGCTGAGGGTGCACTCTGTCCCCTCACCCAGATCATTAACGAAGATATTAAACAGGACTGGGCCCAGTATAGGCCCTGGAGTACACCGCTAGTGCCTGGCCTCCAACTAGATTTCATGTCTCTGATGACCATCTTCTAAGCCTGGCCATTTAACAAGTTTTCGGTCTATCTCACTGACTGCTCATCCAGCCCACACTTCAACAGCTTCTCTACTATTTATTTATGGAAAACAGCGTCAATGATCGCGCTGTAATCCAGGCAGACAATATCCATCGCTCTCCCCTCATCTACTGAGCCAGTAATTTCTTCATAGAAGGTTAGCAAGACGGTCATCTATGACTTCCCCTTGGTGAGGCCATGCTGACTACTCCCGATGACTTTCTTGTCCTTCACATGCCTGGAAATGGTTTACAAGATGAGCTGCTCCTTCATCTTCCTACGGATCAAGGTGGGGCTGATCTCATCTGAAAGGCTTGCATAAGAATTTCAGAAAACTGAGGACTTGGCTGTAGCCTTTTCAGCAGTCAAGGAATTATGTTAAAGAAAAGGAGAGTGGGGTTGACACTCATCATTTCAGCACCCAAATGTTATTTGTAATCCTGAGAAGTGAATTCAAAATTCTGGTCAGATGAATGTATTTCCTATACATGGAAGGCGAAGTCAGTTGTGCATGGCTAGAACTGAGGTCTAAAGGAGCTGTATCTCAGCAGCACACGCCAGCCTCAACCCTACATAATATTTACAACACGCCTTGTAGTGGGTTCTCCATGCAGCAAAGGAGCACAATCTGCAGGCACTACTTATGGCACTCAGGAGGGCAGGAGTAAACTGGGAGTTTCCTACTCCAAGCAACATAACAGCCATAATTAGCATAGTATCAAAAACAAGTCCTATGAGAAGGAACAGAGTCCTGAACAGTACAGTAACCTAAATTAAATGAAGGGCATTCATGGATAGCACTCTGTTTATTGTTTACTTTAAAACATGACCTTCCAGAGATCTGCTCCACTGAAAGAGAATGTACAGGCACTATGAATGTCAAACATGACTGTAAAACTAAATGATTTAAATTATAGTAGTTATTTACGCATGATTTTTAAAAGCTGAAAACAAATCATACCACTCAATATCAAGCAACAGCATTTAGTTCAGCATTTTCAGAGCTTCTGTTGCCTCAGTTTTAAGTATCCAACCTGAAACACTAATTTGAAGAAGTAGGAAGAATTTCTGATTAGAACCAAAATTAGTCAGAACAAAAGAGACAGAAGCTGAGAGCTACCAGACTGAAAATATCCAACTGTCCAAAAAGGCCCCAGAAGACTAGTCTTATTCTTTTAGGATAAAATACACACCTATCAAATTTAGTGACCAAATATCTGAACGCATCAAGCATAAGCAGTATCTTTCCAACATGAAAGACTAGATTACTTAATCATTTGAACTTACGGAAGAAGCACTTCTTGAATGTTGTTCCAGATTGCTTTACCTCCTACTATGATGGCAAGCTGAGTTGTGAGTTCGAGGAGACATCCGCCTGGATCACACTGAAGGTTGGGAAAGACATGAAAAATCTTTGAAGTTGATAACTTCTCAGGCACGAATGAAACATTTAAAACAATGCATTCGTATTTTATTATAACATTCCTTAAAGCAATGCAAGACTATTTAGGCAAACCTTTCCAGTTCTGTATGCAAAAGCCAGTTCCAGACCACATATGGTCATATGTGGTAGGCTGACAGGACACTAGCAAAAGAGCAAAACACCAGGTGAAGTCATGTAAGTTTGTACTGTGCTGTCACCAGGCAAGGGTCACCGCCAGAACAGGAATGCTTCTACTGACCTTCTCCCCCTCCTGTTGGTGCTGATTTACAGGTTGTTGGACTATGGGAAAATAAGTTTGTCTGGGTATTCACAATACATTTCTAAACTAACTGGTCATATTTATTTATTCTGTGGGTCACTTAGAGAGGCAACTGGCTTGGGAGGCAGCCAGTTTTTGAACCCTCATGTCATGTTAAACACATACAACTATGTTACAACTCCTAACCGCAGACAAATACCTGGAGTAATGGCTCCTACTGTTTAAAACAAACGCGATCATACATTCTTACCTCTTCATTGCGATACTTTCCTAGCCAATAAACTGGATTTCCAGGGTGACCTACAAATTTACCCTTGAAGAAGGCTATGTAGAAGCATGAAGAATAGTAGTTGACAAACTGGAACAAGAACATCTTTGTGGTCAGACTGTTTTCATAATCGGTCTGTGTCCTTGGAAGTTCTGCAATTAAAAAAATATATTGAAAAAAAAGTGCCAGCCTACAAGTAATCTATGAGCTGCTTCAGGGCCTCACTTGGAAAAATATATGTATGCCTTGTATTCCTTAGTATAGCTGACAAGATTATGAATTAGATTGTACATAATCCCCATGTATACTGTAACTATTATGCTAATTCTAAAACTATATGTGTTGTAAAAAGGAAATAATTTGTTCCCTGACAATAAAGAAAAAGAACAAGCACAAGTTCTGATAACTCCGGGAGAAAAAAAGCACCCAAATCCAGCCAACTCAGGAAGATGCAAATGTAACACTTTGAACCGATGAAATAGTATTAAATGAAACTATATTAAAACACTGCACTACTTCACACATCGAAAATAAAATAGCTACTTTAATATTGATGGGCTGCATATAAAGAATAATAATATTTGTGACTTTATCTATTTAATAACACGGGAATGGTATCTAGCTTTGGAACAGTGACCTTATTTCATTTATTTACAAGAAAATAGTTATTCTCCCCATAAACAAAAGCTAATGTAATTGAATGTATTATGCCTTACTGATCTGTTTTCATAAAGCTTGGTTATTATAGTAATTTTCTTTGCTTTGTCTGTAGAACAGGCACAAAACTGTAAACAATTGATCTTTCATGCTGGCTATACAAGGAGTTTTCAGGCAAAGAGCGGAATGTCGTATTCCTTTGATACTGAGAAGGTCTGTATTTGAAACTTTCTAGATGGTATTGCATGATTTGGTGGGAAAATTTTGAAATGTGTGGTATGGGTGTTCATTTGTCAGAATTCTTATTATATGTATAAATGCTGTTGTTTTCTTGCTATTTTACCCCGAGTTTCTATCTGCGGTATGGCAGCAGCATACCAAAGTCAGTAATCAGAATCGCCACTTTCTCATAGATGACATTGAGAACCATAATGACGATAAAGCTGATTAGCGAAGCAGTTACTGAAGTGGCTGTCTGCGGAGTCAGGTACTTGCGGATTGCTTCTGTCCCACTAACGTGCTGTGACAATGTTGAAGAAAACACCAGGAAAACCGAGAGTCTGTAGACAATGACTCCAACGACTGAAGCAATAATCAAAAGAATCTGCCAAGGGAATGCAAGAAAGATGTTAGTGTTGAACCACAGCCTTTGGGAAAGAGTTTTAAATACTTTTTACAATAAGCGAAAGGAAACCTATTGTGTGCCTGTCACTCTGCTACGTATGATGAGTGCAAGATGATGCTCAAATGAGATATTATAGAAAGCAATAAATTTAGAATCCATAAAAGAAGTCTTTTTTCACGCAGCAAAGTAAATCTGCTGGAAGGAAAAGAGATGGTCTGGTTTATGACTAATAAGAAGTTTTGTACCAATGCAAGCGAAGACAATGAGACGAAAAATCAAATCCTATGCCTCAAGGCAGGTGATGATTCCAGGAGTTAGGAAGAAACCTCCCTCTTCTGACACTGGGCAACTGGCAAGATGGCAAATGTGTTAGCAGGTCTGCACTGACCATGGAGGGGGCTGTACCCTCTCTTTCACGTGGTAATATTACCGACTAGGGATCCCGCAAAGGAAAAGACAAATTTTAAGTCAAATAATGTGATCTACAGGAGTTGTAATAATGATCCATGCATCTCACCTTGCTTGTCACCTCCCCTCTCTCTGCTTCTCCTGCTTTTATTTCTTGCTAGTTCTTTAGCTGTTATTCAGATTAAGGTCCTCAGAGCTGCAAATCATTTTTTCGCTACCTGCAAATTGCTGTGAATACACTTGCTTCCCCCCTCCCTGCACATAATAAGAGAGTGTAATAATCCAAAAAGCAAATGCAAACCAAATACGTTCCCTTCAACATGAAGTCCTGCCTATTTAAATCCAACAGCCAGCCAGTATTCTTTCCTTTGTGTTTAAGACATGCTAACACTGAGGCTCTCCTGGGCTGCGAGCCACCACTCTTATCTCCTAGCTGCCTCCTGTCACCTAGCATGCGGTCTTTTCCAGCTGCTGTTTGTGCTACAGGCAAGGGGGACCTGCAGCGTGCTAAAACACTGAGCTTTTCAAGATGACCTCTCTGGGCATGCTCACCATGTTATTTATTGCTTCACGGGTGATTGGACTGTTTTCAAGTTTCGGTTGTAATTAAAGCAACAGCTATGGAAGATTGGAAAGTGCCCGGTTTTGCTCCGTTAAGTGAAATGAAAACCCTGAAAAAGGTCCAGGACTGTGAGACATGATGTTGAAGCAAACAGCTGGAACAAGTAGGATAGAGATACAAACCAAAGTCTCACCCCTAATCCCCCCACCAAACCCAAAGACATTTGTCTCAAAGTAATGAGGGGAAAAAACAGTGGACTACATTTGCAGGCATAACTCACAAGCTACCACTGCAGGATATTTTGATACGTATTTTCTACTTGCTGTGTGCTAATGAGCATTTGATTCCTACAGCTACCTTCTTCATGTGCGTCCATGCCTTACAGGCTTGGTTTATCCATCTGATGGTAATCCAGCTTAACCCTTTCTATTGTTATGTTCTGTTCAGTTCAGGAGGATCTTTTTATAGACGCTTACTAGAAAAGTGAATTCATGAGGTGAACGAATAACAGAAGAACTTTACCCAGAAGAAGACTGCACTTGTACAGAAAGTCATCCGTATGCACTTCCCACAGGCAGTGTATGGCACATGTTCTTCTTGCTGTAAAGGATTCAGAAACAGATCAAGGGTCCAGCCCATCTTTTCTTTGTATTTTTTGCGTGCTCCAATTAAGCCCTTTATGATATGGAGGGCAGGAAAAATGTCCCCAGTTTTGTTTCCTTTCCTGCTTTTTTAACACAGTATCACAAGGCTGGAAAAGACCTTTGAGATCATCGGAAACTCACATTTATTCATAATTTGTTCAAAAGTCTTTTTTTGCTGCTGCCCATTCTAAGACAAAAATTACCTCCATAAAGGCTGAGTGTCCCCAGCTCTTACTGACTTCATCTATGACAGGGTGCATAGTCCTGTTCAATGGACCCATCCTTCTTGGCTGGTCATGGCATCCAAGGTCATCATCTTTCAAATCTCATCAGCTAAAATTAGCAGACACTATAATTTTGGTCCTTGATCTCCACATTTCTCTATTTATCCCATAGGAACTTGGCTTTCCCAAGGAAAATGCTTACCTCAGTATGGTGGTGTGAAACCTCACTGAGTCTTTATGGGTTCTCTAGGATCAAAATCATTATGCTTTAGCACATTCTTCACTTTTGAACTGGCTGAAAGGAACTTTCTAGCTATGGCTTTATACATTAAACGTAGCATAGGTTTATAGGCTTTTAAACAGAACCAGCATTTTTGTAGTACAAGATATAAAAAGAAGATTTATATCGGGTAGTTTCAACTATGCAGGTAATACTGAAACTTTTCAAGTGCCCTTTAATAAACATTAGTATAATATAAATGGAATGTGAAAGCAATGCAAATGATCAGATAAATGCCAGAGTAACTGTTGACAGAGAATAATAAAAAGTGAAGCTGATCTGGATTGAGATACAGAAGCTAAAGCTACTAAAAATGTGTAATAAATAGAGATCTAAACTAAGATCCTCATAAATATGAATCCCATTTCATTGAAATGAGGATTATCCTTGTCCTTGCGAGTTTGCTGTTATTGATCGTAATTGCATCCACATGTACTTGACAATAATATCTATTTATATATGTTTCAAACAGAAACATCTTTGGTTAAAAAAACAGTCTTGGCATGATTTATAATCTTTCCCTCTATTTCCCCCTTTTTTCCTCATGCATTCTTCAGCAAAGATAGCAAATGTTGAGTGATCTTGGCCTCTAGCAGCAACACTGAATCATTTCTTGGGAGATTTAATAAAATAGACTTTGTCTCTTAAGCTGGGGATGATGCCTCCTTCTGTTTGTTTAAGACACAGGAACCTCAGCAGTGCAAGCTCCTCAAATAGGTAGCTACCAGGTGCCTACAGTTATAGTATAAATTCCCTCCCATGCATCTGTACTTTATAAGTTCACTACTTCCAGGACAACTTATCAGCTGTCCTTGAAGCACTGCTGATTTATACAACTCCAGTCCAGATTCACCATTTTCAGAGTGTCGTAGTCTCACGTCTATTGCAGTAGCCATCACCAGTTATCAAAACTCTCCTTACCTGTGTGATTTCATTCACTACTACATGAGTGCACCGAGCTTCATATTCCGGGCGAACTTGTTCTTCTTGCTCTAAGTACTCAACTGTGTCCCATTCATACTCTAGTTCAGCCTGCCGTCGCTTCCAAAACTCCAAAAACAGAGTAACTATCCGGAAGATAGAAGAAGTGAGCAATACTGTAGATGACACTGCTTGAACCCCTGGTCTATAACGTGTGGCTCAGTTTTCTACACAGATTGTCACAGACATGGAACAAAACCCTAATGGGCCAACAAGACAGTGAAAATAACTGGATCTACTTCTTTATGCAATTATTGATTTGGATATATAGATACTTTAATAAGGGAAACCTCAAGTAAATGATGTTATAAGTACGTGCTAAAGAGTAAAGACAAACTTATTTGCTTTCTGCCTAAGGCTAGAATAAGAGCACTCTGGATTCCATACAGGCTGCTTTTGAAAAAGTTGATCATGGGATGCATAAGAAAGCAAGTTGGTTGGACAGATGAAGACAAAATGCTGGACACTGTAGGACTTCTACATCTGCCAAAAAATTGCCACAAGGACATGTTCATTCAGTCTGTAGGTTTTTTGTGGACAAATTATCAGTTTGCAAACTGATGACAGTTCAGGTAAAGCAGTTGAAACACACCTATCTTTCCTCCTTTGCTAGCACAAATCTGAAGGGGTTGCAGCTCCTTTTGCATGGAAGGGAGCTTAGAAACTCTCTGGGCTGGGTCTGCAGTATCCCTGGACTGTGCTCCTACAACTGGAAGCACTGGGAGACCAGGTACACAGATGCTGAAGTGCTACTGGCTTGACATGAATCAAGCCAAACTCATTACCTTGGCCCAAGACATGATATAAGTAAATCTGGCGTCAGAGGCAATGATAGATCCAGCTGAAAAGGATGCCAGCATACCCAGATGCTTTACTGCTGAAAATGAGTGGTGTGCCTCTGAAGCACTGCCTCCAGGAGGTGTTAGTGTCCATCACTGCACTCCTCATTACTCCTGCTGTCTGGGAGTAATTAGCCTTAACAGTGGTTTTTTAAGTCATTTTGGCCCCTCATCCTGAATGATGAAACATCAATGGCATGTAGTTACATGTCCAGACATTAAAGGTTACTTCCAAAATCAGGTGTGGTCACTAAACCCCAGAATGGAGCATTTAAAACCCAGAAAACTCCATAGGCTGGCTGTGAGATGACCTTGGCATGTGCACACAGGCAAAATCCCAGGAAATCCTCCTCCCTCGACTATTCAGGGGCCCCTTTCACAAGGACCTCTCTGCTTATGCATGCTTATAAGCACAAAGACCATTCCCAGCAGTGGAATGGATTCCTAGCAGGATCACAACTGTCTTCTCTTGCAGAACAAGGAGATCAGCTTTCCAAAAACCTCTAACGGCCGCCCAGCCCAAATCACAGGAAGCTACAGATGTACCAGTTCGCTCCAGTTGCAAACCCAGCTGCTGTTGGGGAGGCCAGAAGTGCAGGGTCCCCCTGTAGTAGCCTCTGTGCTAACAGTGAGGGAAGGCCACATAGCACGGGGACAGCGCTCTCAGCCCCAGTACACAGAAAACTTCTACTACCTAAAATAAGCCAGCAGCCAAGTTGTGTCGTTCAGAGCAGGGTAGGAGCTGCTGCTGGATTCGACATTTTCCTTTTATTTTGAACCAGCATTTTTTTAACAGTGGAAACAAATGATGTTTCAGAATCAGGAGATCCGAGCACTGATTCCATCTCACACTCATGATTTGTGATGTCCCCTTTTGCATGTCCCTCAACGCTGCCATTCAGTATGGCCCTGTCTCTGAAGGTGCGTCATCAGCGACTGAAAAGAAATGCCTGTACCGGAAAACATTTGTTTGTTTAACTGGTCATCATAGAATCACTGCATGGTAGAACGGTTTGGGTTGGAAGAGACCTTAAAGATCATCCAGCCCAATGCCCCTGCTAAAGCAGGATCTTGTTCAAGAAGGGGATCCATTGGTGACAGCAAGTGAAGTGGAAGCTGCCTCTGTTCATGACCATCATACCATCATGGGAGAAGTGAAAGAAGTTGGTCCTGAGCATTAATGTGCAGAGGGCTAATTACTGAGGTCAGATTCCCTGATGTTTTACAGAGCTTTAAGATCTTTGAAGAGAATACACTAAAAAACCCCCAGTTATTAAAAGTGTATTGAAGACACTGAAGCAGTAATATATCTAAAAATATAACACTATTTAAATTTTTTTGGACCAGGAGGCCTGAAAAAGTATTAAAGCAAGATGAAAATTACAGCTGGCATTGCACCAGGACCATGGATCACTTGGATTCAGCACAATTTTGACTGAATTTCTCTAATACAATTCCCCTCTTTATGTAGTGGACTTATGACAAGAATGCTAATAGACCTTGCAGCCATCACTATAACCATGCAGCTTAACTTTGTAATTATTATTTTTGGAACCATTCTTCAAAACAGAAAACACAATTTTAATTAAAAAGCAAATTGCAAATAAATTAGCTATTCAGATGATAGGAGAAGATTACATTAGTATTATACTTATAATTTTCTGTTATTTACACAATTTCCCACTGGTATTTTGATTTCAGCACATATTTTGGGAGAAATATTATTTTTGAAATTATATGTTTCATTTTATATTTCTTTAAAGCAGTGGCTATTTTGAAGCACTTTAGGTCATCACAGGAAAATAAAAATACAATGCATTTTACAAAGAAAGCAAATTATGTTTTCTTGTCAGCCTACTTATGCATTCAAAATGTTACGTGAGTTATTTTCTGTATAGTATCCTGTACATAGACCTAACATCAAAATTATTTCGGTAATTTCTGGATAAGACAGTGCAATAAAAGCTGGTTGACCAAATTGCTCATATGAACGCATTAAGCTGTTTCTGGGAAAAATAAACTCTGCCTAATCCCTTGAATATAGCACCAAGTGTTTTCATTTATGGGAAGCACCCTGGTTTCAGATACGTTTTCTCTGCTAAAAGATAAATCTAGTACTTGTGACTACTACACTTTTTGCAATCAGTTCCTTAATTAAAGAGAGGAGGAAAGAGTTCCTCTGAAATATAATAAGTGACTATTTTTCATTTGCCTTGCACAGTCACACAGCTGTTAATAGCACAGACAGCTCCAAAACTCTTTGGAAAACAAACCAGCTCTTCCACCAGATATATTCGAGCATCTGGCTGGCTCCTGCTGGATGAACATGAGGCAGCTCTAATCACTTCCCTTGGACTTTTCTCCAAGTCAAACAAAACAAAACAAAGCAGACACTGATGGTCAATTTTAAGTTCTACAATTCTTTGTTTTCTTATGATGCCAAAAAAGATTTCCTGTGAATGTAGGTGTCTTCTAGGGAACTACCTACTCGTGAATTCCTGAGTGCTAGAAAATGAAGTCGTCGTGAATTTATCCATGTTTTCTTGGCTCATGCTGGAGGCTTGGCCAAAATTAGATGACAAACCGAAGCTGTTGAAATCGACTTACCCCATATTCCCATAAATACTGCAAACACCAGCGTTCCAAAGCTATCAAACATACAGAGTTTCTGAAAAATGGAAAAGAAAAAAAAGGCTTAAAATATAATCGACCATTTTTTTTCTTCTACACTGACCCAGAACAGAAGCTCCTTACTGAACATATTGATTTTTAGCTTTTATGTAGTTTAATAAACAATCTTTATTGATAGCATTTCCTCAATTTCTGTCAATGCATACCACCCTCCTGTAAATTAAGGAAATTAAATGCAAAGCTCAGAATTAAAAATACAAGCCAAATATGCGGCAAGAGGATAATAAAATAGTGTGCTATCAAAATTCCTTCCGTCTGTTGCATAGGAAGAGGAGAAATGGTGCTTCTGGTCTGGGAACTCAGTATAGAGTTATGGATATTTAATTCAGCCACAAACAGGCAACGGATGCATTTGGTTGTCGTGAGGATGACAACAAATCAGACTAGTTAGTAAAAACACATTCTGATGAGATATTTCTGTATCCACAATTTGCCTTTTCTTTCCATTGTAGCTTTTCCCCTGTATTCTTATTTCTTTTACCCTTGTAGCTGAAGTAACACTTTCAAGCTGGGCAAAATATTTTTGATGAACAGCTGAATAATTACAGTTTGGGGAGTGAGTGAATCTATGGAAAGGAATGACAAAAGGCTAACACTAGCCTAGTGAGACAAGGTAAGGGAGAAAGAAAATGAGCTTTCCCTAGACAGGAACTCATAGCAAGAGTCTGGCTGTGTTATGGCAAACAGGACACAGCTGGGTCACAGCTTCTGTCACGGCCAACATCAGCCTCTCCCTGTACTGATCTTGTCCTTGACAGCACAGGCCAGTTTCAAGGTATGGATTCAGATAATTTCTTTCAGGAGGGAGGGGGCAGAATTTAGAAATGTCAAAACATGTTTTAAAAATTTCCTTAGCAAAATTGATTCAGACCTACTGGATCAAGGATAGTAATTTAATCTCCCCTCCCAAAGTAATGGAAGAAGTACTCCCAAATGAAACCAAAGTGATGAATTTTCAATTCACAAAACCGCTTTAGTCTTCCATCAAATATTCTGCAGCTATGTGAAATAAAAACCCCTATTTTTTTAATATTAAGATTAAATTGGAGCAATTAATGAATCAATGTTCTTTGTTTTACTTTTCAAAGTTCAGTCGCTGTATGAAAAGGAAGAATTATTTACACAGTTTGAGCAATTCTGGAGGGCACTGATGGAGAAACAATGTTGTTCTATAGGTAGTATTAGAGAAAGTGCAACTGAAGTTCAGTAGCATGTATAAATGTAGTTACCTTGGACGATTCACAAGTGATGGAGAGGTTCCAGTACGTACATACTTTATCACACTGAGGGCACATTATGATATTACCTCCTATGTTGGGATCACATACTTCTTGGCTGAAAACAAAACCAGTCAGTCATTCACCGACACTAAATTCTTTAGTACTTTTTCACACGAGGACAGTGCAATAATCTCAGGGGACTGAGAAAAAACTAACCAGTGATCTGCTCTCAAGAGTTCCTCCCCCAACCTGGCAACACATCCCCATTTCCATTCTTAGTCCTCATCTCAAAAATGGATGACACAGGAGGAAAATAATTTCCATCCCTTGTACATGGCGGTAACTCTCAAAACTGCTCACATTAAAACCAAAATAACTCTTCAGAGATCTCACACTTGTTGGTAGGAAACCCACACTTGCACGCTCGTGCATGCTATCATAGCAATTTTGAGGGCAGAAGGAAGAGGAACACTGCCTACCAGAGCAAGGAACAGCAGCAGAACCAAAACTGGCTTCCTAGCCCTTGAGGTCTTCTACAGAGGATCAGATTGGAAAAACTGCAGAGGGGGGCTGCTAGGGTGATTCAATGAATGGCAGATCTGTCTCCTAAGAAATGGCAAAACAGTTGCTATCTAACTAGTGTGGTAGAGGATGAAAGGTGATGTCATTGCTTTGTATAAACACATCAGTGGGGTAAATTCCAGAGAGTGAAATGAACTATTTAACTAAATGATAATATTGGCGTAAGGCTAAATGGGTATAAATTGGCTACAGGAGTGAGCTCTGGAATGGTTCGTCAGCATGTTTTATGAAAATAAACACCCTTCCAGAAGGGGGTATACAATGTGGTGGTCTGCAGATGATTTGATATAATGACTCAGGTATTCTTCTTGGATCACTGTGCTATAGTTGAATGTTGACACGTTCTGATCAGAGAATCTATGTCATGGCTATGGTCTCTCCTCCTGATGTATCCTGGGCAGCTGAAGTCCCCCGTGCTGCTGCTCTTGCTCTGTTCTTCTCTCAAAATAGAGGAAAGAAATTTTGAGGGTTTTATCAAAGTCTTCAGGTATCTCCTTTAAGGATTACCACAGTGAAGATGACGTATTATGGTAATTTGGATTGACTTCTGATTGTCAGTCTTTTCTTTGTGTTTCTACACTAGGTGTGGTGAACCTAATAAAAATGTTGAAATAACAGACTCTCAGATGTCTATCACTGTAATGGTCCACATACATCCTTTACTCTTCTTATCTCATATTTTATGCCTTTACCTCGAAATCCACAACCGTTGCTCTCAGACCTCTCATTTTGCCCCTTTTTTCAATGCAATGTCTTGCAAAACCTGTCCAGTCGCCCTCTGCAGGGAACTGATCAAAATTGCAAGTCATATTAAAGTAGATCTGATCAGGTACCTCCATGTGCAGTTGTCCTTTGTCAGGCATCCATACAGAAAACAGCCAACTCCTACCACAGCAGCCATGATCAGCATGTTAGTGTAAAAGCCCAGCCAAGCAAAGTAGATTCCAATTTTCTCTCCATAATATTTCCTGTGGAGAGGAAACTAGGGTTTTTTCATGAAATGCAAGTACATTCACATTTCTGTTTCAAATGGTTCTTCATTTCATACGTTTTATGCCAACTTGTCATATCCCTTTGATTTGAACTTTAGGATTGCAGAAGTATTACAGATGTGTATTTCTGTCACCACTTCTATGCTTTTATAAGAAGATAGTAAGGGGAGGAAAAAAAGGAAAAAAAGAGAAAGATTATACCTTGCAAAGAAAAATTTTAAGTGGTTGCCTTTTCATGAACCCATTTATCACGAAACTGTGCTAAAAAATGCTTCCATACCTAAGCTGATATGGATGCTCTCAATACTGAGCCGTGCCTCTTTGACACCCCCCAAACCAGACCTGTTATATAAATTCCCACTTCACTTTACTCCAGCCTCAGCCACACCAACCTGATGAAATCCAGGGGCTGCAGTTTGAAAATATTTTTAGGATGAGCCCATTCTTTGTAGAGAAGATATCGTTCACTTGGGCAGTCAGGATCGGTTGAGGGGTGCCTAAAACTAGACTGCAAAACAGAAAGAGCGTGAGAAGAAGATACCATTGATCTAATGAGCACAGATCAGCTCCCATCTCTGCCACGAAGCCAGAGCCTGGAACAGTCTTTTTTGTCCAGTCTCGCTGCAAGCCAGGAAACGGAGCAGGAAGGCAGCTCTGGGAGTGCACCAGGATTCAGGACAGTAAGTTGTCAGAAAGGCACCGAACGGTAAAGCAAATGCTTTACGTATGTGAGCTGAAAATAACAGAGACTCATCATGAACTCAAATCTAGGCACATGTCAGTGTCTTGGCATTTAGGAATAAAAAAACCAGAAAAGGATTCATTCTAATTAGAGAACAGGAATGGATTAAAATGGATTTTAAGTAGCTCTAACATGCTAACATGCCTTGCTTTAAAATAATAATGTACTGGAATGAAGGCTGGAAAGTCTAAGGGATAAATCCAGGGCTTCTACTCTCTTTATAAAATTTAGAAGAGAGTTCACATGGAGATAATCCTTGTGTTTTAAGTTATTTGAAAACCTATTTCAATAAAGCCTGTTTAATTTGAGGGAATTTTCCATTCTATATCTGTGATGCAAGAAGCCAGTGACATTTGTAGAAATCTATAGGTTACTTTTGATTCTCAGAGTAGTTGCAATATAAAATTTTAATTGTATAAAAAGACATTCATTAATTTCTAGGCATACTGAGTCCAAATTCCCCATGTTATCATAGACGTAGCCTGCAAGGAAGGTTTTAAATCTTTAAAAAGAAACCTTAAAAATGGATAGTCATGGATGATATTAATTCTGTCCTGTAAAGCTTTGGGTTACTTAGAAGAAAGATGATTTGTTTTGATTCTGCCTTAAAGATTTCCTTGAAATCCTTGGAGGCCTCCTGAATATTTTAAGCAGAGTCCAAACAGCTGAAGCAGTTACCAGTCCTGATCTTCCAAGTTCTCAGTGTCTTCTCAACAGAACACACCTTGTTTACAGAACGGTGACTCAGATAGGGGGGAGGTGTGGGAGTGTAAGTATATCATGGATACAATGCAGAAAATCAGCCCTCAGTCTTTGCTTACTGTATTCCTTTTGTAGCCTCACTTGGAGTTTTTCCTTAGTCAAATACTCTGAAATCTGGATTTCTTACTACTGCAAGATGAAATTCAACCTAGTTAAGCTTTTCTCCACATGACTCTGACATCACCTGTGAGACGCTGGACTGACTCGACAGAGCCTTCCTGCAGAAATGTGAGTTTCCCTGCAGGTATGTCACAATGTTTGGGAACTGTGGGGATGTTTCTCACCATGTGAGACTGTCACACATACTAAGACGAGATTTCTATTCCACATCTTTATCAAAACTCTTCGTATTTTATATTAATTTTAATACTGAAATATTGAATACTAAAAAAAGGGCCAGTATTACAATTGATTTAGAACCGATGATACAGCAAGTCATGGGAGCTCTCACTCAGGCCAGGTATTTTACTCCCAGAAAATACAAGGTTAACATTTCCTAAATGAAATTTATTGTTTTTCAGTTGTGTCACTACATTTTTAACCAACAGTGCTTTGGAAGAAAAACTCTTTAGCCAAACTATGTCCTGTTCTACTATGTGGACGTAAAAACCAGTCAAGGAATAAGGCAATCAGTAGTGCTTGTACCTTTTGATATGAACCTTACACATATAGCTCAGACCTCTATTTTGAAATATACCTTAGTTACAAGCAGTGGACTTACGTCATGAAGGGGAAATGCTGCTTTGTAGATTCCAGTGTCCAGTAATTTATTAATGCCAAACTTTTTCACATTGTTTTTGGTTGCATATTCCACACGGGACAGAATAAAATGAACCTGAAAATTATAAAACATTTTTGTGTCTCTTGCAACCTGGAAGTAATTATACACAGCTATACGTGTTTCAGCATATAATCAAGTTAGAAAAGCGTAAGCATTGACACAAAATTAACTGCACGGGCATATAAACCATTCAGATCCCTTCTTTTAAATTCAGGTGGAACAAATGGGACAAATGTAAGGGTTTTTTCCCTTTTGGATTGCCCAGGCTGTTTCATAAATGACACAGGACTACTGCATCACAACTATTTCTAATTTTTCACAATGGTTTCATGAAGGTAATTGCACTGATTTGATTACAGGAATCTTTTCTTTATAAGATTAAATGCTAAAAGTACTCCATGTACTTACAATTCGGCTTCTCGTCGCAGGATTGAAAAATGTGTCTTTGTCTTGAATATAAAAGTTGGACAAATGCTCCTTTTGAAAAGGCGCAGTGAAAAACTCTTGCTCGGGTTTGATGATATTTTCATCCACTCTGAAGAGTCTACTAAACCAGTTGAAAGCCGAGTCTCGAGTTTTCAGGTCATTGGGTTGCAGAGGCAATTTGATGTGCATAACCTCAGCATATGTGCACAGCACTTCCCAAGGTGCATGCACTTTCACAAAAATAAGTTTTTCATCCAAAGCCTAAAATGAAAGAATATTAAAAATATGTGTGTGAGAAAATGAAAGCAAAGGATTTTTCATAACAGTTCTTAAACTATCCAGAATTTTCTTTCTCTTTACAGCTCACAGATGACCTATTCAAGGTTGCATTCTTTGTCCATCTCAGTGAATGTATCATTAACTTTATAAAAGCACTGATATGAGATGGAAACACTTGGGCATATAGAGATATATTAAAATTACAACTCAATGTTTACATCTCTGTAAAGTATTTTACAAAGCAATTTCAATTAACCACCCATACAGGTTAACTAGGAATGTCTGTACTTGTAGCCTGGCAGGGCAGTTACGGATTTGGAGATGTGAGTTCAGGTACAGCCTCGGGATGTCACGACTTGAAGGAAGCAGCCTAGGCACCCATGGGTGCCCTGGGGCAACATGAATATCCAGCTTCGTAGAGAGAACGGCAAGAGGGATAGGGGAATGAGCTGAGACTACTGAGAAAGGGGCACATTTTCTCCCAGCTGCACGCCCAAACTAGCACCACTGTGCAGTAGGAACCCTGACAGCTGCTCTTGCTGCCTGTGAGCCTTCTATGAACGCCCTGCGTCAGTGAGTCTCAGCCACAGGGAATTGCATTACACAGCTCATTGCCTTGGGAACACTGGTCAGAGAGCTGATCTAGCCTGGAGAAACTTCCAGTTTCAAAAGTTTTTAGGTCATGATCACAGCAGAATTACTGAAAACTGTAAAATGTAACAACAGGTCCATGACAGTCTTCCAGCAAGCAGTTTACTTTCTTATGAATATGAAGAGTCGGACTGCATCCTTGGGCGTGCAACAGGAGCTTTTACTGCAGAAATCAAATAAATACCATGATGCCACAGATTCTGAATCTAATTTAGGAGGGAGGAGCAAAATGACCTTTTCTGAAGGCCACTATAGACATATGACAGCAATTTTACACTGGAAGTGATTGTCCTGTATGGGGAGAACTGGGCGGCATGCTGGAGCCCTGCAGGGCAGGAAGGAAAGGGGTTTGGAGGGGCTCTAAACCTCCCTGATAGAGACAGCAGCTCTGGCAGCTGTTGTGCATTATCCCAGCACTTGTGAACTGCCCACAGGTCAATTTGCAGCCTAGAATATACAAAGCATGATAGCTACAACTGTTTGCACTATGCTAGACCCTGCGAGGAACAGGGTCACGCGCAGGACCCCTACACTGCTCTCCTGGCACAGGAATTCTGCCTTGGACACCCACTGGCTTCCCATACATCTTACACAACTACAGCAGGGGGAGAACCCTCCTCAGAGTGCAGCAGTAATTTTTGTCTTCCAAGTGCTGAGCAAACACAGCGTATTTAATCTCCCCACTTCCCACCTTTTACTTTGCAGAGGAAGGAACAGACACAAAGTTTAAAAGATTTTGCATCGGGATCACAGAGATGCTACTGACAGAAAAAAGGTGGGCCTTTTTCTCAGAGATAAAAGTTACAGTGAATTCATATATCCAATTTCTGTATTCCTATAGGGGCATCTTTGCTCTCAGAAACAGCTGATGACACAGATAAGAAAACTCACCGATCTCGTTGCTTCGAGTTGCAAGCCGTTGTTTATCAGGTTTGATTCATATACTTGTCTCTTCCTCTGTTAAAAGGTTTTGAACACTGTAAAACCTCTGCTCCAAATTTCGTAAATATTTATGCATAGAAGAATCAAATTGCCTCCCAAAACCAAAGGATCGTTAGGTTATCTCTATTGCCCACTTGTCAGCTACCATGGTGATAGGTATAGCCTTACCTTCTACTCCAGATCAGGGTGGTTTTTTGTCTGATAAGCAATATTGCTCTCAAATGCAATTGTGGAGAATTAACCCTCTTCATTTCTGGTACATTACAGAGGTTAAAATGTGCCCTAAGTTTTGAATCTTGAGAGCCACTACCCCTGAAACTTGTGATCTTCACCTTTAGTCACCATCTGAACTACTGAGAGCAGCCTCCTGCCTCCCATTAATCTGTCCTACAGCAAGTCTTCAGCTCAAAGGCTTTCCATCCCTTTTTCCTTCCAGCAACCTGTAACTTTATCCTTCTTTCACATAATCATATGAGTCCACACAGTGGTTCAGACTGGAGTAGCCCTCTGGATTTTAGTTCGTGAATAAGGTTTTCCAAAGGAAGAAGCTGAGAGCTGTAGCAGTTGTAGCATCTGTGGTGCTACTCCAGGAGCATTTAATGTCCCCAGAAGGCCACAACAAGTTTTCCTCAGTAAAGATTAAATTCATGGATCATTTAATTCCACTTCACAGTACCAGCAGTTGGCAGGTAGTGAGTTACAAAAAATATGCAATATCTTTGCAATCTTGAATTTGCTTCTATTTACACATGACCTTGGCACAAAACCAGAGACATGTGGCCCCTCTCCCCTCAAAATATGAAATACACAAGCCCATAAGGGATTTACAAGAAATTTTGAAACTTCGTGTGAAGTAATCCAATTTAAAAGCTATCTGCTTCAACTGGATAGTTCCCTAATGAGCTATTTATTTATGTAAGTCAAGGCTAGCCGGCTCTTCTCGGACTACAGACTGTGTGTCAAAACACCAGCATGGGTGAGGGGGCTCCTGTGGGCAGTTGCACCTGGAGGGGAGGCCTCTGTGAGCACTTTGCCAGCAGATGAAATGAACACACTGCACACTGACAGCTTTATTCCTGAACCAGGCTAGATGAGGCATGCAGTGGGGTTCTGAGAGTGACTTGGTGACTATTTTCTTACTCCCAGATTGTTTTCATGCTACTGACCATTTTTTTTTTGCTGTTTATATGCCCTGGATTTTTGCCTACCCCTACTGGAACACTGAGTTTTTAAAAGAAGAGTAGTCCGATGGTTTCTGTCGCCTGATCCTCTATAGCCGGACTAATTGCCTTAAGGTCTGTGGTTAAGACCCAGTCCCTCTGTGAAGGACCAGAGTCAAGGCATGACCCTTTAGACAAAGACTTGGGAACCTGGATAGGTACATGGGAACTGGCTCTTCAGGACCAGTCCCAAGACCTACCTGCTCTAAAGGACAAAATAACAATGCTTCAGCAAAAAGGGCAAACATCTTCAGCGGTTCCACAGGAACAGGTCAGTTGTATCTCCGTATAAGTTCCATCCAGTTCTTTAATGTTTAAAGACTGTTCTAAGTCTCCAGGGTAGAAAAATTTGTTTTTCCAAAACTCTAGTAAGTCTTGGAATGAATAATTATAAAATTGGGAAATAGAAATCACCCACCCCATTTTTATTTGTTAGTGCTCAACTGCAGCACTTGTTTGTGACAATGGCCATGATCAAATAATTTCATATTTTATTAAAAGGTTTTGGATTTTCTGCCTTTTTATTCCAGTGAGTATCACCTTTTTCTCAGCTTAAGGACAAAAAAAGCCAAATCTTTCAATATTTCGTTCTTTCATCAGTGTTTATAACATTTCTCCTTCTATTTTCTCAGGATAAAACCACTAACCCAAACTTTGAAAGCACTCTTTGTGGAGGTATCTCTCCACATCCCAGTAACCCATTTGTTTATTGGTGTTACTACAACGCTCTTTATATTTTCTCATTGTATATATAACATTGTGTGTATATATATATGTAATAGGCACATTTCTAATATATTCTAATTCACATTCTAATATATCTAATACAGCCTATTATTTAGAATGTTAGTGGTAGCTGTACCTTGAAGAGAACACTTAATATAGCTGTTTCCTGTGGCATCTTTGTACTAACAGCCCTTAGAATCCCAAATATGAATGAGTTTTTTCCTTGCAGCAACATATTTCCTTGCAGTTTTCAGCATTTCATAGGTACTAGTGCTCTCCATTCTTCTTCAAAGCTAAAGGTTTGCAGTCATCTTGGCTTTCTAGTAAACTACACGATGATTTCCTCTGCAATTTTTGTTACATCACAACCCAATCCCATTAACGGATTATTGATACATACAGTTGTTCATTACTCCACTATTATCTCCTATGCCATTTCATCCTAGCTTTTTGCTTCTTCCATATTCATGTGTTCTTTGTAAGGTGAATAATATTGAACCATGAAGGTATCCCAACTTGAGTTCTCCTTGTTTCAGCAAATAAAAAAAGGTAGAGGGCTAAATACCTGTTTCATTTCTTCCTAACTAACACAAAGATGGGTGCAGGGCAGTTCTCATTTGTAGAAGTCTAACACTTCTTTTTTTAATCTTGCCGTTCAGATTGCTTTAATAATTTATTACGGCAAGGAGTTCCCCAAATTAATTTTGCCCTCAAAATCTTAGAGGAATGTTGACAATATTAAGGTTTCTAATAATGCATTAATGCAAGTGGTGAGAAACAAAGCCCCTGGGAGCCCTTGCTAATTAGGGGCTTTGCTGTTTTATATAAATGATTGAATTATGCATATGATGATCTATGGAGGAGCTAGACTTTTACCCAGAGCAGTCCATAGTGGTTTTGCATTGACTGGGGAATACAGCATAGAGATATGATAGCTTATTAGGCTGGAAGATGGAGGCTGTCCAAAGCTTATTTTAGTATCTGGCATTTTGCTTGGCTACCTGCAAGGCTAAATTGTAATAATAATGTAACCATGGTAATGCTGCTGATCTAAACCTGGCATAGAATTCAATGACTGAACGGCTAGCTAATAGATTGGGACACTGTGGGATGCATAATTACATACAATCTTAAGAAAGTGAAAGCATAGTGTACATAAATGCCAAGGATTACAGGCATGTAGAAGGGTTAGCTCTTGGGAGCTGCTTTTTCACCATAATGCTTTCAACGTCTGGTGATTGTCTTGCCAAGCTGAGGAGGCTAACAAGATTGTAGGTCTGGAAATTGGTAACAGACCACTAGCAGGTTTTTTTCTCTGTGTTCTGTAAATGGTAGGGAGCACTTGCTTTGATTGCAGCGACAGAAGAATGCCAATTCATGCCTTTGTTTCCTTTCTTTAGTGCAGAGAAAAGTTCCCCACAGCAATATCTGTGTGGCTTCAGGGGAAAAATCCTAAAAAGGAAGGACTGCCTGAATAGCCACCTCTACCTTACCTGACAGGCAACAGATAAATCACAGTCAATAAGAGAAAGAGCACGGGGCTCAAAGCCTCCCCATGGAAAACAGCCAAAGGGAGTGGAGAGGATCAGTGTATCAATATTAGCTGCCAACTCTCAGTTTCTTTGATGGTATTTGGAAGATTTTTGGATAGTCCCAGCTGTCAGCATCAGGAGAGGAATTGATTGAGAAGCTCTGCTTCCGTCAATTTCTTTCCCTTATGTTTGAAGATAACAATAAAAATGTGAAGCAGAATATGCTATAAAGGCTGATACAAAAAAAAGTAAACCCAAATACATATTTTCTGGTATACCCTGTGATTTTAAGCCAGCCTCATGATTTTCTGAAACCTGACTCATGACTGCTGACAACACTGCAGTCCAGCTCTGTTCTCAACAGCGACTCCTAGCCACTCTGTTTGGAAAGACCCTTTTCTGGTCCTATGAATGTAAGCATTAACTTCAGAGTAGCTCGCTCCTTCCATTTGTTTTCTCATCCTTGTTTTATCCCTCCATCCATTAGCCAAAGAAGCAACATTTGTGTTTGGGGTTGCCTCAGGAACAGAAGTTTTACGCCAGTGAGTTGCTGCTTCAAAACCAATCCACCCAGCAAAGCCCAGGGCAGGTGTGGTTCCCCTCCTCTCAGTTTCAAAGGTCCCTTTCATCCTAGTTATCAGACTTCCCGGGTAGGTCGGCTGGGCACACCACAGGCATAATGAGCCTGCCGACCTCTACTGCCTCAAATCATTGCATAAACCAGTATCAAGGTACTTTTCTTTCTGTAAACCCAAGTATTGTTCTCTCACTGCAGGTATAACACATGCTAAAGAGCAGGGGAAAGTACTTTTGAAAAGTTATCCAAGCGGTTTTTTTTGTTGGTTATCTAAACTAAACAAGTCTAGAGGCAGGAACTGTTCACTGTTTGCTCACGAAGACAAACTTCTCTAGCCCTGCTGAAATTCTGTGTAAGACAGTACATAAAGAAAAAAATGATCTGTGCAATATTGTCTGTTAATTATACTTTTCATTTAATTTGAAAGAGACAACCCATGTCTATTTCTGTGAAGCACAGATTACTTCATGGCTGGAAATTACGGTTTTGCCTACATTCCTACTCAAATTACTGACAGTGTTTTGGTTTATTTCTGTTGAGGGGAAGCAAACGGACTACAATGCCACTTTTGAATTTGCCTTTCTGGTGTTGACCCTTTAACTTTCAACAATGAGCAACTTGAGGACCCCAAGAGATAAACCTGACATTTTGGAGGATTCCTGGAAAGACTGGTGATACTTAGTTTCTATTCTGATGGTAACCTATCCTGACAAATAAGGTATATAAATCGCAGGCTTAAATAATTTCAATTGCTTGCAAGGTACAGTTTCTGGGATCTGCTCCTGACAAATCAATTTTTGCTAGTGCTTGCAAAATTACTTGTATACCAACTTAAAAAGTTTTGGAGTTGTATATATGAACTTTGTCTGCTAACTTTTGAATCTGTAGATTATGTTAGAAGCGTCCATGAGGATGAAATTTCAACAGTTTCACTTTTTCTCAGAAACACATGAAAAAGAGGAAGCACTGCACCACTTTGCACCTCCAAGAGTTTCAGAATCACATACTTTTATCCAAATAACCCCCATGTTTCTAGTGAAGTTATTTCCTTCGGTCCTCTGAGATGTTTTCCCTAGAGTACTTCTAATTAATATACATTAATTCTGGGCCAATTTCTCAGTTACACTTCTGTAATTCTTTTGAAAAAGGATAAAAAGCCATTCAAATCAAATATAATTATGGTCCCAGGACCTGATTCTTCCCTTGCTGCGGAAGAATAGGTGGACTCGTGCCCTCTTTCTCTGAATCCAGTGAATTGGTTATCTAGGTTGACATCTGATTTTCAAACCCTTCTGACTAAATTCAGTAAGTGCTTGGTGATTTCTCATTCTCAGTATCATACAAAACTACCCAGTGCTGCACCCAAAACTTTTCACTTCAGAAATCAGATCTACAGGCATCCACTAACAAGTTAAATTCTGACCCGACTTCCACATCATGCAATCAGGTGGGGGGCAGTGTCGTCAGGCAGAATTTGGCCCTGGGACCACAGCCCCTCCTCCCTACATTTCAGACTTGTAACGTTGCACGTGGTCAGTGGAGACTTTGCTGCTGACCTCAGTGAGGGGAGAATATCATCCTATGAGAACAGACCTCCTTGGATCTACTATTCTTTAATAAGCTGTAGTTTCCAAATTCTGTGAACAATAAACCGCTGGATAACAGCTCTATAAAACTGTCGGAGGAGTCAGAGCAGCATGAGCAAGAAACCTGTTCAGGCTCAAAGCACCTTGAATTACATAAGATACTGCTTATAAAATTTGGTATTTTCAGTTTATCATTGATCAGAGACAGACAGTGATATACGTAGTATTTAAAGTTGATAGTAAATGGCAATACTCCTCATTTTGGTATCTTGTATATCATCACAAGTGTAGAAGTCATTTGCTGCAGAAAAAACTATAACCAAATAAAAGAAGTGTCAGTAAAGACAAGTTATCAACTAAATTTTATGCCAACACTGACAAAACCTGTATGTATCTTTGGGTAGCACCATCTCCACACCTTTCTGGGAACTGTGGCAGACCAAAATGTTCATCCTGTCCCTGGAATTCCAAGTATGCAAAACTGTACCATAAATGTAATTTTCCATCGGACATAAGGTATATTGGGTTTGTTTTTATTCTTTTCAAATACTTTGTTCATATTTATTTCTTTTTTTACTTCTCAGTTTCTCTCCTTTCACTCCTAGTATCAGTTTGAGGTAGGTCCCAAGGCAGCGGCTTGCATCCCACTTGGGAGGAGGTTTAGGAAGAAAAATGTTATCAGTGCTGCCAATGTCTGTGTAGCATGTGCTTAGGAAATGAAGATATGCAGCAAATACAGCTTTTCCCACTTGCATAGCAAGTGATCTCAAGTGAGATGAAGGACCTCTCTGTCTTTTGAGGTGACTAAAATGTTTGTGTGCTTGGAGCTGACCTGCACCTACCTCATCCTAAAAAGTTAGAAAGCTTACATCTATTTACATTTTAAAAGACTGTTCCTCCAACAATAGATAAAAGATACGCATTTCTAAACTGATGACACCTGTACGGGAGGTATTAAAAGAACAGAGCCGTCACTTCAGAATTGTGTCACTGGAGTTTGTTTTCAACGCAGTGACTCAATTCAGCTTATGCGACAGACTCATTGAACAATATCGTCTCCTCAGTCCCTCTTCTCCTTTGTCCATCTTTCAGTGCCTTCTCATACCCTGCCCTGTTTCTAACATTTTGTCTGTTTCACACTCAGCTTTGGAGTTTTTAATTAGTTCTCCAGCTCAGTGTCATCACACTTGAAGCTTTTGTTCTTGTCTTTGGAAGTCCTTTGTGACTGCCACTCCTTCGTCCTTGCCTCTTTCTATGCTTTACACCGTCCTTTCAGCACCAGATGAGCTCCCAGTATCAAAATTCCTGCCTACACCTTCCACAGTACCCCTGCAGCTTCAGATTCTTCCCGTCTACTGAAAGAGTGGCTCTGAAAACTGCTGTCACCACTGTTTTCAGCTTCCTTGTGACATATCCACGTCAGTCCAACGATGTGTCTCAATCTCCTGGCCGCACTTCTGTCCACACAGCTTTTGTTGGACACTTTGCTGCCAGGCCACACAGCTGGCTCTTGCCCAGCTTGCTGTCTGCTGAGACCACGAAGGCCTCTTCCTTGTAGCTGCTCCCCAACCACTCAGTCTTCACCTTATCTGATTGTTAGTCTGATATACTCTCGTTCTCACATTTGTTGCGTGTAGGTAGACTGCTTCCTCTTTCTCAGCAAATCACAGATTTAGGGTGGCTGCGTATGTTTGCAGGACTGAGACCTTTGAAAGTAAACTTCTTTTTACAAGTACCTAGCATGTTACCCACAATCTCCTGGTGTAATTATTCATGATTTCATTTTGGCTAATGTTCTAACATTAATGCTGCACTAAAAGTAGTAGTCCATTGCTCACATTTAATTTCCATCACCGTTTGGAAAAGACACTCATTATATTTTCAAGTACATTTGGGCAATGGCCAAATACTACAAACATAAATGTAAAATGGTATTGATAAAAAAAATTGTTTCCAAAGGGGCAGCTTTTTGTTTCTAATTACCTTTTTCAATTAATTTTTATTGCTGATCTTGTGATCATGTGTAATGTAACATCCACCCACTACAGGACTCCCTCAAATCCTACTAATGACATTCCTTATGGCTACCCTGTTAATGCCAATGACAACACTGTGTAATGAATAATACCAGCTTAGCTACAGGCCTTTTTACTCCTACTCCTCTTTTTCCTAACTGCAAATCATTATTTGTGCACAAGCTGCTTTCAGAGATATCTTTGTCCCTGCCTGTCTCTATCAGAGGCTGCTGCCGGAACATGAAGAGTTGCTAAATCAGAGGAAGGAAGGAGGGTGTGAGAGTGCAGATGCCAAGGGGACTGCAATCCTGTGGATGGGTATTTCCGAGGCAGTTCACAATCACAATAGCTCAGCAGCAAGTTTGAGTTTGGTTTTGTGGCCCTGGGTGCAAAAATTAATATAGTCCACTGATAGAACTACTCAAATAATTAAAAAATAATAGTTAAAAATAAACTGTGATTGTCATTTACCGTTGCTAAGGAGCATCAAACTGTTACTGGCTTGAGTCAGAAATTATTTGCAAGGTCTCTAGAGAGGGCCAAGCTGTTGAAATGTCAAGGAAAGGAATGGTACAGGGAGAAACTCTGGTGGCAACATGATGTACAATTACTTCCCATAAATGACTTAGGTCCTTTATTGGGCAGAAAGTCAGTAGCTATGTTGATACCTCTGATTATCAGCTACCTCCATCTATGGGGTCCTGCCAATACCTGGAGTTCAATACCAAAGCTCACTAGTGGCCTAATTCAATCACTGCATGTACAGAAAATTGTCCTGGCGTGAACACCTTGGTGTCCAATTCTAACTGGGAACCCAATACCAACATTCTTCTGCTTGTATCTCCAGGAAGATGCTCTGAGTTCACCTAGCACACAGCAGACACGATGTGCAGTGCTCTGCTCATTTACACAGCAATCCACTGGCTTGAGCTCACCGTTGTTCTGTGCTTAGTTTGATGGGCTTCAATCTCCTAGCTCCTAACGAAGCCTAGGACAGGGCAACGCAATTGAGAGCACTGTCCTTTCTGCCCACTGCTCTACTGAGCAACAGATGATTCAGCTTTATACTGAAATACCTTACCTTCTGCTTTTTACGATCACTCCTCTTATGAGTAGTTTTTTTGCTTTCATCTTCGTACACCAAAACAAAGTCAATTCTTCGCTGCCCATCGTTGAAGAACAAGGAATCAGGTTTATCATCCAAATCAGCCTGGAAGATAGGTAGGATGGGTTAATATGAAGAATTTTACTCAACAGTTCCTTACTTTGTTCCTGTTACACAGTATTTCAGTGGACAGGGAAATTCAACTCATATAACACTAAGACAAAAGTGAAAACAAAAGCAGCATGGAGTAAAACAGAGAAAAAAATTTGAGAAGTCTCTGCATGACATAAGAACAGCAGAACTTTGACTCAATTTTGTTCTTTAAAAACAGTATATTAGTTTTTGGAAATGGGAGGAACATTGGAATGCAGCACCATTCCCAAACAAGCATCTGTCAAGTAATTTGCATGCCAGAATGGATACAACGTTAGATAGTCTATCTACACGATATGTTGTTGCCTGATGGGAGGTTCAGAATTACTGTGTTCCCATATGCCTCCTTACCTAACAGAAGTTTAAGCATCTCTGCAATCTAAAAAAAAAAACCAAACCCAAACCAAAAAGCCCAGTAGTTTCATGCATGCTAACATCCAAGCCCAACATTGCCCAGACAACAAAGAAAACAATCAGGCTGCAAATGAACTCTCAAAATGGACACATACTATGAGGATTTATTTCTTTTTTTATTCGCAACACCTCAGCAAGCAAAAAACATTGTTGTATGCCACACATCCATCATGTTATAATATATGCCAAAATCAAAAGGATTAAGATATCCATAAGTCATTATCTAGTCTCCGGAGAAAAGCAGGATAGATTGCCATATCTATTAATAACATCTTAATGTGTTATTTCTTGTGTGAAAAGATACAGACACGTTGATGACAGAGGAATCTGAATCCTCGAGGAATGATCTTGTAGTTTCTTAGAGAACTCTGAGGGCACTATCCTATCTAACAACTCCTTCTTGCAGGTAATATATAGCTGTAATTTTGTCAGAATTGTCACGTAACGAGCACCAAACTCTCAGGTACTTAGCCAAATCCATCCATGGTGTTAATGAGGGTAGCGCCACTGAAGTTGGTACATATGATATGTCTGAAATGGGACTCCGCGCTGTGTTAGAGATGGTAGGGTCTCCAAAGCTGCAAGACTCCCATACAGAATTGCAGAGGAGCCTTGGCTTCTAGCTGGCTGGGTACACAAGGTGGCCCAAGGCAGGATCAGGCCAGGCAAAATAACCTTGAAGATTCTCTTGAACATGCTGCACCTTTGGTGACACAGAAAAGATTGCCAGATGTCCTATCCCTGAAATTTCCCTGTCAGTGCAGAACAAACTTCATGAGGGATGTCTGGTCCAGTTTTTGGAGCTCTATGATGTCTGGTTCAAAGGAAGGCACACGGAAATGTGGTATGGTGTCAGAAACCCCTTAGGTGCAGATCAGAAACAAAACAGAAGAATGCCAGTCTGCAGGCGTGAGCACCCCAGTTCCAGGGAGCATACAGTCTTTCAGCAACCACCTGTGAATGTTTCCAAAACAAAATTCCCCAAGAGTTTTATTCTAAACTTCTCCCTGTTGACTATTTTGTTACTGTTTATTGGCTGAGTCAAAAAAAGCAACCAAGATATGTCTCCCCATAATTATGACAAAATTTCCATATTTTAAATAAGCTCAGGGAAGTTTAAACTCACTATTTTTTGATGTTGCATGTGCAAAGGCTAGGACCCTCCGGAAAGAGGACCCTCTGGAAAGAGGTCCTTTTAACTTAGTTCTGACAAATAGGCTGAGCCGATTCTTGATTAGAACAGTTTTCTTTTAATCCCACCTGTGCCTCGAGATTTGTGACAAACTTGACAGCAAGTACCTGCTGACATACATACATGCATGTATATTTATATATGCTGACATATAGCAAATATAAACCTATATTGTACATTATTGTCACTCAAAAACTACCTCAGCAGTCACCAAATGAACACACAACTGCACACTGTCAATAAAGTTTTAGGAAAAAAAAAAAGCTTTAAACTTTCAGCTGGCATCACCAGACTACAATGACACTGTGTATCTCTATCACCTAAAGTAAGTTGTGAATTTCTAAATTTTGGAGAGCTAGAGAAGGTATAGTCCTACTAAGCATTCAGACTTGACCCTAGCAAGTTTTCCTCCTGCTGAGGACTAGCCATGGGTGTAAAATGCAGCCCTGCTGTGACCATTTCCAGTCTCATTTAAAACATAATCACAATGATTTCATGTTGACTACATTCCCATTGGGAGGAAAGCATCAACAGCAGCCAACAACAGCCCCTGTTGGGAGACAGCTCGGGAGCAGCAGCCACACCGAGGGCGCAGGGAGGTGACAGTGGCCGGGCACAGAGCCCAGCCCTGCAGCCTTGGCTTTCCCCTGGGACCCCAGCAGGCTCTGGCCTGGACTAAGATTGCTCCATGTTGTGATGCTGGAAACACAGAGATCAAAACTTGTGACAATGAACAAGGAAGAGGACTGTTGCCGCTGTGTAAAGCAGAAGGTTTTTTAATTTGGCTTCTTTGTCTTCTGAATCTTAGAAACAGCATTATAATAACTTCCCTTTAAAGAGACAGAGTTTAGTTGTGAAATTCAAGATCTTGAAAGCGTAAAAGCAGTAATAGCTTTGAGGGTTTTTTGTTATAGCTTTTATCTTGTTTTCTTATATCACCTGTTCTCAGGAGAGAAAGGAAAGAAATGGCAGACAGCAAACATCACATCAAGTTTTGATCATAATCTGTGATTGCATAACTTCACTGTCTATTAAACATAGTTTCCTTTAAGCTTATAAAATCAGTATGTAACAGCGATAACTGGCTGAACTGGTTATCAAAAACCAGATGTAAAGACTGCCCCCTAAGCAGTATTCTGACCCATGACTTTACTTACACATGCGATTCCATTTGCACGAATGTATACATGTTACCATATACATACACCTTCCTATATATATATCAAACTATGCATCTATAATACAATGGGATATAGGCAAAAGATTAATGATCACTGGATTGCATGAATACAGATCCACAGAAGATCATATTTACAAAGCTAACTTCTAAAATATAATCACTACTGCTTTTAATCACTGGGGCAATGTTCAGTTGACCTATCCATAGACACTTCATATATCAATAAAATAATAAAGAATTGACTCATTAAGTCTGAATACTTAAGAGATCAGGATTAAGATCCACACAAATAAATTGTAATGTAACATTAAACATTGCACAATTGAAAGTAGGAAGTAAAACCCAAAAGGAAATGTAATAGTTAAGGTTCCAACAGCCACATTAACTTAGACGTGCGGCGTATCTTGTAATCCCTACTGGGTAGTTTGTAATGAAAAATCATATATTATTCAACATAATTACTAGGGGAAAACCAGGACTGGAAACCAAAAAGATGTGCTGTACTCTAAAGTTAATAATTCCTTTGAGACAATGTTTGTTTTTTAAAAGTATGCAATATTATTTGACGGTATTACAAATGTTATTATTATACAAATGCACACAGGCTTGTGTACATAGACACACGAGTTAATGGGGCTGAAATTCCAATACATAATTTTTGTTAAGTATCAATAGCAAATTATAACCCAAAATAATGAACAGGCCCATTGATACCTCTTTGACTTGGAAGAAACAAACATGTGGTCTGTTTACTGCATGTTCTAATTTTCTTAGCTTCTGCATAATCACATTTTAAGTACTGATGGAGGCAATCGGTTATGCACTCTAATGTTATAATAACACCCTAAGGGACAACAGGTTAATATTGATTAACATCATTAATAAATTAAAAAAGTTTAATACATTTACCTGTAGAATGCTAATTACACTCAGCACACACACTGCAGCACTTCTGACCTCTCCAGGTGCTGTACAATCAATTGCTTGCCTACCACTGAGAGACAGGAAACTGTTAGCTGCTCTATCAACAGAAGGAATCCAAAGGAGCGGAAAGCCTGGCCATGGATGTTTTGAAACACTTAGGTTACACCTACATGGGGTAGTCTAGAGGCAACAGGGCTGTGTTCATGTGGGTGTAGCTCTGCATTTCAGTTCAGAGCAGGGTCAGATCGGGTGAGCGTCAGTGGCTCTTCACCCCAAGGAATGAGACCGAAGGTAGTCTATGGTAACAAAGAGCCCAGAAATGTGTATAATGCAGCCACAACCTTCTCAGAACCAAATGCCTTGTTCTACAGACCCACTGCTTGGGTCCTCACTACCAGGTGATGTATGCACAGCCCGCGGGACCCTGCCAGAGCTGGCAAGTGCTGCACTGATGCAATCACGCTGAAGGTCCCTGGCCAGCCCTGAGCAGCCCTCTGCCTTGTACAACCCCTGCTCACACAACCTCTCCTCATCCTCCCCAGCACCAGCCCCCAACGGCCACCTTAGCGAAGGAAGAAGGAGCTTTCTGTGCTCTTTGCTAATCCAGCGTAAGCAGTCATTGGTAAACAGTATCTGCTCTGCCAGCCCCTGCGACAAAGCGACACTTGGAGAAGGGGCACACGGGAAATGAAGACAAGCTTGCCCCTCCACACAGGACTGTAAACACGGAGGTAACCAGTTTGGCTCCAAGTGACCACATCATGGAACTGACCCTTAGCCCCTCGAGACCCTTACCCTACAGTATGCTCCTCCTCACGTATAACCAGGCTTGCTGGGATCTAAGGGCAGTTGCCTTGTCTCACTCCTGCCACTGTTCCTGTAGTCCTGGCTAGGTGTGACGCCCGCAGCAGAATATGAAAGGAGACCACTCCAGTGGGAAGCTCCCTTCAGCAACAGCAATGCCCCATGGTAGGGGAGAAAAAACAGTGGCATGACAAAGAAACCTGTCTTCAGTTTTCCAGGCTTGTCTGGGCATTACACTGTTAACTACACAGTGGGGATAATGGTGGGAAGGGCAGCACAGAGACAAGCATGAAGAAAAATATGTGCACAGGAATTGCAGTTATTTATTGTTCACTAGACCCCGAACAAGCACAGTATTGTAAGCTGGGTTTTTTTTTAAATAACAAGAGATTCTGCAGGAATTACTTATCTAACCAGAAGGATAAAGGAAGTGCTTTATTTTGTCTGCACCAGCCTTCTGTCAATAGCACCAAATATAATGATTACTGGAGGGCTAAACTACATGTCTGCAACCTCACATAATTTTCAGATATGCTTCCAAAGAGCTTCCTGCAGCATGCCAGAGAACAAATCAGTACTGGAAAACAGAAGAGCAGAGCAGAGCCTATCTAACATCGCCTCTGCTGAAAAACACCTACAACAAATCTTCTGGCTGAAGCTTAGTGACCGACAGTTTTGCGGGGGACCTGGGTTTTACATAGGTGAAAATTTCAGAGTGCCTGTTTAGGAGCATAGCTATTTATATAGGTTTCAGGAAACTTCAAATCAAGTAAATAAAAAATTATATTACTGAGATACCATGAAACATAATTATATGTGAAGTGCTTCAAGCTCATCTGAAGAAAATGTTACAGAAATATAAAGTTCTTGTTACTATCACAGCTACATAACAAGAACTTTCATTACTTCATGTTCTACGTGACCAACAGAGATAACTTTCTGACATTAAAGCCAACACAAGCATTTGCTTCTGGAAGTGACCAAGAGAGAGGGATATATAAAATGTAAGAAACTTCCGGAAGATAGAAGTTTATTTGCATATTTGCATATTGCATGCAAATAATGTTGGTCTGTCTCTGTGGGGCCACAGAACTGTTGTGCCTTTAACATTTTACCTGTGACTCACATTTGCTAGTAAGAACTGAAGGCTGGTTTAGTTCTGTTTTTAGCAACAATGAGATTATTACCAAGCACTTAATCAGAAAAAGGCGGTTTTTTTCATTTCCTCAGCATGCAAAGAGATTTTTGATACGTAACAAGCTGAAATAAACTGAGACTAAAGACACAGTAGAAAAATATGGGGTGTCATTACAGTCATACTTTTCTGTCAGCAGAAAGCAGTTGGTAACTGGCCAGGCATTGGGATGCCTCGTCCCCTGAGCTAAGTTTGGACCAGACACCCACTTGACTTCCTGTCTGAGCGTCAGGTCGCTGCTGGCTGCAGGAGAAATTCCAGTCACTCCTGATTAGGTAGAGACCAAACAGTCCTACTTTTAAAGAAAGGCAAAGACAGTATTCTGCTGAAACTTTGCTTTTCAGCATCTCCTATCTTTCTTGGGATGCATGAGTTGCGGAATTCACTCTTTCAGATTTCCCTGAAGCCTTCTTGCATCAGATACTGTATTTGAGAGGCAGCAGTAACACACAATTTGAAGAACTTCTCCCTCCCTGTAGATGTTGAGTCACAAAAAAAAATTACTGTTACCTCCAAGTTCAAATTGTTTACTTATAAAGCAGATGAGATTACAAAAGGAAATATCTGAGACCTGGAAAAAGCTTCAGTTAATGCCGTCTATGCAGTTTTTTCTTCCTTGTACATACTGTTTACGATACACGACTCGATTTCACAGCCACACGCCTTCCTTCTACCTTCATTGTAGTAGTTATGAAATGCTCCTTATTATCTTCTTTATTCAATACCCTTTTTTTGTTATGCCTCATCTAAACAGCCTGAATGCTTAAAATAAGGGATTTCCTTCTGACTATGCCTGTGGTACTCTCATAGAATCTCAGTGTTCTACAAATGTTGAGAAATTTAATTTTACAAGATCCCTGAGGAGAGAAAGTAACACTAAAGCCCTCATTTTAACAGTGATCACATAAGGCATCTAGACCTCAGTGCCAAAACCTGTTGACCATCCCCTAAATTTGGAACAGAGACACCAGGGCAGTGACATCTTTCCAGAAAACTCAGCAATTCTCTCTTCAAAAAGCAATATACTCACTTTCAGGTCCTGTTTTAAACTAATGCAGACAGGGCCACAGATGTTCCCCTCTGACACTCAGGAAATAAACAAAAGCTGGTTGTGATTTGCAAGACTTGCACAGAAACCCTATAGCAGAAGCAGGGATAAAATCCAGTTATCTAGGACTGCACTCTGTTTCTTAGGTCATAAGAAGCTTTCATGTTTTTCCTGCAATTTCCTGCCACATTTACACCTCGCTTAAGTACTACAACCAAAATCCTCACAGAATCTGGGCTTTCTGGAGATTAGTGTCCTACTCATGATCTTGTGGCAAATTTAGCATGTGATCCTATAACTGGAGACAGCACCAGAAGAACAGGCCCATTTCTGTTAGCCAACAGCTTTCTCAGTTTTGGCTACACCATGATGAAATTTGATAAAATTTTGATCAAATCAAATTTCCAGAATATTTCCAGCTGCAAACATGATCTAAGTTTAGACAACAGGCGCAGTATTTCCCTCTATTCAAGCATTTAAGGTTAGACTTCCTATTCGATTTCCATTTCTAGCCACAGTTAGAACTCATCCATTTCACAGACAGGCTCAGTAGACCTCAATCATCTTTCTGGACCCTCCACCTCACTGAAACTGCCCAGTGGCCAACAAGGAGGACCTGACATGGAAGGAGCAGTGTAGAAAAGATCCTGCTAAAACTGAGCAGAAATTAAAACTGCTGGTAAACATAAGTAACCAAAAATAAAAATTGATTTTGACAGTTGATTTTCAGTAGAAATAAAAATAAATTCTATCATGACTGTTTGGAGTAGACTGTTCTAACCACAAGGTATATGACATTCCAGCTGGTTTGATGCTATTTCACTTCATATAAATACATAAAAAAAAATAATTCAATCCACAAGGAGAGTCTAAGAAGGATTTTTATAACATCCTAGTTAGGGCACTCAGTTGGAAAATGGAATCTCTTGGTTCCATGCTCAAAAAGTGTTTAAATGTTTTTCCCAGTCACCGAAGCAGTTTCAAATGAAGAACACCTTGTCGCAAAATGCTGAAGCAGAGGCAGTAGAGGTGAAGGTATCCAGCTCCCAGAAGGAAATTAATTTCCTGGTAGTTTGGGTATTTGTTTCCTACACCAGAGGCAAGAACAAAGCCCCCCTGCACCCTAACTATGACAAGTACTTTGCCAGTTAAGCTGCTAGAGCAGCTCCCCAAGGCTCTGGTACACCTTGGTGCAAAGGAGACTGAATCTATCCCTCCATTTACCCTGCTTTCAAAACGCACTACTACTACTACAGAAAACCTTTGTCTCTTTCTCTTATGTTTCTGTTTCCCATTTCAGTTTGATATGAATCAAAATCAGTTTGGTGTCCAGGCCAAAAAATAAATTACCTAAATAGCTCCAGGCACGGTATCTACATATAAGACAAGGGCAGGCTTAATTCAGCCCCCCGAATATGAATGCTGGATCTGTGTCTTTTAAATTTTTGGCTTCATTATATTGTGTATGTTCTCCTGGTCATACAAAGAAAACAATGTATTTCCTTGTAGGCAGAGAAGTCAGCAAGACCTGGACCTCCCCAGTCTTAACACAGACCTGCCCTGCACGAGTTAAAGGGATAACCGTGGCGGCAGCAGCAGGCTGTCATTCCAGGTGTAGCAGCTAGTAGGCAGCAGGGAAAGAAACGTGCAGACAGGTTCAGTTATTTGTACATAGCTGGTACTTTAAATGTCAGTGCCTTGGACAGGGCTGACTTGGAAGCAGCTCCAGCTCTCGTTACTTGGTGGCACCATCGCAGTAGTTTCTTGAATGATCTGTGTGACAGCTGCCATGAAGCTCAAAATTAGTTGGTCCAACAAGCAATTCTTGATGTGCTGAACCTGCTCGTTATGTCTTGTCCTCCTGACACGCTTATAGAAGTAGCTTGAATAGAAGACAACGCATGCACATCCAAAACCAGGGACACTAACATCTGTCATTAGAGTAATGAAACACAGAACAGGCTTATCGATTTATATGGAATGGCTCTACTAGCTTTAGGATAAGTATGTGATTTTACACCATTTTGAGACCAGACTTACAGCTATCCCCTTGTGCAACTGCAGCCTGCACTTCATAGAGTCATAGAATGGTTTGGGTTGGAAGGGACCTTAAAGATCACCCAGTTCCAACCCCCCTGCCATGAACAGGGACACCTCCCACCAAACCAGGTTGCTCAAAGCTTCATCCAACCTGGCCTTGAACGCTTCCAGGGATGGGGCATCCACAACCTCCCTGGGCAGCCTTTACCATTGTAGGGGAAAAAATAAGCTTGGACTTCTGAGCATGCCAGCTGCCATCAGGTTAGTAAGGTATATACCACGACACACCCAATGGCAGGGTTTTTTGGGTCAACTGGCGAGCGTTTTTGAGGCAGGGGATCTTGAGCTAGAGCCAGAAGCCTCTTAGCTGTAGAAAATACTAGGTGAGCTGGGAGACTTGAACTCTGGATAAAGGGAATGGATACTTCCAGGTCTTTTTCCTCCTTGATACTTCAGCCTCTGACTGGAGTAAGGAATTTCTCAATATCTCCAAGATTTCTGTAAAAACAAATCCTGAACTCACATGCTTGCCAACTAATACCTGGGTGTGTATGAATCTACAGGATACGTATATTTATATGCAGGGTGTGTTCATAACCATTTATCCCTGTATGCACACAGAGAAATCCTATACATGCATGTACAAAACTATCTACAGAGAGAAGGTGTATGTGTCTGTATATTGTTTATAGCAAATGTATATTGGTCACTTTTAATTGAGTTAGTGTTCTTTCAAATCTGAGTCAATGACTTCAGGTACATTTAGGGAAACAAAGATACAACTCAGATTCAGTCACAGAGCTGAACTGCATGTGCTGCAAATGCAAAGGAATGCTCTTCGTTTGGGACAGCTACCGAGTGTTGCACTCAAGAAGAAATCACAGGTAGTCATAGCTAACGTAAAGAAGTACCCACCCATTCAGGAGTATGAAGGTTTTGCTGATCCGGCAACGTTCCGTAAGTGGAAATAATCACCTGGTTCAGTTCCAAGACTAAAAATAAACATAAAAATGTAAAACATTTTAGCGTTTTGTGTGATAGTTGGTTTTGAAAAATATTTTATTAATTGTTTGTGGACTTACTTAGTGTTTCAGAAACAGAATAGTGATAATGAATAGGTGGCAGGAGAGCAAAACATAAATTTTACCGGGATGACCAGCTAATGCTAGGAGATCATCCTGACCAAGCTACAGTGAGGCTAAGCATTCCTTTGCCAGTATGTGTTAGTGTTTCAGAAATCTACGCTCAGGCCAGCAGTAGTTACTATTATCTTTCAATAAATAAGGGTGCCAGAAATAGCTCCACCTGAACAATAACCCTAGTCATGCTGACTGTACTTGCCAGACAATAATAAATAACAATACATGGGAATTATTCAGAAATACTGGAATGGCTTTGATCAAGACAGTGATGTAGTAGCATTCATTCCATAACAGGAACGATTTTCACATAACCTAATGTCACACAAATTGTGTGTATTGGCCCAGTGACTCGCCTAGTAATACCTGTTAAAAACCAACCACCTGCAAACTGATTTACTTCCTTGAAAATACAGCATAATACACCGGGAAAACTGTCTACCACATCAAGCAGTGGATAACACACAAATTAATAAAACTCTATAGAAGATCTATAATTGCTGCGAGCTATTGGTTTCAGTTCCTTAACAAATATTTTTGGTCCTTAAGAAGAAGTCAGGTAACATCCTGAGGCTGAATATAAGATCAAGTGCCCGAAAGGAGGAGGCTGCTTTCTGCGTACGCATGGCAGGCAGATGAGCCCATGTGTTATTTTTAGATCCTTAGAGAGGTGTCTTAGTCAAGTCTGTTCTGCACTGAAGAAGGGGTCCTGGATATCAATGGTACCTACATGTCAGCGTTCTGTGGAAAGGATAACCTCAACTTATAAAAACCCCCTACAGTACTAAAAAAAAACAATCCCCGAACTCCAAAATAATCTAATCTATAGTACTGTCAGAAGGATAACTAAACATAAGATACAATGTCAGGACAAACATAACTGAGATGCCTGGGTTTGGGTTGGTTTTGGTTGTTTTTTTTTTTTTTCCTTAAAATCTTCATTGATACGTAGCCAAATTCTCAAAAATTTTTAAGAAGCTTTTTTCACCGATGTTGTTTGTTTATAACAGCTGAAGATATGTCAAAACACTTAGAAAAAGAGCACACAAGACTCTTCTTTCCAAATCAGCAGAATTCTTTCATGGTCTCTAAGCAGCTGAATTCTCTGGTTTAAATACTGTTTCATAGAGTTTGGGGGGGATTTTATTCCACATGCCGAGCTGTCCATTTCCAGATCTCTACTGTGGTGATAGTCTATACTCTAGGGAGGAGACAAAAGCAAGTCCGTGAATTTTTCCATCAACATCGCTTCAGAACCTTTTGAGTCATAACCCAAAGGTTGGCCCAGTTGAATAATAAAGGTCTGTTAGCTCTCAAAAGCTCAAAATTAACATATTTAGAAACATTTCCCAGCATTTTAAAAAGAGCAGGAAAATGTGGACTAGTGCAGCACACAAACATCACATGCTGAGGCTGTAACATGAGGACTTAGAAAACATGAGCATATCTCAGCAGCTACTGCAAGATTGCTGTCTGTGCGCATTATTATATTTTAAGAGGCTCGGTTCAGACTAGTGTGCAAAGGGCAAATATATGTCCTTGATGCCAGTGTAATTGGCACAACGCTACATTCCTTATGGCATTCTTTATTCTCTATCTGGACATAAAGATATCCAGATATAAAGTGCTCCTGAGAGCCCACAGAAAAGGGAATGTTTCTGCCCACATATAACAGGCAGGCTGAAGGACAATTAAAAGCATCTTACTTTGAAAGATGAGCTGCTCTGAAACTGTGTGCCATTAAACGCAACACGCAGATGTGGACACAGACGTGAGGACTTCTGCGAGCCACTGAACTGCAGTAATGAGAATCATGAGTTAAAATTGCCTTTTTACTAAGTCCTCATGACATGCAACTAAATACTCCTCATCAGTGCTGTCCAGAAATCCCTTCAGCCAGAGCTGAAGAAAAGGGGGACATGGGGCATTCACAACAGGAAGGATAACTTCAGTTCTCCCAAATCCTGGCAGATCTGGGGCTGGCCAGGAACACCCTCTGTAAAAATTTATACGACTACATTTTGCTTCTGTCTCAGGATCTCTGGCCAGCATAACTTCCCCATGATACAGTGTCATGCACTTTATCATTTAATCAATATTTATCACCTATACACATTTTTACTTGAAATACGACCCAATACAACCCCTGAATGGATTCATGCAAAAGTGACCTGCCACTCTAACTTCTTCTGGGACATCAGCCCAAAACTTCTCTCATATTAAATACAAATTAATGCTTGTATGAAGCCAAAAATACAGAGCCTTGACACTACCTGAAAGTGTACTTAGGTCAGATTTCCTCCAGCAGTAGTTTGCAAGGAGAGTTGTGTTAATTTATGCAGGCTTTAGCTGGAAAACACCCTTCTAGTCTCTCAAGAGAGACAGAAACGGTACCTGCAAAAACTCAGCTTTGCCAGAAAAAGCTGCATTCACACAAAGTGCTTTTCCTACCCCCAAAGTCACTTCATGCATTTCTCCCACTTCCCTTCCAGCACTACAGTAAAGTTGGTTTGAAGTAGGAAGGACAAGAAAGGAAATTGCAGCACAAAACTTTGGGACTAGACATTAGGAAAAACTTTGTAACAGTGAAAATGGTAAACAGACTGCCTAGGGAGGCAGGAGAGGTCTTCAACATCAGAGGTTCTTCAATGCATATAAATTAAACAGGCTGGAACAATCTAGACCAAGTTGAATCAAGCATGAACCCTAGGATAATGGCCTACGAGCTTCTGAGGTTCTTTCCAGACCCAGTTTGCTCTGAATGTAAGTCTGATCATAGTATTCTCATAGTTATTGCCAAAACAGACCACTGTGCTGATATTGCTGTACAATATTATTTTGTACTAAAATAATATTTCTGCTCCCCTTTTTCTTCAGAGGTGTTATCATTCCTGTTAACGTTTTGTTTGGAGCACATCATGTGTAGATACTTACGTTCTACTACTTGGTCAAATAGAGCAAAGAGGGTGTAAGGGAGCATAGAAATCTACTGGATTTGTGTTGGCATGCTCTAATTTTAATTGACTGAGATATCAAGTTCTACCTTCAAGCAATCCTGGTAACAGGCTTTTGCCAGAATGTTTTATCAATTTCTTTTGAATTGTAACCATAGATTTCGAGTTCCTGCTCAGTCATACTAGCTGGTTTTTGAGCTAATCCTTACAAAAGATACTGTTGTAAAAATTTTAAGTACTGAATCTGTGCTACTTTACAAGAACGTCTCAGTGGTATCTGAGCTGCCAATATATCAGTGGTATTTCCAGCCGTAGTCCAGAATATTGTTCTGCAGCCCAGGAAACGGAATTGCACTGTCAGTATTTCACATCCTATCTCAAATATACATATACAGAAGTATTAAGAAGTCTATGTTAATCCCACATGGCTTCTTTATAACCTGTGTACATCCTACACTTTGGGCTAGGCCACGGGAGATGAATTCCACTGTTGATTCTGATTTGTTTTATGAGTTTTCTCTATGGCTTTGCTCTCTCACAGGTTGGCCAGCACTTCTGACTGGAATGAGTAAAGGCCCTAAGATACCTTAAGAACCAATGTAACATGTCTAGTCTTTCCATTAGTTACTTGGTATTATTGACAGTGAACGGTTTTGTAAGTAAGTTCAATGACCTTTCCACTGAATAATTGAATTTTTAAAGGCTTTAATGAACATTACTAGTAGCAATTTCTACCTGTTGCTGTGGTGGAGATGAAAGGCTATGGCACACTGATACGCATGGAAGTCTGAAGAGTGAACTAATAGGAGCTGCCCAGAGCACAGACAATAGGGATGAAACAGTCTTGTTGAGACAGTAAATTAAGAGGCCTGAGAATGGAAAAAAAGCAATATTCAGAAGGAAAAGGAAGATGCTGTCCAAAAAAACCCATTAATGAGAAGAAAACAACAAAGACATTGGATAAGCTGATATTTGAAAAGATCACTGGGCTTGGCTTTATAAGGAAGGACATTGCCAAACATCTCTGAAGTTGCCAGACTTTTTGTGCCAAGGATATTCTTGGCTGTCAACAATTTCCTCTCTAATGGAAACAACCGAAGGTGAAGAAGGGCAGCAGCACTCTTTAAGCTTGTAAATGTCCTACATATGCCAAACTAATAGGCATAGAACTATTATGGGAAGCCAAAAAGGTTTTACAACACCACACTAATAGTTCCTGGTACTTCACTTACCTCAACAGATCTGTGAGGCTTCCAAAGGGCAAACTCTCAGCCCGGACACTGAACATGGTACCTCATGAGCAATCAGGAACGTAAAGCCAGAAAATGATGTCTAGGACCCCCCAGAGACTTCTTTGCTATAGAAACCATAAAATTTGTCACTTCCCTTGCAGTATTATATAAGAGTATTGCCTGTCTGTCACCACAGTTTTAAACAGTTTAAGTCCCAAATTCTGTTCTTACAGGAGAAATATAAGTTAAAAGAATATTGTGTTCTCCAAAGTATAAAACTGATGTGCTAAAGAATGTCTGTTCAGACCCTAGGTGGGATTTGCCTGCAGCATAGGGTGCCTCCTCCATAAGCAGGGAAGTTTACAGGATGGTTACAGAAAACTCCTAGAATACAGTGCTGTGCCACATCAGCTTCTCTTCATTACCTGGCTGCATGCACAATGCTGTCCCACAGCAAATGCAGGTGCAAAGCATGGGAGGAAATGGTACCAGGCATTTACTGCAGGAAAACACTGAATAGATGCTGTGTCTCAAATCCACACTCTACCTCAGCTCATAGTACTGCCCTTTGGTAGCTGTGCCTTGCACCTTCACTGCATATAGAAATGTAAAAGCATGGACACACCTGGGTCTTTTAGACCCAAATAAATTGCGAAGAAATATAATATAATAACAAACTATTTCACTGACTGGAAAATATCAGGAGATACTTACACGCACTTTTTATCTGAATTGACATAAACAAGAAGACTCAAAGGTGGTGGGCTTTCCCCAGATACTGCTTTCTAAGTAGAGCTGATCTTCCATCACACAGCTTCTCAGGAAACACACAAGTTGTGGTAATGTCTCCCCATCTTGGTACGCTGCAGTCATGCCAGCAGATGATCGGTTTTGTGACACCATCACCCACAGGCACCCAAGAAGAAACCAAGCAAAAAGCCCCACCTCACAGGTACTGTCTTAGAAGCCACAAGAAGGCATGAGGTAAAATACTGGATATGAACTGAGTCTTGAGTGAAAACTACGTTGAAGCCCATTATGTAATCAAGTCAAATGCTTTCACTTTATTTCATTAAAAAACAAACTATTGCTGTCTGGAATAAAAACAATGTTTCAGAGAGATTCATCTTCTCAAAAAGAATGAGTATTGACAAATCCAGGACAAGCTAACAGCAATCACTGTCTGATTCAAAACTGAGTAAATAATAATGAAGGGAGAGCCTCATTTTCGGTAGAATCAGACTAAAGATCCCGAGTCATCCCTGACTACCAGCTGGAGACTGCAGTAAAGCCAATGCCCTAAAAGGGACTTCATGTAGAAGGCAGCTTCCTTAAGTCCCACTCTCCGTCCTTTGGTCCGAAAATCATAAAGTTATGGTATTGAAGCATAAGATTCTGTCCTGGCTTTTGGGGAGACAAGAAGGGGAAGAGGGAGACAAATTTATGTCATGTTTCAAATGCCCCAAAGGATCAAAAAGGTGAAGAACTGAAAATACAAAGGAGTTTCCCTACTGAGCTTTTCCAAAGCTGAACACTTACCCAGAAAGTCACAAAACTGTTGTAGACACAGCTATATGAGCTCTGGGGCTATGAACAGAGAATGCTTTGAATAAATATACCATTTAGAGTAGACAAAACAACTACTTTCTTTCCTTTTAATTTATGTCAGATTATGTGTGTGTATATATATGCATACACACACACAAAATTAATAGGTATTATTGAAAAAGTCTATCAGAACAGATCACAACGTGTTTTAAAGGGTGATCACAGAACACGCTAGGTGTTTTTTAGTTAAATGTAAACTATTCAAGCCATGTGTAATAATGGCTGAAATCTGAAGTGAAAAAAGCCCAACATCGTACCATTTGAATTTCTCTGGAAATAGAAAATGTTGGACTTATATACTGGTATTTGACATCCACAATCTCTTTTGCTAGTGCAGAATATTTCTTCATTGCAGTTTATTTCATATGTTCACTTCATTGTGCAGGAGTACTCCCAGATCTAAGAAACTATTTAGGAGTTGAAAAAGCAAGAATATGTATTTTCCTTTTTAAATCTATGAATCAAAAAAAGGAGACAATGAGATCCATAGCTCTAAAACAGAATTAATCAAGGCCATTAACTTCCTTGAGCTACTTCCTTTGTTAAAAACCTCCCAGTTTTAAATGTAAAATATCCTTGATTGTCTTAATTCTTTCATATCAAGCCATATACAAAATGGTTTCATTTAATCAGTTAAACAATTTAAAACAAAAAGAGTCCTCATCAAATCCTTCTTAGCTAGAATGATATGTTAATCTTATTTCTTTCACTTCACAGACTACATGAATAAACACAGAGTTAGGAAAAGAATGTCTTAGGCTCTCCTTCAATAGCTCCTTGCTATGGGAGACATTATTATCGGGAACTTTTTAAGGTTAATGGTCTGTCTGGGTTGAAGTGACTTTTGCAGATCAGCTGGGATACAGCGCCCTCTCCACTCACATGTAAGGGCAGTCATTATGATCACAAATATCACCTCATCCCACAAAAATACCACTGGCTTGCACTTAGTAGCATTCATTCTTTTAAGTTCAGTTATCTGATTGGAATGTGTTTAAATTAGTTTTATTTCATATCTGTTGACTTTATTTGACGAATACGAGCTAGTAAACCCCTAATTCACCTTCTGAAAAGTTATGTATTTGAAGTGACTTCAATTATCTTTATAACAAACGATACTTATTAACCTATTATTTGTAGTTAATAATAATAAGTTAATAAGTCTATATAGCTGCCTTCTGTGTGAAAGTCTTTTTCTCTTCATATGGTTGCCTGCGGTACATGAGAGAACCGATTGCAATTAGTAATGCCAAAATGGCTTTTGAATCTGTCAATAAATTATGTTCTTTGTGCACTCACACAGACTAGATCTGCAGGTATCGTCAACCTCAAACCTAATCTATGCCACAAAATAAGAAAAACATTGATTTTCATTTCGGACGCCCCAGCACACTCAATACGAAGCCATAGACGCTGTCGGATCACAAAGGAAGTGAAATGGCTGTCTTGGAAGATGACTCTTTCTTGGTTGAAAGACTATTCTTTCCATTAAGTTATCTTCTCTTACAGCTGTGCAAACAAAGGATTAGGAACATGTGGTATGACTTCCAAAAATAAATACTCTTTCATGACTAAACCTAAACAGGAAAACATTCAGTTGGGAATATAATACAGAGTACTGCAAGTCTAACACCCCATGTCCTGACACAGCCAGCCCAGCGCTGGGGTAGTTCACCAGAAACAATACAGTAATTAGCAGGGAGTTATAGAACAACTAATTAGACTTTGTGGAAATTATTCTGCTGATAGCAGTGCCTAAATATTTAAAAGGCACTGAGTTGGAAGGTTTAAGGAGCTCAGTAACCAAATTGTCAAACAGTCTCATATGTCCAGAGCTCATGGGACACTTGCCCAGAACCTGTGGCAAGAATACTAAATCATTTCCATGAGACCTGGATGAGCCCCAGCTTCAGTTTCGAAAGCAAACACTGGACTAATGACTTTTTAGTGACAATTCTGTGAATCCAGAGTAATCCACTGAAACGCAAACCCTGGCTCCTGTTTTTCACCATTGCAATGCACACCAGAACCAACCAATCTACATCCAGTCTGCACATCAGACATCAGCTGACTGTAAATTACTGCAGAAATTCAGTTGCTAATTAGACTACTCTAAACGCTTTCTCTGAAGCTGAAAAATTTACCACCTTCATCTGAAATGGTTGTTGGATAGAATTACTTTGGCTTTCATCTGTCAATAGGCAATACATAGATACAGAAAACTATTTTTGGTTTTAGAATATATTAACATGCCTACCTGCTATAATTTTAAACAGTATTCAGTACACTTTTTGCTTGTACACAGAATATATACATGTCAAATAGCTAGCTGGTGTTGTCAGGGTATAAAATAATGCAATAAACCGATCAAGTCAGAAGGCTTTTGATTGATAATTTTTCAGGAATCAATATCAGCTTAGAATAGAGGCTTGGATCATTCTTCTCCACATAAATCATCTTATAATCTATTAAGTAATGTAAATGTATTAAAATGATGCAACGAATAAATTTTTCGATTAATGACTGCTTGTTTATATTATATATGAAATCAGGTAGATAACTGCTGTAATATTGACTTCCAAATGAGCCTGTTCCATGATTGATTCAAGCTATGTCACATTGCTGCAAACTGAGGCACATATATAAATATACATACATATTTTATTTCTTTCGTTTTTAACAATAATGAAAACATTGTCATTCTTTCTGTGAAAAACACAAGTTCTTAGCTTCTAGGGTTAAAAAAAATAACTACCTCAGTCACATTAAGAATGTAAAACAAAGGATCAGCTGGGTCACTGGATCCAGCATCAGCTTAAAAATAACTTACTTTTGTTAGTAGGTTTTGAGAGGAAATTTTCTTTACTTGGAATAATCTGTTTAAGTCTGAAAAAGGCATCAAGAACAGGCTGCTGTTTCACTATTGCAGTAAATAAAATCCAGGTGGCAGAGGATGATATCCACTAATTCTAAAAACCCAAAGGGCATTAGGGCAAATTTGTAGAAGGTGTTAGGCATATAAAGTTACAGATAAATTCCTGCTGAGGTATTCAGAAGTGTCCAAGCAGATTAGCAGTGTTTACGACAAATTATATAAAATACAACGTATGGCCATTAGTGACCCGAATAAATCCATCAATTTCACTAACTACAGTCAATGTTTCGCTTGTTTAATAAATTATTTTAAATGCAAAATGTTCTATAAATGCATTTTCTTCTTAAGTATACAGCCTCTTTCAGATAATTAATAAACATGTTTGCACATTGTTTTTCTCTATGGTTAATTAACTTCACTTACTAACAAGATGAATCTAAATACAAGTTCAGAGTAAACAGTTATTATCTAGCAGATAAGAAAGAAGTCATTGCACAACAATTTAAAAATTAGACTTAAGTGTGCACTGAGCCACACGTTTGCTGAAATGAATGTGTGTCTGTGGAATTAAAGAAGGGATGGAGGCACCTAAAACAGGACTTGGGAGTAACTAAAACATTCAGGTCCAGAAGTACAAACCAAACCCACTGCTGTGCAGCTGCTCACTAACAGGAGTCTCCTGCATCACTGTCACACACTGAGGCATTTTCCCTGGGGGTCACCAGGGACCAGGCTGGGTGTAAGCCCTGCAGTGCCCTCAGCAATGTCGTTATTCAACAGAACACAAGGGGTTAACTATCTTGGCTGCTCGATCAACCAACAAGACTTTGTCTTAGAAAGCCTTTAAAATAAAAATTCAAAACATGATTAAAAGCTCTGTAGATGTTACTACATATTATGACCTGTAAATTAAATCAGTAACTTAAATCATTTCACTTTGGTTAATACTGATCTACATGGGAAAAACTAGTTTTCAAGGCTCTTCTAAAACCAGAAGCTTGTAGCCAAATGTGGAAAGTAAGCAGATTGATAAGACTCCAAACGTCAACTTCCAAACGCTGAAATAATGCTGGTTCAAGACTCTCTGTCACCACTGATTTTTATTTTAAAGAAAGACAGAGGAAGGGATTGGATCCAGGTCTTCCCGTTTCAAAAGTGATTCTTACTACATAAAATGTAAAAAGTGATACAGCTTGATCTATCACAGGAGATAATGGTGCATTTTAAAGCAAAGGAAGTAAGTGTTCATTATAAAGCCCAAATTGTTATTCTTTTTTTTCTTCAAGATCCTACCTCCTTTCGCACACGTGAGGAGGCTGCAATGAGGATTACTCTAGGTCTGTAGGAAACAGTTTATTGGCCACCAACCCAGAATGGTGTTAATACCTAATTGTACAAAACTGCTTGAAAATGAATTATTTTCTCATGGCTCTGCAGCAGATTTTTATTCTATGGAGCCCTACCGGTGGGATGTGGATCTCCCTGTTTAGTGCCTTGTCTTTGCACAGCCCACTCAGAAGTGTTTTACATTCCCCACATCTTATCACTGCAGCAGCCTGCATTCCTATCACAGGCATCTGGATTCCTGAAACTCCAGCTCTCCCTAAAAAAGGAGTGAAGGCAACCTGACACTCGCAACCCTGTTGGATATAGTGCTTAGATATGGCAAGAGCACCATAGAAACACAGAGAAGGAAAGGAATGAAAATGTATGCTGTGCAAGGCTTGGATAATTTGAGTTAAACAAAGCTTGGAGCCATGTTCTTAATTAGGAAGATAAAAAGAAATCTGCAATTACTACCAGTTTACTGAATAAGGCAGTGGACTTAAGAGGAAAAAAAAGAACAGAATGATTGTGTAATTAAAAATTGTAACATGCATGCAAACAAATGACAGGAAAATGGAAGTTGCCTCAGCAACGTTAATGCTGACATTGCCCAACTTCTAGTGCTTGACTTCCCACTCTTAACGTTACAATTTTTTAGACATAACATATAATAAGTCACAGCCAATTAGGGATGCTATGGCTCCTGTTGGTAACTGGTAATATTTACATTTAAATATGGAGAAAGATTACTGCTGGCTATATTGTATTATTTAATTATACAGTCAGTTTAGAAATGAAATTATATCTGAAGCATTTGAGAGACTCCCTTGAGCAGAAGCGATGGAACAATTATTACTGCGATTTGGCATGAGAGAACTTTGCTGAAAGTGTAGAATTTCACCTAATCAGACAATTTGATTAAGGGTCCATATGTAGGAGCACTCTGCGCTGCTGATAAGCAATTTCAAAATGTACTGTAAGAAAAGTAATCATAATAGCTATGGACACTCTTCCTTAGCAACTCGCATATCAAATTTATGAAGTCTTGCAAGTCAGTTCAGAATAATATAATTATTGTAAATTCAGTACCACGATGGAGACAAAACCCAGTGTGCTTTAGCTTATTGCCGTCACTATGAATAAAAATTTCTGGATTCTGCTGACAATTCAGTTCATGATGCCCAGCAACCACAGCTGGGCAAGGTCTGACAGCTTCATGCCAAACAGCTGTGGCTTTGAAGACACAGAGGTTTCTAAATTACTTTCTGGGAAAAGAGGCATTAACAAGAATGCATGTGTGCACACAGCTTTCTAGTAACGGTAATGGGGACAGACTGTTGGAAAAATAAGAATACTGTCGCTGCCTGGCATCGAAAAGACCACTGCACACCAAAAGAAAAATAAAAATAGATGCACGTGAAAATGCCAATACAAAGAAATTATGTACAAACACATCTGGAAAATATTATGGCAATAAAAACAAACTCCAGAGCGATCACATTTTCCCCAGACTCTGGGAAGCTGGAAGTAGAAGGGGTGAGATCTTAAGAGTCATGACAGTCCTCTTACAAGACCAGGACGGTAAAATGTAATGGATTCCTCTGGAGAGAGAACACCGTGCCGAAGATCCTGGTTAAGTGACATGAATGCACCGATCAGGTGTTGCACATTTACTGGACCAAGCTTCAGCTTATGCAGGGTTGGTAATGCTACAAGCTTCTATATTTTAAGAGAAGACCACAGTGGCTTTACTGCAGATTCTGCTTTTTGTATTGAGAACAAAAATGACCTTTTGAAATGTGTGATTCTAACTCATAGACTGTAAGGCAAGAAGGGACCAACGAGGTCATCCAGTCTGATCCCTGTAATACAAGCCAGAGGATTTTACATCCTATCTCTTGTGTCAATTTCAACTTCTGGCTGAAAGAAAATAAATGTCTCCGTTTCAAACACTTCACTGAATTGCAGACTGATAGAACAGTATCAAGGAGACCTCCTAGAACAGAGAACAAATTAGAATCCAGTAAATCCAGCAAGAAAATTTCGTCTTTGCACTTTATGCTAAGTAGGAACTTCACAAATCAATAACTAATTTATAACTTACTCAAAACTGACACAAGCTGTGAAACAAATGCTGTAAGCAAACCCACAGAAATAGAAGAATCCAAAGACAAACCAATATCCACTTTCTCTATATCGTTTTTTTTTTTTTTTAGGCCTAACTATTTATAACCCAAAACTTAAGTGACATTATATTTCGAGTTCTATGTTTAAATGCAAAGTCCATTTTGGAGGGATTTAGCACTCAGCCCTTCTAACTGTTGCTAATTTTCTAATTTTCTAATTTCTAACTAATTTTCAACTTTCTTGAAAGTCCTTAGAGTAAGAGGTTGATGGAGATGTTGCAACACAGAGATCAGCCTGCGGCTCTCCCATCACATGGTGGAGCTGGGACAGAGAAGAAGAGAGCCTCAGGATTAGCAGACAACAAAACCAGACAGCAAATAAGTGACAGTGTTAGTTGTGCCAGCCACTCCGTAATGCACACTGAGAGGACTCAGAGGGGCAGTGGCTGGCAGAGCATCTCTGGTGGCCTCATCTCTGAGCTCCCTGCAAAAGGCATAACCTAGCCTTTAATAAAGAAAAAAATGCCACCCATTTGAGGTGGGACAGCTAAACTCCAAGCCGTATTTTTGTGCCTAGAATGAACAACGCAAAACATCTCCACTGATTTGAACAGCAATGTACCTTCTGAAAAGCAAGGATATGCACTTGAGACCGAAACCTTTAGCTGACATTTGCCTTGCCTGACTTCTTACTGCCCCAAATCAAGGGGACATGTTAGACAACAGCCCACAGCTATCAAAAACCCCTCATTTAGAAAGGTACTGGCATTTTAATTTCCCTTGTAATATGAAATGAAGCAAATGTTCAGTTAAAAATTGTGGAAAATTCTGCTCATATATTTTCAGAGACAAAGAAAAAGAGGGTAGTGCTGATCTCCAGAAACATGTATAGTTCAACATTTCAACCTCCCTGAAAGTAAATTTTGCTTACTAGACTACAAGGAATTTTTTTAATATCAAATATACCTTTTTGCACCTCTACAGACTTCAATTCTCTCCATGAGCCCAATTTGAAAGCTGCTTGATCATGTTTTAAAAAAAGCTATTTTATCTTACTTATGGTCATATTTTTGACCTGCATTTTAGATACACGAAACCTTAAAGGTTCTGAGCACTTGCTGTATCAGTCCACTGCTGCACATAGCACCGATGCAATACGTTCATGCTGAACTCACACAGCCAGGATTTCGATGGTATGTAGTCACAGACTTTTGTTTATTTTTTTATCTGGTTTATTATCTCAAACATTAAATCACCATATGACTCCTCTTTCTTTGTTAGCTACAGGTTAGCACTTTGTGTGTCTGGAGGAGTCTGGGCCATGAGAGCACCTTAAGTCTCTTCTGAGTGATATTTCTCTTCTGCGTGAGCCAGATCCGCTCATATGGAGTCAAACTTGGCACTCTGAAGGCCAAGAAAAACATTGACCCTAAAGGAAATAGAATAAAATGATGAAGAAAATAGTGAAGGGGATGAAAAAGAACTGAAAGAGTTGCCCTGAGAGCAAACAGGATTTCTCTGGAGTCTATTTTTGTGTGCGAAGTATTCCTGAGGAACATGCTTCTATCATGAATAGCTTTGGAAGATAAACCACTGAAAAAACCCCAACACTAAAAAAAACCCACTCTGACCACCAATATACAGTCTCTAGGGGCTGAGACTGCAACATTTACACACTTAAATAACTTCATGGATGCTGACAGTTCCACTTAATTCAAAAGGACATGTTCGCATGTTTGTGTCATGTTTGGCTTGTAATACATCCCTACATGGACTGGTGCGCAGGGAGAAGCAGCAGCCTGCTAGCCCTGAAGTTTATGTGTGAAGACTACAGGAGCAAACTGAAGGTAATGCTGTAAAAATCAGAATTCCTAGAGCGGGCTGAGAGCACTATGTGAAATTTTGGCAATGTAACAGCTATCAGAAGCACTATACTACTTAGGTCCAAACCCCACAAAACGTCATTGTTTATCCATCATTTCTTTCCCTGAGAAATTTCACATGAGTTATTGGTGAGATCTGGCTTATACCAGCTCCGTTAAACCACAATATTGCTGATATTTTAAGAGGCACAGAGGATAAAACTAAGAAGCAGAGTAAGCTGTTTATCGTTTTGTGCAAGCACTCTACCTTCCCCACCTAGAGCACACGTGTGCCCAGAGCCTGGCCCAATAAACACGCACATCTCTGAAGGCTGATTTGCTGAGGGACTGAGACCTAACGTGTCACTGAGGACTGTAGAATTAACCCTCTGGTCAAGAGCATGATAAGCTGCTTTTATACATGCTCCAGTGCTGAAGCACATCACTGCACAAATTCACCTGGACTTCTGCCAGTCCCCAAGTGCCTTCTCAAACCTGAAGGGATTTTCTTCATTGGTTAAAATAATGTGAGGGTTAGTTTTTGGTTTGGGTTTTTTTTTATGCCAGAGCAACAAACCCGAATCAGCTGTCCTTAGGCACAAGATACAAAGAAGACAAGTTGCTTTTGCCCTGATATAGGTTTGCCAAGATCAACCCCAAGCATACTGTCAAAATTACTGCCCAACTCCATAGGGAATGAGTGTACTTTGCCTTCAGTGTGTTGTACAGGCAGAGCGCCCATGTGCAGCAGTTGCCCCAAGCTACCAACACAGCTTTTTTAGCAGTCAAGCTGATCCCATGGTATTCTTCACCCATGCCAAGCCTCCAGGCAGCTGTGGGGCTTATTCATTGGGAACTGAAATGACTAACCAAAATTGTAATTGCAAATTGCTGTTTGGTTAGACTTCAATGCCTATGGATCCATGAGTGATCTCATTAGAAATTTGAAGTTTGAAATATGTTTATAAAATTATACTCATAACTCTTAAATTTACATGTCTCCAAGGAGACATATTTGAACTTCTGTAATGAGTTTCTTGGAATGTTTGCTTTAAAATATTTCCTACTTTCAGCTTTTATAGAGTGTGTTTACAGGAGGGTCCCCAAAAGATACTTTTAATTAGTTTGACTGTGAAAATATTAAGTTTAAAGTCTAAGCGGGCATTTTTTAGCTACTTCGTGTGTCTAGGTGCAAAGGCTCATGTCTGTATGCATTCCCAGTTTTGGACCCAGAGTTCAGAAATAAACTGTATACCTTTTAGTTTTAGCAGTTGAAGGACTCTACAGAATTTTCTTCTAACAGTTGCAGCTTAATAACTAACTTTACCTAAACCCATCTTCTTCTGTGCATAAGAGTTTTATGAGAGAGCTGTGGTCTTCTTGCAAATACCAATAAATGTACAAAAACATCTGGAGCTCTATTTGGCCCTGAAGCTTCTTCTCTCCTCACTTTATTATCAGCAAGGAACAAGTTAAAAAAAATAATCCAGTATTGACTCATTTATTCTTCAGGTCATACTGACTTCTTCCTTCTATTTTTGTAAATTTAATAATACATTACATGTTTAATTCTTACCAAATATTGTAGGAGTTTTTCCTGGGCTGTTTGTCTTAAGCACAGCCATCTCTTTATAGATTAAACTATCCTTTTGTGCAGATTCCTTCTTGTCTTTTATAGTCAGCAGAATAATTAAATGAATTTAATTATTTTTCCTAGAATAAATCAGTATATACAGAGATGATGAAAGATTTAATAAAGATGTTTCCTCCATTAGGGACTAGTTCTGCATTCTCTACTATGAACAGCATTTACAACAATAATGCTATTCCCACTGTAGTCAATGGGGCTGCTCACAGCAGTAAAGCATGCATTGTTTGACCTCATCCTTGTTCATTAATGCCTATAAAAACTCCATTAGACTACTCAAGGAAAAAACACATGAAAAGAGAACACTAATAATTTTACTAATATTGCACACAAATTAATAAAACTCTGGCAATGCTGGGAGCCCTCTGGATCATCATCTCAGTCTTGTTTTGTTAAATGTTATTATCTCTAACTGCAGTGGCAAACATAGAGCTGTAATATTTTTTTGGCAAATAATTAATGGTATAAATACAGTCTTTTTTTCCTACTTAATAAATTACCTATGAACACATTGTGATTTTTACTATAGATTAAAAATAAGCATGAAAATGCCGCAGATGAATTATTTCAATACACTGCACTCATGGTTGTATTACCTCAGTCCCTTTCAGTAGCTTATTTCCCGATGAACTGATTTGGAAGAATCTTTATGCCACTGCTTGTGAGTACCTGACCAGATAAACAGGTGAATAACAGCACTGATGGACTTTACCCCTATGTCAGAGTTCTTATTTTCCTCTTATTTTCTCAGTCTGTACCCCGGTCTCAATGAATGCTTTGCCTTTACTTCCACCTGCTTACTCTTTCCATCCTTCTGATACTCTTTATTTTACCAGACCCTGCAGTCAAGACCCCGCTCCACTCTACAGGAGTCCCTCTGCTGATCCAGATTGTTGTCCTTGATGCTTATCTCAGGGTCCCTCCACTGACAGCAACGAGCCCCAGCTTTTCCTCAGGCAGAACCTGGCTCTCCAACTCCTCCCCTGTGCCAGATCACCGCAGCATTTCCTCAGATTACTAGTATCAGTTCCCAGTATCATTAGCAGGGCCGCTACACTGACAACATTTTATAATTGGCTCTCATATTTTCCACCCTGATCTGCAATCCAGATGACATTTTCTCCGTTAAATACTCCTCCCACAAAGAAAGGAAAGAACTCACAATCTTTTACCCACTGGAAAGTCACTTAATTTTGTCCCTTCTCCTGTCCAAAACCACATTAGCTCTGGCACCATCACAGCACAGGAGACTCTGCATCTCAACACAAGTACTTCTTGCTCCCACTCTTCTTTCCAAATTCACTGCCCCACCCCATTAAGATTCCTCATCTGATTGTAATTTCCCAAAGTTGTAACGGTTGATGGACTTGTCACGGGGCTCTGCTGCAGCAATGGAACAAGAACCAAGATCTTCCTGTTGACGCTCTTGAAGCCTTAGCAAAAGATCCACCCAAGCTACAAGCTCACAGGGCAGAAACACACCATGGTCACTCAGTTTATCAGACATTCAGCCTGATGCTGCAACTGCTCTTGAATAGCACTGGAACAGACCGGAGAAGGTGGCTGTTTCCTGCAGAAGAATACCAATGCAGCAGCTCATTCCGATGACTGTACTATAAACAGTGTTTTATGCAAATATTTAACGTCCCATGACAAATCACATCTGAAAAATGCTGAAGAACCTGACTGACCAGATCAATGGAGTAAGCTGAAATCCATGAAGAAAAAAATGAAAGTAAGGGAAACTACAAAAGCAAAGCAAAATTTGCCCTTGGTGGCAATTTCTACAAAACTTTAATTTTCAGTTGTGTCTAAAGAATATTGATGATTGGTGGTTTAGCTGGCAATTATTTAATATAAACACTAAATTGAAGGGGTTTGTCTCATTCAGCCTTTATACAATATTTTGAAATGAAACTGCAATTTCTACCATGAGGCTTAAAATCAGTTCAAGAATGTTTATGCCTCAGCAGGCTTGTAACTGCACTGTTTGGAGTCCAGTCGTTTTGTGTTTTAATACATTTTTGTTAATTTTCCAATCTGAATCTGGTATTCATTAAAGACATTTAAATGTGGTCTCTTCCCAAAACCATTTGGTCTTCCTGGTTCTTTGTGCTAATGAGGCCTACGGTGATGTGAGTCTTGCCCTTTTACAAACACAATACACACATTTTATTAATATGATTATTTTGATTAGCAAAACTACGTAGGCTCCGCCTATTTTGCATTAAGTAATATTGTGCCCTTCAACAGGTCAATTGCTGCATAGGAGATTGAATATCTACATTGATAAGGTTTGTGAAGAGGGAGGTGCTCTGATGTGCATGCAAGATATGAATTATAAAAAGGGGAAAAGGGATTATGCTTCCATTTAATGGCATCATGCAGTGGAAGATTATGTGCTGGGCTGCCTAATGCTAATGAAAGAGCAAAGTCTTCTCCTTTTCCTATCCTTTACCACTCATCAATCCATCCCTGATAAACCAACAACTGTTAGATGAGTATTCTTTGCATATGCAGAGTATGCAACCATGAATATAAAACATGGTGCCTAAGCACACGTCTAGGAAGGTATCCCATGTGTATGTAGGAAGCTTGGGGAGTAATTCTAATCGTGCAGAGGAGCGGGCACTGCTCAAAGATTAAATCAGGCCATCTTGAGGATGAGGAACAATTTTTATAATTAGCTCTAGTGATGCTTCAAGATCTAACTTCCGAAGCATATGTAGGGAATTGTGCCTACATGTCTACTGTTGTTATTAAATGCTTGAGTTGGGGATCGGTAAGAACAGCAGTTAGAGATAACTCCATTGAATCAAGGAAAATATATTTCAGATGCCCGTATAATTTCTCAGGAAGCAATCAAGACACTCTTCCTGTCACAAAGCCTTCAGAGAGATGTGGGATGTCTGAGTAACATGTGAGGGGTGGAGAAAACAAAGGATTCTGTGCTCAGATATTCGCATTCTTAGCGTGACTATCAAACAAATCTATTGTTTGATGACAATTCGCACGACTGCCAGTTTTTCATTTCCCACAGACACCGGCAATAAGAAGATAAAGGGTATAGTGTGCTTCTTTTCAGCTTTGCATTCCTCCCATGCTGCCACTGATATACCCCAATGGAAAACAATGCCATGAAGACTTAAGCTGCCACTGCAAGGTGGCTGCGGAGGGAATACGTCTTTTGGTAGCCAAGACAGTTTGTCCTGGCTTTACATGTTTGGGGCACTATGGTCTATGGCTTCATCAAACCGGAAGCCTAATACAAGGTATTAACGACGTCCTGGTAGGCTCTCGTCACAGCCAGTGCAGCAGATGAACACAAACAGTGGGAAAACCAAGTCTAAAAGACACCAAGTCTAAGAAGTTACAAGTAATACTAGGCCCATGCCTTGGTGAGTCTTTTTAAAATTTTATATTAAAAATAACAAACAATTATCAGTTTAATAGCATATATTCTACAAAGCAATACTTCAGACTGTTAGAAAGGACTGTGCCAGAGACATGCACTGCAGCACTAGTGGCAGTCCAGCAAAAGCAAGCTGATTTTTTCTATTCATTAAGATACAGAGCTCAGCACATGCACAGTATTTCCATCCCACCTTTGTTTTCTGAGTATAAGATCAATAAACAATCCAAACCCACGGCACCATTCTTCAGTGCTTGACATTCACACCCTGTTAAATGCATTATCTTGTTAAACACACCCCTGTAATGGCTACAGATGCTTAAGGCCTGATGGACTTCTTTCAAAGATGGTCATGTTAAGCACAGGATATTTAGTTTTATTAGTTGTGAATTATTTATAAAGCACAAAAATGAGCAACTCTTCTTCCTCACCTACCCCAGCTAATCCTAAACTTAAACTAATGCCTTTTTATTTGATTTTTTTAGGGGGGTAGAATAATGTAGTTTTTGAAACAAACAAAAAAAATGATAAAATAAAAAATCCATTTTTCTTTATAAGGTATAAGCTAGAAGCCATTACAAAGACTATTTAATTCATGACGGGTAATTGCTCTCACACAAAAGCACTCTTGTGTTTTGGGTTTTTTTTTAACCACAGAAGCAGAAAACATCAGTTTTCATATCAGTTCTCCCTTGGGGTTTGCCACATGTCTAGCAGCAAACTAGACCTTAATTCCACCGCAACTAACCCGTCATTTCCTAGGAAATGGCAGGTATCAAGAAATGCTCAGATGAGGTGATTTAAATGATAACAACTTTGTTGAATTTACCATGCATACGTCAACATTTCTTATTCATTACTCATCTTTAATTACCTTTGAAAGGCCCATTTGTGTGATGTACCAACTGACACGTCTTTTATGGCGTGCATAGATCGTTCCTTTCATATCTCTGGCCTCCTGAAATTGAAGCTCTCTACCTGCAATTTGCTCTTCTGCCTAAGTTGCAAATCAGCTGATACTAGGCCATTTTTCACGAGCTTTTGATTGCATTACCTTCAATAACTGTTAACAATACAGAATTGCTGGAGTTCTGTACCATATAACACAAGCTTGGTTGTTTCCCACATATCAATTTTAATAAGTTTAATAAGTTTTCATTTTTACAAATGATAATGCTTGAAAAGTCATTTCAAAAATCTAAGATGTTGAGCATAAATGTGTATAGGGTATTTTTCCTTTTAAAAGAACCCATGGGCTGTGCAAGTAAGAGGAAAAATTTATAAGGAATCACTTAAAAAATTAAAAAAATTAAATTAAAAAATTAAATTAAAAAGATAAAAATCTAGTAAATTTTGGAAGTTTATCAGTTTCCTAAATTCCTGCCTGATTCTTTAAATACTCTGATCTCCTCCAGAGTTTATGAATTACAAATAGCTGCAAGCCAGTAATTATATTGTAGTTAAATATTTATACTCTCACTATGTATTTTTTAGTACCTTTGTAGAAAAATCATTAAATCAGAACTAAAAAGTGAGTGGTACCAGCAGGATACAGTTTGAATGCAATCACACTCAGTGACAAGGCTTTTCCTCCTGCGTGGCTTGGATTCAGTGAAAGTGAAATGGGTAGAAAGTCAAAACCCAAAATTACTGAAGTATGAAGTGAGGGAGAAATGTAGGTAAACCATCAGGGTAACAGATATAAGAGGAAGGACATGAAAGCATGAAAGGTAGTTTAAATTTTGACAAATATTACAGGTCAGTGTTTCCTGGACGTGTACAAGTTCCAGTTCACCACGAAGAATCTCTCACTGCCTCAACAGTGAATTAGAATAAATGAGACTACGTGTCTACATTGCTGCTTGCCCCCGTTCCTCATCTCCTAGACATACACGTTCAAGAACGGTATCGCAAACAGAGAACAGAATTGGGGAGCAGAAATTCTTGATTCTCAGCTCATCACACACAGTCATCCCACAGTCTTCCGCAGGAGAGTGGGTGACTGAAATGTGCCCCAGTAATATTTAGGCTGATTACAAAACAGAAAAAAAAGCCCAGAAGAAAACCAGTGTGGTAAGAGTGGACTGAGGCAGTATTACTGTAGGTACACTGAAAAGCAAGATATTGTCCTTTCAGAAACAGAATCACACGATTTAAAAAGAATCTATTTATAAAGCCTTGGATGTTATAAAACTATCAAATCTGATCCCTGCACCTATTGCTGACTAGACCACTTATAAATTTTCCACAGTGTGAAGATTACAGTTAATCAATTGCAGGACAAAGCCAGATTTTTGATGAAGGAATCTAAATGTTCAGACTTTCCATTGCCTGTATAAGACTTCTATAGAGAATTGATCATTGTATAGCATCATGAAGGTAAACATTGGAGTAATTCGTAGAACACTGTTGGTATATGATACATTCATACGGGAGTACAATATACGATATCAAAAATATTACTAGAGTCATATGAGAAGCAGGTCAAGTTAATGAAGCTATTGAATATGAAAAAAATAGAACCTCTAGGCTGGCGACATGATAAAAATCAGTATATGCCATAAGGAAACAAGCAGAGAACAGAACAGTGAACAGAAGTAATGAGGTGAAGAATAGCTATGCCTGGCCTTCACCATTTGGATTACAAAATCACCCCTTAGGACAAGGTTCCAGTTGTCCAGTGGGCTGTTCAAAATTGGTTATTATAGGCTGTAACTCCACAAATAATGTTGTTTGAATAAGCCAGTAGTATTGTACCCTTTTATTGTAGTTGGGAAAAATGTGTGCTGAACAACAGCATGAAATCCTTTTCAGAAAGAAGAGGCGGAGTCCTCATCAGCACAGTAGCATGTTACGTGACACGAAAAAAGCTAACATAGGAGCATCCATTTCTTGGTCATCTATAAAGCATGACTTGATGATTACTGCAGCCATGTCAAAGGATGGGAAGATGTTATACTCTCAATGCTCAAGGAACAACTAGGAGATATATTTGAGCAAAACCAAGACAACAAAGAGTGACCAAGATGCTAAGACATTCCAAAGAAGTGGAATGGTGAGTCAGAGTGGATGCCTCTGGATATTGTCTGCAGAAGTTAATTTTTCTGGAAAGCATACTCAGATACTCTGTAAATCCCCAAACACATGCAAACTAATTTAGTCATGGTATGAGGTTTGGCACCAGGGAAAGAAAAACTTCACAGTTTATGGAACTGTCTGACAGTTTCTAGGCAGAAAATAATGGGTTTGGAGAATTTTAAATACTGTGGCAACCACAGGTCAATGTCCTTTCCACCATTTCTGCCTGGTAACAAGATATCTCCGAAAAAAATGAATGCCACTAGTGTGACAATCCTCTTAAAACCAGGCCAATTCCAAAAGGAAAGAGTTGCCAGTATTGTTTAAGCACTGGGAAGAAAAGGGTTTCGACCTGTCAAAAAAGCCTAACCTTAGGACAAGACTTTCTTCTCTGAGCACCAGTCTGATCAAAACAATCCATTTCAAAGCTATGTATGGCTGGCAGCATAGTTGTAGTACTTTCCTGTGCATTGGGAAGTGCCCAAAGCTGGGCACTTTGTATGTGAAAGCACAAGAAGCTTCAACACAAAGCATGATATCACTGCTCAATTTTCAGTCGTTTTGCCACATAGCATGTTTTCCCAAACTGCTGTATCCTGCAAACAGAATATGCAGCTCATGATTTGCTGGCTCTGGGAGCTGAACTAACCCCAAATTTGAGAATCATGAGTAGGAAACAATTCTCTTGCTCTCTGGGGTAAACTATGGAAAGAAAAAGGCATATGTTGATTAATACACTGTAGTGCTGATCCGCCCTTTAATTCGGAGAGTGAAGTCAAACAATTCCTTTGCTTTACTTCATATGGAAAACTGAATTTGTCTTTTGACTATTACTGTAAAGCAAAGAATACAGCATCTGAAACAAAGGCTAATAAAGTTGGAGGAAAGACATTCCCTGATTTCCACAGCCATTGGGCGAGGCTCAAACTTTATACACTTTTGGAGTGAGCTAACAATAAATGAGGCAAACTGTACTGGCCTAAGGAGTAGTATTTAGAGGCAACGTAAGTATCAGAGAAAGTTAATGTCATTAGAACACTTTACTAATGCAGAAACTCAGTCCCAATATTAAAAAATAAATAAAAATTCAGTACTTGTTGGTAAAAATATTCACAACTTTTTGGACACTAATAAAAAGGGAGGTACTGCAGCTTTTGAACTGTGTCTCGTTAGTCAAATGAATAGATCCCTTCAGCCTGAACCAGCTGAGAACCAGCGCCTTTTGGGCTGTTTTCTGGAAACACTTTAATAGAATTCATTCTCACAGTAAATACCAATGTCATTGTCCTGGGCTGCTGCTGTTGGGACAACACTAACATACACTGTCTTTGAATTTAAAACTCTCTGGACATTTGACTGTCTGCATTTCTGGCAGACACAATAGGCATTTTTTTTTTTTTCCTTAGCAAAATTACTGTCTTTCTATGCTTTGGCAATATTCTCCCATGCCTTTTTTTTTGGTGGGGAGGGGGGTGACATTTCCCCCTTCCTTTGCTTGGCTGTCAAATTAAGGCAGGCAAGCCAGGCAGCATGGGGAGAAATAGCTGCTGTCCCTTGGAGCTGATGCCAGCCACACGGATGAGCCCCGGGGGATGCTGCATGCACGGGGGGGTGCGAGGCGATGGCATTCGTAGCATTTTCCAAGGGGCCGAGGCACCCTGGCACGGGCTCAGCCTGTGCTGAGAGACGCGTCCCTGCCCACGGCAGGGAGGTGGAACTGGATGATCCTTAAGGTCCCTTCCAATCGAAACCATTCTAGGATTCTACGACCACTGCGACACCGAGGGTCTCCAGCATCGCGCCTGCTGCTTAAAGCGCTGCTGCCGTGCCATCGCGCGCGGGTCCCTCCCAGGAGAGGGAAAGGAACAGGGAAAGTTTTCGGTGCTGATGCCACCTGTGCTGATGCCACCGAACCACGAGCACAGCAACCGCTCCACAAGGAAGCCCCACCAGGCAACACCCCGCCGGCCACAGACAAAGGGATCACGCATTTCCCACGGGAAAACCATCAGAAGTTGTAGAAGAGGCAGGTGAGCTGCGGCGCGAGAGCCCTGCCAGCCCCCGGTCACTGCCAGCGAGGAACCTCCCCAGGCTGCAGCCCCAGCCCGGGGGACCCTCCCCGCGCCAGCCCCCTACTCACCGATCTCCCCATCATCATCATCTTCCTCCTCCTCTCCCTCCTCCTCCTCCCCCTCCAGATCCAGCAGCACATCTTGGTTCTCCGCACTCATCTTCCCGGAGTTGCTGCCCCGCTCTCCCGCTCTCCCGCTGCCGGGGAGGCGAGCCCGCCCCGAGCCCTCCCTGCCCCGGGGGCGGAGCGGCGCGGGAGGCGGCTGCCACCACCTTCCCGGCAGGAGCGGCCGAGGGCTGGGCGCCGGGGGAGCGAGCAGCCCGTCCCGCGGCTCTCAGCCTCGCGAAGCTCCTGCCTGGAACCGCTCGGCTGCGGGACCGGTGAGCCCCAGGTGCGAGGCGTCTCCTGAGCCCTTCCGTCCTTACCGCCTCCCAGCGATCCTGTCGGAGCGGCGGGAACGGGGATTGGCCTTTGGGCAATGGGAGGCAAGGGCCGTTTTCAACATCGTGTTCTGTAAGCAGGCACATCGACTTACTCATTAACAGCATCCTGAGTGATTAACAGGGATAATGTGGAAAAACGTTATATTCATCCCTGTCCATTTTGTTCTGGTTTGTTGTGTTGGTTTTTTTTTCTTTCAGTTGCCCATCCATTCTTTGTGGTTGGTTGTATCATAGAATTCATAGACGTGGTCATATCATAGAATCACAGAATCACAGAATCACCTGAGTTGGAAGGGACCCACAAGGATCACCGAGTCCAGCTCCTGTCCCTGCACAGGACACCCCAACACTCACACCGTGTGTCTGAGGGCATCGCCCAGATGCTTCTTGAATGTTGCCAGGCTTGGCACCGTGACTGCTTCCCTGGGGAGCTGTGCCAGTGCTCCACCACGCTCTGAGTGAAGAACCTTTCCCTAATATCCAGCCGAAACCTCCCCAGCACATCTTCCTGCCATTGCCTTGAGTCTTATCACTGGTCACCAGAGAGAAGAGATCAGCATCTGCCCTCTTCCTTCCCTTGTGAGGAACCAGTAAACAGCTATGAGGTTCCCTCCTCAGACTCCTCTTCTCCAGGCTGAACAGACCAAGTGATATCAGCCACTCCTCATATGATTTCCGCTCTAGACACTTCACCAGCTTCATGACCTCCTCTGGACACTCTTCAGTAGTTTTATGTCCTTTTTATATTGTGGTGCCCCAAACTGCACACATCACTCGAGGTGGGGCCGCACCACTGCAGAGTAGAGCGGAACAATCACCTCCCTCAACCAGCTGGCAATGCCATGCTTGATGCACCCCAGGATCATAGCTGATCAAACACCACCTTAAAACTAATTAGGGAACAGTTTTTCTTAAGAGGGTACAGGGTGAAATCTTTCATAGAATCATAGGATCGTTTGGTTGGAAAAGACCTTTGACATCATCGAGTCCAACCATACCTGTTCACTACCAAACCATATCCCTAAGCACCTGTCTTTTAAATTTACAAAGATTTCTCTGGTTTCGTCCATATGTTTACCTTTTGAAAACTGAGTCAGGAGTGAAACCCCTGGGACTTTTTAAAATATGTCAAACTGGGCACCCAAGCATCGAAGGACCCATCATTGCTAAATACTTTGAAAATGTGGAGGCCACATATGCAAAAAACCCAGACCAGTAAGTACTGGCAGAGTTAGTGGGAGAAGGTAGCTGAAGTTGGAGAGGGTAAAGCTCAAGGACTGGATGAAAAGCACAACTCTAGAGCTCTGCTGATGTACTCAACTCAGTTGACTGTTTCACAGGTAAGAAATTGTCCTCATCTCTATCTTAATCTGCAGATACCGACTAGGAGAATTTCGCAACACAGGGAGTGCAGAATTGTCACTATGCAGAAATGCCGAGGGGGAAGAAGTGTTCAGAAAAAGGGATTTCAGTGCTAGGCAATAGACCAGTCTACTCATATGTATTGGTTCCAGGGGAAAGTAAAGAGTTCCTCAAATGGAAAGACATCTCAAGGGATGCCCAGAGAGTAATTGGATTGAGCTTGAACAGTGGGAAAAAATGGAAATAAGTAGGCTGGAAAACTGGATTGAAGAAATGGAGGAGTCCTGTTTGGGGAAAGGAGAAAAGAACAAGTTAGCCTTTTTTTTTTTTTTTTTTTTTTTTTTTCTGAATAAAGTAATAAATATCCTATAAGCAATCTATTTTCTATCTCTATTCAAACAGCCCACCAGACCAAGGATGTCTAAAGTGTATAAACAAGAATCTGGAGCAAAAGCCATTTGTCAGATAAGCTTGTTTCTTGCTAATTTAGTTATCTGTTGCCAAGCAGCTGTGGGTGAGGGACACAGCAGGGCCTGGCAGTACAGCGAGTCTATGTGCAAGCAGCTTCAGATAAAAATGAGTTGAGAAATTTAATGGGGAAATTCTGGAGCAACACTGCTTAGCAGACACCCCGCTCCCACTGATCACTTGAAACGAGAAGTGGTCTGTAAGGACATAATTGAATTCATCAGAGCAGAAACTACGTCTCTTGACCTTATTGACGCCAGCACCAGTATTAGAAAGTGAGTGTTATCTGCAATATCTGACACTGAATGTTTTTATCCCTCTGTTAGATAAAGAAAGCATCACAGAGCTGAACCAGGGTGGGATACCCAGGAAGGGGTAATGCTGCATCGTGAGACGTATGTTTTCACGTGTCCCAAGTTTGATATAGGGTGTGCTGCGCCGTGACACAGCCAGTCTACCTCTGACCATCTCAACGTGTGCTTCACGCATTGTCACCACCATTTGTCAGGTTCCACCCTTGGTGAGGTTACAAAGACAGAGTGAATTACCCTACTGCTTGCCAGGAATGTTTACCCTAGGCTGACTCAGCCACAAACACCACATGGTTTCAATGTGTTCAGCAAACAGTTCCAGGGGCATCCTCTATATACCTGTGTTATGCAATGTCCAGTGGCCTTCCTTCCTTGTGGGTCCTCCCCAGTCTGTGGTCCCTCTGTGAGACCTTATTTCCTAAATGATGGGAGGAGAGCAGGTAAGGTTACAGACAAGGTACAGCTCGGGACTCTGACGTGAGATTCGTGCACTCTTGGATACACACCACAGACATCATTGTTACCTTAGTTATGTGCTTCCTATTTCACGTTTCATGAATGAAAATGTAATTAAAAACTTATACAGTGGAAAAAAATGTAGAAAAGAGGAGTTTTTCAAACCCAGGCTGTGTTTAACTTGAGCATACTAAAAACACAGGTAGAGGATCTACACCTGCAGTCCTGTTCTCATTGTAAGATTTCTCGCAGCAATTACAGAGCACGTAGATTTTGTAGGCTTCATTCAGCCCTCAATACTTGAATGTTCAAATTCATAGATTACTTCAGAAAGCCAGGTTTTGCAGTTATCTGAAAAGGCAGTTGGAGTACTGTGTCTAAAATTGCCATAAAACTTTTTGAAAATGTATAGCTATTTATTTTTTAAATTTATACTTGATGCAAATATTTCCATATGTACTTTTGGTGAAGCACTAAAGCTTCAGAAGCTCGGTTCTGCTATTCCTGAAAAACAGAGATTAAAAAAAAAAAAAGCAAATGAAGAGAAAATGCAACAGCACCACCCTGCTGCCATCTCTTTGTCAGATGGATAATAACAAAATATCTGCTCCAAGACTTGCAGTTGTGTAACCTCTAGCCAAAAAATAGTTTTTCAAAAGCCATCTCAAATGAAAAAGTTAAGCTAAAACCACCTCCACCCCCAGTTCAAGCATAGCTGTTTTCGATTTCATTGAAGAAGAAATAAAAATGTTTTAACATTCTTGATATTGAGAAATGAGTAAAAGTCCATTGAGCCAGTGGAAAAATTGCTTCTATGAATAAGAGTTTCATAGCAGCCATAACAAGATATCTTTTGGTGACAAAACTTTGGCACAGACACCAGGTCTCTAATATGGATCTGGGCTGGCAACAGGGTCTCTGAATCACACGGCCTTTTACAATAAATCTGGGGCAGAGCATCACTGGTCTGGTCCAGTCCCCAGCAGTAGGGCAGGTTTGAACATATCCAAACACTGGTGACAAATATTTGCTGGTCATGTGCTTCATCATCTCCAGTAAGGAGACCAGAAGGTCCCCAGGTCAGCTCTTGCCAGGATTTCACTCCTGTCAATACTGAGCAAAAATCACTCTGCAGCAACTGAAGCTGTTTCCTTCTTGTCCTTCTCCAAGCATCCATAAAAACAGGTGGTTGTAATAATAATATATTACATATGGAAAACTATCACCTTAATTCCTCTGAAGCTTTTCTCATCCAGATTACACAAACTTTCAGCCTTCCAGCATGTATCACTGCTTGTGCTGTTCTTTCTGCTAAGAAGTTAGTATAAAAAATTCAGTGTGAGACCCTATGGAAGAAGGAGATATTATTTTACATTATCTCTAAGTACATTTGCTTTACCCACTCACAGTCATTTTCTCAAAGATTTAATTCACTTACACCCTCACACCCACATACACACAAGAACAAAGATGTAAATGTTCAGGTGGTCTGCCCTGGGTCACTTGTGTCTAACACAGAGGACAAGCAGCCATGGAGTCTGCATCCTTGGAGATATACAAAAGCCATCTGGATACAGTGCTGAGCAACCAGCTCTAGGTGGCACTGCTTCAGTAGGGGGACTGAACAAGATGAACTGAAGAGGTGCCTTCCAACCACAACTGTTCTGTGATTGTGTGGACACCAGGTATCAGGTTCTCATCACACCTGTTAAACAATGAGAATCTAATTTTCACAGTATCACAGTTTCACAAGGCTGGAAAAGACCTTTGAGATCATCGAGTCCAGCCTATGACCCAACACCAACACCTACTCATCATCTAAACCATGGCACTAAGTGCCTCATCCAATCTCCCTTTAAACACCTCCAGGGACGGTGACTCCACCACCTCACGGGCAGTGCATTCCAATGGCCAATCACCCTTTCAGTGAAAAATTTTTTCCTAATATTGAGCCTAAACTTCCCTTGATGAAGCTTGAGACCATGTCTTCTTGTTCTGTTTTGAACAGGTCTTCTGTACTCAAAAGCAACAAACTACTATGTCGTGATTCTTTTGCGTCAGATTTTTCTTTGTTTCCACCTCCATAAATTTTCTCAAGTCTGCTCCAAGTTGCTTCAGGCCATAATCTGTATTCCAACTGGGCTGAAAGGAAAAGGAACAGCATATGTGACATGCTGTAACCTTCTTCCCATCTTCATGCTGTTAGATTGTAGGTCTTCTGCTGACAGGTATATTGTAGTTGGTTTTACTGGAGTGCAGACGTCCTGGGCACAACACAGGCCAATAGCCCTCAATTTTGCCATGACTTTTTTATAGGAAGGTGGTCCATTTTTCACATTCTTCTGCTGTTTCTTCTTGTGCTTATGTAGCTATATCCACTCATACTTTATTTCTGCCATCTTATTATTTCCATTACAAGTCAGTACCTCCATACACCTTCTTTCATAATCATATACTTTATTTTAAGATACAGCGCCCGACATCAAATACAGTATGCCAGGTAAGAACTCTCCCACAGTGAATACAATTGTACCTTTTTGAACATGATGCTCCTTCCAATGTATTCCAGAGCAACAACTGCTTTTTTTTTCAGCAGTACCACGTTGTCATCTCATATGTCTAGATTAATTTATTATTATTAATAATATATAAAGGAATACATAAATAATAATTTATTATATTTACTAATTAGAGTAATTTATGCAGTTGAGTTCTTTGTCAGGCTATTTCCCCTTTTGTATTTCTGTAGTTGTTTTTCTGTTTCTAAGTGGGCATTATTTCCCCCCTGTTTTTATTATATTTCCTCGTTTGATTAACTTTTTCATTTGTCAAGATAATTTTGAATTGAAATGTTGTCTTTCACTGTGCACATGATCTGCTGTAGGACAAAATTCATACTTCTTAAACCATAGTCATAGCAGAATAAAGACCACGAGCTCCATGGAAGCAGATAGCAAATGTGTAGGACTGGCAGGTCAAGCGTACTTAAAAAAAACTTGGAGGAAGAGTTTTGTGGGAAAGCTATCAGTAATTGAAAGATACTGTATTAAAGTCACTACAGCAAATTATATCAGTGAAGACAAAATATGGGAAGAATAGCAGGAGACAAGTATCATGGTGTGAAGAATCTTTTAAGGATACAAAGGTCTAAGTGGCCGTTGCTGTGGGACTCATTGCAGCACAGAGAACACAGCCGTCTTTCTGTTCAGCATTCTTAGGTGGAATGAGAAAAGTAATCCTGGAGACCAGACTCACATTTCATAAAACATTAGACTTTTTAATAACTGCTGGGATATTTTACCTTTGTGTCTGAAAGCAGGTAAATTTCAAAGCATTACTGAAAGAGTCTGAAACTCAGTAACAGAAAAGAGATCATTTCGAATGCTCTATTATATAGCCTGCGAAGTCCCTGTTCTAATGGAGAAAAAAACCCAGACAGAACATAAACCCAAACAAAATGGTCATTCCACACAAGAAATTCCCTTAAGTGCACCAAATTATTCAGAAATTTATTGCATTAAAAGTCAGCAAAAGAAAATGTAGGAGAATGTACTTCCAGATCACCAAAATGTGCATTTTCCCTGGGACTGTTAAATTGGTGCTTACAATGCTAGAGAGAAATAACCGCGAAGAGTTGGGAGTTCACTTTATTTCACCAAGCTCCTGTGTTTATTTCAGTATGATTCACAGATAAGGAGAGCAGTGAAGCATTAAGGGAAATTAAAATTATCCAGAATTTGAAGAGCTCTAGTATTTTTCTTTTAATTTGGTCATGTTTCCAATTGTATGTAATCCTCACAAATTTCTTAATTCTCACTCTTGCATGCAACCTCCAGCCTGAGATGACAACTTCAGTCTCTTTTGCCCTCTATTGAAGTGAACTGGTAATAACAATTGCCAATAAAATGTGAGCTACAATATATAAAAGAGGATATAAATAATTGAGCTCAGACCAGTGGCGTGTGTAATTACTTTATGCAGAAATCTCATAAGTGCTGCCAAGTATTCTGCTGGCACTTACCTATGTGTTCATTTTACCTTCTTTCACTAGCTGTCCTTAATATGGAAAGTAGACATTATAATTACATGGCAAAATTTTGTCTGATATTTCTAATTTGTTTAATACAAAGTTAATTCTTAGGAAAGGTCTGTACATGGCCAATGGATATCTTAGAATAATAGAGTTCAAACGGATTTATTTTTCTAGCACAAATGCCTCACCTTAAATAATTCACTATATTTAAATTTCAGTGAGTTAATGGGGTTATTTCACCAGATGAACTCCAAATGATCACATACAACCTTTCATTTGCATTGTACTCTACATGTTTTATGATGTTTCAATTGTACTTACAAAACAAAAATTCAGTCCCATTATCTGTCTGGATATCCCTAAGTCACGGGAACCGACTGTAGCAAGTCTCACTCATTCTTCGAGAGAGAATATGTTCTCAGTAATCCTGCCTTACCCTGCAAGCGCTCAGTAGACTGAAACCATTACTGTATATAGATGGTAGGGAAGGAAAAGTTACCCACATGGGTCAGTTAGTGCAGGTGCGGTACGTCACTAACATGACCAGTCCGTTCAAAGCCTCTTCTAGTACCTCCTCCTTTGCACCGGGAGATACCGAGCTGCTCCAAATCAGCTGCAGTATCTGGGCATCGTGTTCAACTGATGGAGAAGGTGTGTCTCACATTTGCAAGGCCACAGGCAGGTTTTGTCTTAGTACTTTGAGAAGATGCAAAGAGCTACATTTGGTGCTGACCTGAAACTAATTAGAATGCAGTGCAGCGTTACTGTGTCGAAGTGTGGATACAGTGTGAATGGGAAGAAAAGGAGAGGAGTTCACACACACATGGTGCGCTATAGCTGAATGTTCAGACTACTCCGGACGGTGCTGATTGTGGAATATTCTCAGAGGAGTGAAAACCAGAACTTACCTTGTGATAGATGTACATATGGGAGTTTATTTATGATAAGGTCAGAAAGGACTGTCATGGCTCAGACAGACTAACATGCAGGTTACGTCCCCTCCTCTCATTGTCACCATTTCCTTTCCTGTTGTGGCTGATGCATCTCACACTGCAGCTAGTGTTTGTTTTCACTGTACTTCCAGCAGGATAAACAAGTGCTCCCTCCACATGCTTTCAGAAAGGCTGTGTGTTTGTGGCAAGCAAAGTGCTTTCAGTGACTCCTATTGTGCATCTCCACCAATCACAAGCACAGATTTTCCATTAAAGTTGAAGACAGGGGAAGAAAGAGGAATTCTGAAATCAACCTCACAATTAGATAAGTGGAGACTTAATGTCAGAATACTTCACAGCACTTCTAAGGATAATTTGGTTCTATCCTGTGGCCATGAAACAATCTTAAAATAACTTGTCAATAACTGTAGTTGGCAGGGGTAGAATAGGACCTTCTGTCTTTAACGAAAAACCTGGCAATCGGGCTTCTTAAGGCTTCACTTATAGCTGAAAGCATGAATATAAATGCATACCCCTCCCCCCCCCAAAATAGCAACAGTTTGATTTCTGTTTGTGATTTTGGTGCTCAGCAGTTTCTCCCAAAAGTTAGAGAGAAGCTTAAAACTCCTTTGACTCATCCTCTTCCAGCAGAAAGGAAAATGCTTTCTGCTGTTTTCAAATCTGTTTCTATATCAGAATGAGCAGCTCTCTTACTGAGGCTGGTCTTAGTTTGCAACAGTCCCTCATCTAATCTTCAGCAACATCCCTGTTGCTGTTTTGTTCCGCTGTTAGATGTTAGGTCTGTACTTGCTTGTGGTCATGTATATGGTGTACAACAGTAGACTCCACAATTCATGATGCGAGAGTGCTCTGTTGGAGGTGCACTTGTGTCTGTACGTACATATCAACTCCCTTTCCTCTCTTCTGCAGAAGGAAACAGTCTAATAACCAGTCCTTCCTCCTTCTCCTCGCCATTGTGCCATGTTGCACCTCACAGTATTTCACCTTTGCTCCAGGAAGAAATTATGATGACAGGCAGGTAGAGAGAGTCCTGATCTTCCTGAAAGACATGAAAGGACGGGTTGTGCTGTATGCTGTTTTGGAGCCCCAGGAGGAATACTGATGTGCTCTGCAAAGTCTCCTCATTGCACTTGAAAAAGAAATTGATCCGTTTTCATGTATCTTCCATGCCTTGCAAAATTCAAAACAGAAAACTGTTCTTATTTACTATGATGATGTATTAAAAATATATCCCTATCTCTACAGAATGTGAGAATTGCCTGACACCAAGATATGACTCAGTTTTAAGCAGCTTCTTTTTTCTTTCCCTGTGACATTTTTCTCTTTTATTTTCTATTGAAAGTGAGTTTATACGAGCCTTAAGATGTTAGTGGGATAAGACTGATGTCATTCACCAGAAATAAATATGAAAGGAAACAGATAGATGCACAAGGAAGCTGGGACTGCAGACTGAGTTACCCATCCTTTGCCATGTATTTGACACCTGTGACGATTTTAAAGTGAGGAGTTTGCTGCTGCTTTGCCAGGAATGTGGATGCTTTCTGCTGTCTAGGATCCTGTTTTGTTACTGCTTCCTCCTTCAGCCACTTGCCAGAAAATCACCTTGGAAACCCAGGCCCCAGTTACCATGGTCACTTGGAGGAGAATGTATGTTTCCTTCCATTGCAATGGGTACTAGGAGGAGGAAATCCACAAGCTTTTTTTTGCCAGAGTAAGTTTGGTGGGATTGGACTCAAAGAGCTGCATCCCAATCTTATTTCCTCCAGCAAAACCAGCAGAGCTGCAGAGTGTAAACAAGGTTTACATGAATGTGCTCACACTGAGCTGTGAAATTACATCTTACAAACAACTTGCCTATGACTTACTACCAACCCAAAGAAACTCAGGAGTAAGACAAACAGAAATAAGAAGGAACCTTGTTCTTCCTCAAGTGCAAGTGCATAAGATTCCCTGAACAAGAAATAAAAGCTTTTGAAATAACTCATCTGATGCTTGAGCTGAAAACCAGCAGTAGCTGGTTGAACTATGACTGTGCCAGCATCCTGTACTCAGAAATGGCTTGGGGATGCTTGGTGGAAAAAAGTATAAGAAATAGCATGAGCGTTTTTCCTGACTTCCAGGTTTCTGAAATCAGCTAGTTGGGTTCAAGAACTATGGGATGAAAGGCTAATCATTCAGATGTGGAACTTGTTGATTTCCTCTAAGAAGAAACAGAAATGTTCCTCAGGCTGGTGAGTGAAGACATGATGTTCCTCTCCATTGTGACCACATGTGCTGTAGCAGAAACATCCTCACATCAGGTATTGTATTTAGGCCAGAGGAAGTAGAGCAAATGCATAATGCTCCTCTCTGGCCTGAAATTTTACAGATAAAGGTGGCACCATTTCCCTTTCATCTCAAAGCTAGTTTCCTTCTGAAAGGTACTATGCCCATCTACTTCCTCACAGAAACAAAGTGCCTAACCAAAGGGTCCAGGGTGCTGAGGAACTAATAGGTCACAAATTGATCAAGACCACACTGTGATCCTGCCGAGTACCAGAGTATTTAACACTTTGCATCATCTTTCCAGATCTGCAATTTGCAGTCATTGTGATTGCTTGGTGACCAGTAACTCTGCTGCAATTGGAAATGAATGCTTCAAAGTAAGGAATCTCCCTCCCCATATACAGATGTGACCATTCTCAGATGTGGATCTGAAAGGCCAAACCACTACAGCTCCCGCTTCTTCATTTTTACTTTACATAACCTTTCATTCTGAAGGAAAATTATTAGGGAAACAGTAAATCCAAAGTCAAATACCACAAGAATATTTTCTGTAAAATCTGATATTTCGGTATGGGGATGTGAGTGGGGACGCATCACTGCCAAGGCACAGAAGGATGTGAACAGATTTGAGCTTATTTTCCCCAAGTTATGAGCTGACTAGATGCCAGCCAGCCTAGAAGCTATATAAACATGGTAGCACGCCTGATGTGTTGCTACCTTTCTCTAAGCCAATATGCCCTTCCAACCCCAAATATCCCTGCATATTATTTCCCACATTATACTGAAGTGGTCCTTTCAAAATCAGTTGAAAGAGAATCAGTTCAGTAAATTCAGGTTGTTTGAGGCACACTCCATCTGCACTAGACAGCCCATTAAATCACGCTAACCATCACAGCAGCACATTTGTGGAAGCGTCTGTTGAACGATCGGTCACTTCCCCGTATGTGATAACCCCTCAGAACACACGATATGCTTTTACTGCATTCGTATCACCATCAGCAACTCTGATTCCCCTGAAAGCAGCTGATGGTTTTCAATAACCACAGCTCAAGTGAAGTATTCATTGCTGCATTGACCAATTTTGTGTGTACCCTACGGAGTCACGGGTAGAGTTACAGCCATTTACTGCCAACAGGCAAGAGGAAAATCAACTGTGCTTACATTAACCTGCGAGTTCATTTCAGAAATGCCTGCACCTTCACTACCTTCTTATTTGCAATTTCACCGCCATACTTTAGTATTGCATTAGTTATGAAGTTCTATTTCTGAACAGACAGTAAATTCTGTGGAAATACTGCGGCACTGCCTTAATCTTACCATGGGTAGAGTGCAATGAGAGCTGGGCCCTTCTCTATGCCTCAAGATCCCTCAAGAGGCTGTGTTCACTTCCAAGGATTTTTTTTGCAGGCCATACACTCTAGTTGACCTGTACATGAACTGTTCCAGCAAAGTCTAATGTTAGGCCAGGCTCACTAACCTTTATTTAAGTCTTTGCTAGGAGATTACCTTCTTTCTACCTCCACGTCTAAAGTGCAAACTTCAGTTTCTTTTAACCTTCCTCCCTTAACTGGACAAGACCAATACGAATTCCGTTAAAGTCAATTTCTGCTAAAATTGTTTTCAATAATCCTTTATTTTCTGGTGCAGTTATTTAGCTAGAAGCAACTTGGCTTGGCAGTAGGAATGTGACATGTCAAACTCCTCTATTTGTCAGTCTTCACAAATGACATTAAAAGTAATTAAACAACACAAAATTGCAGGAATATTGATTGAGAAGAATTTAGGAAATGCCAAAATGCTGGCTGTCTGAAAACGCTGAAAACCCCAGCCTACGTACTTTAGTTTACACTCCATAAAACAGCATCATGATACTTTTTTCCTGTAAGTCTTATGGAAAAATATTAATAATAACATAGTTACAAATAATTATTAAGTGGACAAAAAGTCTGCATAATAACTAGTGCTCAGGAATGGAGCCTTAGCTAGCTAAAATAAAATAATATTAGAGTGCTGCTGTGGGAAGCGTTATGAATAAGTGCTTGAGACAGAGTCACTTTAGAGAAGGAGTGTCACAGCAGAGCCCATAGGAAAATCAGTTGAATCCAACCGTGCCCGTGGAACAGGTTAGGTGCATGACAGCACAGCTAAAGCAAAAAGTTTATTCTTTAAGTGGGTCACATTTTCTGTCTGATGAGCAATGTGAGGGTCCTGTGGTGAAAATAATATTTTATAATGTAACTGCACTTAGTGTCAAAATGTAGGTTGCAAAAGCCTTTTCTGACTTGGAGATCCCTGACCTTGCAACTCTCATGCTTTCTCAACAGCAGCCTGTGTGCAATGCAAGGCAGTTTCTATTGTCCCTACAGCATTTACATAATTTACAACAAAGAAGAAAACTTCGATAAATTAATTTCCCCGATTGTTTCCGTTAGTGGTGGATGTCAGCCATTGAAATGCCACAGAATATATTGCATCCAGCTTTATTCTAAGTCACTGAATATCAATGTCTTGTTTCACATTGGACTCGGTTGTATCTGCATGGTGATTTTTCTGCTTGCAAATGCATCCAGGAGCTCTTGAGAAGTCTCATCGAACAACATACACACCATGCAGCTATCTGCAGACGCAGTGCTGTTAACTTCCCTTGGGCTTGCCAACACATGCTTGTGTTTTGAAGGTTGTTAAGACCTTTTAAACACAAGGTCACACATTATAGAAGCAGGATATGGCATTTTAGCCAGGCAAATGGACCACTGCCATAGTGGGCTGCCTTGGCAGTGACCTACTGGTGGTATTTGCAGCAAGAAGCTCCTGATGAACCCCTGCACATAGTCTCCAGTCTATCTCAGCACAGATAGAATGAATTTTGATTCATTTTTTGGGCTTAGTTGAAGGCATAGGAGGTTGTATGAGCCAAAAAGAAAATACCCAATTGTCCTAGTTTGGAAGGCTGTGAACAGCAGCCCAATGTTTCAGGGAGGAGATGAGGACTTTAAACCTTGCCATCCCATTCCTGGGGAATGTGAGAATCCATCCACCCCTGTGTTAGCAAGGGTAGAAGAGGGGAGCAGTCTTTCATGGGACTCACCTCTGTGCTGGTGTGAAGGAAATGTGGTCCATTTTCATCTCTTCCGTGCATGACTCTCTGCTTAGACCCTGGAGATTTTTCACATGTTTTTGGAGATACGTCTCTACTGGCCCCATAAAGAACCCTAAACATGCTCTTTCTCAGATGTTTCTGTGGATCATTCTCCTGGTGTGGCTTTTAAGGGATAAGAAACAGTTATGCTTTGTGACATGCAAGAGACATCTGACTGTCCTGCCATACTAAGGGACATCAGACAGCATTGCTTTTTAAAATTAAAGCAAGGCACACGCAAATGTGAGCTGAGGCTGGCGCGCTGGTGCATTGGTTGGTGGCAGAAAACGTCTCCTATGGTATGAAGGGAACAAACAGAGGTGTTGAGCTACTCCCAGCTATAAGCCTGGAATTCACAGACTGGCTGTAATGTCTGCCTTGCAGTAACACAATACAGTATTTTGGTCTGGTTTTATATTTCTTTTTGTTGAAGAAGAACATTTCTGACTCTATAGTCTGAACCTTCAACTTTGATATATCCAATTAGTGCAAGAAGTTTTCTCTAGGAATCTCAGACCTTTGTAAAGGTCAAATCTCAAAATTAGAATTTCATTCTGAAAGACGGTTTCAGGGAGGGTTAGGGTGCATTAGGCTGGGGCTTGGACTAGATCTCCTTATAGCTGTTGGCCATAACAGCTGGTTTTAATTCAGAATAAAATGTAAGAAACAGTAAAGCTCCTTCATGGAATTAGATAGCTGAAACAAAAAGAGCTATTGTCAATAACATAGTAATATACACCGTTGTAAGGATCCCCAATAAAAGAGGAGGGGTTTTTTTGTCTGAATACTAATGCAGAAGTGTGGATACTGTTTGGTGGAGCTAGACATGAAGAGAAGCATCAAAAACTACTGCAAGCCAATGAAACATTAGAAAAGCAAGGAGATAATGACATTAAGTATTAGGCACGTGGCATCATAGAATGTCTATAGCCAGACATATCTTTTCATGAGAGCTCTGCTGAAAGGATTTTGAAATTGAGAATAAAGAGCTTGTCCTTTTTTGATAGCTGTTTTTTTTGTATTTGTACATAAAAAGAACAATAGTCAGAAAAGATCTGACTTTAACATCAGTTTTTCTTCCTGAAGGAGACTTCCAGTAAGACTCCAAGCACTGAATAGCTGTTCATATTCAAAAAGGAAAAACATTTCTTCACAGAATCTTGCCATAGTTCCAGCAGGCTCTGTCTGGGAGATGGGGTGGGGCAGCCATGGTTCTACCAGGCAGAGGAGAATTCAAATTGCAACCATTTAAAAAAATTGCAACCATTTAAAAAAGTGGAAAAATTGTTAAAAAAAAAAAGTTAAAAAAAAGTACATCGTAACTATTTTAAAAAATGTGGATCTCCTTCGATGTACCATGCCATGACTACATAAAAGGACAGTAACAAGAGCAACAGATAAATGTCACTATAGCCTGCGATTGTTTCATATCTCAACTAGAATGACCCCACCTCTCCTCCCCTACTTTCACACTGAGCTAGGTGAGGTTAAGCAGGCAGTGGTAACACCTCTCCACAGACATGTGCTGTGCCCAGCCAGCAGGAAGGAGGCGTCTTGCCCAGGTGCTCCTACTTTGGTCAGCTTGGAGAAACCTCCCCCTGCTCCTCACTCATGCTGCTTCCAGACTAACTTGCTTTGAGTACCACGTGCAGCCTGGAATGCCAGGAACAGAGATTTTTTCTGGTCCTGCAAGGAGGTGTAGTGGGTCATGAAAGTGTGATGAAAGGCCAGTCACGAGGTCTAACCGAGTCTGAGCATTAGATTCTCCTTCTTTGGTGGGTTTCTCACCTGTACAGTAGCTTGGGCTTCCTTGAATAAAGCGTCTTGCTACATAATCTGCAAAGATTCCTCATAGCTTCCTCAGATAAGAAAAATCTTCCTTCCCTGGAAGGGCCAGCACCTGCGGAGCAACACTTTGACCCAGCTGGTCAAAGTTTGAAGACTCTATACAGTACTATGTATAAAAAAGGAAAGGGTGGTTCTAGCAGAAGGCCTTCAGGTGGTTGTGCAGAAAAATGAGTCACCAAGGGAAATTGTGTATTAAAGTGAAAGTAGGTAGGAAGCTGAAGCCTGGAATCACACACCAGCGGCAGCTCCTGTGAATTTTGTGCATTTGTTAGCCTGAGCCTTGTGGGACTAGTTAGTTCTGTGGTGACTTTCCATTTCCCAGACCTCTTTGAAACTTTCTGTAGTTGCACACATCCCTGAAAATCCACGCTAGGCTTAGTATTTAAATTGTGTTTCTCATTTTTGAAGTGCAGAATATGGGAAGAGTGTGCTGACACCAACTGGGTACAGAGAAAACAAAGCAAAATGATAATTTTCTAAACATATGCTTCCATTAAGAATGAATTACCAGATGGTTCTGGCAGCTTTAGTTATGGCCAGTGGTACAATGCACTCACAAATTCAAAGGAGAGCAGCTATTTCTTGTGAATGGAACAGCTTAGCAGAGGAAACAGCCTCCAAATAAATACCACCAGTACAAAAGAGGAAAAGTCTGCTCATTAGCTTCCAATAAAGCTAGAAAATAGGTGATTGTTTTAAAGATAGTAGAGGCCCTTGAAATTTGGCTATTCCTATTTACATTTTGAAATCTGTATGGTCATAGAAATGTTCTGGGTTTTGACTGGACTTTGACAAGTTGCCTCTTCAGGAGAGGTGCCCACCAAGTAAGCTGAACTGCTGGGATGTCTAGCTTTTCGGAAGGGTGCAGGAAGCCAGAGCAATAGGCACAGGGAAACCGTGTCTTCTGGCTGCTTTCAGAGCTTGGGACCCTTCAGCTGTTCTTGCCAGCGCATAGGAACTTTATGCAGATGCCCCCATTTACTGCTGCCACATGGGCCACCTTCAGATGGTCTCAGTGTTCAGTGAAGAAGTCAACTGTCTGCCTGGCATTATGGATATTTGGGAGTTTTAAGGGGTCCAGATGAATTATATTGCTGATCAGTCATACCTCAATAACTTGTCATGGAAACATAGGTAATTTATTAACTAGTGTTCGTTAGTATCTATAAAATGGTGTGTGTAACAGTAGTATTGAGGTGGGGTGTGTGAAAATGGCATTTATAAGCTGCTTAACCCCTACAACGTCACTCACCGCTGTCAGAAGCAAACTGTGACTATAACAGAAAGCCTCAGCAGATGTTTTTGCACTCTCTGGGGGAAGGGATGCCACTGGGCATTTTGACTGGAGGGGAAGGTCATTATGCTTCAAAACTCCTTTTCAGTCCCACAGAGCTTAATAATTCCTGATGGTTATTTAGTTGATCTTGATCTAAGGATTACAAAACACTGCTAGGGTAAGAAACTCTATCAAGATCACAGGACAAATCACTGGTAGACCAGGGAATGAGAATGGAAAGAATCCAGACACTCAGACTGTTGAAGACAAGCATGTTTTATTTACAGAGAAATTGTGCCTGTCTATAAAAACGAATCTTTATGGAAAAGGTTGCCTGAACAGTCCAGGACTGGACAGTAAGATTCTCTAGAAAGAAGAAAACTCCTCATTAGCTTTGGATAAATATTTTTTGATGTATAAATTTTTTCCACAAATAACACTAAATAAATTATCAGAGACTGTGGGGGCAGCATGTAGCTGTAGCACCAGTGTTTTTCTACAGAGAAATCCTTAGGGAAAGCTCTTCAACTGATACATACTGAGGTAGCTCCAATAACTCCAGTTGTGCTAGGAGACTTAAACCTACCCAATATATATGTATATGTCTGTAACCTAGAAATGTACTTAAACTGCTACTGAAAGTAACTCAAAAAAATTAATCCTAACACAAATACAGTATTTTACTGATAAGATTAATAATAACAAATTATCATGCTCTTATGAGAAAGAGTTACAAGAGTATAAAATAGCTGCTCTTATCATAGTTATGTAATCTGTGCACTTCTTAGTTTCCTGATCCAGGTTTGATAGAGTCACTGCTAGCATGGAGTGATCTCCACTGCAGTATTTAGCGATATGTGGCAGTCATGTTAGTGCAATTAAACATGCATTCACTCATGCATGCCCGGCGCAGGCACTAATAGCCACTTAACTACAGTCACTTTTAGCCCTAATTTATATGCAGCCCTGGGGTAGCTCATTAGTTCCCTCTCATTGCTATTTATAGACCCACGGGCTTTGCCAAAGAGCTGAGGATTGTTTATAGCTACCTTTGGAGCAGGAGGCGAGCAAACCCGGAGCGAGTCCAGCCAACCTCCGGGTGGCAGCATCCTCCCAGCTACCGGCTGGAACTGGGCTGGAACGCGGCAGCAAGGAAGGGGGCTGGGAAAGGGAAAGGAAATAAAGATGAAGGAAAGAGAAGAGGAAGGAGAATAGAAAACGAACTTATAAACCAACAGGTTGGGGCTTGGAAATGTTATTAAACACAGCAAGGTAGGCAATGTTTCTCTAGGAAATATGTGATTATACTTTTAAAACTCTAGAGGCCTTTAAACAATTAAAAATGTTAGAAAATTTGTTGGAATGCTGATGTAAATTTGACCATACACAATGTCAGGAGGAAAACGTTTTTTAGGGTTTATATCTTCATATATGCACTCTGCATTTGAATATACTGATTCACGTCCCCTGTATGTAAGTTAGAATAGACTAGAATCATAGAATGCTTTGGGTTGGAAGGGAATTTAACAGTTCATCTAGTCCACCCCCCTTCAGGAGCGGCAACATCTTCAACCAGATCAAGTTGTTCAGAGCCCCATCCAACCTGACCTTGAATGTTTCCAGGGATGAGGCCTCCACTACCTTCTTGGGCAACCTGTGCCAGTGTTTCACTGCCCTCATTGTAAAAAATTTCCTTATATCCAAGTCTATTCAATCTACCCTCCCTCAGTTTAAAACCATTACTCCTTGTACTGTCACAACAGGCCTTGCTAAAAAATGTCTGTCCCCATCTTTCCTATAGGCCCCTTTCAGTACTGGAAAGCTGCTATAAAGTCTCCTCGCAGCCTTCTCTTCTCCAGGCTGAACAACACCAACTCTCTCAGCCTGTCTTCACAGGAGAGGTGCTCCAATCCTTGGATCATTTTTGTGGCCCTCCTTTGGACCCACTCCAACAGCTCCATGTCCTTCTTGAGCTGAGGGCTCCAGAGCTGGGTCCAGTATTCCAGGTGAGGGCTCACCAGAATGCAGTGGCAGAATCATCTCCTTCAACCTGCTGGCCACGCTTCTTTTGATGCAGCCCAGGATATGAGTCATGGAATCATAGAATGCCAGGTTGGAAGGGACCTCAAGGATCATCTGGTCCAACCTTTTTAGGGGGTAATTTTAGGTTAGCCTTCTAGGCTGCGAGTGCACATTGTTGGCTTATGTCTAGCTTTTTGTCTGTCAGTACCTCGAAGTTCCTTTTGTGAACGGGATTTAACTCATAAATTACATTGAATAAAAAAGCTTTGTTTCTGTCACATTTTTGCACTCAGTTACTTATTTCAGTGCCCAATACATATTTTTCAAAGGAAAGAAGCCCTTCACTTACACAAATGAACTTGTACTGAAAATTTAGGTTTGCCAGCCCAGCCTAGGGGATGCAGCATGGAACAGCAGTGCTGTTCACCATATGAGAATCTGAGAAACAGACTTCTGGAAAATTGTTCCCCAAAATAGATGGTATTGATCCCAGGGAGTCCTTTCTTGACATCTGTGTACTGCAAGCAGGTTTGCAACAAGAAGAAGCTGACCTGGTGCAGTGGGCTCGTGGAGTTCCTATCTATTCCTCCTGCAAATCATCATACCCAGAATTAAAAATTAGGTAAAATTTAAGAAGGAGAAAATAAAGAGTAGAATGGGTTTCATTCAGTACAGCTGAATAGGAGAAGGAGGATATAAGAGAAGCTGCCAGGGAACCTATAGTACTTCTTTGAGTTTCGATCACCTAATGCTACTAGAAATTTACGTTCAGAGACGGGCATGTCCTGCCTTTTCCTGTTGAAGCAAGGTCTGTCTGGACCTTCCAGTGGAAAACCAGTAGTGAAGTTCCAGTTTGCCCCTCTTCAGCAAGGAAACCCCAGGTGCAGACCGCAAAGCAGCTGCTTTCACCAGCTGGATCTCAGTGTAGGCTGATTTACAGAGAGAGAGGGAAACTCCAGTATGAAGAGCGACCAGGCGTAAGTAAAGGCAGATGAACTCCTGTAGAAACTTTCCTTTAGCAATAGGTAAGGAAGCAGGACTATGCAATAACACTTGGGGGGTTTACTCATTTGTTTGGTTTCAAATGCAAAAAATGAGTTTGATCATGAATGCTGTGTGCTGGATAACACGTTTTTGTATTGAGAGTGGCCCTTAGAGGCTGTGACTTCACTACACCTTTTCAGTTTCTCGCTGTCTGTATGCAAGGGGTAGAAATATTTTCCATGGAAAATAACAATCCAAAATGGAGATTTTCCCTATCCAGCATTCCCATCTTTGCCAAACACTTTAGTAGCAGCAAGAAATGGGGTCTCTATAGGGTCCTATGCTGTTAAAATAATCTTCACAAGTTGTACATGCTGAAGTAAAGCAACTGGATTCAAAGTGTTTGCCTTTATATTTTAGTCTTCTTTCTCTATTCTCAGCCTCACGAAGAAGTGTGTTATCTCCGCTTTTGCTGTGACAGACTGGTACTCATTCTGACTCACTAGACTGCAAATCCATTTGTAAATAAAAGGACTTCAGACAGGATGCAACCCTTATGTGGGAGTGATTCAGATGTTTGGTTTTGCCTTCGAGGGAAATGATGTCTCATGGGCTATAAAAATAGAGGAAAGTTAGTGGTGCTTACATGTCCTATGCTGTCTCAGAGTCCTCACAAGGCTTCCCTCTAGCACAATACAAAACAGAGATCATCTAGTGATGCGCTGCTTCTTTGAGGGTAGAAGTAAGAGACTCTTCTGTACATAAGTGAATGGGAAAATATTTGTTACTGGATTTGCACCTTCACATTAGCAAGAGAAGATCTATTATTCTGATCGTTCAAGTGTAAAGTTTGAGGACCTGCCTGACCTTGAGAGTGGAGTATTTATTCTTCATTTTGTTACTGGTTTTGTTTTAATTCTGTCTAAGGAAATACCTATTAGTTTACAATTACTGGAGAGACAATCTAAGCCCAGGGCACTGACTGTTGAGCAGGCAGGCTTTCCCCCATACTGTTGGAAACTTCTGTGGGCAGACCTACCATTGCTATACTGAAAAATGGTGCTTTTTCACAATGGAAAAACAGATTCCAGTATATCATTTCAGAGAAATCACCCTCTTCCTGTAATAAATCATGCTATTACAGGAAAGGATATTGCTGATTTAATTCTTTACACTATAACTTCCAGCAGATGCAAGCCTTTCACTTTGAGGTCACGTGTCTACTTGTACTCTCAGCTATACTCAACTATTGAGTTAAGTTTGAAGTAAGTTGAATTAGCTTTACCCTACATATTCTTCTCCACCTGGCAGGTGCAGTCCAGGATTTCAGTGGCAGTTGGGAGAGGAACCTGGCCACAGCCCTGAGTAGTTTTTTGCCAGCTGACTTGTCTGTTGGCATTAGTGTACAGCCTTGTGTGAAGGCTCTTGCTGGAAAATGCATTTACCGAGCTCTGTCGTTGCAAAGGAATGCAATAGCATAAGTGGTTATCATTGTATTTTTCTTCTGTCATCTTTGTCAGGTAGAAGATTGTACTATGTTTGCTATCAGGCTATTGCGAAATGGCATGTGTTATTAATCTAAGTATATTAATATGAGAATATACATTAGGCACTACATCATTCCGCATGAAGCCTTCCTAAAAAGGCAGAATTTTGTGTGCTTCTGGATTTTGTGTCCCATTTCTGTTTTCTCCATCACTAGAAGTGAGATATAACACCTTTGATAAGATCTGTTCTTGACTCTGTGAGCTAATATAGTGTTTCTTTGACTGCTAAGAGTAAGAAAAAAATGAGATAATCTGAGTGATATATTAAATAATGTGTTATTGGAATGAATACATAATGATCCAAATACAAGAGATTTTAAAATCCAAGATATAGAGCAATGCATGTTTTGGGGAGTTTGCTCCAGTTTCTCAGAGTCTGTTAGATCTCTTATTTATTTGTAACAGTGTAAACCCAGGCAAACAATACAGTTTTTTTGATTTGCAGTAAAGCCAGATAGAGCAGCATCTGGCTAAGTGACTGTTCTATTAATAGTAGTAGTATAAATGTTAAAATATAATTCAGAAGTTAATACAGCTCCTGAGAGAGAAAGAAATGTTATAAAAGCACATTCCTTGCCTATGAGCGGGATGTTCTACTTATGTTCTGTAAAAGACTATGAGTGTGTTTATACTTTTGCTCTTCAGAGTCCTGCATAATATAATGGATTTTAAAAATAACTAGTTTTCAAAACTTGCATAGACACATAGGTTAAGCCCTCACATGTAGGTAGAGAGATACAGACTAGAATAAAACTTACTATGTCTAAACTTCAGATTCCTGTGTTTCGTAAAATTTATTTTTTTAAGTGTGTCGTATATTTTTAATACATATGTTTATATATATATACACATATTCTTCTTATGCCTTTGGAGATATTTTTATTCCTCATATTGAACATGGGAGACAGACAAAACAATTTCTGGAGTCACCTCTTTTGGAGTTCATGATGTTTGTGTTTTGAGTGCAAGCCTGCTGCAATCCAGACGGATGTGCAGTTGAGTATGTGTCTCCAAGGATGGATTGTACTTTCTTAATGAGTTAGGAAACGTGGCACACATTGTTTTCTCTGGAAAACACAAATGTCTTCAGGCAAAAAGAGAACAGCAAGAAGCCACATACCATGCTAACCTTAGGTGCATCATGATTAAAGTAAACTGCATGATATGAAAAATACAGAAATGAAATTGGCTGACCACAGCTCTAACCCTCATGCTCCAAAGACCATAGAGTCTAAAGATGTTGTCTTTTTCCTTAACTACTGCATCACCTACACCAGACTTCATGAGACGTGTAGTCTGAGCTAGATTGTGAAAATCAAGAGCAAAGTTCCCCATTCAATCAGTGCATCTCAAACCTGCTACCTGAAATCACATCTGAAAAGTGATGTAGAAGACCTAAATGATGAGCAGGAAGCTGTCTAAACTTAACCAGTGCAAAACAGAAGAAAAGCCTAAGCCCATTACTTGCCTCTAGCTAAGGTGTATTTTGTATACTTGTATATGCTCATGTTTCATATACTCCACAAACCACTTGTTCAACCAAGAGAGCAGTCTTCTTCTGAGTTTGTGGTACATAAATTCACGCACACAGTGTTTCCTTGATGACTTCACCCACTGGTCAAAGTAGTTTGTGACTTCATAACTTTTTATTTATACAATAATTACTTTGATTCTCTTTAAGATTGTTTCTTTGTTGTTAGTTTTCCTAAAGTTAGAATAGTTTCATTCAGATTTTAATGGTCTTTGAATTGCTGAGTTCGTAATTTTTCAATAAAAAGCTTAAAATTCCGTGGAGTTGTTGTTTTCTTTCAAGGCTGCAACATATGTTCACCAGTCGTGGATGGTATGAAGTAACCTCAGATGATAAACTTGAAAGTTGCTTTGTTCTCCTTCTGATCTGATAGTCTCTGGTCACTTTGCTCATGCTGTAGTGTGGAAAAATGCACCTACTGTCCTGGATCTCTGAGTATGTCCTCACTAACAGATGAAGTTGTTTAAATATCCAAGTCAAATTCAAAATAAAACAGAGTCCTAAGTCAGGGAAGATGTTCTGTAGATGTTATCTTAATTTCACTCAGTATTGATGAAACTTAAGCTCACAATTCATGCAGACATGCGTACTCCTGCACTCGAGCTTCATTTCAATCCAGCATGCTCTAGCAGAAACTCACCTTCTTGATTATAATTTTGGTGGCCTTGTTCTTGAGGTGACTTTCCAGTGGTACTGCTACTGGGAAGTGCCAGGTTCAGCTAGGTAGGGCTTCTCAATGCAAAGCTTTGAGCTGTACTGAGGTCTGGGTCATTTATATTAGAACATATGGGTTCAACAATCTTTCTTTCCCTACTCAAGGACACCAAATTCAAGTTTTAAACACAGGGAACTATTTTTTTCTCAAAATAATTTAAAAATAGTGATGAATATTTAAAGGCTTATTATGTTTTGTGATGTTTTAATGATTAGATAAAATGTTAAACCACTAACTTTCAGAAATGGAGGATAAGAACCGAATACTTCTATGAGAGAAAGCAAATAGTAAAGTTGGTAATATTAAGCCTCTTTGGGTGCCTTGGCAATTACCTTGGTTCCTTATCTTTCTCTAGCAGCCATCAGAGAGAGGTCAGTGAAGCAACTCATCATTTTGCTTTTCATGGCCTCCTCCTCCATTGTACAGGCAGGCTTGGTGTGCAAGCCTGAGAGGTCTGGAAATGTGAACAGGCTCATCAGTTGGCTTTCAAAACACAGCTGCTGTGGGCTCAGGTTTTTTGTGTGGTTTCTGCTGCCACCTCTGAGCATTGGGCCAGCCCAGCTCAGCACCTCCAGCCATCTCCCTGGCCAGCTCAGGGAATATTCAGCAGCAAGTCCATTTCTGCACAAAGTCCCTGTGAGAAGAAAGGCAACTGTGAAAGAGGACCTGTTTTCCATCAACCCATCAACCTTTAATTAACCTCAGAAGGAAAAAACATTCTGTATATTAGACATTCTGTTTGCAGTTGTCCTGTGGCAGGAAAGCAGGCAACGCCACTCCATTATTTTCATTTGTTCACCAAGAGACCAGCCCTCTTGTCCCTTTGGAGTCCTCAGGCATGTGGAGGCCATTCTTTGTTCCCACCACCTGCAAGCACAAACTGGTGAATGCCAGGTCAGAGCGACGTCCAGCATCTACACATGGGAAATTTTCTTTTTTTTCAAAGTAAAAAGAATTCCTCATATTTGTCAGATTAAATATAATTACTAACTTTACCAATATTAGTTTTTCTTATTTTTTCTGTTTCCCATTTCAAGCACCATATGTCTGTGTGGGGCCTTATTTCAAAGGGACAGTACACACTTCTCATAGAGTAGCTGCTCCTTGAAGCATGTTAATGGAAAGTATTTTGCTCTCAGTTAGTTGTTGAAAAAGAAAGTAAACTCTGCCCGATAAAAAAATGTTTTTATTTAGAAATGTCTTTTTGCCACTTTCAGAAAGCTCAGCAAATCGCTATTTATATCTACATTTTAATTCTTCTAACAATACAAAGTGGAGACAATAACAAAAGCTTCCTATCTACAAATAAAGTTTAACATAGGGCTATTTCAATATATTATTAAGCAGTTCTGGGTTTACAAACATCTGCCTATGAAAAAAGGGTGAACAATTATTAAATGAGGTGTTGAATTGCTGATCCTTGATGTTATTAAATAACTACTTATTCCTTTTTTTAACTAGGGCTTTCATTAGCATGTACTAATTTATTGTTTCATATTAACAGCGTTTCAGGGCTAAACTAAAAGTGAGTAATCTCATTCACTTTCCCATAAAATCATTGATCTGCCAGTTCTGGAATCTCAGCCACTGAATGAATAAGCTCTTTGCTTCTCATGCGCAAATATTCTCTTACTACAGTCTGATATATTAGAGAGGTTTTCTTAAATGTAGGTTTTTCAAGGTCCAAGATTAATGAGAAGTTCTCATGAATATTATTGGCTAGATATGACATTTAACACAGAGTAATGTAATTAATCATTTAGGGCATGTAGGTAAATTGTGGTGTTTATAATAGAAGGATGCATTGGAAACTTATTTCATACTTGGGGGATTTTCAAAGTCCCGCATGATGACATTGATATAGTGCTACTACTCTGTTATAATCTTTGTATATTATTTAAGTGTAACAAATACTTCATTCATTGCCTGCCCTAAACTTTGCATTTGGTGACATTCTTGCTGCTGTGTTAATATCGGGTCTATTAAGCTGGACCTCATGGTCCATTACCCTTTCTTTAGGCCTGACCCCATGAAGTTTAAGGGTCTTGAGCACAGTGTGAAAAAGCAAAGGGTTTCACTCTCACCCAAGGAGCTCATTAGGACTTTATAGAAACACAAAAAATACTCACACAGTACCAACATTTGCACTGAGGGATACTCACCAGACAAACAGCCTGGTGTCAGGAGGTGTTCATTGTTCTCTTCTTCCAGGCCTGCACACCAATTTAGCAGGCTAACTAAAGGGATCACTCATTTGTAATCCCCCATTTCAGCCTTTGTAGCAGTGTTTTTAATTTTGCTTCCTTGAAATTCCTGTTTCACTTGGGACAGAGTATTCGAAATGAAGTGAAATATACTGGCTAGGATTACATTTGCCAATTGCTATAGTGGGATTTGGAAGTGGTCTTTATTTGCTACCTCGAGGCAAGTAAACAGTCATTCACAGTCTGTCTTTAAAAGACCTTTCTGCAAATCACTTACTGACGGAGGGCCAGGTTCTGCTCTGTTTACCTGCCTTGAATAATGCTCCTTTTCTCCTGGATTGCAATTGAGTTACTGACGGAGTAAAACAGTACAAAAGCTGCAGAAGGCTGTCAGGGTCTGACCCTAACCAAGATAAGGATAAAGAACTGCTCTTCTACCATCCACAAAGCAAATTTGCTCTTCTTGGGCTGTAGTCTGTCTGCCTACCTGTCTCTACCATATGTCTGGTAAAAGTATCCTCTGTGCCATTAGTGGACAATAAAACAGTTCACTGTGGCTTTGGGTTCAGTATAAAACATCTCGCTATATAAGACTCTGGATTGTTTTTGCAGTATTCAGCCTCTGAGTACAACGATATAGGTATTGTCCCAACCGTATTTTAAACTGGTTTTTTTTTTTTGTATTTATGAGTCTGACATGAAAACCCAAAGTACAGATTTTAAATCACTTTGCTATCTTTGAAAGCTGGTGCTTATTGCCTCAGGCAACAGCAGCAGGCAGCTTGCTGGGCAGCAGCCTTCAGTGTAGTTTTCAGAATTTCCACACTTTCTGTAAAGACAGCAACAACAGATTTGTAAAGTAAGGGACTCACTTTACATCAAACCCTAAGGGCTTTTTATTTTTCCAGGGAAACCGGAAAACCATATAGATAATTTTGTCTGGCAAAGATTCCTTTTAATATTTCACAATAAGCTATCTTTCCACCAGGACAACCTGTTTAGATTCCTGGCCATTTCCCACATTCACTACATAGGGTTTTGCTCTAATAAAGGACAGCTGATATTAAAGTAACTATGGCTTTAGCTTTGACCAGATGTGGGAAGCTGAAGTCAGGAAAATGTTGTTTGCGCAAGAATAGCATTTAGGTGGATATCCCTCTTGTTCCGCTATGTTGACATACATTATGCTATGAAATCAGTGGAGAAACTTACCACAAGTATTTGTTATTCTGTCTCCATACATCAGCAAACAAATGTAGCCCTGCAGGACACCTATATTCATCTTCACTGTGAGCAAAACTGGTTTTGTTAGGCATTGTGGAATTTTTCTACCTTAAAGAGAGATACTGCGTGAGTCAATTTGGTGCCAACAGTGGATGCGATGTAAAATAAATACAAACAAAACAGTCTGCTGAGGAAATGCCATATCCCTTCAGACTCACCAGGATAGATCTGGGTCACTGGCACAGTACAGAAATACTGTACATTTGCTGGCATATAAATTCATAGTCAGTTCTTGGTCAATGAACTCTGCCTGGTAAAGCAGATGTAATTTATTCATGGTAACTGTCTAACATAGAAAAGTCTGTACACTGCTTATTAGAGAACGATTACAAAGCAAAATCCTGGGATTTCCACAGCCACAGTTTTCTTGTCTTTTAGTTAATATGCTATCTCCATATAATTGCCTGGACTCATAACATTGCAACTCCTGGAGTTCCTTAGCTCCAGCCCTCGACTGTTTAATCTCAGTTTACCTTTAATTAAGTCAAAATAGCTAATATAATTTTGAAAGGAATTATGAGGGGACGAAGAGGCCAAGGGACAATTCAGTGTCTCATTCAAATGCAATTAAAAGAGTGAAGGGAGACACCGAAAAGGGTGCAATTAGGTGAGGTGGTAAAAAAGGGAAGGAACCACTGGCTGCCTAGGTCACATGCAGTAGAATAGGCAATTTTTGAAGATAGCACCTGCCTACACAACTTCATATACCTTTGATAAGTGGGAGAGCCAAAGGACAGAGCTGGAAACCTGTTAACAGGAATTTCAACATAGCCTCAAACAGCAGTGTGTCCAAAATGGCTCATGTGAGGACTCATACTGTCCTCATTGCACAGTCACTGAGTTTATCCTAAACAGCTTTTCACAGCCTATTAAGTTTATCTGATGATGCTGACATTTGGGTTCAGGGACATGCAGAGCCACTTACACAATCTATGAGTACTTTGGCATCTCTGCTTTGGGGATGCAGAAAAAGGGGATATGGGGGGTTGCAGCATTTAAACAAGCAAATCATTTCTGCAGTGAATGTCTGATCTGATTGTGGCTTAGGATTTTGGCCTTTGGCCTCCAAATATATTCAATCTGAGACATGGTCAACACACTGTAAACAGGAAGGCTTCTGAGGCTATTGCATCAATAATCTGGGATTTTCACTTTGTTCTCTTAGAAGCAACACAAACAAACAAATGCAGAAACTGTTGTTCCAGCTGCTGCTGCTTTTAATTACAACGCAGAGGAAAAGTTAAGTCAGCAGTTAATTGAACTAAGTCCACTAAAAGTCATTGCTCTTTAACAGCAAAACTGAATGGTTTGAAGTCTTGTTAGATAAATTGTAGCATAAAACCACCAGTAGGTCATTGATGATTTTAATGTTTCCTGTATGGATTTATTGACATTATTAAACAGGCAGAGGCTGTGTGTAACATTATTCTTTCAGCATTTTTCAGGATAATATTTTTGTAATAGATTAAACCATTATCTGGAACAAGCTGCATCTTTACTCAGAGTTCTGTTGTGTTCACCAGAATTTCACTCCAGGTGCCTAGGGTCAAGTCCTTGGTAAGACAGGAGAAGCTAAAAGGAGTGTTTGCTGTGCACCACCACAGGTGCAAAAAATAAAGTATAGGGTATTAAAATCTTACAGACAGCATGGGACCCTCATTGCTGCATTTCAAGGCTTTATGTGATAGCACTGCTCAACTTCAAAGTTTTCTTCAGATTTACTTGAAACCGAAATTGAAGTTTCTAAGTGCTATCAATGTGCAGTCATGGCTAAATAAAACTCACCATTTTTTGTATCTACATATACAGCTCTTTCCAAAATGGACCATAAATAGCTGATCTCTACACTTTCCAATTGTATTACCACTACTAACAAACATAAAAATAATGTAATATAGTAAGAATAATATAATAACAGTAATTAGGACAACTAATAGGACAACTATAATATGACAGGTATAAAATAGATTCCTTGCAGTGTTATCTCTATAAAAAACAAACCAGATGTATAGCACCTATAAAGGATCACGCGTGAAACTGAATAGATTCCCATGCAATGGTACGATTCCGCACAATGATATGAGTGGTAGGCTTTCTGAAGTGGTATCTAATGGCAAAAAAAACATATAGAAAGGTTTAACTAAGACCAAAGAAAAGGGTGATTGCATGAGATCTGAAAAGAAAGAGATTTATCACATGAAGTGGGACAGGTTGAGCAAGGGTCTAGTAAGAGGATATTATATCTTATATGCTAGGATATTCCAAGTGCCTCTCGAAGCAGAGTTACAAAAATGTACTGAAATACAGGTATGGGATTGGTATCTAGGAAAAAAACAGAGGTGACTGGGCTTCAAATCAAACCAAGAGTAACATTTTTGTTAGTCAAACACGATAGTAAGAAAAACCCCACATCATCATCAGCTGATGTTATTGCTTGTAAGCGTCAAAGAGAAGACCCTATAGTGATAACCAGCAATAACGTATTTCAAACAGCTCAGGAGAGTAAGAAATGGCCGTCGTGTTGAGTCTGGCATGAGGACAGTCAGAAAACCACAGATCTATAAACTCTGTTAGTAATCTATTCCATGACAACTTCGGACCTTTTGAAATTGCATTCACAACTGGAATAACTACCTAGGATATTATCATTCCCTGCAAAAGGAAATTTCAGGTAAATGTTGCCCCTGAAACTTGTAGATGATTTTGCTGCTTCATTTCAATGAGAGTGATTACTTGGTATTTTAACATCAAAACCGAGTGCCAATAGTAACAAAACGTGAGGTTTCAGTTTTGTTAATGAACTTCTAGACAAAAATGATTGTGGTATTATCAAATGTGTGTTTTTCCACCAAAAACATTTTGTCAGCAAGTGTTTGACTAGCTGTAATGACTGGAAGAATGAAAAGCAAATGGTTCTTACATGGTGCCATTGAGATGTTATTCATTCTTCTGCAGAGTAAAAAAATAAGACGTTTGAGGTACCTAAGCATGTGGGAGAAAGAAGAGGAGAAGTAATTGTATACAAGGGAGTAGGTGCTATGCAAATACCTGGCTAGATTACAATCTACCTTAATTGAGTAACTGATCACATCCTTTTGACTTCTATCTCAATGACCTGAAAAGAGGGGTTAAATAGGGGTTACTGGGTGCAGCAATGTGCTTACAGATGGCTAACGCAGAATCAAAGTTTAGGTACCTAGGACATACAGACTGATGAAAATGGTAGGTTAAATAACACATGGTAAACGTGTCAGAGGGCCATTCCCTGGTACTTTCAACTCTTTTTAACATTAGGATATGTCCTAAATAATTTCTCGTTGTTGGCCCAGTGTCTCAGTTAACTGATCTCCTCCCCAATACATGGTAGCTAAGTGTGATCTGCTATTTTTTTAAAAATAACAACACAAAAACTGTTTTGGTAATTATTTGCAAAGATAACTGGGAAACATATGAACAGATACCCAGTAGTCAGCATGTATATATAAAGGGAAAATGGTGTTTAACTAACGTGATTATCTTCTTCATGAGAAAAACAATGAAAACTGACAGGTGTGAAGTAGGAGACATCCTAAGTTGACTACAAAGAGGCTTTTTGATTTAGCATCACATGAAAGATTGATATGTAACATCATCAAGTGTGGTACTGATGGTGACATTTTACACTGGGGAAAAATGGTTCCCTAAATGAAATAAGAGAGCTATATCAAATGGATATAAACTGAGGGGTGTCATAAGAATTGTAATTAGGTATAGCATTTTTCCAGTAATATATAAACACTCTGCAACAGATATGCAGTTGTGCAAAGCAGAAAACAATTCTAAGGCTGAATTTCAGTGAAGAAAAGGAAAATCAATAGTTGAAAGTATTGGAAAAGATAGATTTTACAGTAATGGATCTTTGATCACATTTATTGTCAAAATTTGTCCTTGCATTTCTGTGAAAATAATCAGAAAAATGTTTTTAGAGAAAAAACAAAAATTCAAAAACATCAGTTGATATTTGTAAAACAAGGAAACAGCTTCTTTGCTATTTGTTTGGAGAGGAAAATGTAAATTATGCTAATTTGGCCTTGCATTAAAAGCACACAGTGAAGAATGCAAAAGACACTGAATGCAGGAAATAATGGAGCATATCTTACATCTAAGGAGCTTCTAATCTACAGAAACAACAATTCATTTTACACCAGCCTGTAAGGTATGAAAGGAAGCAAAAGAGGATTTCTTATGAGCCATCCTGTACTACCACCACAGTACAGTTTTAAGCACACAGCCTTGAGGGCCATAATGCTGTGAATCCCATCACTTAAAATATTTAAGATATAACCTTAATCTTAAGTGAAATCTTAACAGCATTACTGCATGCTTGAAATACTGTTCCATGTCAGGAAAACCCATCAGTAAACCAAAACAAAGAGCACTCCTCTAATTTGAAAAGAAGCATTCCTAAAATAGATAAAGATATTTTCACTAATTTTTCCAAGTCAAATGCCCAGATTGTGTAATACTCAAAACAAAGGTGAGACAGAACATTTATTTTTATATTTGACTTCATAAACTTTGAGCAATTCTGTGTTTAGGATAAAAAATACTATTGCTGGTTCATACTGCTTATAAAATAATTTATTTCCAAAGACGTAAGTACCCTCCTGCTATCATCATTCTAGCTACAATTAGCTCCAACCCTCAGAAATTTTATTCATATGCTTTCAGTCAGCTCCTTTATCAGACATAACCTTCAAAGTGAGATTACAGGCCTGGTGTCCACAGCATTGGCTCAACCAGTCTTCTCATCATCTTTTAGGCAACTGAAAAACCTGTATTTTCAAGAGTTAAATGTCCCGTGGGCTCCGAGTTCTCCCACAACCCATAGGAGTTAGACACCCCTTACATGGCAGAAGCATCCCTGCCTAAGCCTGCCCTGGAGCTCACACCTAGGTTTGGGTTTGCTAACTTTTCTGGAAGGGCCTGTTTTCTTCGGCAGAATCCAGGTGTGTATAACGGATGGAAAACCTCAAGACTAAATACAGTAGTTAGGGCCTCTTTTAGTCAAAAAACATGCAGTGACAAAGACAATGCTAATTTTTTACGCTTCAGCCAGGTGCACAGCTAAGCAGCCTCAAGCCAGCTGGTTCAAAAACTAGAAGCAATCCCGCAGCAGAACGAGGGGACTTATCCCAGGGTCACGGAGTGGGACTTTTCTTAATGCTTTCTCTCCTGCGCTGCAGACCTTGTATTCTTCACTGTGCTCAGCTTAAGTGCCATAACCTGTAAAGTACAAAATAAACCCCTCCCAGTATTTTGGTCCAAAAAAAGGGTATCTGCAAAATTATGAGCTTATAATCTTTACCCAGAATATGCCTAAATACAGAAGGACTTGAGAGTCTGTGGATCCCAGTCTTATCCCAGTATAAGGACTTGAAAGTAAGGGCCTCAGAGGGTGTACAGAAAGATCTAGGAGTATTCTTTCTTCACCATCTTCTCTCAGCTCGGGCAGCTCTCTCTCAAGGTTCAATATAAGTTGTAAAGCCTATTAATGTAAAATTTCAAGTCACAACATTATTAAAAATTGGTTTGATGTTACAACATAATTTAAACACACCTGTTGTCAGGAACTTCATTCCTGAATACTACAATTGGTGCACAGGGTTATTCAGGCCGGCAAGACCTCAGAAGGTCTCTAGTACAGCCTCTGGCTCAATGTAGGGTCACTTCTGAGCTCTGACAGGTTGCTCAGGCCTTTATCCAGCTGGGTCTTGAAGACCTACAGGGATGGAGACCACACAACCTCTCTGGGCAGCCTCATCCACTACCTGACTGTCCTCAAGGGAAAAATGTTATTCCTTCTATCCACTCTGAATCTCACTTGTTTCAATTTATGCCTATTGCCTCTTGTTCGCTCTCCATGCTCTGCTGCGAAGAGCCTGACTCTATCTTCTTGCTAAGCTCCCCATAGGTACTGAGGTTGCCTCCAAGAGCTGTGTCTTTTTAAGGCTGAACAAGCCCAATTCCTTCAGTTTCCCCTCACTGAGCAAGTGAGGAGTAGGCAAGCTTGGAGGCCTCTGCTGGACTCACTCCATTTTGTCAGTCTTATTCTTGCATGGGTAGGCTTGATATTGGATGCAGCATCTAGACGTGGCTGAATAGGTGCTGAGAAATAAAGAAGGATCCCATCCCACACTCCAAAGGCTGCATCCCTATTCATAGATGAGGCAGCGGGCTGCCCTTGCTGCCAGGGCCCCCATGGGGCCAGTCCCAGAGAGCTGCTTCCCAGCCTGGGCTGCTGCAGGGGTTCTTCCCTCCTGGGGACAGCACTTTGCATTTGTCCTTGCTGAGAATCTGAAGGTGTCCCTAGTTCTTGTAGTTCCCCAGCTTGTCCTTTTTGGGCATGGGTGCAACATCTCCCTTTCTCCAGTTGTTAGGGACCTTTAAATCTCTGGGACCTTTCAAAGATGATAGATAACAGAGAATCCTGTTTGATACATAAGGACATAGTTAAATACAATTTGTTCCTATTTGTTACAGGAAAAAAACTGTTTTAACAATATTAGAGAGACATCATTTTATTCAGAGATCTCAAAAGCAGTGGGTGAAATCTTGGCTCCCTGAAAGTGTCTGGCAAAGCTCCCATTGTGTCCAAAGGGAAATGCATTTATAGTTCTGTTAGGACTTGGGTTTCCTTGCTCTGAATCTGTATTTATCAAAGTAATCAAAAGCAACTTTTATTTTTTTGAAATATACCTGTGTTTGCTCTAAGCAAAACTCAAAGCATTGAGACAATAATTCTTTAGTGTGCATTAGATTAGATATTTAATACAAAAAATAATTTATTAACCTTGTTAATCAGGAGAAAACAAAAAATCTGCAGGGAACTTTTAGATACCGTACAAAGTTAGGAGAGTTAGTGCTGCACTGTGCTCTATATATCTCTGCTATTTTGCATGATTTTAATTGCAAGAACAGAAGAAATTTTCAGAAGAGATTAAACTGATGCAACAGGTTATTTTTTCTAATTAATCTTAGGAAACTATGCAGATTTTATTGCTGCGGGAACACTTGGGCTAAGCGTATTTATTTTTCTTTGTCTAAATCTAAAAGTTGCTTTATCTGAAATTGTCTTTCTACCTGACAATCAAAGAAATCATAGGTTCCTGTAGGGATTAAGTCAGGAAGCAGTTTTTAACAACAACAAATTGAAACGTTTACACAAGGAAGTGTTGCTTTTATAAGTGATGGGAAACTTCAAATTTGATTACAAGCAACCTTTGGCTTCCTATCTGTTCAACAATAGGCCATGTTGTTAAGGGCAATTTCCATGCACAGCATGTGGGTCCCATTTTTTCATCCTTAGACATGGTTGTTTACTGTTCAGAACTGTTTATGCATTTTAATCAGGCTTATTCAGCAGCCCTTAATAAATCACCACTAAGTGAATGTACCAAAACAAGAACTATTATACAGGATTTGTTCCCCTTATGCAGTATTTGCTGCCCTCAGGTTCCACTGGATATAAAAATAAAGAGTAAATGGGTAATTGAATCAAAAGAATAATTATGAGACATATGATTTTAATGCCTTTTGCTGAGCCGTTGCCTCCAGCAACTTCCGCTAGCGACAGGAGCCTGCCTTTAAATTCAGCCTGGGCCAGAATGACTTAACAATTGGAACCTGCCTTCAGCTCATGGCACTGGAAGGCTTTTTGATGGGATGAAGCTGACAGCCCAGTTCCTGCCTGGCAGACATTCACATGAGACAAGTCTGAAGGCATATAGATAAGCGCTTAAACATTGAGGTATTTTGGGTTTTGGAAACAACAGAGGAGAGCACTGTTGGAAAGATGATGGTACACAGAAGTAAATGAATTTTCACTGTTATTCGTATGAGGAATCAGACAATTCCCGCCCTCCCCCTTCCCATAGCCTGGTGAACATAAAATATCAGAAAAATTTTAATAAATGCTAATGTTTTTATGTGATAGTTCTAGTTTATTAAAAATAAAGACTTTCCAGAAATGAAGTTATCTAATTTTAAATAAACTATAAAGCTTATTTAAACTATAAAGTATATTTAGTAATGAAAGATTTTTCCAATCCTATTTTTACTGGATTTTACTGGGTTACTATCTCATCCTGTGAAAAATGGGAATTTTACAGACCTATAGATCATGTGTAGGAAAGACATGACAATGCATGGCATGGTGCCCTGTGCATGTCAAAGAGTTATGCTGGGGAAAAACAAGGTAAAATGCAACAACAAAAAAGGTGTGGACTGTATAGGGCAGAATTTCCCAGAAACTACTACTGAAATGCAAAATATAATTGTGGAGATTATTTAGCAGGATCCTTGCCTCAGTCTGTCAGTTTGTCCCACTGAAGCCACTAGGAGAAAATAGGTGGTTAAATGTGAGCACTACGCTCTTTGCTTGCAGAAATCCTGCCTTCCTTTGGGTCAGTGTGCTCAGTCAGGCTGCCCAGTCCCTATGTTGATCACAGCAATAAAAGTTTTATCCAGCGGCCAGCAGCCATGCAACATTCCCTACCTTCTCTCCTGCTGGACCATAACCCCTACTGCAGCTTTGCAGACATTTTATTCTCTCCCCTTGCCTCCCAAATTGTTTGTGGAGCATTTCTGCTTGCTCCTAAGAAGCAGGGTATTTGAGTGGTTTTCTTCAATCTGTTATTGTTTACCATCGTAATGAAAGGTTCTTTTGTGAGCAGAAAAATTGCCATAACATAGCAAAACTCTATAGTTAAATAAGATTTCCTTTGGGAAATGACAAGGCCCAGTTCTCCACAAGCCTAAATAATATGAATGGTCATCTTGGCTTTAGTGATGCTCAGCTACCATGATCAGCACAGCGTGTAACCTTTCAGCTAGCTGGATCAGGTAGGCTCAAACCTTTCAAGAATACCATGCTGAAATACTACTATTTTCTTCAGTAACATCTTGGTTAGAACTACACAAAAGATGGTCCTTGGATTGTTCAGGCAAAGTGCTCAATTACTAATACTAAACTGGCAATTGCACCATTCTTCCTTTGGAAATCTATTGAAAACATATTACAGTCATTCCACTTGCAGGAAGAGAAAAGATGGTGTCCTTGGATAAAAGAATGGCTATATTCAACAACCATGTTGTTTCATTTAATTGTTCATTATTAAGCAAACGTGGCCAAACCTCTGTTTCTTGTGTGCTACTTGAAAAGCATGTCCAGCTCAGATCACATTGTTCTCTTCACTCTGAATTTAGATTTATTTTTTGTTATTTTGGTAACAGCCTTGCTTCTCTAAGTGAAAAAAATTAGGCCTCCATGATGTTATGATGATGTGCAGTGAAGAGAAACTTCCACAGGAAACCAGACCAGTACTTTCTATGCAGTTACCTGAGCGGGACTTTTGCTTGACTAATAGACCACATAATTATATGGTAAATGTTGGGTTGAGACCTAGCTGTCAAGATTTTACTTCTTTCACAACTGCAGAAGCCATTTGTGTTGTCCTTTGCCTTGAAATTTCATTATACTACCTAACACTTCAGTTAGGAAGTGCCAGAGTCACCCAGTTCAACCATTTGAGACATAAACAAATTGTGAGCCTTCACCTCCAAGGACGAAATGCTTCTGAATGCCGTAACCCACCTGACATGCTCCCCTGTATTATGTTGCAAGGTTTAAAAGAAGTTTGTTATGTCAATAAGTGGGCAAATATTATCTTTTTCATACCCTTCCCCTTCCTTGATTCTCTGCTGCTTTTTTGGAAAAAAGGAAAGGAAAAATATTTTAAAAAATTACTGAAATTGTTCTTTCCAAAGTAAGCATGAGAAGCATCCTCTTGTAATATGATTGTGACTGATTTATCTTTTAATAGCATTATCCAAATGTGTGTTATTATAGGACCCTTATAGGTACAGTAAAGAAACTAGTACTTAATTGAAACATACGTAGGGAATAGAAAAAGACTCTCTCTGTTGCAGTTCTTTTGAGACATTCACCTGTGTCGGGGCACTGCAGCAACATGCTGTACCCTCTGAGCTGAAGATATTAAAGCTTTGGAAACTGTGGCTGCAGCTATAAAATAAGAAATAAGAAGAAGATGGACCAAGGGAGTGAACAAGCAGAGGGAACCTCGTGGAAAGGAAGGGAAAATAAAGAAAACAGAAACTCTCTCTCCTTTTTTAAACTACATAAATCTAGAAATTGTTGGAAGGACATTTATTAATTTAGCCTTTTGCTAAAATTACAGCCTGAAATTAGGATCTGAGGTGACCACAGTGCTGTGACCACAGGAATAGCTTGTGCTTTTGAGCACCGTATGGATTTCTGTTTGTTAATCCAATATTGGAAAATATTCCTTAAAATGATTACAAAAGTCTCTAACACCATCACATTCCCAAGAGGATCAAGGCACACAATAGAGGTTGTGTGAAATACCCAGAAAACACCTTACTCTGTTTTTTATATAACCAGATGCCTGAAGTATCAACACTGCTGTAAATCAGACCAAGACATAGAAGATGATGCTAGACAAACTATAGGATAAACTCTGTATTTCACATCAGTGGAGTTGGAAATACAATTTATTCTTAGGAATATAAGTTATCTTTTGACAAAGCATCTCATATTTTATAGTCTGTCTTCTGAATCTTTTGTATCAGAGTAGGAGCAGTAGATCCTGCTACTGTCTAATTAAATGTGAATTACAAGTTCCATTCTATAAGCTCTCTTTCACTTTTTTCCTGATATGTCACAGAGGTGAAAAAAAAATCCAGGCTATGGAAATGAGATTTCCATGTAAAATCCTGTAGGATCAAAGTTTTCCATGTGTGGTTTCTGCAGGGAGAAGTAGTTTTAAAAGTTTGAGTCACATCCATATAGCTAGCTTTCAACATGTGTTAAAATCATGCACGAAAGTCAGGGTGCATGCTGCAGTAAGGATTTGTGCACATCTGCAACATAACTTGACAGGGAATCAATTTCTTTTCACACTTCGGCATTTCACTTCTGTGTATTTTTTTGCAACTTGCTGAGATCTAATGCCAAGCCAGATCTGGTGGAAATTACTTCAGTCATTTGAAACTGAGCTCTTGAAGCTTTTTATGGAACTGGATTGAAAGAATGCTAATTCCATCTGTTGGTTCAGAATGATGGTGATTCCTTAGCACAGCAGAGTTTCCTCGTGAATGGTTAAGTTCAGCCGGGAACACTGTGAAATACTTTAGCTAAATATAGGCTTCCCAAAAGCCTGACTAACCTGGCAAAGATTATATTGCTTTCAGGATATCAGGACTGTAAAAAAAAAAAAAGAAAACAGCAGGAGGTAGAAAGAGAAGTAAGTGTCAAGGCAAAGTGCCTCCTCAGAAATAAAACCGGCAACAACAGGGTGCCCCAAATCTTCCAGTAGTGTGGGCTGGATGCCAATTTTGCTCCTCCCTCATTAGGTAGCTGTGGCTTGCAAGGTTCGGGAGGCGTGCAAGTAACTTGTGTGGGCAGCTACAGCTGAAGCCCATATCCAACACAAGCCCACCCAGGGTCTCCTTGAGAGAGAGAGAGAAGACAGCACTGTAGTCTCCTACTCCGTTTTCTGAACACTGACTATGTCTCTCAATGCACAGAATGTATTTCCAAGCCAGGAGAAAATACTGAGCTGCAACAGGACCCCAGCCTGGCCAGAGTGAACAAATCTTTTTCTTCTCCTTCCACACCCTGTCCTTTCCTGGAAAGAGATATCAAAGGCTTCTCCAGGCTGCCTGTGGGAGACCCAGGCCAGGACACTCAGCCTCCACATATATGGTTATCATCAAAATGTCAAAAGAGCAATTTTTGAGCAGCATCTCTGCAGTAATGACATCACCCAGCCTGAGCTTGCCAAGCTTGGCATTATTTTGAAGAACGTACTTTTGCAGACTGTTGTCTACCATGCTCAGGTTAGACAAAACAGGGTCACACACCTGTCTCCAAGAGTGTGGAAAATACATATAACTTAGAAAATAACTATGTTATTAGAAGGGAATTTTAATGCCTGGGTCCAGGGCATTTTTTGGCAGAGAACTTCAAGATCAGTCTACAGAAGTGCACTCTGGTAGGATCTGTGTATCATTCCTTTGGCTAGAATATGTCACTCCAATGCTCACACGCAGAAAGGGAGAGAGAGAGTGGCATTATTTGTACTGGAAATCAAAGTTGGAAATAATTAGCAAGTGAGTTCAAATATATGTCTCATGTCAGACACTGAATTCAGTAAAATATGACTGAGTAGAGATCCCTTTAGCAAGCCTAAGCAAAGAGAGCATTAGAAAAGACCTGTATTCAATTACCTCATCTCTGTCTCCTGCAAGTGTGCATCTGTTTCTATATCAGGGCCCCTGTTCTTGGCTATATGAAATAAAATGGCAGTAATACACCTTGAGCGTCTCAGGCTGGCAAAGAGGAACATTGTACAGAAGCATGGAGGCAGACAGCTCACACCATGTGAGGTCTTCATGCCCAGAAATGGCAAGTGTGCTGTAGTTTTGGCATATCTGATTTTAATAGAATGTAAAGAGCATTTAAATGACTAATTTCTCTTCTTAAATCAATTTTAGACATTTTATCCATGCTGATTGGAGAAGTCTTTGGGAAAACTCTTAGGAACAGTGCAGTGTGAATTTGCCCTGGATGAGGTAGAATTTTTCCCCTGCTTCTTTGGAATTACAAGGCTTTTGAGCTGTTGCTGTCACAAGGTCCTGGAAAATACATCCTCTCCTGAGATGCTTAGCTACCCATTTCCAACATAGCCTATGCTGTAAAATAAAGGAGTCTCTCCATTATCCTTTGGATACTTTGGAGTAATTTAATGGTATGCAGACCGAAGCCTTAGCTGCTTAAACCTTAAGCAGCTGTCTTAGCTAGGGAGGTTCACCTTGTCAAAAACGGCTCACAGGAAAATGAAATGTATGTAAATCTGGCAAATAATGCAGATGCTGACGGAATCGGGTAGACTGTAAAATAAAGAAATTAATAAAGAATTGTTTCTGTTGTTTGGGTTTTGTGGCTGACTGCTGCAGCTTATGACTATCCATTTCTTTTAGAGAAAGCAAGTAAAGCCTCAACAAGTTATTGAGAAATTACTGGAAAGTTAAGACGAATATCTGGCAGCTAATATGCACACTTTCCGTTAAGCAATGGGAAAGTTTGTAAGAAAAGTTTCAGCTAAAGGCAGGATTCAGCTTAAGGTGAGTTGCTACACGGAAGGAGATGCAAGGCAGAAATTCTCCCAGTTCAAGATTGGAAATGCTATCCGAGAAAGGGCAGAGCTGATGTAGAGGAGCGATCACTAGGGAGACTTTGATTTAGACACACAGATCTTGTGCTTGGTATGTTAAATAAATTGTCTGCCTTGGCAGGAAGACTGCAAGATTTGCCACCTGAGAAGTTTATCTTCATGTTTTCTTGATCCAGTGCAAGCCAAGTTAGCCAGTTAAGGCAAGCTTTCTTCTCCTTTGGTTAAGGCAAACTAAATTAATGAATTGACAAAATCTAAATACAGAGTATCTTCCATGTTTGCAAAACCAAATGAAAAGAACGAGAGCTACTTACCATGTAAATACCATCTCTACTTCCTGTATGCATCCAGGTAATGAACATGCAATGACTTTCCAGGTCCCAGCTAAGGATCCCTCACACATTTCCATGTTGCTTTCACTGGAAAGGATCTGGTTTTAGGGGTACCACTAGTTTTTACAGTCAAATCAGTTCATACTCCAGGTCTGAACAAGGAATCCATACTTTCTTGTACTGTACTCTCTGGCTTCTGACAGGTACATCTTTTGGGCCTGACTATACCCAATTATCACATGTCCATTGGATAAACAGAATTTGCTAGCTAGTGCTAAGCAGGACTACAGTTGTGTCCCAGAGACAAAGTGCTCAGAGGCTGCCCTGCTTTAATAAATTCATTCAGCTATTCTACTTTACCACTCTTACTAAAGCTCACACAACTGGTTTTTGGTCTGCACTGGGAATCTCTCAAAAATAATATTTTCTGACTGTCTTATTTAAAACCTGGATGAGTTCTCTGATCTGATTCACAGTGCTTTGTTGGTACAGCTAACGAAAGCAGAGCCAGAATATGAGCGAGCAGCCACTGATGAAAATGAGAGAGGAAAGGAAATGCTTAAACTACTATTGCAAAGAATTGATTCAACCCTGGAACTGTAGGTGGAACCTGGCATGTATTGTTAACCTATCATGTGGCAACTGATCACTCTCTTCCAAGGAGCAGAGCAAACTGTCAAATGCTACATGTGTCAGGCTTACATTTCACATAAATATGCAACTTGCTAACTGTATTTTACTGAACTACACAGCTGAGAAATGGCTTTGGAGGAAACCAAGCCCCAAGCCTATCTTTGAAGGCTACTGTCTTTGGCAACCATCTTTTCCTTGGTGAACAACTTTTACTTATGCAGCTCAGTTGGATGGGTTAGCTGTACTTTCCCAAGTGTTGAATGACGGTTTTCAGTGTCTCAGGCCCTTGGGAACTCTGTGAGAACTTGGTCAGTGAAAGGAAAGACAGAATAAATCCTTAAGTGTGAATAAATTTATGAGGGGTAATTGGAAATGCAGCTACTTGCAACGCTCAAAAGCAGGTGCCCTACTGGACAGGTCTGCTTCCTTTAGAAACAAGATAAATATGTATTTCTGCCTCTTAATATTACAACAATGCATATTACCTTCAGATGTACTCTGGGATCCATCAGGCTAGATACCGTCCTTTTCTATTGCAAGAGGCAACTCCATTCTCAAAACGTTCACAGGTAAAATACTTGTGTTAATGCCTGTGGGTTCACAAAGATGAAGGTCTTCAGATCTGTAAACACAAGTGCTTAGGCTGTGAAAACCTTATTCTTCTTCATACTTACAGTCACTGTGGAAGACAGAAGGTCAGACTACATGGGACCCTGGCACAAATCATCCTTATCAACATTCACCATAGGTAACAACATCTTAGTGCCAACAGAGTAGGTGCCCAAACTCTGGCAGGGCCAGTCTACCCAAGGACGTGAAGGAAAGCCCGTAATATCTCCCAAGGTATTACTTAGTAACAGAGAAGTTAAACAATCCCTTCCATCTGCTGTCTGAGGACACCAAGGATTCCTCTTTTCAAGCTGATTTTAGCTATGAACCACCTGGACGTCCAAGGGCTTATGCTATACAAGAAAAAGGGGGATACCTGCTTGAGAGGATTTTGCAGGGAATATCCTTGAGATGAGAATGACGGACAACCTCTTTGAAATAAAAGGATTTTTCTGCAAAACAGGGAGATGCTTTCAGGTCTTTGGGAATGGTATCCAATATAATTCTCTATATCTGTGTTTGAACTGGAAAACAAGATATCATTGCCACAATACATGCTTCACAAGAAAATAAATAAGAATACACGCAAGGAGGTAGAAACAGAGCCACTCCTGCCAAAGGATGTTTATGCCGATAGAAAGCATCGTACCACATCTCGAGGGGAACATAATTAACAGTGCCACGCTGATCTTAATCAGATTTATTGAGACAAATGCTGAAAATCCAGCCACGTGTGTGTGGGGTAAGTAAAGGAAAAAAAGAAAAGGCCAGATAAAAATGCCCAGAGGCAGTGAGCTAATGATCATCTTCCCATTACCTCATGGGATCATTAGGTCGACATGATCTCGTTGTGGCCAGCGCTGGGGCCACCTCCCCACTGGGATGGAGGCCGGAGGCCTTTCCCTTCTCCTCCACACAGGTGCAGCCCCTCAGCGGGAGGTGTGGGCCCAGGGGGACGGTGATACAAGAAGTCATTACTATTACCAGAAGTGGAATATTTTGATTTAAGCTAAAGTGTAGATAACTTTCATCTAAATAACTTTATTTTTTGAAAGTTAGGCAGAATGTCCCTCTGAGAACATGTTTTCTTTTAGCATGTTTTTTTTTCAAACAGCGTTTTACCAGGCACTGTTCATTAAGAAATGATAATGACTTGCGTTAAAGATTATATTGGCTGAACAGATGTGTTCTACAGCCACCTCTGTTTGCAATCTTTCCCTATTTAAAATGCAAGGTCAGACAGAGAACTAGCTCCAAAGCTTCAATTAGCAAGGATTTGGCTGGTGTGATGTTATTACAATAGTTGTGACTTCGTTGTGAAGAAGAGCGTTAAAATGAGTGCTTGGAAAGTAATAGAATATGTGATACAAGAAGATTTTCGGTATCGTATGCATAAGATTTCTGGAAAAATTTATATATATGTCATTGGGATGCGGCATGTAAGTGGGAAATACATCCTGACCCCAGCTCTTGTCTCGTTACTCAGGACTGATGGAAATCATCCCTTCACGCGCCCAGTGCTGAAGTAAAGGGTGCTGCTTTCTAAAACTCCAAAACGAGTCTCGGAGAGTTTATTTACCAGCATTTTCGGTACCACCTCCCCCCCCTCGCCCTACCCCCACCCGGGGTGGCTGCCGGGCAGGGAGGCATTGTTGGCCGCGTCCATCACTCCCAGTCCCCGGGCTGACATAATGAACGCGCTTGGACACACCTTCCAGCCGGGCGAAGAGGCGCGGCGTGGCGCGTCTCCACGGAGCAGCCCGGCCGCGTTCTGCGCTCCCCTCCTTCCCCCGAGCCCTCGGGGAGGCGCCCCGGCAGCCCGCCCGGCCCCATCGCCCGGCCGGGCCGGGCAGGGCAGGGCGCGGCGGGGGAGCGGCGCTCACTATGCTGCCCAGTGCCCTGTACTGGGACCTGGTGGGCTCCTCGGCTCTCCTCAACCTACCCGCGGCGCCGGGCTTCGGCACCCTGGGAAAAAGTTTCCTGATCGAGAACTTGCTGCGGGCCGGGGCACCGCCGAGCCCCGCGCAGCTCCGTCCCCTGCCCGCTAGCCCCGTCCCGCTCAAGCTGTGCCCCGCGGCGGGGCAGACCGGACCCGCGGGGGGGCCCTGCGCCGCCAGGTGGGCTTTCCAGGTGCTCAGCCCCTGCGCGGCGGAGAGCGGCGAGCGGGGCGGTGGCTTCGCGCCCGCGGCCACAGGTGAGCGCCGGCAGGGCGGGACGGAAGGGGCTCCGCGGGGGCTCCGCGGTGCGGGGAGGGGGGGCGGCTCGGAGGGACGCGGACGCTTCGAGGGGCCCGGGGTGGCGGGACGCCGTGACCCCATGGGAGCCCCGCTGGGAGCCCCGCTGGGAGCCGTGCCGTGCCCCACCGGGTGCCCCTCTGGGTGTCCTGCTGCGTGCCCCGCTGGATGCCGTTGCTCACTGAGTGCCGCAGTGGGCTCCCCACTGGGTGCCGTGCCCCAGTGGATGCCCCGCTGGGTGCCCCGCTGGATGCCCCGCTGAGCGCCGCAATGGGTGTGGGGTTTGGGCGAGGGGGGTCTGGCCCAGGCACGGGCGGTGCAGCCCTGCCCTGGTGGTGCCGGGCGCTTTCCGCTGCCCTGAATCGCAGCTCTTTCAGGTCTACCGTTTTTTCACAGCCCGGAGGGGTGGTAAAAGAGCGTTACCGCGGACAGGCGCCCTGGGAAGTTCTGGAATTCCTAGTTTGGGGAGAAAACGAGCGGTCCCGGCCCCCTCGGGAAGAGCAGCCGCCGCCTCAAGTGCCCCGTCCGTGGGGGACGGCAGGGGGTGAAGGGCTGGGCTCTTCCAACCAAAAAGAAAATTATTTCAAGCAAAGCAGGCAATTTTCTGGAAGTTTTGACCAAACCAGGGACGCAGACAAATCTTTAAAGCTGCGCGAAAGGTGTGTAGTGAGCAGCGGGGCCGGCGCTGGAGCGAAGGGCGGCGCTCGGCAGGTGCCGGGTGTGCAGGAGTGGAGCGCGGGTTCCAGCCGGCGGGATGGCGAGGGCTCCTTCTGTCCAGCCGCCCCCAGTAAGCTCTGTCACTGGTCTGGGAACCAGTGGGTCTATAAAACAGGCTCTGATGCTTCTTCATTGTGCCGATTTTTATAGAAATATGTTTTGTCTGGGTGTGAATGGCGTTTTTCAAGTGTTTTTAGGGGTGCGCAGTTCTGTCAGTGATGGAACTGGTTGAAGTTGAATTCAAAGTTAATGCATAAAATTCAGGTTTAGACTCACCATGTATATTATATTTTGCCTTTCTGTTGTATCAAGTTATTTCAACCTTGTGTGCTGTCTTCAGAATTTTTGTATATGATCACACTGTTTTAAATGTACTTAAAATGAAAACAAGACTATTGTATTTATTGAAGTAAGGCTTGAAGGTATGAAGCAAAAAGACTCATTTCAGAACCAGAATCAATAACAGTTGTTTTCTTTTCAAGCATAATTTTACTTCAGTTGAGTCCTGCAAACTGGTATGCAAAATACAAAGCGCTTTTTGATCCTTAAGCACGATGTACTTTAAAGGTAGGCAGGAAAGAGTCAAAGAAGCGTACATTAACATTTCTGAATATACCAGACCTCAGCTGCAGTAAGTGTGATCTTAAGCATATCAGTTATTTAAATGCATTTATTTTAACTAATTGTAGGTCAGGCCAGGAAAGAGGGAAAGTATCATCCTTCTGGAATTAGGTACATATTCTTCCCCTCCAAAAAAAAACTCTAGAGAAAATACACATTTCTCCATTCAAAGCATATGTAAAACAGGAGACAGCAGATGCCTCAGCAATCATTACTATAGATAAAGTTTTACAGTGTTACAGAAGTTCCCGAATGCGGAGTATTCAAGATACTTGCTTCCAGGATTAGTCCTTTCTTTCATTGGCCTACAGTGCTACTTGTGAACTTAGCAGTGCTGCAGGTCTGCCTAGTGATTTAGAGTCCAATTCTGTGTTTCTTCTGATCCCACAGCTCCCAGGGATTTCAGAGGGAGCTTTGGGCCAAAGCACCAGGGTCTTACATTTGAGCATTGAGAAATACTAGATTTCCTCATGCATTATGCACTCAGAAAAAAGCCTCCTGTAAATGTACAATATGCACAACAAGCACATATATATTCTAACAGGGATTTATTGATTCTGATCTGACTTCTGTGTCTTAAAGGGATGAGGGCTCTTAGATGTCTGAACTTTCATAAATGTAAATTAGATTGCAACTGTCCTACTGAGCCAGATTTTGTGGTTTCTAAGGAGACTCTTCTCTTTAGTGTAGGCGTACTCTGGGGGAACCCTTCACTCTGGACGCTTGCATTTGTTAGTAAGGCTGGAGTGGTCAGGCTGTATGTTATGGTTCTTGTTTATGGAGTGACAGGGCAAAAGAGTGTTTTATCAGAGTAAGAATTTTAGCCTTCAGGGCCCAATGAAGGTATTTTAACTAAAGAATTCGTACTTGGTAGCATTTTTAAATTTACTGATTTTTGTGAGTATTCACTGATTTTTATGAGTTTTTGGAAGAATAAACTGTTTCCTATTTGAACCTCTTAAATCCCATGGCATTATGGAAAATCTCGGTCTAAAACTATTGAACATGGTGAAGCATTTTTTTTTGTCATTCTGAACTAGCAAGTGCTTTATATATCAGGGATTAAAAGTGCTTTAATAAACTATTTTGGCATAATCCAGGATTTTTAAAATAAAAAAATGCTGTAGAAAAGAGGATTGAAAAATACCAGATTTTTTTGAATTGATGTTCTGCATTGCTCATGTAGTCCAAAATTTTTGTGAGGTCACCAAAAGTTCTCAGAAAGGAAGGAATATAAAATCCCACCGGGGACTGAACTGAATAAGCTGAACCTTTTTACAGTTCCAAACCCAATATGTATTCACAGTACCTAGCACGAGGAAGACATGAAGAAGGCACTCCCATTTTAGGGTACATTTTACACTCCATGAAAGTGCTAAAGAATGAAACTCTTCTTTCTGTAACCCGGAAAACTCTTACCCATGGCTGCAGAGGAGACTGAGGGGGATGGCACTAGATTTGTGACATGTAGTCATGGTAGCTTTTCACTTTTTAACTCCTCATCAGCAGAATTCTATCAGCAAGTTTTCATTCCAGTAATTTACATGTTTCAAAGGATTTTGTTTGACAACTTAAAGTGCTTATTTGCATATGTATTTTGAGTTCTCCTCCAAAATTATCTTTAATGAAAAACTGAAAAAGTACTCTCAAAGTATCATGGTATAAAATACATCATCTAATGAATGGGCTTGAAAGAAATATGTTGTCTCTAAACGATGAAAATAATCACTTTCCATCATTACACTGATTTTTTAAAAATGAAATTTAATCAAATCATAGGGGTTTTTTAAATTAATTTTGTTTATTTTGACAAGATTACAACTGCATAAACAAGCAGCGTTTTACATAAAACTTAAGAATGAAAAGCAGAAGGAGCATTATTGGTAGATGATAAACACTATGTTCGTTTGTACCAGCCTGAGATTCCCGTAGGCTTTCTGGCATCTTGATCTGAAGCCCCAGTGCTGGGCCCACGGGCTCCAGTGGGCATGCTGAGCACTGTGTTTCTGTCTTGCTGAACTGAATTTCTTCTAACCTGGCTTGATGCTTCTCTTTCAAGACCTTTTGCCTTAATAAAATGTGCTGCCTTCTGTTTTGTGAGAACTTTGCACACAAGGTGCATTTGGTGTCCTGACTAGGTAGAGGAGTGTAGAATCGGCTTCTGCTTTTTAAACGCTTTATGCCCAGAGTGGGTTCTTCCTGGCTAAAAAATCTTAAAAATGCACTGCTTTAAAGCAGCATTTCCCAGTGAAACGTACTACAGATATGCAGTTTGTACTTGCCCTGCCTCCTAAAGGGGGAGAGGAGCTGCAGATAAAAGTTCTGAGCAAACTAATGGACCCTCAAGTGAGGAACAAATCCTCAGTTTATGTTTACTAATCTGAGATTTGATCAATCTCCTTGAACTCCTGTGCTATCATTACCTTCTGGATAAATTAGAAGACCTTTCTAATATAGGAAAATTACTCAGAGGTTGCTGAGATGCAGTCTGTTGTAGCACAGGCACTTGAAAAGGGTCTGTTCTACGTCTGTCCTCATGACTTGGTTTTCAGAAGTATTGGCTAGCACCAGATCAGTGTGACCTATGTGAGAAATGCAGAGTTGCTGTGCTACTTGAAATTATTTTCTGAAAATCTCTGCTCTTCTCAGGTAATTTGTCCTGGAGGAAGATGATGCCTGTGCATGGTCACTAGTGTCATGACCATGATTATGATCATACATGGCAAGAATCTAGCTTTCTGCTTTAATCTTGGCATTTTGATACATTAACAGAGAAAGGAAACTAAAAAGCACAGTGAACCAAATAAAGCAAAAAGAAATGAGATGCCTTGTCTGAGGTAATATAGAAAACTGGTAGCATTGCAGGGAAATGAAAGAAAGTCTTCCTCTGCAGGCTAACTCTTGGAGAGTGTCAGTTTTTCCTCTTAAGGTGGTGATGAGTAATTCTATCCTGTAACACTCTTATTTTAATCAATATACTTTATTTCCGATTTTTAGTAAAATCTCTTGTGTTTATGTTTTTTTTTTCTTTATTTTGGACCCCCTCTTAGTGAGTAAATGCTTACTAATAATTGATCTCAAACCAGCTGGCAGTCAGGGTGTCCTCAAGTGACATGTAACACTATAACTTTCAGTAAAGTCAAAAGCAGGAAAGAGTCTGGTGTTTTATCTGGGCTCCCTCTAGGCTTGCACTAGCCTCTGGAATGGGCTGCCCTCACTTAGGCAACAAGTTGTTGACCAAAATCTCAAGATTTTTGTGTTTTGTTTTCTGGGGATAGAGAGTTTCTTTAGGGAAAGGACATCTATTTGGCGTCTTTTTGTATGCCCTGATTGCCAGGAGCATTGAGGCTTGTTTTATAAGTTTGTCTTTGGAGACAGAGAAGTTTCTGTAAGTATAAGCAATCACAAACTGATTTCTCCCTGGTGCAGCATCTTATCCTACTTCCGGCTGACTTTGTGAGCCATTTAATAGAATCGGTTTGGGGTACCCAGCATACCTTAAGAGTGGCTGCCAAATGGCTTTTAAAGGACAAATTTTTGTCCTTGTTGTAAAGTTGCCAGAGCTGGACTAGTGCCAACTACACTTTGACCCGACCACCAGTCTGGCAGTGTGGGCTCAGCAAGGAATACGAGCATTGGCTGGGCAATGCTCTTGCCTCTGGTGACTCTTTCTGTGCCGCCTCTGAGAAAGGAAGAGGATCCTGCGTTTGGTCCTTGGTAAGATTTAAGCACTGCTAGAAGATTTCAAAGCAGCACTAAGAAGACAAGTGGTGGGATTTGTAGAAAAGCAATTCACCTAGGGGAAACCATGGAATGCTGTAGTGAAGAAACTTCTGTAAAATGTATTTTGTATTGCAGAATGAGCTGGTCTTCTGAAATCTTGTAGTATATTCTTCATGTTTGTAGAAAAGACATGAATATGATGAGTAATCTGATCAAGCATGTTCTCTACTTGAGTACAGGTTTCAGGTTTCATTGTATTGTGGGTTTTTTTGCATGAAGAAATTCTTGTGAATTTTGTAAGACAACTTCTCTCCCTCCATTGCCCACCAAAGGTGTTATGCATTCTTGTATAATGCAGCTCTGCAAAATAACTCTTACTGTAATTTTTCTATGTGGTACTTTTGGGGTCAGTTATGACCCATACCAGAATTGGGAAGATAATTTTTTCACAATGAAAACAAATGCAGATATATAAAGCAGTAGGAGGCTGTTTCAAATGTCAGGTAGGTAGAGCCTGATCCTTATACAGTTAGACACCTAAAGATTTTCAGCAACTTGGGCCATGTTTCTTTGACATGGGTCATCCTTTGGAGGGTAAGTGACCTTTGCTTTGTGCTGAAAAGCTCATGAAAGTTTCCTTTGAGAGGCTGCCCTTTTCTGAAGTTATACCACATAATTCTGCTGAGGTGTTTTGTATGTACGTTAGAGATATTAACCTCTTTTGCATGAATCTTGGGCAATTTGGTGTTTAAACCCTTACTCCTGGAATCTTGCAGCTACATGAGTATCTCAGGTTCCAACTTGATAAAGTATGTCCTTGTAATTCCCTGTCTTGTAAAAAGACTGCAAATCTCATTTGTTAAAAAAAGAGAAAAAAAGAAAAAAAAGAAGAATCCACTGTTTGTTATTTTTTCATTCTAGCAACCTTTAGTGATCTTCAGACATTTGTATGGTTGGAACCCGCAATGCTGCAACCAGTAAAGACTGGTCCAGGTAGGAAATTTTAGCTAATCTGTGCATACTACTGGAATAAATGTTGCATTTTGGCCTATGGTGAGATTTGGAATTAAGACTTCAACAGTGAATACTCGTTGAATTGTCCTCTTGCAGCATATGACTCTAATTTTACCTTGCTTGAGGAAATTATTTCTAAACAAATTATAATATGTTGAAAATCAAATAAAATAATTTTATTGCCTTTATGACTGAGTTTTATAATACTCTACAGAGTCTTCATGGCTATACAGAAGATTGTATACTTTTGATGTTACCTATCAAGGGTAAGAAGAATGTTATAGTAGTTAAGCAGTTTAACAAAAAATAAGTGTCTCGTCTAATCTAGTTGTCCAGATACCTTATCTAAGCCATAGCCAATACAGAGAGACAACTCCAGAGGTTGACACATCTTATCTCCTCAAACGTCTGTTTTAAGGTGATGAATCATTATACAGAGCTACTTATCTCTTCTCATTGACTGTACAGGAGGCCGAGACAAGGAGCTTAGACAACACACTGAACTTTTAAACAGAGAAATGACAGTAATGCCCCTTTTGACAAGAATTAGCAAGCAGAAAGTGCTGGAGCAGGCTAGCGCTTGGGCAGCTTGAAGGAGAAGGATAAAGCCAGAGATAAAGCTGGTAAATCCACAGCTTTCTGGATTTCCATCTTTCTCTCAGTAGCAAGGCTGTGTACAAAGCATGGAGAGGGTGGAAGCCACCTTTACTGCTAACACCAGGAGACCCATGGAGTCTTTGGCAAATGATGTGGGCTTTGGTTGTTCCTTTGGGTTGTCACAGAGGTGAAATCTGACCATGAGTTGTCGCCAGCCTGAGGCACCCATGTTTCCTCAGGTACAGAAAAAAGGTAAATCATACATGTACAGCAAATCAGACATATGACTAGTGCCTCTGAAAATTGACAGGGATCCACATGGTCTCAGTTAATCTGCAGCGTGACTGGCAACTGCTCCATTGCTGTAGGTGTAAGGAAACAATGATTATGCTGTTAGCACATTTTAAGCCCTTTTTGGTGTGACTACTCTGCTAATTTTTGAAAGCCCCACTGAAGCACAACATGAAAATGCAAGCCCACTTCTGACATCGGCTTTTTGTGTCGGATTTCAAAATATACATTTAGAACTTCAAAACCCTTTCTATGAATGTTTGCCAGTATTTAAAAACTGATCTGCATGTGCTGCTCTGGTCTGCCCTTTTGGCTTAAGTTCCTGTGGGTGTTCCTGCAGTCGTGTTTTACAGGAATGGATGGAAAGTAAATATACAGTGACTTTGGGAGCACAGGGAAGCCAGCTCTGAGGGATGCTGTACCACAGGCTCTTGCAGTAAGTTTTGTGACATCCAGGTGGTGGTGACTGCCTTTGGTGGGGTATGGCAGCTGCTGCTGCTTCCTTCTCATGGCCAGAGGCGCTCCTTCAGCTGGCTGAAATGCTTTGGGGCTGCACAACTGCTGGAGCATTGCACTCTAAACAGAGTAACTGCTGGGAACAGAGCCATGGATCAGTTTAAGGCTGAGGGCTTGTGATTCAGGAGCAGAAATGATGCCATGTGGCTCAGCTGGACCACTAACCTGGCAGAGCCAGACTGTTTGCAGGGAGCTCTTCATTACATGAAACTTTCCTGCAGCTTTTCAAAAGCCTGCTTTAATAATTGCCAGGAATGGATGTTAGGTAGCAAATTACAGTTTATTTGTGCCCATGAAGTGGGCACAAAGTATCCAAGTTTCATGGATGAAAAGGGATCATTTTAGCAATACTATTTTTAATTTGCCTGCCAGGGCTGAAGCCCAGACGTCACTGTGGAAAGCAGTTCATATGGATTTAGTAGTACTTGGAGAATTTAAGTGCTGTGTTTCGGCGGCTTGAGGTCTGTCTTTTCCTGTGCTTAACTGTTTCTTGTTAGCTGGCTCTTGGCAGCTTTCTCAGTCACTCTTTTGAGGTGTATCAGCTCTCTTCACAGGATCGTACCACATTTTTATCAGTTAGCTGTGAAAAAACCCAACAAACTAACAGCATGTGCAGTGAAGGAGCCCTGTATGGGTAATACCAGAAATTTGCCATTGTTTTCCTTTTCCTCACTAGCCATTCCTCCTTTTCCCCTTTCTGCCTGGTTAATAGCCTACAGTATTTCCCAAGTCATTTCACAACACTAGGATTAGGAAAAGCAAACAGTGTCTTGAATAATGTGCCATTTTAAAATTACATAGCCATTTGAATTGAATTGTACTTGGGAACCTTACTCTCAAAATGGTGGATAGTTATTACGTTCTGTTGGTCTGAGTTTTTAGTATGGGAGGGCTTTTGAATTTACAATATCTTCAGAGCTGGCTGGATATTTTAGAATATCAGTATCTGAGCTAATCTCTGAGTTTTAACATTGGATGAGCTTGAGGTCCATTTGCATGTTTAGTATCATTTTATTGTTTGCTTGTAAAATGCTTTGAATTCAAAAAGCTTAATGTAAATGAGCATTATTATTAAAACTTTGCATGCAGCAACAATGTCAGGAGACTATATCTTTTGTAAAAAAGTAGAAATAAATTGTTGATTTTATTTTGGATATTTCATCCTTTTATATTTATGACCTGATAAATTTTATTTTACAGCATATAGTACAGTTTCTGGAGTGCCAAAAGACACTTATTCTGTACTCTGATATTTCATATTCATGCATCTGTGAAGCTAAACCTGTAAAGCCTCACTCTTGTGAAATGCTTTGTTCCATACAGCCTCTGTTTTTATGAAATGGGAATGCTAAGCAGAAAAAGAATTAAGTATCGTGAATATGAATTGTTAGGATTTGGCCCATGGTACTTCACATGGCTGGAAGCAACAGCTGCTTTTCAGTTACAGTGTACTTTATTCTAGCCAATGAATACAGAACTAATATTCTGAAATTTCAGCAATTTTCAGCTTTATATGGACAGCAAACAATGCTTGCTTCAGATCGCTTGACCAACCCATATTGGTAGAGTGGCTGTGCTAACTGTGACCAACAGCATAAGCAGTGCTTTCTGTATGTTGTCCTCAGCACTGATAGCTATTGTATCATTCCTACAGGTACAATCACAGTATAATGCTGAATATAATTCTGAAATACTTTTAAGTTAAATATATAGTGTTTTTTCTGAGCAATTCTAATTCTGTTCATGTGGTTTCATAGATATAATGGAAGCATTTTATGCTATGAATGTTCTCTGCTATTTCTAGCAAAGATAAACATTTGCATGTGTTAGGTAGAAGCTCTAGCATTTTTCTCTACTTAAGGCTCCTAAGGTAGTGTTGAATATCCCTGTTTTATGCCAGATTTTTTACTGATGTAACTCTGTGTAACTGCTACATGTTGGTTGGAGTGCAATGGCTTCAGTAGATGTGACCTGAGGATGTAGTTTGTTACACTTAATGTAGAATTCACTTGTGTAGTTGAAGCACATTGAAGAAGTTTATAAACTAGATGTATGCATTGGCTGTAGGTTTATGGAGACATAATGACATTGTTTATTCCATGAGAGCTAGGATAAATCAGTCTTGAGAAATGGTGTCAGAAACCACTTTGTTCAGTTATATGAGGATATCACCTGCACCTTATTTCTTAAGCAAATGTTCTGTCTTAGAGGGATACATGTCATGCAGACAGAAAAGACAGCAGCTGGTTGGCGTAATTAAGTGAAATGCTGAAAAAAACAGAGGCTTGCTTTCTAACGACTTGAGCAGAATTAGTGCCAAGAGCTCTAGTTGCATCATGATGCTGCACTAGCACGTTAAATCGGTGCCAGCAACCTCCATGGAAATATGTGCCTTGTTCGGGATTTCCTTAAGCAAAATGTCTTAAGTTTTGACCCCGATCGATCTCCTGACCTTTATGCTTGCAGTTTGCTTGTTGAGAGATTTAGTGAATGGAGAAAGGTGTCCTTTCCTATTCCTCTATCTCTGTTTTCAGGAGCACACTACCTATCTGAAGAAACAGCTTATTCATCTCTAATTTATCCAGCTATCTCCTGACTGTATCACATATCATTATGAGCACCAAGTTATCAAAAAAGAGGAAGGAACTGGAGAGAGTTTAGAAACCATAAGAGGGAATATCAAGGACAGGCCAACATGTCTGACAAAAAATGTATGGCATGACTAAGAGTCTTGAGCAATGATTAAGGGGAAAAGGGCATTGTAGCAGTCTAGGAATATCTGAGATGTGTGAAAAGGAAGCAAAGAAGTTGAGTGTATTGCCTTCTGTATAATAAGTTGTGTTTTCAGAAGTGTATGACTGTAAAGGAAAGTTGATACTGGCATGAGGAACGTGACTCCCAAGGAAGAGAAGTACTTCAGCTGGGAGTTTGAAAACTGCAGCAGATTAAACATTAGTGGCAGATAAAATGTATTGTCAAGAACAACCTCTCATGTTTGGGAATATGGCTGAGTTTAGCTGGCAGCTGTTTGCCTTCTCCATCTCCTGTGCTTATTCAGTTAGACTTGAATCCTTCCCAACTTATACTCCCCACCAGCTGCATTGAAGCCCCTTGGATTGGTAAGATAGGTAAAATTTGGCTGCATGTTCTTGATTCTTTCAAGGTCCTTAGGACACAGTTTCACATTTGATGGTCTCATGTTTAAAAGAAGCTTTAGAATACTAACACCGATCTAAATCATTCCTTTCTGTAAATGTTTTGCAAGTATACATCTCAAAAGAGGCAATTGTTCTTTCTTGGTGTATGTTTCTGTTTCATTAGAAACAGTAAAGTGTTCATAAAAAGCTGTACTAATAAAACACTTATCAATTTGTAATTGTAATTACAGCTGAAGAAATTTTCACCAAAGCTCAGGGAAAAAATAGAGGTAAATGTTCTTGAAAAGTTCAGTGATAGCCTATTGCTTTGGATATCAGCGGGTCTGAACATCTGACAAGTTATTAAGATGCCCTCAAGAACCTGATTTTGGATGATCTTTGTTTTTAATTCCAGTAGAAAAAAAAAATTAAGAACATAGCTTAGATACATTTGTCTATTTAGTTATCTTTTTTCTGATTTTCTTTTAAAGTTTTTATCTAAATATGCAGTTACTTTTTTTTAATTAATCAGGTTATATATATAAAATTAGAAAAACTACAGTACAAAGTCTACAGTTGTTTATTTCCTGCCTAAAACAAGAGAGGAAGGTGACATCAGTGTTTTGATGCTAATCACGTTTTATAAGTGTACAGTTCTAGCAAGTATTTGTATCTGTTTTCAAAAGAAAAAAATATTCCAAGGCTCACAATTGACTAGTATAGTCAGTAATTGAAAGGCAATTAAGATTAATAGAAGAGCTTATGAGCTTTATAGAAAAAAAAGTAAGGTATTATTAGATAGTTAAGACCTGTCCAAGATTAGAAACAATTTTCAGACACAACAGAGGCTTTTGTTTCACTGATTGAAAAACTTCTATGGAAATTTTACCTGATTCTATGGGATGACTTTTCAAATTTTTTACTGTATTAAACAGAGCCTTCTTTATTTAAATTTAGAGCAAGAACGAGTTTGCCATCAGAATAGCAGGATCAGGCCCTGCAGTTTGTGCCTGTAGGAATCAGCTGGGTCATCTTATTGCATTTTTAGAATTATTCATAAAAGTTTTTTATTTATTAAAGGCCTCATTGGTTTGAGTACTAATAACAGCATTGGTGTACAAGCAGAAGAGGCAGGATTCACTGTTAGATTCTGTTTTTCTAGGATATCATACTTACTAGAGTTATTTAAAATAACTTTCAGATGCATTACACTCATTGTTTCAACAATATATTTAAACAACATGTTTGACCCAAATATTTAGGACCTCCTCCTCCCCTCAATTATAACAATTTGGAAGTAAATTTCAAATCTTCAGGGTTTCATTCTTATGAAAAATACATTGAGAGGTTTGCATATTGCATTTAAGCTACCCATGTAAAATAACCTTGCTAAATTATAGAGAAATTAATTGGTTTATCATTGTTTGCCTTAAAAATATCACCATCTTGAAAAAAGGAAAAAGAACTTGTGGGGCAGGACTTTACACACTGACTTTTTGGAGGAGTGTTGTTATGAATATCACCCAAGCTCAATGGATAATCAATTAGATCTGTGCTTTCTTTGCAGCTCTTTCCAAACACTTTTTTCTCCGAGCCCCGCCATTCTACTCAGCATGCTGCGGTGGGTCCTGTCAGCACCCTGCATCCCCCACTGCTTTTCCAAGTAAGTTTTTATGCTTCATCAGTAATGCTTGAGTTATTCTGTAAACCAAAGCAGCAGGATTTAATGTGTTCTGGAAAACTAATTGGTGATGCAATGGCAGCAGCTAATTCCTTAGTAAAATCACAGCAATCCTATTCAGAGCGTTTCCAAAGATTTATCAAACTTAAGTACACTGAGCAATTGTGAGAGGTTTCTAATGGCATTGAGACACCCAGACAGAGCTAACCTAGGAAAGCTCCTTGTTTTCAGTTTGCTAGAAAAGATCCTTTAAAATCAGTAACTCTTTTAAAAATCTGTGTCAATAAACATTTGCAAATAAGAAAAGAGCTGAAAGACCTTAAGATGGATGCTGCATTTCATGTCTGTGAGGGACGAATTATTATTCAGGAAGCCCTAGCATTATCTAAATAAAACAGTCATTCTTTTTGTATCAGTCAAATGCACATACATGTTTAATTTGTTTTTCTTTTCTAATTATAATGTAAAACATTGAAGAAGTAACTTGAGGAGAATTTTGGCCAGTGTGTACTGTACATTGAGGATTAAGACCTGGACCACACTTCCATTTAATCCAAATCTAAATTTAACCTTGATGGAGAGGTTTACATGCCATACTGTAAGAATAGATATTCATGTTTTTACCAGTTTATGGCTGTTTATGGCATTAATACAAACAGAAGAAGTTTTTCCTTGTCCTTGAAAACAGAGAAAAAGCACAAATTGTGTGTCAAGTCCAAATGAAAACTGGACCTTATGCATGTTGTAGCGTAGACTTTTTTATCACAGTTGCATTCAAACCCTTCCTGACTACGTGCATGCGTTTTATGAATGTTTCAGAAGGGCAGTTGCTAAGTTGAATGATTCTTGACAAGTGAGGCAGCAAATGCTGGCAGTTTAATGAGCTGCAAGTTTCTGAGCACCTCTTTAGGGGGCTGACACTTTCCCACAGAGCGTTTTACATGGCCCCAGCTCTCCCACAATGGCTGACAGCACCATGACCAATCACCACTTTCACTTTACTCATCCACACGCGACCTCACCACAATTTTTCACTGTGCAGATGAACTTTAGGAACCATTTCACATTGAAAAGGCCTGGGCAAGGGTCAGTTGCCCTTTTGTATGGCCATAAAGCAATACTCTATGTGCCAGTCTTTTCTCCTGTCTCACATTCCAAGAGATTTTCTGGACACCATTTAAAGCACTTGACTGAAAAATAAAGCAGTGAATGAAACTGACTTTTATAGACTCATTCTAGCTCATCTTCCCATATAACCCTGTCTACCTGAAAAGGGATTTAGTGGATGAGCTGAGTGTATACAGGGACTTGCTGAATACATAGGCCCATTATCAACTGTGGGGATTGTTTATTAACCAGGACTGATACACTACTATTTTGGAAGTGACCTATTAATTGTCCATTTAACTAGAATGCATTGAATTCAAATGAAAAAATAGAAACCATGACTAAAGCTTTTACTTGCTCCTTCAAGGTGGTCTCTGCCATGAAGGCAAATGAAGATTGTTCCACAGATTAAGAGGACATTTATCACTATATATTAGGATACAAAGGAAAGACTTAAAAAAACTGAAGCAAAACAAAAATCAAATGAGTAGCATAGGAAATTGTTGGTAACAGATTCACATCGATGTCAGCAGAACACAAAACTTTTTGATGCACATTCAGAGCAACAGGCTGCAAACTGACATTTCATTTTGATGGAATTGTTGAAATGTATGGCCAGCTGCTTATCCCACTGTACAGAAAAATCCTTTAATCCACAACCCCAAATTTAGGTTTTATGTGAGCAGTCAGAATGCATTTTGGAATATGAAGTGTTCTTAAAAAAATTCTCTAGGCTAGTCGATTGGGGGTGAATATTCATTATCCTGAATACGATTTTCAATTTTTTTTGGACCCAGTTGCTGTTTGCTAATGCTTGTGAGCATTCTGCTGATTATTGAATTTTGTTTGGTTAATCTTTTAAAATCAGTTGCTTACTGTGCCTTAGAGTGTATAGATTCTTCACTATTAAGTTAGTCTAATACAGGTGTTAAGCTGTACCCTACATATTGCCTGTATGGGAATTAATTGGTGCCTCGACGCTCCAGCAGGAGGTTGTTTCTTTGCTGATTGAGTGTTAACAACCAGCCAGGCAAGACAAATTTTAAGGGGTCACATAATCTGGCATCCTCTGTCCTTGGCTGACAACTCCATTGTGGAATGGAGGCTGGGAGGCAAGGACCAGCGCTGTTACGCCTCTTCCCTCACTGGTGTCTCTCGTCCTGTGGTGGACATGAGAGAAGGCACCAGCTGTCTCGCTGTCAGACTGTACCTTCCAGTAAACTGGAGAATGGCTGATGATTCATCAGAAACTATCTAGAGACTACCTGGAAAAAGATACTTAAATTCACCAAACTCCATCGAGAAGGACAGAAAACATAGTTGAGGAAGAAGGGATGGTATTTGTCCCCAGCTTTGTGGGTAGGGTGGGACCTCAGAGTGAGGGTCATGAGGGGACTATGCACTCCTCAGAGAAATATGAACCCGTCTCGCCCTTTGTAGAAACCTCAGTTGTGGCATTCTGACTTTTGTTCTGCAGATAGTTTATTTTGATTTGGATGGAGTCCGACTGTGTCTCACTGTGTCATAAATATTGGGATAGTAACCAGTAGGTTATGATTTTTGTATCTGATCCCAAAGATAATTTTGAAAATTGAAATACAGCTGTATACATTTAGACTTCTTTGTATTGTAACATTTTAAGGCATAATAATTACTTTCTGTCGCAGGCTGCTATGGGTGACAAATGTAAGGATGGGTTCTTAAGATGTAGAAAAATTCAAGAAAGGCTTGTCTAGCCCAACGGTCCCTAAATTGGTAATATTTGACAGTGGCAGTGTATTTTACAAAAGGATCATTGTATACCTGCTGAGCTTTTACTATCCTTTCCTTACTTGTCACAGCTGGAGACAGGCTACAGGGGAATGTACGTAGTATCAAACCAGCCACGCGTGCATCACAAAACTATTTAGTCAACTAAATGCAACAGATATAGAAATATGAATAAATGTGTACACTTTAGTTGCTCAGCATTATACATATACGACATCCTTAGTGTGTGTATTTGTTTAAAGATTCACATACCTATGTATATGTATGTATAATATACAGAAGTACAAATGTGGTGTAGCCCCAATGAACAGCTTGTGAAAGCTGTATCTGGATTTAATTTGTATTTTCAAGAGCACTATATCTATTGAACAAATGTATTTAAATGCCCCACTGTCGGAGCTGACTAGAATAGGTAGACTTTTTCATGAAAAAATGTGCAGTCTTTTAGAGTATGTGCTTTATGTGGGGAATTTGCCATTGACTTTGATATGAAAATCAAAGGCAGAAATTGAACAGCAGCACACCTTCACAGCTGCTGTAACTGTGAAGTGGGATGGCAGTCTTGGGCTGTGTACATGGGAAGGTGGACAACAGAAGGACAATTTGCACCCATAGAGTGTGACTTACACGTGGTACAAACCAAAGCCGCCTAGAAAGACGGTAGGTGTTGTTGGCTAAATAGCTATGGCACAAAGAGCAGCTCTTTCCTGGTGTGCTTGGAACTGCCCTGTGCAATTATCCCCTCCAATGCTTGGTGACAGCCCCTATTCAACTGGCCTCTGTTACTGCTCTGTGGGCGAGCATGTGGGGAAGACGGGAGTGCTGGAGGCATACCAAGCCTCACCAGGGACTGGTCCCCATACACCACATCCTTCTAGGGGAGACAGAGCATGGGAAAGCACTATGGCTTTAGGCTTTATTCAGTGTGAGGAAGGCAAAAGATTTATCAGGACTTGGTTTTTCTGTGCTCTTTATGAGGCCAGTGAAGGGACAATGTGAACACTTACACTTCTCCACTGCAGCTCTTTTCCCTATCTTTGAGGTTGTATTCTAGGCATGGATCAAGGGGATGTGATTGGATTCATTGAAAACTGCGCTCCCAGGACTTACTATGAGATGTCAAAGGATTAGAAACCAGGCTGAAAGGAGTAAGTTCAAGTACTCCCCAAGTCTTGTAATAAAGAAATTGCTGCAGTTTCCAGAATAAGTAAGTGAATGGCCAGGGATTTTCTGAGAAATAGTTCACTCTGAAAGCCTTTTGTTAGTTAAAAAAAATAAATACAGAAAACCTATTTAGTTTCTTTGAATCAGTATTACAGACCACTGTTATCTGATTCCAAATTTCACACAAGGAGAAAATAAAGTCTTAGGAAAACTTACTGCAGTTTAATCAGTGACGAAAACATGCAAAGGAAAGTGGAGTTTCTCCCTGACTGTATTTGAATTTTACAGTGGCATAGGCCCTGTGTTAATGTTCCTCTATGAACTCATCTGATTTACTTTTCACCATGTCAAGGGGAGACTTCTGACCACTGACAACACCTCTAGATCCAAGTGAGTATTTAGTCCTTAATGAACATGACTGAAGCATTACGACACACTTATAACACCAACAAATCAAAAATGGGACAGTAGTCTGCTAGCATTAAAATGAACGGCACTTAATATTTCTCCGATACGTGTTAGATATTATGTGAAGCTCTCATTCGTTTCCACTAGGAGAAGAAAGTGTCCTGCCTCTTCTAACCCAGGAGTCTAACTCCAAAGCCCGGAGAGGTATATTAAGAAGAGCTGTCTTTTCTGAAGACCAGAGAAAAGCTTTGGAGAAAATGTTTCAGAAGCAGAAGTATATCAGTAAAACAGACAGGAAGAAACTGGCCATTAACCTGGGTCTAAAGGAGTCTCAGGTAAGGAATAACAGAACATCTGTGACTTTCTGTCTTTTTAAGGAAAAGACCTTCAAATGGCTTTGAAGGAGGAAAATTGAACAGCCCAGGGGCAGCCCTGAGCTCCTTCATTGAGAAAAGACCTCAGAAAATCAATGGTAGTTTTAACCAAGGAATGCTTGAACAGGTTCCTAGTTTATTTCCTGAAGATTTCCTGTACATTTCCTGTACATTCAAAAGGTGATCACTCCATTTTCACATAAAGTGGGAGAAGCATGACCTCTGTGTTTAATTTCCAACTCCCATTTTGCTGTCTTACGGAGCCCCCTCTGGAGCTCTGGGAACTGTTCTCCATCCCACTGCCCAGTCAGCAGTGATCCAGGCAGAAAACAGCACACATAGAGCCCTCCAGCATTCCTCGGAGTGCCTTTTGCACTTGCAGATGAACAGTTAGTAACCACTCAATCAACAGCATTTGCTCTGGAACCATTCTGCCCCAAGAGACAGGCAACCATCCCTACAGAAACTTACCTGCACAAGGAATGAGATCCTCAGAGCTGAGAGAAACTGTAGAAGGAAAAATGTTGCAGGGTGACCTTTTAAAATGCTCCCACTTTACTTGCCAGTTCACATTTCATGGGATTTATCACGTGTCTGACTGTGTTGGCGTACTGCAGGACTTCAGCTGAGGGTCTCATACCTTCAGTGATCTGTTCTAACTGAACGAGTACTTTAATGGTGGTGCGGAGCGGCAGGAGCCCAGTCTGGAATCTGGGGGGCCTGACCTAGGAAACAGAGGAAATCTGCCTGGCTTGAAGAGCCCAAAACCTGAAAGAACCTGGAAAAAAATGTTTGTGAAGGCTTGTAACAACAGAAAACACAGTATTTCAATGAAAATGCGCAATTGCACTCACCAGGGCACTGCTTAGAAATTTCCTAAGATGTATTCAGATTCCTAATATTTTAATTATTTCCTTGAATTTTTCTTCTGTGTTCTTGATACTGAAGAGAGCCCAAGGGAGTAAAATAATGGAATAACACATAGATAACAACTATCACTGCAGGGAAATAATTTCATGATAATGACAGAGCAGATGATATCTATGTCTTTTTTTTTTTTTTTGTATTTATTTTCCTCCTGAAAAGAAAAGTAGTTGCTGTGAAGGTTACTTTTTAAATTTTCTGACCACATGTGCTGGAGGAACAGTACCTGCCATCCAAGGCTCTGAAAGCATAGCCCCTTTGTCCTCATAACAAGTATCTGAATAGTAGAACTAAATGCAAATATTTAAAGGAAAATAGAACACAACCTGAAAAATTTGATTGATCTCCTCCCATTTCTTCTCTTTATGTGAAACCAGTTCCTTGATACATATTTCCCCAAGCTTTTCCCAGCATTTCAGAAATGCTTTTGAACACTTGTGGTTGAGCTTTGCGTCTTGAAGTTTTTGAAAAATTTATTTTTATCTCAAAAGCACATGAATTCTGGGCAACTCCTTGGAAACTGTAGTTAGGCAGACGAAATGTCTTTGAGTCCTCACTACTGCGTTGTATGTCATAACACACATTTTGAAGGTATATGGGCCAAGCTGGTTTTAGCTGTGCTTGTGAATGGGACAGTCATAATTCTTAGAGTCTCTTTTAAATAGAGGGCTTCATAGTGTCAGTGATATCACTTAGTTTTGCAAATAGCAATGCTAATTTACTCTGAGAGTATTTTTCTGTCTGGAATGATATTGCTATGCGAATTGCTCTGTCCCTAGCCACTAGGCTGTCCTTTTTTCCAGTCTAAGCCAAATAATCACCTGTTTGAGGTGATGAAAGTCAAGGAGAGTATTTGGCTCAGCTGTAGTAAATAGTGATGGGAAAATCCTCAGATAACATCAATCAGTCAGCTTCACTAGATCTACTATAAAAATTAGTAAGGAAAGAGCATGAAACTAAAAGGAGGGAAAGAAAAAAAAGCCTCTTTAGGGCAAAGTTGTTTAAAGAAAAGAATGATAATAAACTGTCATTAACTTGCAAACAGGTGAAAATTTGGTTTCAGAATCGAAGGATGAAATGGCGAAACTCCAAAGAAAAAGAAGTACTTTCAAACAGGTGTCTCCAAGAAGAAAGTCTTCAGGAGAACTACCTCTCACGATCCACCGTGAATTTTACCTCCCCGTGCTCGTCTGTGTGGGAAGTGTCTCAGGAGCAGGCAAGCCCAAGGTGGAGGGAGAATTCTCCAGGAAATTCTGAAAGACTGATTGGTGTGCAACCACCTCCAAGAGCAAATTCATCGCAGAACCCCATGTATTTGTATCCTGACCAAGACACTGCAAATAAGGCAGTTCCATCATCAGCCTAAGGAGATAGGGGCAGTTTGTAAATTGAGTGGAGAGCATGGGCTTCAAATGAGCAGTCGTCTAAGACTAACAATATTTGGACATTGTAAAGCTAACTAGTTTATGCCTTATACATTTGCTAAAGTCTAACACCATTAAAATGACAAGCAACTAATGATTTAAGAAGTATTCTTCCATACTCAGTCTTTTCTTGTGTCTTTTCCAGTCTTGTACTGATCTTAAAAGTCAAATAGGAACTGATGGTAAGTAAAATGAAGTGAAGAGCATGAAGCTGAAGTTGTGCTCTGATTTATACATCTGCGCTGTGTATGATATTCATTAAAACCACACAGATAGGGAATCACTTTTATCTCTCATTGCAGTCAGACCAATTAATTTATTTTGTGCACTAGACAAGAATAACTGTTTCCCTCAAGATAGTAAGTTGAAATTCATTAAATAACACAATAGGTTCATATTAGACAAACATAAGCATTTTTAGTATGTTTTCTCCATTTTTCCTCACCTCTATCAGTATTCAAGTAGTTTAAATAGCATGGTCAGAGGTCAGCTGATATCCCTGGTTAAGTATGCAATACTAAAGGACAGCCAACCAACCTTATAAATATTCCGCTTTGATGTGAAGGTGTGCTGGGAAATGCAGTTCACTAACTTCCATCTTTTCTCCTGTGGATGAACCTCCCAGCATTCTTAACTCTGAATTTCAGTGGGTTTTGTCAGACTGTTAGTGAGATCTTTTGTAATGGCTTCTGTTTTTCAGAACTGTAATGGTGATATCCAGAATTGTAGCCCAAATGCACTAAGCAACAGAACTATAATTGGAAAAACTGCTACTACAGCCATCTCTGAGAAGTACTTAAGGAGACTGCATACAGTAGTAGCCTTATTCCTGACTTACTCCTATTTAAACTGGTGCCAATAAGTATGCATTGGCATATGTCTGTATCAAAGACAGGACAGTATTCTGTAGCTTAAAATAATATTATTAAAACTGCTTTACTTAAAACGATTTGCTTCCTTCATCCACTTTAAGGAAATCACCCCGTGAATTGAGGTATCATTTTTTGTTTATTTGAAGGGCTTCATAGCTCAAAGTGGGAGCAACCCTTTTTCTTCTTTATCATACATTCATGAATGTATTTGTTGAGAAGAAAGACTAAAGGCATTTTATGTCACAGGGCAAACCTTTTGATGAACATTATGGTTTTATAGGGATTATTTAATTTCTTGCAGATTCATATATTCTATAGTTTAAAGAGTTGATTATGGCAATGTAGTCAGGCTTTCCTCATCATACATGCCACGAATGTTTCTAATTATTCTTTCCTTGAGGTCTAGAGCTTTTTGAACTGTACTCCACATCTTTCAAAAAGCCATACAATTGTTATTTAACATTTTACCTTTTGGTGGATGATCTGCTATTCCCCTTGTTATGTTGTATTATCTGGTAGGTGAAGTATAGATAAATTTGCAGCTATGCTTGTTTTAAAGAAAAAAAGAAATTACAGAAAAATTAAGAAGTCATCTCTTGCTGTGGTAACAAACCCTCACTAGTATAAGCTGCCTGGATACCTACCTTCAGAAGGCACTTGAACACATTTAGATTGGCATGTGTTACACGCTATTCAGTAATGTGAGTTTATTCCTCTTTTGCAATTGAAATCCCAGACCAGTTTATATTCTGTCTAAAACTTTTGGAGGTGGACAGACAGATTGCTTACACATGGAGATGAATTTATTGTCCAGTTGTCCTGAATCCAGGCCACCAAAAAGCAATTGTTGGTGGCCTGGATTCTTCTGAAATGGCATTTGCTAGTGTCTGCCTACAATGAAACGCATTCAGGTATTATCAAATTATAAGTGGAGGTATATGTGTGTGGGGGTGTTCATCTGTTCTTCCCATTTTGGATGAAATCAATACATGATGGGGATGATTTGGGTTTTTTCATCTCATCTTTCAGGGAAAAGGACTCTTCACAACTGCTCATGTTCTTTTACTGCAAGTCAATCGAGCATCAGTGTTGGAAGCAACACTTCTGGAAAGAGGAGATGGGATTCAGAGCACTCCCTGGGAAATTCTTTTAAGCTGAGGGTGTTGCAAGCACTGAATGTGAACTGCTGTCAATACTCTGAGCTGATGTGCTAAACAGAATACATCTGAAGGATGTCTTACTGAGGCAAAGATCAAGCAAGGCTCATGCAGAATTGGTTTCACAGTTACAATGTTCTATGTGTTTTAAATCGAGCAAGTTCTGGTTTCACTGTAGCCTATTAAAACTTAGACTATTTCACAGCACTCCAAATCTCTTAACACCTCCTACCAGTATTCTTATTCCACAGCTAAGGATAAAGTTTCAGTATGCCAGATAAAACATTCTTTACTTTAAAATGCTGATCAAGCTTTTTTAAAACCCCTAAAAGTATACTTGTGAATTTTGAATTATACCTAGAATAGTCTGATTCAATTAGTCAAAATGACACATACAACTTTGACTCCTCTCATTTTAAGCTGTTTAAAGGAGAAGTTTTTCTTCAGTCCAAACTGTGAAAACTTGTCAAAAGAGAAACAGCACCCAGTATGAATACAAAATTATGATATATTTACAGCGATAGTCTTTTCTGTGTGAAGGATCAAGTAGTTTTCTTCAAATAATGTATGCACACTCATAAAAGAATGGAGAGCACAAATTATTTGCAAAATCCCCAGCAGATGTTTGAAGTGTTTCATAACAGGCACATTGCAAAGGTGTAAGGCGTAGAATGCATCTGGTATTGTGGAGTGATGTGATAGATTCCAATTGCACTTCACAGTTAAACCCAGCAATGTATCGCTTTGACTTCAAAGATATGACCTAGTGGATGACCTTGCAGCATGGTGTGGTGTATCTGAGGTATCTCCTATGTGTGGCATTTTGAGACTATATTTCCAGGCTGTAAAGTATTGCAAAGGACACTTGCTGGGATCCTATGGCTGGGGAGAGTTCAGATACCTCAAATAGCAAACTGCAGTTAAAAAACCTAACTCCTTAAAGGCCACAAACAAAGCAGGTACTTGTACTCACTGAGCACCTCTCTGTTTAGTTTGGCAACTTATCGATGCTAATGGCATACAGAATACAACAGGGAAAGGGAGAAAGGGCTGAGACTCAGTACTTGCTTTGTTACTGGAGCTGCAGACTCCTGCGCCCTCAGGCTGTGCTGCTGACATGGGGATCTTGCTGCCCAACCGAACAGCCTCAGGAACAGGAGAGGCTTTTCACACCCCACCTATTGGAGATCCTCCAGAAGGGTCTGAATGCAGGTCAGGCACTTAGAGGAGCTTCTCTGACTCCTAACAAGAAGGTGCTGATTTGTTTTTCTAGGTCTGGCTCTTGTTTGTTTAAAAGGTGTCACAAATGATGCTGATCATGCCAGCCTGTGTCAGGCACAGCCACAGGCACGTTTTATTGTGCATAAACAACTGTGAACATGAGAGGCTAGCTAGCGCGTCCATGGACCCCATATAATATTACTAAAAGCTGGATTTGCTGACCACACCTGTGTCAGCACTCACACTTTGGTTGTACAGATTTATAGTCTGAAATAATTTCCTAGAAGTTATCTTGGTTTTGTTGATCCTTTGCCAAACAGGAATTAATTGTTATGGTCTGCTGAGGAGAACAGGACTGCTTTAAGGCACAGAACTGCATTACTAACTTCAGTGTCAGAACAATAGTACAACGGTCAAATGTCACTCCTGAGCTGCAGTAATACATCAGATCTGTTTTATCCACTGTGATTTATTAGCACTGGGTTTTAAATACCAGTGGCCATGACTGTAGCCACACAGCTCCTTTGACGAATATATGTTCCACAATCAAAAGACTGACATAAATTAAGTATGGTCACATGCTTCAGCACCCTCTACCAACAAGGCCGTTACTGATTTTCATGAACTAGAAGGTAAGACAAACCAATTTCAAGCAAATTAGCTGTAAATTCAGTGCCTTAAGAAAGGACCGGAGAAGAATTAGGGTCCAATTAACTGGAGACATAGCTTTCAACCACAGGGAGACCAAAAAGCCCCTGCAGAGAAAGGTTCACAGTGGGCAGAATTGGCATTGACTGTAAAAGTCTTTAATGACGGTGCTTCTAAGGTATGTGCCTAGTGACTGCTGTTATAAAGGATAAACTGAGGTAGAGAGCCCTGCATCTGAGATGCTCCCTGTGTGGGCTTGCACCTAAATTAGTGGCCAGGAAATGGAAGCTCCCACTACTTAGTCTCCCATAGATACTCGTTTTCATTCTAAGCAATGAGGCTGGGCATGGTGGATGGGGTTGTCACAAGGCAACATCTCAACAGTGATCCTCCAGTACTTACCCAAACACACAGAAATGTCACCTTTTATAAACATGCAGTCCTTTTTTCATTGCATTTCAATATTTGAATGTCATAAGAGGTAGCTGAACAGTAATGCATATTCTTCAAAGGCAACTGTTTCTATTTGTTTCTGCTTTGCTATTGTATGTGTTTAGCTTAAACTACGAGTGTCTCTTGCGACATCTGTCAATCTATCATGCAAACTTCGGTACATATCAGATTCGGTCTAAATTCAAGATAAACTATCAAAGCCATTTAGGACATTATGAAAAGTTTTCAAGTCTCTATCATATCCTCCGTCACCCTGAAAAATGGAAAAGTTATGACAAGGAAATCTCTAATGCACAAAAGCAACTTCTAATAACTGAAAAAAATGAATTGGACTACACAAAAATATCAATATTCTGGGGCTATCCTGCGACATTTCATGTAATAAGGTCTGAAGAAAAATGGAGATATTTTGAATTCTTCAATTTGTTTGGCTGACAAAGAAACTTAATGGAAACATGTTGTTCCACAGACTGAAATTACAACATGGCTTACCTGTAGTCTACATGGTTACGTATTGTTGCACATGAGCCCAGCATTTAGCTGGAAGCCAATCCTGATTTCCAGATTTTTCAAAGTAGTTTGTCTTAATATTCTCAAGGGTAAATGGTATGTTCTTAAACTCCAAAGCGTTTTATTGTAGCGCACAATTTTACATTTTCAGGTATCCCTAACTAGTTTTGCTGCTGTCTTGGAAAGAAATCCTGCAGGAGATGAAGTGTTCCCCTGTGTAAAAGGCAACCATCACTGGTATTTGTTGGAGGCTTTGGTGGCCACAGAGAAAAACTAGCCCTTTTCAGTCAACTGTTGGGTTGTTTTCTCAATCAAAAAAAGGAAGCAAGGCATTATTGACAATATAAAGGGGGGACTGTTCTACCAACGTGCCTTGCTTCAGGCAAAAGTAACTCTTGAAATGAAACACTAATGAGTGTGAATGACTATGGATGATACTTCAGTGCGTTGTTGTTCCTCCTGTGGCACCCGCTTCCCCATTTTCTCTGATTTTGTGTTTCTCTACTGCAAAATGTTTCCAGGTGTTTGCTCTTTGAAGGAGATGAGAATTATTTTTGTGATCTGTTCTGTCTGCAGTGTTTTCCACCTGACCCTGAACTACAACCCCTGGATTGTCTTCCCAGATGCAGAAGTTCCCTGTAGCCGTCACAACTGATTCCCAAGTCACCTTGCAACTCAGTTTGAGAGCCACCAAGCCTCCTGCCTGTGGGGCCATGGCTGCCACCCACGGGGCCACGGCCCCCTCTCACCTTTGGTGTCTGTGGACACCTGCTGCCCATGGAGATATGGTGATCTCCCGTGGGATCATAGCCACCTCCTGCGGGGCCACAGCCACCTTCCACGCGTGGGGTCCATGGCCACCTCCTGCCCATGGAGATAACGGTGATCTCCTGTGGGATCACAGCCATCTCCCACAGGACCACAGCCACCTCCTGCCTGTGGGGTCCACGGCCACCTCCTACCCATGGGGCCACCGCCATGGACGCTTCTTTCCATCCACCTCATTTGGCCCACTAACTCCTCCCATGTTTGTTATGTTTCACTTCTGATGGAAGATCACTGTTGCAGATCTGCTGTGTGCAACAATTTCTGTGCTGGGGTGTAGAAGGATTACACCGTAACACCATTTTCCTTATTAGTGCACACTTGCCCAGTTTCAACATTTCAGAGAGAGGAATAATCCCTTGCTGGCCCAGGAGACACACATCAGCGTGTTGCTGTACTCTGGGCCTGCGGCTACATTGATGGGATAAATGCTGTAACCAGTAAGTGCTACTACGTCTTATAGACTCATAGACTCATAGAATGCTTTGGGTTGGAAGTGACCTTAAAGATCACCTAGTTCCTACACCCCTGCCATGGGCAGGGACACCTCCCACCAGACCAGGCTGCTCAAGGCCCCATCCGACCTGGCCTTGAACACTTGCGGGGAGGGGGCATCCACAGCTTCCCTGAGAAGCCTGTTCCAGTACCTCACCACCCTCATGAAGAATTTCTTCCTAATGTCTAATCTAAACCTTCCCCCTTCCAATTTAAACCCATTCCCCCTCATCCTATCACTACTTGCCCTTGAAAGAAGTTCCTTTCTGATTTTGTGAAATCTTCTGTGACTATGGATACATAGCGGGCATCCCTCTTCGGTTCTGTCTGTTTGCCCAGAGGAGCCTCTTTTACTTTATTTGTAGCTGTGTTTTGTTTGCAGAATTTCTTCAAAATTCGCACATCAACTCCGCTGTTTTGTTATGTGTCTGTAGTACCTTCCTGCTTAAGGAACTGCAGCTAGTAACTTCTTAAGGGCGGACACTATATAACCCCTTGCATTTCTACCATACCTGGCTCATGAGGGCCCAGGTATGAATTGCAAACACTCAACAGATTCTAGCTGAGAAAGGACATCAGCTGTCTACTGGATAGCAGGTATCTGAGGATATTGGCAGTTACAGAGATGTAACCGAAAAGGTTGTTCCTCTGTTCTGTATAAATGTTTATTGGGAACATTATCTTGCTGAGTGTCTCAAGAGCCAGTATCATTATTAAATAATCATCAGCATTTTACTCGCCCAGGCTCCAGCTACTGTCAACAGCCATCAAGATCAGAGGCCAGAAAAGAGCATTCAGGGATGAAATGGTCAAGAATATTAAAGATAAATCCATATCGATTATAAATGCCTGCTCAAATGGCTCATTTAGGATCTGAATGCAAAGATGTTTTGTTCTATGAACAGCTATCAGCACGACACCACTGCTAGGAAAATGTGATTGCTATCAAATATCTGACAGCTTTCAGATTTTTATTTGCTACGGAGTTTGTCATCATTACTGTCAAACCCAAGCCCTAGGTCAGCATGTGTTATGGGAAAGAGACTTATTGCTACATCAGCCATATTCAGCCCTTTCTCTGAAATGGTATTTGGACGAGACCTTTCATATAGAAACTTTTTCTTTAGGGGTTTCCACTGAAATCTTGAAGCCATTGCAGGTATAAAAGAGCATTAAAAATGAATAGAAGTGCTAGGAACTAGATCTTCCAGGACATTTGTGAAAGCCCATAGAAATTACCAAGAAGTCTGATGTGAATATAAATGTCTGCCTTGTGTCCTGCAGTTACACGAACTGATTGACAGCAATATCACTCTTCAATGTTAAGCAACATTCTGCAGAGTGAATCAGCCATAATATAGTGCATCACAGAGTAACATGCAAGGACATTTATTTATCTACTGCTAGAGTACTCCTTTTCATCTGGTGGTTAACCGACATACACACATGATGCTTTATTTAATATTTCATCTGCATGGGTCAACTGTGTCAAGTAGCTGCCAAAGAATTTCAAAACTACTTTCTTGTTAAAGTTACTGTAAATGTGATAATTCTACCTTTTTATCTTTATAAACAACATGCTTAAGACTACTTGTCAAGAGACTACAACTCAGCAACTATTTTCTGGCATAATCCTACATTTAAGAATTTTTAAGTAGCTTTGTACTTTATTGGAGTCTCTCCTGAAACAGTGAATGAAGTCAGAGTCACTCATCATATTTGCTTCATTACTATTTGATAAACCAGCAGCTTCAGATGATTCCATTCCATTTAATGAATTGCTGATGATCCCCATTGACTGCATCTGTATTGAAAACAGGAAAAAAAGTAGAACTTGTAACTACACATATAACAAATCTTTAAGATACTAGTGCAGAATTCAACCAAGGTGTCACTATGTTGGGCTGTTCATCTCCAAATTTTTCACATTCTTACTGAAGATACAAGTAAAGCCCTTATATAGAATAATATTGTCTTTTTATCTTAATGGTATCTATTCAACCTTTATACTAGCCTGAAATGATCTGATATACTAGTAAGGCAAGAATACTGGGGTGTGACTCCATCTGAGTTTAAGCAGATCAACCCTGCTTGGTAATCATTATTTCCTCTTGAAATAATATAGCAAATCAGTCTTGAGATTTTTAGCCATTTATTTTAATGAGTTTTGTCATGGGAAGCTTTCAACACGGGCACTCACCAGTGGTGTTTAACTACTAGGTGAACTCTGCAGGTTGCTATCACCTTTCAGAGTAGGAGTTTCACAACAGAACCAAGCTTAGAATTAATTAGTATCTTACAGAAAAACACAACTACAAACTATTGAGATGCATTTGCATTTTTTAATTTATATTTCTGCTCCGTGGTATGTCCATAGTACAGGGACCTCAAAATTTCAAAGCTTTCCTCCTTTTCTCCAAAAGAAAAATTACTAAGAAAAATAAAATGGGATAAATATACCAGAAGTCGGTAGCTAATTTAGAGTTTGGTGGCTTGCTTCAGTTACAGAATGAAGCAAAGAAAGGTCAAGCTCTTGAATACCCATGAATTTTAAGGCCGTTTTAATGTCTGCACTTGGAAGATGGACTTTTCCATTTGTAACTCAGAGTTCCACTAAGCAGGGCTGCATTTTAGAGCAGGATACAATTCCTGTCATTCTAGTGATGATACCCAACTTGTGTTCTTCAAGCTGAAAAGTGGAAGATATTAATTTATTATCCACTTTTTAGTGAAACAGTCACCTCAGCAGTGTAGCTCTTTCAGAAAATGGACACACAGCCCTCATTTGTTTAACCAAAACTCCAAATGAGTTTAAATTCGAATGCACAAGAAATACAAAGATCAAGACTTCTAGATAGTAATGAGAAGACAGAAATGGAAATAACAAAAAATTGCATCCAATAATTTATATATGATCTGCCAGAATTTGGAATGGAGTTTTGAAATTGTTTTTTCACTGGTATCTGACTTAAGCAACGCCCCCGTTGTCTTGAAGAACTTATCCCGGCATAAAATTGTTGCCTGAGGAAGGAGCTCTTTGCAGCACACAACAATGATACTTGACTTGGTTAGAATGTAAATCCAAATAAAACTGAAAACATTAATTATTTGTTGCAGTCTACCCACATGTCCTCTACTGCCCTAGAAAAGTCAAGTCACTACTGGCTCATATATGAAGCTGTAAATCGCTCATCTTTGTACTTGAGTCTTTCCTTCACATATTTCATATTAATAAAATATGTCTGTACACATACAGACATATATAATGTCATCTAAGTATCTGCCAATGCGTAAATAGCTGAAAAATTCCTGGATTTCTAACAAAGTCCATCATTGCTGGATCAGAGCCTCTGTTGGCATTAAGGCTATAGTCCAAGCGAGAGTAGTCATCATCATCCCCCATCCCCCTCCTTGAAGTCACTCATGCCACATGACTGGTATAAATAAAAGCTACACCGAAAATCTTGCCTTTTCTGTTACTTTCTCAACTCCAGTCTTCAGCTCATGTACCATATTGCTGATTTGCTTAGCTTTGCTAAGGCTGTCATCAGGAAGCTCTTGATGGTGCTCAATATGTTGGTTAAAGTGAGAAAGTGGTTCTTTCCAGGCTTGCAAAAGTTTCAGTATCAATTGAGTTAGTTCTTCTCTCTTATAAATTAAAACAGTAAAGAATTTCTCTGTTAGTTTGCAGCAGAGCATATGGACACTCTTAGACAGTCCCACTGTGAAATCTCAGCGGGATTAAGTTTACATCTGCAATTCAGTACTTTTCAAATATTCAGAATTTAAGGACCACTCTGGTTATTTGCTTATATATAAGCAACACCCCAAAATTGTATTTGTCTTGTTTTCAGTTTTCTTAAGACTCCTAAGCTCTGTAATACCTAAAATTGTGAACGCAGCATTAGCAAAAAGGTGGCGTACCTGTCAAAATTACTTGGTACTGAAAAAGTTTTCAGGAACTCTTAGATGTCGCAAGAGCCCAAGAAGGCTCATCTAAGACATTTCTAGTGGTATGGAAGTGCAGGTGTTTCCTCACATCTGCCATGGTTATAGCTGTGTTGGTTAGAGGTGTGCTGCAGACACCTCCCAGAAGGTGCTCAGCGGCCAGGATGGTTGCTTCTCTCACAGAAACTCAATGGCCATAAGACCTCTCTTGCAAGTTCAGAAATAAGGTTGACTGGTCAAAGCTTTCTAAAGGAGACAGGGCCTCTTTCCCCACTGCCCTTCCAGGGGAGCTTCTAAACGTCTTGGGGGAAGCTCCTCACTCCATCTAACTAGAGCAAAATGTTAACATTCGACTCCATCTTTCTCCTCCTAGAGGCAAAATATTCTCCTGCTGCTGTATTCTTGACTTTACATTCTCCTCCTCCATCTAAAGCAGCTTTTCCTGCTCTACTCTAAACTAGCAACGATATTTTTCTTTGCCGTTACGTCTGTCTAAAACAATTTACTGTTCTTTTCCCCTTACCTAACTACCGATTCAGAGATAATGACTGTTATTTCTTTCTCCTGATTGCTTTTTGTACTTTGCAGTGACACTGATTAATTTAACTTCTCTGGCACATGCACAGCTCTCTAAGTTTCTCTTCCGTAGAGACTGCCACAAGAAAATCAAAAGGGTGTCTCTGTCAGTCATTTGGATGAAGTACTCCTGCAATACCCTTACTGTAACTAATAAATATGAGCATATCTAACCATATACAGCCTTTAAAATACAACAAATTAATGATCCATATGCAATAGCCCTGTACATTACAGAGTTTGGGGTCATGTTTGCACATGTTTGGGGTCAAAACTTATCAGCTTCTTCACTCCAAACTGTTGATGAAACACTGGAGGCAGAAAATCCTCTTTATCTCCAGTCCGTTCAGGGCAGGTGATGGGATGGGTGAGACATTTGGGACGGGGGGGATTTCCCCTTTTCCTCAGGCGGGGGAGGGGAGGCGGTGTCACCCTTGGAGCCCCCTCGCAGCCCCTCAGCCCCGCAGGGGACCGCGCTGCCCCTGCCCGCCCCGTCCAGCCTTACCGGGATTTTTTGGGCGTACTCTTTGCCGTTGGGGGTCAGCATCCCCGACGTGTGGCACTTCCGCGCGGGCTTCCCCAGCTCGTTGTCCCCGGGAGGGAAGTGTTTTTCCTGCGGGGGAAAAAAAACCCTGAAGAGACACCGAGAGCAGCTTCCCTTCCCGCCCCGCCGGCAGCCGCTCCCACGGCTGCGGGACCCCGGCCCGGCGCTCACCAGCTCGGCGTAGAGCGCCGTGGAGAGGCTGTGGATCCTGCCCGAGTGCCGGATCACCCGGTCGAAGAGGTCGCCCACGGAGAGGAGGCGGCAGCCGGCGTCCCGCGGCGCGCAGAGCAGCAGCGCCAGCAGCGCCAGCGCCGCGGCGGGACCGGCGGGGAGCGCGGGGCGGCGGGGGCGCCCGGCCCCTCCTGCGACCCACAGAGCCGGCAAAGAAACTCTCTTAAGGCTCCATTTGGAGCTTCACGAAGCAGCATCCTTTATTTTAGCTTTGGACGCATGAGGGAATGGTTGCCATCAGCCATGCGTAACGAGACAAGAGCTGGGCACAGGATGTGTTTTCCATTTACATGCACAGGCATGAATTTTCCCAGAAATCTTACGCATATTCTATTACTTTCCAAAGACTAATTTTAATTTTATTATGAACTTTACAACAGCCAAATCTCTGCTAATTGGAGCTCTGGAGCCAGCTCTGTGCCTGACCTTGCATTTTAGACAGGGAAAGACTGCAAACAGAGGGAGACACATCTGTTCAGCACAGACCACGCTTAACACAAGACAAGACGTTATCACTTTTCTTTAAACAGTGTCAGGAAAAACACTATTTAAAAAACCCCAAACCCATGCGATTAGGAAAACATGCTATCAGACGGACATCCTGTTTAACTTATAAAAAAGTATGGTTCTCCGATGACACTTAACTGGAGTTAATTAGAAAACTAATTCTACAGAAAACTAATTCTATAGACAACATTCTATAGAAAACCAGTTATACTTTAGCTTAAATCAAAATATTCCACTTTTTGTAATAGTAACTACTTCTTTTATCACCGTGATACCGAAAATGCAGGCAAATAAACTCTCTAAGACGCGTTTTGGAGTTTCAGAAAGCAGCATCCTTTATTTCAGCGCTGGGCGTGACGAGACAAGAGCTGGGGTCAGGATGTATTTCCCACTTACATGCATATGTGTAAATTTTCCCAGAAATCTTACGCATGTTCTATTACTTTCTACGGACTAATTTTAATGTCGTTATGCATTTTCGGTTCCAGCCTCCCCCCTCGCCCCGCTCACCTGCTCGCCCCGCCCGGGCGGAGGCCATGGCGCCGCGGAGCCCGCTGAACGCCGGGCGCCGGCGTTGGCCCTGCGTCCCCTTTATATGCCGGGGGGGGCGCAAGGGCGGCGGGAGGGGGGCGATCCGGCCAAAATGGGTCCGTCCCTGACGTGAGCAGCCCGCGGGCACCGTGAGCAAGCAGCCCGCGGCGGGATTCCCGGCTCGGCGGGCGGGAGAGAGCATCCCTCGCTTCACCCCCCCGCAACACATAGGACCCTTCAGAAGCGGTAAAGGGGCCGGAGAACAAGTCCTGTGGAGAGGAACTGGCTGAGGGAATTAGGGTTGTTTAGCCCAGAGGCTGAGGAGAGACCTTACTGCTCTCTACAACTACCTGAAGGGAGGTGGTAGTGACATGGGGTTGGATCTCTTCTTGAAAATAATAGGTGGTAGAACGAGAGGAAATGGCCTTAAGTTGCATCAGGGGAGGTTCAGATTGGACATCAGGAAAAACGTCTGCACCAAAAGGGTTGTCAGGCACTGGAAGGGGCTGCCCAGGGAGGTGATTGAGTCACCATCCCTGGTGGTGTTTAAAAGATGGGCAGATGAGGTGTTGAGGGATATGGTTTAGTAGTGGACTGGTACAGTTGGACCTGGTGATTTAAAAGGTTTTTTCCCACCAAGCGATTCTATGATTCTACGATTCTATCATTCTATGATTCTGTGAAAAGGGTGTCAGTCTCTGTGGTGGGCGTGCCACTGGCCCCCACAGCACCCTGCTGCCCTGGGGCTGGGGCTGCCCTGGTGCCGTGGTCACACCCTGTGGGCTGAGGGGCAGAGGGGACAGCTCCTGTGCCTGCACAGCAGTGGCATGGCCACGTCTGTGAGAGCATGCCCATGGCCATCGAGGGGGTAATGTGAGAATGGAGTCCAGGTGAACAAACTGCAGGGTTTGTACAAGGACAGCAATGGGCAACGTGAGGGGTAGGAGAGAAGCCTGGCCTGTTGACGTCGTTCATCTCTTAACCATCTCTTCTAATCACATGTTTAAGCTCAGATCTGTTTTCCCTCATTGTTGTACTTGGTTGGAAGTAAGGAAGGCCACTGGAGCTGTGATAGCTGGTGACTGCATGCTTGGTGCTGTGAGCATACCTGAAGACGATTGGTAATGCCCCACACGGCTAAAAGGTTAATGGAGTTACACAGCAAAGCATTCAGATCAGGATCCTCAAAGGGGTGCATGTCCTGTGGACTTGATTGCTGTCCTCAGTTTTTGGGTGTGAGATCTTAGATAATCTTGGAAGACACACAAGGAAAGTTGAGATGTTTGTCTGTTGACATGTCAAACTGGGAGGTGCTTCAAACTGACAGGCAGGGAAACCTGAGCGCAGGGTCTTACTGTTGTTTTTCTGGGGTGTGGCACCCTACCTCTTTGAAATGCAATAGGAACAGCTCAGGGTCTGGTAGAGTTGGCATCAGGCACCTTCTCTGCCTCTGGATCCTCAAGCTGAGGTTGGCCAGGAGACTGCCGTAACTGGTGGCTCTTGACTTGGGGAATGAGTCAGATTTGCCCTTCTTGTTGAAGTTTTTCTCTGCCAAGGGAGCAGTCTATTTAGAAATAAGAATACATCTGTCATGAAATTGACGTCTTTCCTCTGTAACAACCCCAGCCTCTATGCTAGAGTCATGTATCTGTTTTCTAGGCTCTGAATCCCATTTTCCTTTATGGAAAATGGAATGACCATACCTCCAGCAGAATGTTGAAGAATGCCTCTCTCCCCCATCCTTTAAGGACAACTGAATGACTAGGACCCATTCTGGAGGTGAAAGACGTGTTTGACTAGCTCTGAGTCAAGGAGGAAATGACCTTGGTCTCTTATAGTCTGTGTGGATGCTAAAAAATTGGTAGAAAGCAAGTAGAGGCAGCTACTTGTCTAGCCCATCTTAAAAAGTAATTGTCACCTAACACTGCATTCTGCATGAAGTCAAGTGGCATTTCCAAAAAATTCACCTTTTGAAATTAAGAGCTTCTCCAAGGAGTTAGATGTCAGTTTCTAGGCTCCGAGTAGGTGTCTGCACGGCTATCCACTGAAATCCAAAGCCTGTCAAAGCTGACACATTTTGGGACGTGCACAGATTCCAGACATTGAGAGGTGAAGACCTTCAGTGCTGAAAATGCCAGCAGAAGTCACTGCTGAGAGCCGCTGTCTGCCTGCTTGTGCTCTCTGCCTTGGTTCCGCTTTCCTTATTTGCATCCGTTCCAGGATTTGGCTCTTTTTTAACAGGACAGATTTTTAAGTAGAATAAAAAGAGATTTCAATTTCATTTTGCCCAAAGGAAGGCTGAAAAGGTAGTACATAAGAAGGAATATTCAAACATCTTTCTCACACAATCTATATTGCAGATATCAGAAATGAAGGTTATTTCTCTCTGAGAGCTACCCACAGATCGTGTGTCCTTCCAGGGAACTTGTCTTCCTACGATGTGCACTGAGTTAGCTAGATTTGATTTAGTTAAGTGACTCCAATCTCTGAAATTAATTTACTTGTTTCTTGACTGAGTCGAACCAGTATAAGCAAATACTGAAAATCTGACTACCAGGCTAGTCCCCTCAGCCACACGGCTTAGTCAGCCCTTCAAACAAATACAGGTCTGAAGGCAGCAGACTTCTTCAAAATTCCCCAAAGTCGATTCTGGAGTTTGGTAGCACCATGGGTGCCTGAGATACTTTTCATCCCTCATGTTTTGAAATTTCTAAAATTAGTTTTAAAAGCAGTTCATTAATATATGTTTAATGTTCTACACTATTCAGCAGAGGTTGTCTTTACTGTCTTATATCTGCTTTATCTGTAATGAGTAAAACAATGCAGTTAATTTCAGTGGTTAGAGCTGCTGAGCCAGTTAGTTCTTAGTCGGGGTCATAGAGTAAGCCTTGGCAATAGATCTGAGCAGTTTGGTAGTTGATAAAATACTTCTGGCTAGTGGTCCAGCTGAAGGCTTGGAATGTTAGTGTTGGTTTTGATACCTATCAGAAAATGAGCAGTCATGCATATGACAGGATCTGAAAAATATTGGTAGTGTGCATGTAGGAAGCACACGGACTTTTTATTGGCCAATAGCCAGTTTCTTTTGGTTTTCACATGTCTTGGAGAAACCTTGACAAATGCAAATGTGATCCTAGAAAAGGTCCTTTAACTGTTAAGACAATTTTTGAATTATGAAGGAGCTGTGAACTTGTGCTGTGTAAAATGTAAATGACTTGCACAGCAAAAATTGAGTAAAACTTAGGGGAAAAACCTCACAGTAAATGATGAAGTTTTATTTATGGTTACAGTTTCTGAAATGAATGATGTTTTCTTAATCAATGATGTATCAATGTTCAAAGGATTATTTTTCACTGATATTTTAAGTTTTTACATGACGTCAAACTAGAAGAAGTCACTTGCATTTTAGAATTTAACATGATCTTGAAAATTAAGAAATGGCCTGAAGAAAGCAGGGTACAGTTCAGTAAAGAAAGCTGTGAAGTACTATACTTAGACATGAATTTAGACTTCCCAAATGCAGAATGAGGCAGCACTTGAACGGAAGGGGATCACAACTTATAAGATACAACAAGCTGAACCTGAGTTAGTAGTATCTTACTGTTGTTCTGCACTGTTTATTTATTGATTTGCAATCTGTGTTACGTCCTTTGAAATGCTCTCTTTGAGACATGCAAAACATTCTGCCATACCTTGCATTGTGGGGCCTCAACCAGAATACTTTGTTCAGTGTTGGACATCCCATTTCAGAGAGATACGAGCCAGAGGAGGAAAGCAAGAATGATCAAAGGTTAACTCCCCTGCCATGGCCTACAAGGACAGGCTGAAGGAAGTGGGGTTGTTTACTCTCTAGCAGGGAAAGACAAGGCAAGGATACAGTTTTCAGATATGCAGAAGGTAGCAGCAAAAAAGGAAAGGAATCAATTATTCACCACATTTATAATGGGTGTAAGTTATAATGGGATTAAACTGCAATAAGAGAGATTTAAATTAGACGTTAAAAGGATCTTCTTAATGGTTAGGAGAGTTAAGGACTGGAACAGGTTGGTCAGGGACACCATGAAATCTCTATCATCATCTAAACATTTCCTATAAACTTTCAAACAGTTTCAGACAGGAGGGTGGGCAGGAGGGTGAGCGGGCAACATCTGACCTCTCCCTCCTTCCAGCCTGCCGTAGTTTTACTACTTCAGGTAGAAGTGTTTGTCTTTTCTCACTTCTAACTTCTGTATTCTCTCTCTTGAGAAGAGCTGTGTCCAATTTAGTGTTTCCCACCCTGCATTTGTATACTAATCACTAAACTTACTGGTTTTGAGTTGATTTGGATTATTCCTGATTGATGCAGCCTTGAAAATCCAAAGACATAGACAATACAAGGTAAGTAAATACAGACAGTATTTCTCATTGGATCAATTGATATAGTTGGAAAAAGTAAAATGAGCTTTTGGGCAACCATTTTCCTTTTTCCGAGTCAGTCTGAAAAATCGTCTGTTTGCCTAGCTATCCATTTTTTGAAAATGAACTGCTAGCAAACCTTATCTTGCTCTTGGTTGTATATTTCTTACCTTTATATCTTTCTTCGCTGCCTTCCCCTCATTTTTTCTTCTCAACATAAACATTCTTTAGTCTTCTTATCTTAAAACAACAGTCCTTGACTCCATTTGTGTCTCTGGGCAAAATTCTTTTCCAATTGTCATCTCTTTTAATAACTCTTCATTGCCTGAGAAGTTGTTTACATTAATCAAATAGATTTCTGTCCTTTTTATGCTCTTTTCAGTCCTGTTCCTCTATTTTGATCTCCGCTGAATCTGCTTTTGTTTGTTTCTATAGCAATTTTTTATAATCAAAATTCTCCATTGCCATCTCCTATAAAGCCACTTGCTTTCCTTTCCCTCTTGGTTTCTACAGCTATACCCTTTACTGTTTCTCCTGCTGCTTCTCTTAATTTCTTACACAGAGAACCCTCCCTAACCCTTCTCCAGCTTTATTTGAAAGCTTTACAGGATTCTGTCTCATGTATTATGATCTCATCAGCAAAAGCAAAAACTCAGCTACGTCTTGTTGCCACTTGAAGCCTCCCTTCCTGCTCCATAATGGTGTCCTTGTGTCCAAATAGAAACCTTAGCTTGCGTTTTCGACATAAAAGAGCTAATGGAAACCACAACTCCTCTTCTCCTTCTCATTCCTCTTTCTTTCTCATTCCTCTTTCTTTCTCATTTCCTCCTTTCCCCCTATAGAAACCTGGAGGGGTGTGTGTGTTTGCTATGCATGCTGCTGAGCACTTGCCTCGGATCCATGGCATTCCAGAAAAGTAGTTTGATTGAAGATGGGCCTACGCTGCTGGAGCTGCTTTCTGCATTTTTTAGGTTAATTTGGGGAAGATGGTTCAACAGAAGAAAGTGTAGCAGCCTCAGCTCTCCGTGCACAGTCCTACCTTGTTCTCTCCTGTTTTCTCTTGCTTATGACCATCCTGACCCAAGGAATATATCCATAAAAGATCTGATCCTGCTTTCAGCACTCTGGAAAACAAGGCATTGAAATAGGAGTTTTTCTTGTGGAAGGCCAGGCCTTTATGGGACAAACTTACAAAGGGAAAGACCCTGTCATGCTTTATTTCCAAAATACGAAAGAGAAATATGTGTTCAGAGTATGCCATGTGATTTTCTTTCAGTCACTCAGGGGAGGATTTCTGTCCTCCAATTATAGGCATCTAGAGTTTAGAAATGGGCATCTTCTGAGGTTCATCTGGAGCCAGGTGTTCCATCACTAATCTGTGGTGATTCCTGGCTTTCTCCGTTGGTTGTTAGGGGAGCTTAAAGTGATGTGTACAGACTAAGTTAGGGCAGAGAAATCTAATTTTCCATTTGCAAATGTAAACCATGATCTAGTGTAGCACGTGCTTGACATACCAATTGGAGCAGGAGTGCTGCTTCTCCTGCTACTCCTCTGCTGGACAACCTGTTACGGGCATTGCATGTTTGCCTTGTCCTGAGGCTACAAAGATTACCCATAGCAGCCAGGAAAACATCCTCCTTACTGTTTTTGACAGTGATGGTAGCACACAAGTAGAGAGCAACATGTTTTTGAAATATCTGCTCTGTTCCAGCTCTCTGGTGAAGATTAATTCCTTAGTTCATCTGCTGACTACTCATCAGAATGAACTGCTGTGCTATTTTAGGGAAGGACTGTATGCACATAAAGATTAAGTAAAAGCAAAGATAAAAAGCCAGCTAGAAATTCAGGTACCCTAAATTACCCAGCCTGATCTCCTTTTTCGACTGTGTGACTCGCCTGGTGGATGAGAGGAAGGCTGTCAATGTGGCGTACCTGGACTTCAGCAAGGCCTTGGACACTGTCTCCCACAGCAGACTCCTGGAGAAGCTGGCAGCCCGTGGCATGGACGGGAATGTTCTGTGCTGGGTTAGGAATTGGTTGGATGGCCGAGCCCAAAGAGTGGTAGTGAATGGTGTCCCATCCAGCTGGTGGCCGATCACTAGTGGCGTCCCCCAGGGATCGGTGTTGGGCCCGGTCCTGTTTAATAACTTTATTGATGATCTGGATGAGGGGATCGAGTCCTTCATCAGCAAGTTCGCAGATGACACCAAGCTGGGAGGAAGTGTTGATCTGCTAGAAGGTAGGAGGGCCCTACAGAGGGACCTTGACAGACTGGAGAGATGGGCTGATTCCAATAGCATGAGGTTTAACAAGTTCAAGTGCCGGGTTCTACACCTTGGACACAACAACCCCATGCAGAGCTACAGGCTGGGTGCAGAGTAGCTGGAGAGCAGTCAGGCGGAAAGGGACTTGGGAGTGCTGGTGGACAGGAAACTCAATATGAGCCAGCAGTGTGCCCAAGTGGCAAAGAAGGCCAATGGTGTCCTGGCCTGCATCAGGAACAGTGTGGCCAGCAGGACTAGGGAGGTCATCATTCCCTGATACTCGGCACTGGTCAGGCCGCACCTCGAGTGCTGTGTCCAGTTCTGGCCCCTCAGTTTAAGAAGGATGTTGAGATGCTGGAGAGCGTCCAGAGGAGAGCGACAAGGATGGTGAAGGGTCTGGAGCACAAGCCCTGTGAGGAGCGACTGAGGGAGCTGGGGTTGTTTAGCCTGGAGAAGAGGAGGCTCAGGGGAGACCTTATTGCTCTCTACAACTACCTAAAAGGAGGTTGTAGTCAGGCAGGGGTTGGTCTCTTCTCTCAGGTGACCGGCGACAGAACAAGAGGACACAGTCTCAAGCTTCATCAGGGGAAGTTTAGTCTCGTTATTAGGAAGAAGTTCTTTACTGAGAGGGTGATTGGCCATTGGAATGCGCTGCCCAGGGAGGTGGTGGAGTCACCGTCCCTGAAGGTGTTTAAAGGGAGATTGGATGAGGCACTTAGTGACATGGTTTAGATGACGAGTAGGTGTTGGGTCATAGATTGGACTCGATGATCTCAAAGGTCCTTTCCAACCTTGTAATACTGTGATACTGTGATATTTATGAGTTTAGTGCTACCTGATAGAAAATGTACTGGATATTAGTGATTTGGAGGGACTGATCCAATCACAGGGAAAGGTAGGTTCTATGAAAATTCAGATCTTGACTGAAACTTGAAAGGGTAACATGGCCTATAAGGTCTTGACTTTGAATTTTAGAACATTTTCTACACAATTTTATGTTTGTGAAATTTAATTTTTTAAAATTTAATTTATATATTTTACATTAGATTTTGCATAGTTCCGTTTTACGACATTTGTGTATAGCCTAGAGAAAAAAAAATACTGAATTTGAACATGAAAATGGAATCTGTAGTTAAAATATTTAATATTATTTAGACAATGAAATATTAAGAGAAAATGCCTGCACTGTGGGATGTACAATTTCATTGAAGAATGCACTTAATTATAAATGTAAAATATTTCTAAAATGTAAAATTCAAAGAACGTAAAAATAGATTGACAGAAGAGAGAGGCATGTTTGAATCCTACTATTTAAATACCCACAGAATGTCTTATTGCCTAAAAAAGACAGAGGGAGATGAGGTGTCATATTTTACCAGCTACAGATTTTGTGAAATGTTTCAATGGAACTTCATTTTCCTTTAAACCTCTATAAAAGAAGCCAGTCTTCTCAAAAGAATCTGCATTCTAACTACAAAGGTGCATCATCATCCTTTCTACTCCTTACAGTGTCCATGTAGAATAATCTCTCTAGTACCTCTGAAATGATGTAACAATACTAAATATTTCCTGCTTAGCCATGTTTCTCCTGATATGAAAACTGGCACTGCTGTGTTTCCATGTTCAGTAGTAGCATGATAGAGAGATGTGTAACATTTTAAAGGTGATGGACCAGTATTTGGAGCAACCTTTTTTGAACATAAAGATAAAATGGTACATTTAATGTTTGTAAAGTGCCTCAAGAAAAGTGGGTTCTGTAGCTCATAATCAAAATTATTTGGAGATAAATTTCTGGCAAGGTCATTGTTCCAGATCTGAGATTTTTGGGGAAATAAAGATGTTTCCGTCATACAGTGGAGGTGATCTCATGGCGATACCCTAGTACCCACTGAAATCTCTAGTCGGCTTTGGCTGACTGTAGTAAACACTGGGTTAGACCATCTTGCTGGTATAGCTCAACTAACTTTAACTAATTTACTTTTGGTTCACACTGGTATCACAGAGATGAGGTACAGGTCCTGAGTCTATCTTATTGATAGGCATGCACAGCTGAAAATGGACTAACCCTTGGGGTTAGTTCTGTAATACCCAGCTGGAAAAATATATGCTGTGCCCTCTGTTTAGGAAATCAAATTACTTAGAGCTTTTAGTGAAGTAGGAAAGAAGATATTAGCATCACCCTATGTACATTTTGCTTTTTTCAGGACTGTCCACAGATTCAAAATGATGCTTCATTTAAATTGTGACTTCCCATCTGCCACCATATTGAAATAATCATTGTAGAAGAGAAGGGTGTCAGAGGTACCAAAGGTCCAAGTTTTTATGAGTGTAGTATGGACATAAGTTAACTGCAGTCCATTTAACATCTGCGTAGTGTCAGGTGTTGCCAAGCTGTGTCTTCCCCACTGGCATAATAATATTTTACAGCATAGAGTTGTTGGCAAGATCTCAAACTTTGCATTTTATAGCAGGATTCATGGGCACAATTACATAAATATGTGTCCTCCATTTTGTCAAATATTTTTTAATTTCTTCAACCTTCTTTTCATATTATCAAGTATTATAAAGAAATTTATTATTATAAAATGCTCCTTACTGCAGTTGCGAGTACTAGGCTCTTCCTTCACACTCCTTGTGAATACAAGCGTTAATAGCCTTTAATGACCTGACTGAATAGTATTTTTTTCACATGGTTTCTGCTTGGTTTAGTATCCTATGTTCGGCTGAATAAGCAGCTATTGTGTTTTGTTTTTCTCTTGTTGTCACTGTGTTCTCCCGTGCCTTATTTACTGCACACCGTTCAAACCCATTCTGAATACATAATCATTTTCCTCCTGGATTCTCTCTGTTGCTCTTGACTATCTGTCTGTTCACAAGCATTTATTAATTTATTATCCCAGCACATTCCTGTGGTGAGGGGATGCTATCATACCCATTTTACAGATAAGTGGAGAGGCACAGTGAATTTACAGGCAAGTGAAGAGGCACAGTGTGATTATGTACTCATTTGGATAGTCAGTTCTTGATGCAAAAGATATTAATTGTCTTGAGGAATAGCCTGACATCAGATTAGAAAAACTTCATATATAAGTGCCTTTAGTGAATTCAGATATAAAAATCTTTTGTTTAGGTCCCAGCTCTGCTGTTCTCAAGATACTTTTTTATCCTGTACCATGGTGGGAAAAATACGCAGTTTTACTCAGCTGTGTTTGGAACCCCGAGGTCTGTTTTCAGACTCTTTCTCTTTTAAGGTAAGAAATTGATAGCAGTGATAAGCTGTAGTAATTTGTGGGGAAAGGATAAAGATATTTGCCACCGCTAAGGCGATGCTGAGACCTGGGAACATTTGTTCCATCTCAGGTTGTATATAGTCGTATACTGTAGTCGTATACAACTGATCTCCATTTCAGTCTTGTCTCTTTAGTACTGTGACACTGAAACACACTAAGTGTTGCCTTCATCAAATGTGCCTAGTACCTGGGTATTTTCCCCAGCTTTCCTTTGCCTTCTTGTTTTGAGACACCTCTTGGACCTGTTGCATCCCTTCTTCCTACCTCTTCTCGCAGCCTTTCTCTTCAGACTTATTATCTGGTTATCCTGTCTGCCCTGTAGCCTGTCTTCATTAATCCTTCATCTTCATTCCCATCCTTGCACCAGACGTTTGCCCCGTTCTGTTTGCCTTCTCACTAGGCAGGCCTGAAGCTTGATAGGATGTACCTGAAACTTAGTAGGACAAATTCAAGTCCTGTTTTCCTCCATCTGTGATTCCTAAACTGCTTTACATGGGATTGGTCCATATCCTGTCTGTATTTGAATTGAGCAAATTCTTCTTCCAGGGTTTCAGAGCAAAACCCAGAAGCAGCAGCAATGCAGAGATGTTGCCTACTCTGAATTCAATTCAAAAGTCTTTAATCCTGTAGAGCTGCATCATCTCAGTGGTGGAGGATGCTGAGTGGAGGTGGGATTGCTTGCAGAGTTTGCAGCTAGCACCAAGAAGTTTGTATTGTATGCCTAAAAATTGTTTTCCTTTTTCCATAGGGTTACAGTTTGTTCATGTGAGGGAGGATTTGCACAGGGATAAAAAATACCTATCCCAGATATGAAAGCAACTCCTGAAACCATGTGTCCAATCTCTACTTTGAAAAAGGAAGGTGAAATGAGAGTACTGGATATTTGTAAAGCAAACTTTCCCAGTCTCTTTGGAACATACACAAAATAACCCTTTTATCCTTGCCTTGTCGCTTTACTCGGGAACAGCCCGAATGATTCAGGCTGGGATCTTTCAGAAAACCAGTAAACCTTCCCCAGATCCTGAATTTCAATAATTTCAATTTATAAAAGCAAAGCTTGGGAAAGTATAATGAATCAGGAACCAGGAAAGTGTGCAGCCTGCTTTAGGGCAGACACTGTTATCTCCCAGGATTACAATGTGAAAAGGCAGAAAAAGATGAGAAGTCATTTTTAATATGCAGTTCCCTAATCGTGTTTGAAGGCTGTGTATCCAACATGCTCTTCAGTCATGACACCTTCTCTGCTTTCCTTTGTTTACGGGAGGGTGGCTGAGGATTTTCTCAGTTGCTTCCATGCACTGTGTTTTCATATTTAGCCCCACTAAGATGCCAGGTTTTAGGCCAGTGAGTGTGGATGGAGTGGAAACAAGGTGTGGAAACAATTTCCTCTCTGCAGTTCTCCAATTCTTTCATTCCAAGGAGGAATGCAAGCGAGCCAGTGGGCAGCTGGTTCTGTTATACCCACAGAATGAAAACCAAGTTTTTTAACTTTTCCTCAATGAGAGTAGACTAGCCAGGAGTTCTTACGTAAGTGACAGGAACAGTCTTTCCTATTTTCCTTGACAAATATTTTTCCTGGATTTGCACTACTGCTAAGATTGCCTGCCCTGTAACTTACCGGACACCTGTGTAGGACACAGTACTGTGCATTACTTCTGCTGAACAAATTCTGTTCCTTTAACTCAAAGCCCTTTCTGGTCCCTGCACTCAGGGCAGAGGAACAGAGGAACAGATCCCTTTCTCATAGGAAGTACTAAGCATATGCTTTATCCTACCTAGGGGTTAGGAGGTGGTTTTTGATTATTTACAGATGGAAGAAACACTGAGTGGAAAAATGACTTCTTCAAGGGGGTGCAATGAGTTTTCCTGGCTAGGGATAAACCCCATTTTAGTTCCTGTGCTCTTCAAGAATCCTTCCCTGAACAGACTGAGTGCTCCTTGCTGAGGCGGAACTGGTGCACGTGCTCCTGATATTTATGTTCTGGGATCTGTAGGAAGTTCCAAATTAGACTCTTGGAGCGTTTTAATAAATATTGTATAAAGCGACAAATTATTCAGAATCAGAAAAGAAAAATTGTTCCCTCTTGTTCTTTTAATGATATTTTTCTAGAGGTTTTTTTGAGTGTTTCCAAATCACTGACTTGCACTTCCATTTATATTCACATGCTTATGGGCTTTAATCTTCTATGATTGCCTGACTGCAGCCATGTGACAGCATAACGATAGTGAGAAAGCCTGCAGGTTTTCTTACCAAACTGCTGCAAACCATTTAATAGATTGGAATAAGTGGCTAACCTTCTACTTTCTTATATAAGATGATGAACATAAACTATTTATAGAGCCTGCTGTCTCTAAAATTGTTTACTGTCACATGGAATGTGTGTCTGTCTTTCACGTGTCTCTGTCAAAACTCCTTGGAAAAAATCAGCTTACCACCAAATGTTAAGAAACCCCTGGTCCTGTTGTGCATTGTAGTTGACAAGGATGAAAAATGACATACTTACTGCTAATAAAACAAATTGGAATGAGTAATTGTGTATGTATATATATATAATTATCATGCTTATATGTTTACATCTAACTCATGCCAGAGGAAATCATTAAATACCAAATTACTCTAACGTAACTTAAGGCTTCATTTCAGCATTTCCTAATAATCCTTCGCATTCCCAGGACAGGAATTATTTAAAATGAGTGGCCAGAATATCCTTCCAAAAGGGAGAAGCAGTCATGCAAGTTAAAATTCGCTTTCCCCTGTGATTCTGTTGTAATTGACCTTTGTGTGAAAGATGTGTGGAGAAATAAAAATCCTCCTACCCTGAACCAAGCATAACCAGGCAGGAATACAAGATACTTCCAGTCTGCTCTCCTCATCTTCTCTTATTTCTGAGAGGACGAGTAATCATCTTTACCACTCTCCATACTGAATCCATAGGAACTGTGCAACTGCAGGGTTCTTCTAGACTGCGCTGTGGGGACCAGTGTGTCACTCCTTGGAAGCAGCCCTTCTTGTCCCAGCCAGGCCTGGGTTGCAGTGGAAGCAGGGGGCCAAGCACTACTCTCTCATGTGCACTAGTCCTCATCTGATGCTCCGTCAGTGCTGCAACCCTGTGCCTATCAGCGTGCCTGATCCTGTCAGGAGCCTCTGCTAGTCAAATGACAGAGTTTACATCACAAGTGATGGGAAGAGTTCTTACTCAGAAAACGTTTCTGAAAATGCACCCTATCACCTCTTTGTCCGTATCTGCTGAGTTGTTCCAGATGCAAACAGACAGGGTAGAAACTGTCAGAAGAAAAGGGAATTGCAGCTTCAACCAGGCAATAGTCAAGCGTAACACTGGCATGGAGAAGATTTTTCCTTCTCTTACCTCCTCTCTGATCTCCCTGAGAGAACAGAAGGAAGAATGATGTGAGCAGAGACAAAATGACCAAGGAAAGGCCTGCTATGGAGTGTAATGGCTTGTGTTAATTAAGTCCACGGTGCTGTAAGACTCCAGGCCTAACCGGTTTTGTGGTGTTTTGTGTGACATATGGTCTGACTGCCCCATTCAGCTGCATCTCTTTCTGAGTGGTCTAAGTTGTGGATGACTGGCTGTTCAGTCTCCTTAAGGCATATCTGAGTAACACCCAACTTTTTTCTTATGGAGGTCCAACGTGGTAAAGGATATGATGTTGAAAGAAAGGAAAAAGTGGGAAAAATGGCCTGAAAAAAATTGGTCTGGGCTAGGAGAAAAACTGAGAAGGAAAAATTAAATAGCGTTACAAACAGTGTAAATCTGGCTGGAAGGAACTATTGGACTTCCCTGCGAAATTGGCTCTAATTGCTTTTCCCTGCAATGACAAAGAAAAACGTGAAGCCTGGAAGGAATGGAAGAAATAGGAAGAGAAGCAATTCTGAGGGTTAGCTACCCTGGTCAAAAGAGGAGGATCCCAGGGCGAGAGAGATGTTCAGCATTTCAAGCTTGCTGCACAGACTGGTCTGACACTCAGCAAGTGAGAGGAGTGAGCAAAGTTTTCGTCAGCTCTGAGATAGGCCAGAGAAGGCTTCATGTGTCCATCCCTTCTGAGTTACGTTTCCCTTTTACTTGACAAGTAGACTGTTACAGTGTTGATTCTTTTTTAAATGTCAGACAAAAAAAACTTTGTAGGAAGGAAAAAGAGAAGAAAACCCAAGACTACACTTTTCTTAGTGTTATCTAGTGGATGTGTTGTTAGAGTTTCAGTTGTTCTTAAGTATGCAGGTATTTTAGTTGATGTTTGTATAAAAATGAATGAACCATCACATGATCATGTGGGAAACTGGACGTGTCATTAAGAAATAAATTGTAATTTTGTGTCACCAACTATCAATGGTCTTTAAGAACTGACAATTCCTGTCAGTGAAAAATTGTCCTAGACTTTGTAGTGGAACATGTGAACCCTGAAGGTATCTTTATAGTCAGACTCATTAGCAAATGCTCATTTCTTTAAACTACAGACAGAATATGTTGACAGTGAAACTTAATTGCCAAGAATATATTTGGTTTAGAATTACTGAACCAAATACTGGGAGACTTCTACAGGGAAGTACATTGTCACACCATCTTTCTTCTTTAAATGGGGCCATTAATCATCATACTACAAATCTAAAGCCTAGAGAGAATAGTTCTGTTTTTTTTAAAATGTGGATAGATTTTGAACTACAGCTATTTCATCATTCTTCTCTCCTAATATAGCCTTAATATTTTCCTCTCCGTCTCCCACTGTCAGGTCTATTATATAGGCATATGTAAATGTGCAAGGCACTAAGTGTGAGAGTAAGTAGCTGTACTGAGTTATAGTAACTATTTTATTGAATAGCAGTATAGGTAAGCCTGAAATGTAATTGTAATGATGTGGTTGTCTGTTTCTTTGTTAGTGGCAGAGTATGTCTTTAGAAGAGAAAAATTCTCAAAATGAATATAAAGACATCATCTCTGCAGAATACGAGAATATATATTTGACTATCAATGTATGCCCGTTGTACTGATCAGTCTGTCAGCCAAGGGATTACTCCAAGTTACATCTGAATACTTTTTGGGATTAAAAGTAACTGAAGTTACTGAAATCTTAAGGAGTAGATGCAGATAAGACCTTCTGCAGCTGTGGAGAATCCAGGCCCAGTGCAGTGATGTGAAAGACCAACGGCAACAAGGAAGCTGGTTAGAACCACTGCTGCTATTTTAAGAAATGGCAACTGAAATTAAGTACTCACAGCTGAGATTTTCCTTTTACTTGGGATACTCATTCACATCCAGAGCTAATACTAAACTAACTCCAGGTGAGGGTTTAAAGGAGTTCTTAATTTAAAGAAATGACTATTAGTAATACCAGTGATATGACAAATTATATCAAATAGAATGAAGATTATTAAAATCTACAGTGCTAGTGAATCGGTTGAATTGCTATATTCTGTGTAGTGTGAATTGCATATCCTTTAATGAGAGAGAACTGTGTTTTGAAGTCACATTTTACCTATGTAATCTGATATTTATTGGATGATTTTTCAAATTGACAGAAAAACGTAACTGCAAAGAGATGGGAAAGTCAGTGGGAGCTGGAGGCAGGGTCTTCGAAAATGTTCTCTTTAATTTTTTTTTAGGTAATGTGTAAATACTGTCCGAGAAGTTCAGTCTATTGTTTAACAAGTTAATATTTTGTCTTTGCCCATTAGCAAATATTTGACTCATACAATTCAAATCATCAGAAGTATGCTTCAAGCATGAAAACGTGTGGAACTAATTTTTGACTGATGTCCTTATGTGGTAGATTTTTAATGATTAGGAGGCATCAAATGAGTCACTTATTAATGCAAGATTAAATAAGGATGACGTTTACCATGACGTTGCTATCTTGAAGGGAAGGAGGTCACAACATGGGGTTTTCTACATTGCTATGTAAATTCACCTTAATTTTGACCTGCAGCCGTAGCCTCTAGTTAGTCAACAGGGAATTTTATTTTTATAGTTAATTAATTTTTAGTCATCCTTTGACGTTGGATGTTGGCCTTCCTGCTTTTATCGTCATTTGTGGTATTTTTCAGTTATGTGAAAAAGTGAAGCTGATTTGAATTAAAGGCTACAAGAGGTTTCCAAATTCATGTAAATTATAAGCAATAAATCCAAAGACACTATAGTATTAGTGGTTTATGTAACTAGTTTTATTTTCCAAAAGGAAACATGCTTCCTATCTATTGCATGTGGTATGTCTTGCCTTTACTGCTCGTTGAGTTTTTCATCATAGCTGTTGGACACGGCATCTGTGACCTCCATGGGATGTTTGCTTATAGTAGTGGATCTTCCAATTCTTAACAGGAAAGTCTGATTCTTTTGCATTGCAGATTAGTGTTTCTTTTTCTCTTCTGCAGATGAATACTCCATAACACTTCGGAAAAGAGCAAATCAAGGAGGAGGTAAGTGAACTGAGCAGACGTTGCCTTCGGACAGCAGAAGCAGTACTTTGATGGAGCTATGACCAGGTATTAGACAGCAGCTAAATATATTACCAGGCTCCTGTTATCCACACCCCAGCCAGTCCTTGCTTCTGGGAGCAAAAAGTGGTGGCCTAGCGTTTTACACAAGTTTGAAGAGCTTAAGGAGGATCAAGGACCAGAATGGCAAGGCTGAAAGTGATGGCAAACTGTCTGGTGTTAGCACTTAGTGGATTCAGTGACACCGAAGCTATATCAGAAAGAACAATAACAAAGAGATGCAAAAACCTGTAGGTGGAATGAGAATGGAGTATGGCAAAGTACAACCAGTCCTGAGGAATAGGTGCCCTGCAGCACCGTTCAGAACATCCTGACACAGGACAGGAGCACAGGCAGATCGCCCCAGCGTGGTCTCTGGGAAGCAGCTGGAGGGAATATGATTCAAGGGAAGGCTGAGGAGGGAAGATGGGGCCACTCAGTCAGTTTGTGAGGATAATTGTGGACTGGATTGGAAAAAAGAACACTATTAAGAGAGAGCAAATGGAGAGGAAAAGAGCAGAGCGGGTTCACTTATGAGCAGTGTGGGTCACTGAGGGTGGCAGAATTACTAGAGATGAGCAGCTAATGTTTGTTTTGGCTTGCTGAAGTCGGTAGGCCATCCACATTGATGAAAGTTGCATGACATTTTAATGCAAGTGTAAAGCTCACTGAAATTACGTGGAATTCCATAGCTGAAGGCAAAAATCGTTTTTCAGTCCTTCTAGGAGGAATAAATCAAACCCAAATAAATGTGACAGTTTCCTGATGCAAAGGCAAACCCAGGTCAGAATGATTTCTAAACATCCAAAGGCTCATCTGGTCAAATCAAAAAGCCATTCAAACAGTGGGCCTTCAAATGAATGTAAATATGCCCAGGCTCCATGGTATTTGGAGATGTTTTGGTTTAATGTATATATATTCCTTTTTTCCCATAGAAATGTAAAAAACAAGGAGTTGAAGAATTACTTCAAAATAAACACTTTTATAGTTAGAAGAATTTAGCATTTATTCAATTAAGAAAAAGATGTAAAATTATATTTACAGTCATAAGGCAGGTACTGAAGAATATATTTTGCATATTCCTAAAAACTTTACAAAACTCCACACTTTCCTACCTCATGAATTCTATAATCTGTTATTCACCAGAAAATGTCAGGGACTTTTTTCTTTTTTTTTGAGGGGACAGTTTTTCTAGCAGCATCTAATAGGGAAAATAACCTAAAACACATTAAAATATTTGCAGACAGTATTCTCACAAGCTGTAAATCATGGGAAATGTGTCTAGAGGAAAAATTTCTTAAACAGTTCAGTGGTCTCATTTCTCTTCAGCTGAATGGTGAAATAATCAGCATTTTGATATCTAACTCTGCATTGTGGTCACAGGCAACGTTTGTGTTTGCAATCAAGGAGCTAAATGTCAGCACTCCGCTTTTTATTCAGATGTGAATGCAGAGGTCTTGGTGAGGGCTCTTTGGAGGTGTGACCTACATGTCTGGCATGTTACTGATAATGCATTTTTAAAGACAGAAAGGTAAAGGAGAAATTGAGATTCAAACCTAGATATAGCAGTTAAAGAAAAATAGCTGCTGGGAAAAGGGTCATGGTTTCAGGAGTTGCTTCACTGCAAATTTATGCTGCCTGCTTGTAAAGACATATGTAGGTAGTTAACAGAGGATTGGTAAAGTACAATATATCACAGAGTAAAGAAAAAAACCAACCTCCTGACCAAGCAAACCCTTCTTTCTTTAATGTTGAGGTTTGTTTTTTTTCTTAGATGACCACTGAAGAGCATTGCGTTTCATTTCTCTTTTCTCTCCTTCTTCCCTTAAAAAGAAATTGAAAAGAAAAGGAGACAGGTTATTTTTTCATTTGGAAAAAAAAAAATCAGAAAATTTAGAGCAGCACTTTTCCCCCCCAAAAAGCTGTATTTCCATTAAGATGTTCAGTTTTATTTACTATGGCCTAATAGTTGCCTCCCTGAACTATGCAAAATGTTTGTGATGTATGTAAATATTTGAAGGGCTAGAGCTTTACTCGTTGTCTTTGATTTCTGTTGGACCAAGAGGGTATCAGAGCATGAGTTTTTAAACCATTACCATTATGAGAAAATTTATATTAAAAATAAGCTTCCCAGCAGAGCCTCTCAACTTTGTTATCACCGTTTTTGTCCACCTGTTCTTTTCCCTAATTTCAGTTTGGGTTTCGGGGTGTGGGGTTTGTCTGTTGTTTTTTCCTGTACATGTTTTGACATTAACAGGCTTTAATGCTTTGCTGATATTTGAATTCTTACCTACTCAAGGCTTTCATTAATCTAAAGGTACTTCTACTCCATGATGAGATAATACACCCTACATCTGCCAAGTCAATAGTTACAGTTGTAAAGTATCAGCAACCCATGCACAGTTCACATTAGTCCGGTCCTGCAATGTTACACTTAGTTTTCACATTTTTTTCATTTTTCTACCTCAGTTTTCTTTCTTTTCTTTTGCCTTTTTTCCTTTTCACTATCAGGCATTACAAATATCTCTGTCTCTAGCACATGTTTAGCCAGCTTCATCACACTTGCTGTCCTCTTTCATTAAATGCCTGTTAGAGGAACTAAGACTGATCTAAGGAACTAGCATGTTATATAATGCTTTTTATCTGGTTGTGAGCATGCTGGCATTAGATCTGACAGCAATTATATGTTCTCAGATTATTACACATGTGAGTTGAACCTGATCTGCTCTATGTACTTTGTCTCTGCCTTGGAAAATTGATTGTTGCTGACTGTAGTGGGCTAGGACGTTCTTGCTGGTTGGAACACTCTGAAAAACCATGATGTCTCCATCTGCCTGAATAATAGCCACTGAATATATAAAGGAAATTTTATGATCCTTTAAAACAAAGGATTCAACAATTTGCTTCAATGTTTTTTTCACTTTATGCATTGGAACAAATTGACATTTTTCCCCTTTCTCGCTTGTTGAGAATATCTACAGAATGATGACTACTTTATTGAAACACTGATAAGACACACCAGTATATATGAGATTTTCTAGCCCATTACCATTAGATATGTGATACAGCAGGGATTTCCAGAACCTGAATCTATTCATGAGAAGAGTGGGAGTGCCTCTAAACAGGTAGATTTACAGAGGAAGTTTTCCAGAGTTCGTCCTGGTGCCGGAATAGATTCAAGTGGTAGCTGTTGTAGCAGTATTTCTGAAACAGATGCAGTGCTTATTCAGCAAAACTAAAAATTCTTACTACCAGGAAATATCTCAATGCAACTACACTATAGTAATTTTTTTCTTCACATAACATTCTGTGTAAGCAACTCCATGAGATGTACATTATGGAACTTGAGCATATCGTCAACATAAGCTACCTAAAATAATGCATGTATCTGCATCTATGCAGAAGAAAGAGCAAATGCTGGGGCTAAGGAGTGAAGACAGGTTGGTGTCAGGATGATCACACACAAAAAAAAGGATGCTGAGGAGTTTCTGGGCTGGTTTCAGGCACAGGGCTGATCGCATATAGGGTTGCTTATAAGGCTGTGAAAGCAGCCAGGCTTTCTGAGTATGTTAGAGATGCCAAAAACACCCAGAAGACTTGAAGCTGGGACTGTTGGCTTAGGGGATGGTACCTCAAGCTACTGATATTGTCCAGAAGTTCATGTATTTCCACTGTTTAAAGTACTGAAGATCTTTTTTTGGGGGGGGGGTTGACATCACAACTCAATGGAAGAAGCTCTTGCCCAGAAGAGACCACCTTTAAGTGCTTGAGAAACCCTAAGTGGAGATGTGATGAAGAGTGAAGAGGATTATTAATTTGTATCCCTTTTTAGAAAACCTCTAACATAGGATAGCTATTCCTTAAATATGTTCCTCCGTTTAATTTTTAAGGCTTTTTATTTCAATTCCCTTTAGCCACAAACTGACGACTGTTGGCAATTTTAAGTGGATTTTTCTGCCACACGATGGCACTGCAATCCTATAGATAACAGCGAGGGACGGTGGCAAACGTTATTTTCTCTTTCTAGACACAAACTTTCAGATCATCTGCACAAAACAACGCTTTGAAGAAATTGTTTACAGCAGTTTTTAGAGTTTAAAGAAAAAGGGCATGATAGCTGCTTTAACTGTTATTCTTCACAAATATGGGCAAAATAATTACCCCAGTGCCTGAACATGCGCAAGTGCAATTTAATTACTGGGCACACGAAGCTAGTTTCATTACACAGAGTTATACAGCAAGTGGGGGATTTTGTGGTGATACACTTTATATGCATCCCAGATGGCTGCAATATATGCATGGCTTATTATAGTGTATTTCTTTTGCATGTACCTAAATGCGATCTCCTGCTGCCTGGAAGAAACTTGGATCTCAGAGTGTGCCTAAGTGCTTTGCGGAAACAAGATCCTAGATCACTTTCTAGCTTTAAGTCTGGCACTTCCTTGGCTTGCCCAGCCTCCTTGCCTCAGTGTAAAATGTAATGCAAGAGCATTGTTAGGTTTTATTTTCCTTTTGTCAATGGCCCAGGATTTCCCATCTAGGTAAATTTTGTAAAGGAATGAAGAATCCCAGATCAGAGACTAAATTAAACCTGGCAAAGTAAGAAAATAATATGAGCTAAGTACCAGAGTTCACTGCTCCAAGTGCTCCCTTCATAGAGCTGTGGTAAGCTTTATGGTTTGTAAAGTTCCTTGAAGAAGTTTTCATACAGCCAAAGGCACTCAAAGATCATTTGGAAAGGTTAACTTAAAAACCTGCTTTCTTGTTAAGGATTTAAAACACAATGCCTGCCATCAGTATATAATCAGCATATAATAATGGCAATTAAGGAGACACAAATTTGCCCAATTAAGAATAATAAGATAATTAAGTATAATAAGATATGCCAAAATTTCTCATTTTTATTGTTGCAATGACTTGCAAGAGCTGCTTTAGGTAGAACACGATTGAAGTCTGGGCTTGGCACTGAAAAGCAGCTGAGTGCAGTTCTGCTCACCGCCATGGTTCTGCATGACCTTGGAGTCAAGGAGATGCAGAGAAGAACAGGGAGAGTAGTTTTTTCTCTCGGTGTTTCAGTCCTCATCTCTGAAAGCAGAATTACGATTCATCCCTACTTTCTTATCTGGATATCTCACCTATTTTGGACACAAGTGCTTTAAATGCTTCTGTTTATGTGTATTTGCAAAATTTGCTCAACCAAATTGTCTCTTCCAGCTACTACTGTGATGTAGCTAACACAGTAATTAAACACACTGCCATTGTAAGAATTAAGCTGAGATGTGACTTGGTAATCTTATGTTAGATAAGATATTTTTCTCATGGATTTATTACAGCAGTTTAGTGTAATGCACTTAGATGTCCTTACTTAAGTGATTGCTAATATGGGGATGTTTTGTTTTCTTCTCAGCATACTTCAATACCATTTTGCCCTAACAACAGCACATTTCTCTGGCAGTATAAAGTACTACAAACAGGATTTTTATTTAGCTGAATTACTATCAACAATCAGGACAGGTGTGAGTGAGGTTAACAGCAGCTACAGTGGCATGTGCTTGGAGGATTGCGGTCTACTACATGCTCTATAATTGATAAAACAGTTCAGCTTTTGGAGAATTGCCTTCATAAAGTTTATCTTTATTCGTAAAAATAGTGCACTGTCGATGCATGAAAGCCACATTTTTTTTGTAGTTTAAACCTTTCCAGGCAAGTGGGCCACAAAGCTTCTTTTAGTGTCTGGCAAGGGCCAGACACTGCAGTTTCTGCCTCATCACCTGCCTCCATCTCCTTGACATATGCTCTACAGCTGCCTGATGCTGCTTTCACTGCTTCTGGATCCATTGTGGGTTCGTGCAGGTAAACCCTAACTGCTGCCATGGACCAACCCTGGCAAAGAAGGTGGACAGCAGTGACCTGTTAGTGGCAGCATAATCATAGGGTTCCTTCCCAGCTTTCCCCAGTCCACCAGTTTGGGGAGATCAGAAGCTGTGGGCTGGATGAGTTGGTTCAGCTGTGCCTTCCTGGGGACCCCATACCACAACAGGAGATGGACAGGACATGGAGTAGCCAAGCCTCAAGAGAAGCAATGACCCAGTGGCGCCTCCAGAACAAGGCATTTACTCTAGGAAAGCTGGTGTGGAGCAACCAAGGAGGGTCTGTGTGTGTTGGACATGCTTGGTTTGTTGGTTGGCTCTTTGTTTGCAGCCTCCGCCTCCACCTTAAGAAAATTGTCAAGTTGGAAATGGTTTGTAAATAGAAACTAAGAGTTCTGAGGCTTAAAGTAATAATTGATGCCCCCTTTTTCTTAGCAGTCACCTTGTTCCCGTTTGGCACTGTATGAAGAAGAGCATGAATGCATGAGACCTAGTTGGAAAAAGCTGAGCTAGTGTTAAGAACACCTACACTTGTTAATGAAGCATGAAATAAAATTGTGTATTGTAGCAAAAGAAAATTAATATTTGCCGTAAAACTTCCTGTTTTATAAATTGGAATAAGTATATCCGGAGCAGTATATTACTTTTAATAGATTACTTGCTTCAGTAGTCTTGGAGAACTGATTCTTCAGTATATCTGAGGCCTGTAGCACTACATACCACTAAGCCTGCCTGATTATAAAAGACCATTTTAACCAATTTTTATGATCAAGCTAAAGTCTATTTTGTTTGAAATTCTCCTTACTGAGATTATAGCCTCTTAGCAAAATTATTTTAACAGTTTCAGCTAAAGCAGCCCAGCTATTCATTGGGAAAGGGATTGTTTTGCCCAGCAGCCTAGGGAAAGAAGCCAGAGTCCAGGGAGGAAGCAACGACATGATGAAAAATTTGGATGACTCTAATGCGAAGACTGAGGACGGGTATGACTTGGCAGGAAGAGACAGGCTGGAGAGACATCGAAGGGAGGAAAGGACACTCATGGAAGGAGAATTAGTAGTGAGATAAGAAACTTGAGATGGAGAAATACAGATTTTCTATAAAAGAAAACATGATTTACTGAATGGAAAGAGACTGACAAAGAATCTCGAGAAAGAGCTACAAAAATAGCAAAAGCATTTGCACGTGTTAGTGAAGAGCTGGAGAAAAATAGTCTGAGGATAAGGACAGGAAAGCAACTGCTCAGAAGCAAGTTTGAAGGAAATGGTCAGTTAAGGTTATGTACCCCTCTGTGCTGGAAAGGGGACCCTAAGATCAACAGCAAACTTATTTAGACTATGCATACACGGTACCTGAAACTTGTTCCCAGTTTTATAATGTACAGTCTTTTGTTGCACAATATTAATTTCCCTCTTTTACTTTTTTGAAAACAAGAACATAAATACCATACTCCAAAGGAAAGGGACTCAGACTAGGGAAGGAATGCTTAATCAAGGAGAGAGAAATATATACATGCAGTTGAGGTTTAATGCCTGATTTCCTGCACATTCTGAACCTTTCTTGGACCAGAATTATTCACTTCTATCTTGGCTTTTATTATCACAGAAGAACTTCCCATACATGCAAAACCATCTTCATAAAAGCCCCCATGAGATGTGTGTCTGGGGTACTTAGGATCCTCTTCCTTAGGTGAAGACTTAAGCCTGAAAACTTAAAGACAAAAGTACTCACTGGTTCTGAGAAGTTTAGGAACTGTTTTTCAGAGCACAGGCTCTTTTCATAGCACTCTGTCTGACAGTTTCCACTCCAGAATCCTCTTTATGTTTTGGCTGGGGCATTGAGAAGTTCTCCAATGACCCCGATTCTTACCCAGCTCACTTCACAAAACACAGTCCTGCCCCTACCAGAACAGAAACGTTGCTCTTTGGTGAGCCCATACATGATCGTACCTGACAGAAAAGGAAAAATTTGGATCCAAGCTCCAGGAGTCTGGCCCAAAGGTATGAGGTTGTTCATGTTGTTTCCTCCCCTCATCTTTGTAGCTCTCTCCATGGTTTCCTCACTCTCTGTGGGAACTCAGACTTTTCTAGTCCTGCAGTATTAGTTGCTACAAATCACTGCAAGATGGGTTTTCTGAGACTTGTTCCCCTTTCTGACATTTTCTTCTAAGGATTTGTCAGAGCACAGAGCAATGCATGCTGCATATAAACTGCCTATGGATGCTTGGCAGCACCTTACACCCCTCAACCAACCCAAAGCTCCTTATCAGGAACTTGAATAAGCATCCAGGCAACCCAAATACACATCACCTTAGGTTGCTCTGTGATTTTCTCAACAATCCTCTGTGTATTCATATTATATGCAGAGGATTGAGTTTAAGCAGGTGTAAAGAGCTGTCATATACAGCAACTTACTGAGCTCTGAAAATCTCTGTTTACTGTGCATGAGAACACCCACAGAGAAGAGTATTGGATTTAAATAACGTGCATTTGTTTTCACTAATGACTTTTCTTTCCTTATGCTTCTACTAAATATTTACCAAGCAATAACAGCAAGTTCACTAGGGCCCAGACCAGCCCCATCCACCTGATCCTTACTAGTTACTGAGCTTCTGCCTTTTCCTCCTTTATTGGCCAGCCCAGGCTGTAAGCTGCGATGCCATCCACCAAACATCATCCTCTTTCAACGACGCTCTGTGCCATCAGAGCCATGCAGATTAAGAGGCACTTGAAAAGCTCTTGTTCCATTTTGCTTCTTGTCAACCTCTGCTTAAAAACACACCATAGTTCCTATAGTCCTAAACCTACCTTAAATGAGTTTATTATGACTGGAGGCTGAAAATTCACACTCGCCGACCTGAGTCGGGTTGTTATTTCTTCTCTCATCTGTAAGCACTTTCCGTTCCAGCAGATGAACCTTTCCCAGGAGCTTCTGGTCCTATGATACAAACATGCAGAGACAATGAGAAAATGTTTCTAAAATTGCAAGACTGTTTTATTGCACGTCCAGTCATAAAATGGCTTTAGCAATTAATGGCTGTATTTGCATCACTTGGACAGATTTTGCAGAAAATGGATAATTCTTGCTTTAATTTTTATTTGCATTGTTTCTGATTAGGTCCAGGGAAATAATTAATTCGGCTTAGGCAATTAAATTCCTAGGAATTGTATCTTTTCTTGCTGAACTAGAGTAATTACACTGTTGAAGCACTGGCAGTGGCCACCTCTGCTAATAAAAGCCTGGAAAACACAGCCACAAAGTCCTTGTTTATTATACAATACATAGGAATCCAAGAATTCATAGACACCATTTTTTTTTTAAATAGGAAGCAATTGTAAAGAAAAGTGTATTCAACAGCATAATGGAGAAACACATTGATTTCTGCTTTCCTTTTTCCTGAATTTAGTTGAAAAAAAAAGCAAACCCCAAATCTACGAGCCCTCCCCTTGAATCAGGGCAGCAGAAAAAGACTAGGCTCATGGTTAACCAACAGAATGATTTAAAACAAAAGCCAAAAGCTGAAGAAAATACATCTGTCCACTTCACTTTTCTTTTTCTGTACCACTTCACTGTTTCTTTTCTTCAACTCATCTCTTCCTCTGTCTCCATTTGGGATACATTGGGAAAAGCATAAAAATCAAAATTACTGAAATGATCACAATTATAGAAAGAAAAGGCAGCTGCAAGAGGACAAATCAGTCAAAGTAAATACACAGAAGGAAAAGAATTCAAAGAGCATATTATAAATTATGACATGAATTTAGCTGACATGAAATTCATCATTTGGGGCATTTCACCATTGCAGCTGAGAGTCCTTCACTGAATGAATTATAAGTGTTTAGGTACAGTATCTGTCACCATTTCTGTGGGAAAGGAGATCTGAAAATGGGTCTAGTTAGTTCACAGCTGACATTTTCAGTGGAATAAAAATAGCTGATACGGGGGAAGGGATCATGGAGAGTGGCAAAAAGCAGGGACTCGTGGGTGTAAGCCTGAAGGACTGGTGGAGAAGCTGCTCTCTCTGCTGCAGCAACCTCCTTCCAAGGTGAACATATGCTGTGCAGCCCCCAAAAAACCAAACGGTTTGTGGGAGGTGTTTTTTAAGTCAGATTAAAAGAAGCTTTCACAAACTTCCTTTGTCAACAGTATGATGCACAACCTCCCTGTTGGTCTATGGCCCAAAAGGCTCCTCAGTGAATCACTACCCAGGGCTAAGAAGAGCTGCAGGCTCTGGCTGAGGCTTCAACAGGCTCAGTTAGAGGAAAGTCAGATCTCCAAAGGACCACTCTTTAAAATGTAGTGTGAATGTGCTTGAGTTTACTCAGGATTCAACTTTCTCACCTTCTTTGGTGAGCTTTGCTTCCACTGGTGCTCTGTGTATCCAGGTTAATATTCCCTTGGGTTCATCTAAACGTCCTGCCATTTCATCTCTGACACCATGAACATAACCTTTGCCAGCTATGATTTCTTATTTATTTCTAAGATGACTCTTTTGGAAGACTTGAGATTTTAGAGATTCATCTGTGTCTAGAAAGAGAAATCCACCTTCACTTTATCTTCTCTAGGACTTCATGGACTTCAGTCCTTTATTTGCCTGGAAAACTTCAGAGAGTTCGTGGTAAGAAAGACAGAGGATAAGGTTTCACAAAGGTAGCTGAGATGCAGAAGTGATTGTCCAGATCATGAGGCAAAACTAAACAGAATAAGCTCTGAAACAGGATCTTTTTGAACTATCAGTTGTTACGCAAACTCCAGAGAGAGAAGAGATGTTGATGCTTGGAAATGAAATTTAGTACTGTACTGGTCATTGACCTCAGTTTAAGGAAACTCTATTTCCTAATACAAGTCCGTGAGCTTGATAAAAGCTCCATTGAAGCCCTTCAAAATGACTAAGTCTTTCAAAACAGACCTATATATCTTTGGCAAGTATAGATGTCTCACTGCATAAGACAAACCTGGGGTAGACCTTGGATCAATTTTCTAACTTGCTTTATGCTGTGAAAAACTAGCTCTGCGTGATGATGAATTGTTACATATCTCGGTCTGAACTGGTCGCCTAGACTTCCTTTATAAAGAGAAATGGGGTCTTCTATGTTATTATTGTCTCACTCTGAATCTGACATCTAAAATTAATCAAATGAATCAACACCTAGAAGAGTCTCCTTCGGATAAAGGGAATTTAGTGTGATAAGCTCAGATGGAAGCCCTTGTATTGCAAATGTCTCAGGTGAGGTGAATTGAATCTACCCATCCACCTTTCTTTCCTGAACTGTCCAGTAAAAGTCTGAGAAGCTTTCTCAATAGGAATCCAATCCCTACCTTACTTCTAATTTTTCTAGTTCTATTGAGTCATGTTTCCTGGACTGTCTGTTTGAGATCATTGGTTGTCAAAACAATAAGATCCCAATTCTCTAGAGTGCTCAGATCTCAGATATTTTGAAGCATGATTCAGTTTATCTTGAACAATTCCTAGATGAGTTTTTAATGATGGTCCGTATTAACAAAACATTACTCAGTTTATCAGCTCTTCTGTGACAAGAGAACCACTGAAGAAAAATTCCTACCTAGGAAGAAGCCACAATCGAATCAAGTGTGGGCAGGAAGGTTATGTTATGTCAAAAGATCTTATGTCTTGGGATGAGGTACTGTAGCAGGTCACGTTGATGGTAAAGTAGGGTGATTACAGCCCTTCTGAACTTTCCCTTCTCTCCATCCAATAAATCCATACTTGCTTTACTCTCATCAGTGGGAAATCCATATGAATGAGAGATGGTATCAAAATACAGTGTGTTATCCATTAACTCATAGAATCATAGAGTGGTTTCAACCTCCTCTGCCATGGGCAGGGACACCTTCCACTAGGTCAGGCTCAAAGCCTCATCCAGTGTTGTCTTGAATACCTCTAGGGATGGGGCATCCACAACTTCTCTGGACAACCTGTTCCAGTGTTCACCACCCTCACAGTAAAAAATTTCTTCCTAATATCTAATCTAAATCTATCCTCTTCAGACTGTTACCCCTTGACTTATCACTGAACTTTCTGATTAAGAGCCCCTCCCCAGCTTTCCTTTAGGACCCTTTTTGGTACTGGGAGGCTGCTATAAGGTCTCCCCAGAGCCTTCTCTTCTTCAGGCTGAACGAGCCCAACTCCTGTCCTCACAGGGGAAGTGCTCCAGCCTTCTGATCATCTTTGTGTCCCCCCTCTGGACTTGCTCTAACAGATCCATGTCCTTTCTGTGCTAGAAGAGGAAATACTCCTTTTCTGGGGAGAAAAATGTCTGTCATCCACTTGTCTTTGTACATAACCTATTCACTCTGTACTCATACAAATGAAGCAACAGTCTACCTGTTTCAGCTTCCAAGATGTGCCACTGTGGCACTGCAGTACCTGTCACCCCATTGCATGCAGTGATTATAATCTGATGTGAAACATTATAATCTTCCACAAAAAATACTAACTTTCCCCCTAGGTTTCTAATCAGGTCTGTGTAATTTTCTAAGGCACATGCTTATTCTCTTTTCTCACCAGCAGCATTTGTATGACAGGGAGGTCTAAGTAGGTAGAAATCTGGCACAAACAATGAATAATTATAGAGACACTTAGCTGTCAGAGAGATCTAAGATGCAAAACTCTGGACGTTCAGTTTATACTGTGATGTGGTTTTCTTAATAATTTTAGAAACAAATGTAGAGTGTGTAGAATATATACTAGAAGATTAAACAAAACTCTGCTTTCCTGAAGGAAACAGAAGTCACGTGGAATGTTAACTAAATTGTTCTTACTTTCTTTTTTCTTTTCTGCAAGGGAAAAAAGAGCTTTTTTCCCACTCTCCTAAAAATAAAAAGTTGATGAAAACGATGCATGACATGCACATCAGGAAAATGCACCCTGACATTTTTGCACAGAATATGCATTGCATGTTGACAGATTTTTGCTATAAAACTGACAGTTTTGGTGCAAGCTGTTCCTGCCATGACTATAGGGAATAGATAGCAAAAGGGAAAAGTATAATTTACACTATGCACACTTGAAATGAACCTGACAGGCTACAAGGTGGCTCAGTTGTTCCATGTAAAGGTACCATAAGGTATCTAAAACTAGTTCCCGTGCCCTTTATAGAACGACATCCCTAAACATAATACTTGTAATGTGGTGAACTGATTACAGGAAAATCACAGATTTTCATATGTATTTTAAAATCACTGGTGTGGACCAGTGAATTGAAGTCTTTATGAGATTCCATCTCTTCTCTCAGACATTCAAAGGGCAAGACCAAATTTCCTTTAAAAATTTACATGAAACAAGGCTGCTTGTTTATGAAAAGATTAACAAAGGTGACCATGCTGTGTCTGCATATTTCTAAAGACTTTTTACAAGAAATAAAAATGTTAGCAGTACTTGTAGCAAATTAAACATTTGGCTGCACAGAATGTATATCTATTAATTTTAAATGAGAGTACATCCAAAAAAACCTTTCTTGTTGTACAAAGGTTAAAATCAAAGCTATAATGTATTCAAATTCAATACAAGATGTCATTTTACTAATAAATTCCTTATGCTTTGAAATTTCCAAGAAGTTGAAAGATCTTTAAAAAGTAATGATTAAATATGCAAATGACATCCTTGCAGCCTTTTTTTTTTTTGAGAAATGTACCTTTTAGAAACCTATCTGCAGAGAAATCTTACTTTTTTCTCATCTTATTTTTCTTCTCCACCTCTTCTATTTTTAATGATGGATTGCTGTACAGTAGGCTGAGCACCACACAGCTTCAGTCTTCCCTATTTAGATTAATCTAGAGAGAACATTATATTTCTAATCTTGGGCAGTCTCAGTTCCATTCTCCCATTGCTTGAGGGCTTACCTGCTGTCACCTCAAGCTAAATCCTTCTCATTTATTCACATGAACCATCAACGTCCATGAAACTGCCAAAATAAATGAGACCAGCAGGATATGACCCCATATTTATTTCAGTAACAGCTTTCTTCAGTGTAACTGCTACACAGAATGACAGTAGGGCTCTGCTCTTCACACCCACTAGTTTCTAGGGGAATGATCTGACTTTTGTTTTCTTACAGAGTGAGATATTTAGTCGAGTTTTAAGAAATGGGTAAGTTAGGCATGTCCTCCAAACCCAACTCAATTTCGAGGTATTTTTGTTTCACTTGCCATTATGGTCTTCTGCTGTTCTGCTCAGTATGTTTTGAGGCTCTCTGATTTTTGACTTTTATATGCCTGTTCTAGGTTTGGCTCCTTTCCAGAGCTCTCTCAATGAGCCATGTTTGGAAAGACACATGATTGATAGTCTGATGACGTACTGGGGGATCAAAGCTGAAATTTTAAAGCTTATCCAGAAGGTCAATGAACATGATCGTTCATCATCATCATCATCATAATAATAGGAAGAATAATAATCCTTCATATTCAAAAAAGGTGCTGCACACCAGTTAGAGTCAATGACCCATAAAACATCTAGTGCTCATCCCACTTGCAAGCAGGAAATGAGTCCTGGAATTACACAGGAGCAAGTTGGGATTAGAGATATAAAATAATTTAAATGCTCCTGTAACAGCTTGGGTTCCTCAAGACCTCTCCTTTTGGTGTCTTTTTATTGGAAATTAACATTTCTCTCGACCCTGAACTGTATGTGTACTCTACTAATCCAGAGGTTCTTTTGCACCTAGGCAGCCCATCAAATTACTGTGGTCAAGACGTGACTGTGAAAGAACTGATGTAACTGGCATTACATCTGGCCACATTTCACTTTCCACCTTTAAAGACCCTAAGTCTGAACAGTAGAAGCAGCTACTGCCAAGGAAAGCTGAAATGGGGCAGAAAGACTTTCTGGATCAAGCAAGAGCAGAGACTCCTGGACACGCATCTGATTGTGCGTTTAATCCTAGAGCAGTGGTTCTCCAGGTTCTTTAAGCAGCCTATATGGGTCTGCTGCCTTCTCCTTGCTGAAACGGACACAGCGCCGTTTAATCAGTCTCTCTACACTTTCTCTCCTTCTTCCTCACACTTGACTGGAGCTGCTGTGCTAAGTCACCAGGGATTTGATGGTGCCTCTCTGTACCTCACTTGCAACCATCAGCAGAGCAGCCGAACCTGGGCTGTGAGGCAGAGACACAGCAGAGGAGGGAGGAGATGGGAGAGACAGCATAGCTGGTCCAGAGTGTGCAAGGAGAGACTTACACTGACCAAAATGAACCCCTGACTTCTGCCTTTTCCTTATGCATCTGGTCAATATGCAGTGCTGCACCTTTTAAAAAGGCAGAAGTAGGTCTAGAGGAGCTGCTGCAGCTGCCTATCCCTATTTCTACACTCAGTGTCAGGGTGTCTTACTGCCAGGGGAGACCCTCTGCCAAGGAAGGTGCTGCTAGATTCATACAAGCAACTGCAGTGGAAATGCAAATTCTCTCCCAGTCTATCCCTCTCCCACAGGAGATGATACAATTTTGGGGCAGCTGAAACTTTAGATCTGCCATCTGCTTCTGCAGAGCTGTAAGAAAGAGACTACTGCTGGTCAAAAACACAGATGACAGATCAGTACAAGACAGAAATGTGCTGAGCAATCCAAAAGAAGACAAGTTGCTCTCCTAAAACTAGAGTACAATAATGACTCTGAGGAAAGTAAAGCTGTGCAGTAAGCTGTTCAAAAATTATATTCCGAATGATATTGAAGTATGGGATAATTATGAGTTAGAGAGATAGAAGTTCATTCTCCACTTTTCTGAGCTCAACTGTTACAGTAGTTTCATCTTGGCTACCTCGTCCAAGAGTACTAGAGATCCTCCGTGGTTGTTTACTCCCCCTGCAGCATGTCACCTGGAGGGCACAGTTATCGTGTCTCATAGGCTGGAATCCAAAAGCATCTTCAAAATGCTACTGGTTTGTTGCAGAGCAACCTATGACGAATGCAAGCCAGGAGGAGGCAGGAATAAGTGGGAGTGGAGGGGAGAGAAAGGAGTGATTCTTATTGTCATGGAAACATTTCCCCACTGTATTGTTGGCCAGCACTTACAGATGTGGCTTACCAAACAGCGGGGTAGACCTACAGAATCCATCAGCATTGGTACATGTGAGCCATGTGTTGCAGACAGGGTATTTGCAGTTTTGCTACCATCACATAGCTACTTCTACATTGCAATCAATAAACTACTTGAGCTCAGTACTCCAAGACACTTGCAGTAACCTGGATACTCCACTCCTGATGAAGACAAATGTAGGATATCTGCAGACAGCAAAATCTGCTATGGGGCTGTTCTGCATTCTAATGGTTGATTCTAAGTAATGTATTTTCTGACCTTGAGGTCTGCATTTATTTTTGAAGAAGCTTGAGAATCAGTTTCAAATTATTGGAGGGATAGTTGTAATCTCCATTTTCTTCCAAGTACATTGCTTTCAATTCCCATCTGTCCTTTCAGACACCTCCTCTATTAAATGGTCACAGAAGATGAATAACAGTGGTGTGATTTTTCAAAATTGCATTACATGTTATTCTGCTCCTTATTAATGTTCTATGTTGTTTTATTTACGATAACCTTGTGAACAGTAAGATGAGATGGCATCCACATGGTCTCCACATCCAGCTGAAAAATGACACAAGTGTATTATTAACACCCAAGGATGGGAAAAACAATAAAAAGGAGGAACAAAGGAGAAAAAGTACTCTTTTGAAATTAGGTCAGAAATTAAAGGAAAACCGTTACTGCTATGTGTTTGGATAAGCTCTTTCTTAGTTGCCAAGGTTTTAAAGATCTATTTGTGTAATTCATTTAATTGTCAGAGTTCACATGCTTCTCTCCTAACACCTACTGTATGCTAATGTGTCTTTTTCTGATGGATTTTATTCAGTTATTTAATACACACAAAAATGAACACTATAAATTTTGTATTGCCTTTACTAGGTCCTAATACAGTGTATCACAGAGAGTTTTGAGAACAAGGGAAGAAAGGTTTTCCTTCTACTATATATTTGCTTCTTAGACTGGACTACATTTCAGCATTTTCACTATTAGGATGACATGGTCTATGTTGTTTATTCAAAGTATCTTAACAGTATGTTAAACATTTCCTAGATAAGGAGCATATAGTAGCTGATTAAACCATTTTCTACATGATTGCATCTGTAATATATTATTTTTAAGTCGATGACATGTGAAACTGTTCTGTACCACTTTCCTGGCTGCTTGAAAAGACACTCAGGTTATGAAATCTCCTTCACCTCACGGTCCTGGTGGCAATGATAGAAGGACATTTGCAATTTTAATACAAGAATTGTGAGTCTGCAGGGTCTGTTCTGTGTGCAGGTTCCCCTTTCTTCTCCACAGTGCACACAGGCATTGAGACAGCTCCAATTCTTTCTCCCTCCATTTAGCACAGTATTGCCACCAAGCTCAACCTTAAAAAACATGCCGCAGACTCCAAAATTCTTGACACTGCTTACATTGGGATTTTTTTAAAAATTCATTTCAGGTATCTCCTCATTTCCTTTCTAAGCTTCAGAGTGTTTAGGTGCATCTGAGTCATAGTTTCAAGCTTTCATCTATGAACATGAGTGACGAATGCTTTTCTTTTTTCTTTTTTTTTTTTTCCCCTCTAATGAAAGCTGAGTCTCATACACTTGCTTGCTGCTTGCTGTGGCCTTCAGGAAAACAGCAAACATCCCTAGAGTCAAAGTAAAATATGAGTCCTGCCAAGATAGCCATCAAAACTTCTCTGATTTTTAGGCTTTTTATGGGGAAACTGCATAATTGTGAAGGGCAAGAAAAGGTGTGTAAGTCGTGCAGGGCTTTATGGTGGGAATAAGAGGTACAGGAGCAGAAGCTTTCTGATGAACAGAAGGCAGAGAGTAGAAAATATGTTTCTGTCAGAGCCATCTGTCGTGGATCTCCCCAGGCTCAGCTGTGGATATGGGTGGAGATCTCTGTAAGAGGATGGAAGAATTAATTGTTGGTAGGAGTTTTTAACTTGTATGTATAGATCGGAAAGTTATGCTACCAATAATTGTTAAGTCTTTCTATTCTTGGATGATAAAGCCTGCTTATTCTGCTATAGGGTCACTATATCAACCAGAGATGACCCTGCTTTAAATCCCTGTCCTTACAGAGTTACAAAGGAACTGGCAGTCAAAAATCATCTTTGATCAGGTGATTATAAAGCAGTTAAAATAGGTCTGTAACCAAGATTTTGGATTGAGAATGGCATTTTTTTGTGTGTATGAAATAAGGCTCAGTGGAGTAAGGAGCTCGAGAATTTTAATGTGAAGGAGGCTTGGAGTTAATTTAAGTCAGAAGTTGTATTATTTAAGAGTTTTCTTGTGTATTGTAGACACAAGGGGAAATTGTTAGGAAAGGAAACTTGACCCGCCTGGCAAAAATAAGCACCCACAGACTGCATTTAAAAGTGAGAAGAAACCTGCCTCTAATGGAAAAGAAACTGGTAGTTAGGAGAGCTAGGTCTCAAAGGTCATAAAATGCAGAGATAAACCAAAACCCTTCATAATCCTTGCTGAGCTGCACCTCATGAAGAGAACGAAAATAAACAGGAACAGATACTATATGTTCTGAAACAAAATCAGAATAGGCAGGCAAGGAGTGGAGGAACTGCAGACCGACAAATTAAAATGAAAGGTTAATCCAGGTATGGCCAAACAGTAAATAAATCCCGTTCCCAGGATCTGGGAAGGGAATAGTGCTGGGATATGAATGAGGGTGGCAGGGTGATAGAAGTCATCCTTTCCTCAGGCAAAAGCAAAATGTAGGGCAGATTTGCACTGTATGTTGTGGTCAGGTGCAAAGCAGCTCTGCTGCTGCTGTGACCTGGCCAGGTGGGAGCAGCTCTGGAGCCGGCACCGCCAAGCTGCATCACTGTAGCACTGACAGGAAGTGAACGTGCCCTGCTGCCAAGGCTTATGGCTGTGCAAAAGCAAATACAGCTCGCATGCAGCCCTACCACCTAGCACTGATTGGCACATTGAAAGGCCTCATCCAGTTTTGAGCCATCTTGAGTAAAAACCTGAAGCAAAGCTGGCTTCATTGCCCACTCAGAAATGTGGGAAACTTGGTTCCAGCCCGGGCAAGTAGCAAGTGACACTTTGCCACTCCCAAACCGTGGGTTAGGCAGATGGCCTTAAGCACACAGAAATTTTATTGTAGGGTTTAAACATATTGAGAGAGGAGACCTGAGCAATCTGCCATGGGCAGGGCAAACATTTCAAATAATTTACTGGCAATAATCCCGACCACATCTTCTCCTCCACCACTGTGTGTTGGGAACTGTTTGCTGGCTTCCAGGCTGATACATAAAATGGGGTAGTGAGGGGTGCAGAGACCTGATGTTTACCTGCTCCATAGAAACCGAGGCAGCTGCATATATAGTATAAACTCTACAAATCCCGTGCTCTTAGAGCCCTGCATGCATACCTGAGAGACTATACAATTGATTCCTTCCTCTGGCTGAGAAGCCGGTGGGCGCAGAAGCTGGTCCCTGTGAGCTGCTTCGGTTTATTTTTTTGGCGGATGAGTGTATCTGTTGTCGTTGCTTAGCAGTCCTGCCTTCTTTGCTCTGTAAGTCAATCTTCAGGCCACGCTTTTACTTGGCTTCTGGCATGGCCTGCCCTTCAGCCTTGTCTTTCCCAAGAACCCTCCTGTGCGTGCCCCAGGATTCATTTGTTTTGTAAAAGCTGCAAGGACAGGCAGGATCTATATGAACTCCTTGCCAGCACAGGGAGATTTTCTGAACACACTTTTCATTCATTGGAAGTCTCTCTGGGTCTTTGAAAGAAATGTCCCAAAACAGTTGAACCTGCATGTTTGTTAAACCTATTAAAGATTTAGTGAAAAAAATCCCCCAAACAAAAGTAGGATTGGGTGATGTCCCAAACATTACTTGTCTCTATCCAGACACCTCACTTGCTTCCCAGGAGATGCCGGCAGAGTGCTTGTCCTCTGCTGGCATCTCTCTCCCTGCCACCTCCAGGGAGAAACACGCTGCTTCATGGCATGAGCCAAAGGAAAAAAGAGGAGTGGAGGCAGGAGAAATAGATAATCACAGCTGAGCTGGATTTTGTCCTGTATGAACCCCAGAAAAGATTTTAGGGAATAAATAAAGATGAATAAGCAAATAAAAGCAGACTGAATCTATCTAGATTTAAGGAAAGTGTTGAGACAGGGTGTGCCTCACAGAAACTAATATTTGAGTAAAAGATGACAGGGTATTAATTCTGACATTGTATAACAGAGACAGATGCTGGATTACAGAAGTAGAAAGCATTCCTTGTGAGGGCAGCCTTGGGCCCAGTCTGGTTTGACGTTTTCCTTCATGACCTTGGTGCAAGAACTAGAATGTGTGCTTACAAAATCTGCAGATGACACAAAGCTGGTACGTACAGCTAATAGAGACTAGAGGAAGACTTGATTATTATGCAGGAAAAATTAGATGACCTTGTGGAACAGCAGAATAGAAACAGCATGAAATTTAATAATCCAAAGTGCAAAATCATGCCCTTGAAGACTAACCACCAGAACTTTTGCTGTAGAAAAAGGGTTCATGAACTAGAGGAAGGAGGGATGAATGAACTGATTGACCATAGAATGGTCATGATCTTCCCGGTGCTATATGGCTGTGAAGACAGCTAATGATGCTCCAAAATGTACCTGGTGAGCATCTGCAACAGAGATGGGAAGGAATTAGAAGTGAGGTAAAAAGTATTGGGCTCAGAAGATCATATGCGTTTCTGTTCACCTGTGTTCAAAAGATACTTTAAACTGTAAAAAATGCAGAGAAAGGCACATATGTACAAGTAGGAAAGGTCAGACAGGGTAGCAATTATTACCATTTCTGTGTTGTGTGTCCTTTATTCTCCTCCCTCTCCCCAAGATTTCACACGCTTAGATTTGCTGCTCTGTGTTTATGTTGTCCCTGTCGAGTTAATTCCATCCCCTAAGGGATATTCCAGTCATCTGAACAGGTAAAGAAGAGAATTCCCCTTTCCACTGATTAATAACTTCATTATGGGGAAAGGGAAATGTTTACTTCCCTTTCATTCAGCAGAAGCTGGCTACAGTAGGATATTAAGGCATGCATGCCGTATTCTCCTGATCCTGGGAAATCAGCCCATACCTGTCAGTTGTATCCTCTTCACCTGCACAGGGCTGAACTAACATACAGAGCTGAACAGGAATGAGGGAGATGCCAGCAGCATTCACATTTTGGGGCTGGGTACTGGCAATGACAGCTTAGTATCCAAGTACTGCTCCATCCACCTGCTGCTCTGCCTCCCAGAGCTATTACTGAGACATCTCTTTGCTGAGCTACTCCATGTTTTCATCAGTGCAAGGAAAAAAAGAGTCTCAAGCCCAGTGTACAGTTTTCAGTGCACCTCCTCTTCCTTCTGCCTTTCATGTTTTCTGGACCCGTTTGGAATCCAGAAGGAGGAAAGGAAATTCTTTGGTGGATTGGTCAACGGGAGCTTTCAGCAAACCCCCTCCCATCAGTACTCTAATCTGTGAAAAATATCTTGCAATAAGGACAGGCTGTTCATTTTCCTCTGTGCACAGTTTGGCTCAGCCTGTGTAAGCAGAGGCTATCTTTAGCATGTTGTCGGTCTTTTTTATGAAGAGATATAAAAGCTCCCACAGCAGGAGTCCTCTGGCTTTGAGACTGGGTGAAGGAATGAGGCTACGACAGACTGCTTAGCTGGCCCCACCATTCAAAGCCATCTGCTTGCCAAGATTTTTCAGCTTTGAAGAGAGAGGCAGACACTGCCCTTCTCAGCGGTGATATGTCAATGTGTGTGTAGAGCACTACTCAGAGATTAGGAAGGGTTCAGATAAAAGAGAACCCAAACAATTTAAATAGATGAACAGAAGATATTTTGTACTATCCACTATTTTGAAATAATCCCTCTAGTTGTAAATAAGCAACAAAACATAGCAGTTCTTCTCTCCCAAATGCAAAGCACCAAGGCTTTCCCATAATTTGTTCAGACCCCATTAATGAGTATAAGCAGTTTAAGCAGTTTGTTTTATGGCCATATCTCTGAAGTTGCTTATGCCGAAAATCATTTCCTTTCCTGTTGCTAGCTTTGCAACAAGTCCCAAGAGTTATTTACAGACACCTTAGTTTTATCTAATTTAAAAGCTTTGTGTTGTCAGCAGTTTTGCCATCTCATTGTATTCCCTTTCTTCCTGGTCATTAATAAACTGATGGAGCCGGAGAAAGGGTGGAATTAATCCTAGCAGTGATCCTCTGTTACAGTCCCTGTGGCATCACACTCTTACCGCCTTTTCATCCCAATCATCTGCCATTCATCCCCATCCTTTTCACTCTTTACCTCACAGTGAAGACCTTATCTCCCACCTCAGGGTTACTGAGTTTCCTTAAAAGCCTCATGTGAATGATATTATCAAATGTCTCTGTAAATACTTATCACATGGTTCTCTCTTAGTCAATATTTTCCTAACTCTATATAATATCTGAACAGGTTAGGAGAGTACGATTTATCCCCACTGATAAGTATATCAGTTTATCCCTGCTGATCAGTGCTGACTTGCAATTTATTCATACTGATTTTTTCTCTTTCTCCTATATATCAGCTGTAGGTGTTTTATAACTGTTTTAAGTGATTTTCTCAACTATTTTCCTTGTAAATTAACTAAGATTCTCTGGATTTCAGTTCTGAGGGTCAGTCTTAAGAGCTATTTTAACGATTGCTATAGTGCTGGGCATTCTCCAGTTATTCATCAGAGTGGCTGTTTTAATGATGAATTACATACCTTTAATGATGAATTATGGTAGACTGCAATTGTGCTTCATCCTTAGGATTTCCTCAGAATCTCTAGTGAATTCCATTGATGCCATAAATTATTGGACCATATATTTCTGGAGCTGTTATATCACTGATATTTTTAATGTCTTTTAACCAACAGGGCTTTCACATCATTACATGTAACTTCAGAGTAAGGATTCACCCCCAGCCCTCTTTTCTGACACACGAATAAATCTCTTACCTTTACTGCAATCTTTTCTCACTCTGTACTTTCTTTCTTTGCACTTAGCAGTCTAGTAAGCCTACGTCTAATAGCTAGCTTTCCATATGTAATTTACTTGCGTAACTTATTTGCCATCATGCTTTTGACTGGTTTTGTGTACTTTCTGAGCTTCATCTTACTGAATGAGTTGCATCTTGCCTGCCAAATCTTCCATTTTATTTGCATTGCTTTAAGTGCATATTCATTCCTGAAAGACACTTTGGGGATCAAAATTAATCCTTGAATTTTACTGTTTAATTATCCTGTGCCTTCCTTCCCTTATTTCTTTGTTCTGAACTGTGGAGATCTGCTAAAGCACAGGTTATAAATAGCTTCCACTCTAAAGTTATGAATCACATTTTCTTTAAATAATTATTTCTCTGGAAGAAAACCCCATGTTTTAAATGCTGGTATTTTATTTTAAAAATGCTGATTTTTGCTTAAATTATTTAGCCTTAATATGATTCCATTCATTCATACTTGTAATTCTATCAGCTACAAGGGAAATACTCATGGAAATACAGATATCATAATTGTTCTCGTCATAATTATTGTACTTGGGACCATACTCTCCGAACCAAACCCTGTTGTTACTAAGCTAATGAATTCCATTGCACGTGGTATTTCTTCATGCTTAATCATTTTGGTCCACAGGTGTGTGGTGTGCTTACAGCACTGGATTTGTTTTTCTAGGGTCTAGAATTTGTGTGCTAACAGTCACTTTCTCCTGTACTGAGTTCCCCTCTATGGTTTAGATGGCACGTTTTTAACTCCTACATTTATCCTCCTTTAAAAATCCTGATCATCATTGCATGTGTTTTGATATTCACGTGTAATAAAAGTTACTTATTCACAGTTGCTTCATTTCTTCCCAACTTGGTACTGGTTTCTCAACCATCAGTAACCCTCCACTCCTGTATCTCTGTACCATTCTGTTACTTACACAGCTGTGATTTAGCATGCCTCGCTCCTGAATCCTCCTTCCCATCCAAGAGGGAACCACTGACAATATTTTAGTTGTTTAATGTATTTCTCAAGATTACAATGTTGTTGGGGTTCAAAACCAAGAATGCAAGGAGTCCCCAGCTTCTAAAATCATTTTTCTATCAATAGGTACTGAAGCTATGGACTGCCATCTGTCCCCTTTAAGAGTCTAATTCCCAGAGCCAAGCAGGTATGTTAAAAAATTGGATCTCTACCTTTACACAAGCTTGAACAAGTAAGGAGTAAAACTGCAAGTGATGTTCATGAGAAATGTCTAGCGCTCTGGCTTTTGAAAAACAGAACACTTAGATTAGGCCTAATCAAACATTTTACAGTGAAATAATTTTCTGCCAGAAATAACTCAAGAGTTGGGTGCTCACTAGCAATAGAGATAAACCAGGATGAAGCATGTACTGTAATCAGATGAAGCAGGTACTTGAACCTGGTCGTCCTAGCCCTATGTGCATTTTTGCTATTAAGGGGACAAGGACTGGGTTCTAAAATATGTGTTAGAATTTGTCCATAGATGTTAATTTTTCCAAGAAAATATGGACCCATATCTTTCTCTTCCTTTTATCTGTTCAAAAAAGGGAATAATGGAATTTTAGTATCATGTTCAGTTATGATTTTGCTAATTAATTAATGGAGAAGTTTAATTTTGTGGCTTAAAACCAATGTTAAAATGATACAAATTTTAAAATCTATGACATACAATTCACACTTTGGAGTTGCCCATCAACTTTATTACTAGACTGTTTGCTGCAGATAGGCCCCTCACTAACACAAGTCGTTCCCTTTCTTCTACAGTTTTCTCTCAATGCTACACTACTTAAAGGCCTTCTTAATTACCTGATAGACTGATAGAATCATTGAAATTATTATAGTTTGGCTGATAAATATGCTTTTGAGTGTGAAAATTGTACAGATAAAGTTTGAAAAGCATATTATTTGTCAGGCAGTGTAAGAGATCCTGTGATACTTTGTCTCCTGATGATACTACAGAAGTAATTACACTATACTAGGAACTCTTAAATTTGTACTTTAGAGGTCACAAGCACGTTTTAAACTATTTTTCCCCCCCTCTCTTTACGATGCAAGAGGCAAAATTTGGCTTGGCTCAACTGAAAACTAAATGGATATATGAAAGGTATTAATATTCTGTTCTACTGCAGTCCCACTCATAACACATTAGGCAGACTGGATGTCTTTGAAATTATCTGTGCTGGATTTGAGGAATCTGTTGATATGGCAGCTTACGCACATGAGAAGGAAAGCAGAGCCCAGTACCACAAGTGTCTGGTGGTTTTTTGCAGTGAGCAGGGTCTGGGGACGGGATCTAGATCTGGTCCCTGATCCAAAGCTGCCTGAAGTCTCTCCACTGACTCTGACCACCACAGTTGTAACTGTCATCCACTAATGTCTATATCAAACCTGTAAGAACAGCATGTTCTCCTAAATGGCATCTGTTTTAATGAAAATAAAGCCTAGAGAATTCATCGAGCCTCTTGCAGTCATTAACAAATTGTCCTGTCAAGTATATATTTGTTCTGACTTGATTGTCAGCTACTAGATTTATTTTTTTTTCCCTTTGCTTTCCACAGTATAAAGTCTTCTGCTATCAGAACTCCTCTCTCCACTTTGATACTTGCAGATGGAATGACCATATTACATTAGGCTGTGAAAGAAGAAAAAAAATTGCACCCACCTGCTTTCAGGGACTCCTACTCCAGCCAGTGTCTGGCTCCAGTGTGGTCTGTGTAGATTTTCTTTATTACAAGATTAAAGTCTTTCCATGCTGGCTTTGTTATCATAAATATTTGTGATGGATATGCTGATCCATTTTTTAATAGGGGATAATACTTCAGATGGCAAAATGATCAAAACAGAGCACACTTAGGTCAAGGTAATGTAACACTAATCTTGCCTAATTGTTATTGCAGTCTGGACTGACAGAACTGAGATAATTAAATCTTGATCATGAACTATCCTCTTCTTACTTCCTATGGCTCCACGCGCCAAATACAATGCCAGCACTCCTAGCTGACATTTTCTGTGAAAAGACATTTTTAGGCATCATAACGTGTGAAGGCTGCCAGCAGGGCAGTCTATCACTTCTATCTTACATCAAAGGGATGTGCACCCTCTTGGAGGAAGAAAATAAAGCTAGTATAAAAACCAAGACTCTAGTGAGGAAGGTTAATGTGGGCACCTTGCAACTCTGAAGACTCTGAGCTCAAATTTGGGGAGAGCATAGCCTGCACTTCCATCCTTTCTTCCCTGCCCTTGAATCAAACAAGAATCTTTGAGAAAATTTCTGAAAAATACCTTCATCTCTACCTCTCATTAATATAATTGTCTCCATTTCTCTTCCTGCGCTCAGAAGAATGCAGCCATAACAATCACCTTGTAATTTCCACCATTCCTGGTGCTGCTTCTCTGCTGCTGACTGCACCAGTCCACTTGCCAAAGCTGCAATCTCAGGCACAAGATGTGAAGTATCCTCAAGTGAAAACTGTATAAAAAAGGGAAGATTTGAAAATTTAAGAGATGTAAAGCATGTTCCTTAAATAGCTACAGCTTTTGTTTCACAGCTCTATTTTCTGATGGTAAGTAATTTTTGCAATTACAAGTGGGGCAATATCAAATCTGTATGAAACATTCATAACTGTAACTAAAATGGGTGTTGTCTCTTCAGCTGATGCGTGCTTGAGAGGAATGCCTTTGATGCCAAGGCATTTTAACTGGGCTGGTACTGTCAGGATTGGGTGTGTAGCTTAGTCATTTTGACAGTCTATGCTGGGTCTTAGCCAAGTGCTGCATTCAAATCCCAAGTTCTGTGAGGCTTTCCTGGTCAGAAATGCAAAGTGCATGTCTGAGGCGACAAACCTGCAGCATGCAGGACACTAATACAGATACCACCTCTCACCTAGGGGAGGCTGCAAGACTGATAATTTGCAAAGAGATGATGAGCAAAGGAGTGGGTGTGCATGCACATTTGTATGTGAGAAAGGGAGAAAGAGAGAGAGCACCTGTGTGAAGGAAAGCTGCTAAAAGGCAGAAAGCATCTGGAATCAGGATGAAAAGACCGTGCAAGGGGCGAGCTGTGAGGACGCTAACGATGCAGCAAAAGTAAATCACCTGCTTTATAGAAAGAAATATGTTGGAGGGAGAGGGTGCCACAGCAGAAGTTCCCAGATCTGATCAGGAGGCTGGCAAGAAAAAACTATCTAATAAGTGTCTGAGGTTTATTCAAGAACAGCAACTATCTGAGCTTTGCTCCTCCCTGTTGAAGCCATCATTCAGAAAAGAAGTGAAAATGAGTTTGGTGGTCTCATCTTAGTCCCACGTGGCATTTTACACATCACACAACAATTGTATGGTCTTTACACACGACTGTTTTCATAGAAGGAAAATCTGGATTATAATGATATAATGGTGCAGGCAGAAGTCCACATAGAAGGGTATTAACAGAAACTACCGCAACATAATTTGCCTGCATTTTCCCTGATTGTAACTAATAAAAGCCTTCATTCCCAGCAGTATCAAATTTACTCACATTAAAAAGCTGCTTCTCTATGACAACAGACTATTCTCCTTGTTCCACTTCAAAAAGTATTAATTATGGAACATCATGTTTTACAAATATTTTTCTGGATAAATGTTGAATTAAAGCAGTATAATGGTGAGTAAACAACTATGTGTGTTTTGCAATATAAGGAAGACTGTTTTTTATACTCTCAGAACAGAAATTGCATCAGTGTTTTATAAGTAGGTCAGTGACAATTCCTTATGTATTTCTTAAATTCACATGGACTCTCCAGGTTCCGGCATAGGAATACATGAGTAAAACTACGGTGAATAAAATATTCATGCTTTTCTTTAAAAATAAATAGACCCAGATAAGCTGCAGTAAGAGAGGTAAGGCTTTCCCAGTGCAGAATTGTCATCTGCATGCTTTAAGAGCTTTACTCAGCTCAGTTTATTAGCATATAATTAATACGAGCATAATTAATATGAGATTCCCTTTGCAAAGAAATCATTCATGAATTTGGGAGTTGTAAAACAGCCCTTAACTCTTCATTTGGCATGAAAATTGTTGTGAATATTAGTCATTATTCAGAAGACCTACTTAGTTTTTAAGACCTAGTAGGGATTTGGGGTTGTGGGGCGTGGGGTGTGTGTGTCGATATCATGATATCTATTTAATCCAAAAGTCTCATTGAAATTGAAACACTGATGACCAGAAGACTGTTCATGAGTCTGCTGTATTGGAGAGCATCAAAATTGTGTTAAACAGTGCGCTCCTGCTGATGTGACTAAAGTATGGGGGGCTCACCAGCCTGTCAGGCAGGGGTATCACCACCAGGGCTATTCCTCCTTCCAGGAGATTTGGTGGCTGAGTCCAAGGTTAACTCCTCAGAAAGGAGACAACTGAAGACGTGGCACTGTTGGCATACCCATTGCTATGGATTTGCAGGATGTCATTTCATCCTAGAGGTCTTGTAAAGTGAAGGCTGTTTCACTGTAGATGTGGTAATACCTATGACTGGTTGGTATTCTGAACAAAGAAATAGGAGAAGTCCCACCATCAGCACAAAAGATGAGCTTTGTCTCTTACAGATGTTTCCTTGAGCAATCCTGCCTCTAATATTTGTAGAGAACAGAACGATCTTAGTAGGGATTAAAACTATCTTAGCTCAGAAGAAAAAAAAAAGATACCTTTGAGACATCTAGACTCCCAAGAACCTTGAAACTTTTTGAGAGACTTAAAGGTTAATATCTGGAATGGTTTTGAAAGAGATCTTGCTTAAGATAGAAAGTGCTGGAATATTGTGCTTTTACCAAAATGTGGTTCTTATACGCTATACCATTTCCTAAGGTCTGTCACCCTTTGCCATGTGAGTCTCAATGGGATGTGTATGTGGATCCCTTGTCTAAAAGAAACGGCTTCCACCAAAGGGAGAACTGAAGGCATTAGAAACCATTTTCTTTCAGGTATTTCCATAGTATCTAGGTTTGAGAAAGGACATACCCAGAAACACTGCAAACCTATATGTTTCTAAAACAATCAGCAAGTGATTCCATGGGTAGAAATACACATTAGGTTTAACCAACTATTTGAAGATCTGATCATCAATATCATCCTTGTATAGGAAGAAATTCTCATTTTGCTGTTCACTTACGTCTTGATTAGCTGAAATAAGTCACTATTGACATCTCACATAGCGGAAACACAGCTCTGTGTAATGCATATAATGTCTGCCCTGGCACCACACGGATAAGAGGGAATAGATAAGCAGTTTGAATGGCATCTTGAGTGATTTTTCATGTATGTGACATGAAGATGAGTGGCCACTCCCTGGAGATATGTTGAGAGAGAAATGGATTATCAAAGGGGCAGACTCCACCTGATTTATACGCTTACTCCACTCTGGCAGCTCCAGCTAATGGAAATTCAGTGGCTGCCTGCAGATGTGAGGAATTCAAGGCAGATGTTTGCCTCTTTTGGTTTGTTCACTTATGTCCCTGACCTAACTGGCGATGGGGCTCATTATGCATCATTATTTCTCTAGATTTTGAACCTATTTCTTCTCAAATTAATTGCATCTCGTTCAGTTATTTGTAACCAATGTGATTGAAATAGCATGAAAACAATCACCAATGTGTGGCTGTTGTCCATTAACTCCTCCAAGGAAACACATCATCTGTTAGACTGCTCTGGCAGACAGCGGATTTCATGAGTTTGGAAGCACAGTTCAACATCACCAACAGCTTGGAGACAAAGCTTTGGAGCACAAGAGGTGCTCAGCTGATTAGGATGGGAGTGGGATGTCACTATCTCCTCTGCCTATGAAAGTTATAATACCAGGGACGCTGTGAGACCCAGTTGGTACCAGCAGCAGGACTCCTTTATTTTCTTTCCAATGACTTGCAATGAGAAGTGGCTGGAGAAACACCTCTCATGGAGCTGCAGTTGCTCCACCACCTGGAGGAGAAGCCTGTAGCTCTTCCAATGGTGACATGGGTGGTGGGGCACACTGGAGCTGCGTTCTAACCCTGCGTTTTGGATTTGGGTCAAGGGATGAGTTGACTTTTCCTGCTTTCATCTTTAGACACTCCTCTCCCCTTTTATTTTTTTTTTTTTCTTATAGGAAAGAAGGTGTTTGCTTTGTACTTTTTGTAGGATCTCAGTTGGTTTATCTGGCTTGGAAAGGACATTTGCCATTGACTCCCAGGGTTGTCTTTGAAAAAAAAAGAGGAAAAAACGCCTCTTCCTTTTAGCCTTTGGAATTATTATTGAGAAAGATTTGTAAAGGTTATTTGTAAAGATTTTATTATTTGAAAAGATGATAGAGGATGATTTTGAGGGAGGTCAATAAACAATACCTGATTCACCAGCTGACATCAGGTGACATGATGTGAAACTGACATGCATGTGAAACTAGAAAAAAAATTAAAACCCTCAATTCTTTATCCCGCCGGATTTGACAAACTGGCAACAAGACATTTCTGTCTTGCACATTGGGAGTCTATGAAAGAGAAGGGAAGAATAGGGCTATTCTTAGCCCCCTTTATAGGCACACAGAGTAAGGCACTGAAATGTCACTTGCTGTGGGGGAGGAAGGTTTGTTGAGGAACCGAAGACAGGACTGCAGAGTTACTGTAAAAATCATCCTTCATGACAGGGCAAATGGGAACCTGTGCCTTACACTGCCCTGTGCTGGTGGCTGCATCACCGCACGCTCCCATCTCAGTTAACTACTGGAAACGTCCTGGTTTCTTACACCACCTACTCTGCCCCAAATTATTGTTATTTGTAGAACCACAGAATCGTAGAATCATGGAATCATGGAATTGTAGAATCATAAAACCATGGACTCATAGAATGGTTTGGGTTGGAATGGACCTTAAAGATCATCCAGTGCCTAAAGGTCAGGCTGAGGTTCCTCCAGAGCCTGGACAGTGTGACCTCGGGACGGGAATTCAAGCAGGGACTTCAAACCGGGCGGGCGACAACAAAGCACTGGGGAGCGCCCCGAGTGCCCCGAATCACAGAATCACCTGGGTTGGAAAGGACCCACAAGGATCGCCGAGTCCAGCTCCTGTCCCTGCACAGGACACCCCAACACTCACACCGTGTGTCTGAGGGCATCGCCCAGATGCTTCTTGAATGTTGCCAGGCTTGGCGCCGTGACTGCTTCCCTGGGGAGCTGTGCCAGTGCTCCACCACCCTCTGAGTGAAGAACCTTTCCCTAATATCCAGCCGAAACCTCCCCAGCACATCTTCCTGCCGTTGCCCCGGGTCCCATCGCCGTCCCTCTTGCCCTCCCCGGCTCCCCTCAAACTTCCCAGCCGCGCCCGGGCTGTCCCCGCGCCCCCGGGGCGGCGGGCGGTGCCTCCCCCGGCCGGGCGGGGGTGGTGGGCGGCTCCTGCGGCCGCGCCATAAAGCGGCGGCCCCTCCCGCCCCGCGCTGTCCTCTTGGCCGGCGGGCGGAGAGCGCTGCTCCCGGGGGTGCCGGGCGGAGGCTGCGGCTGGTGACGGCGGGGCGGGGAGCGGAGCTGAGCTGAGCTGCGGGGCCGCCTCCCGCGGCCTCGCTCGGCGGCAGCGGCGGCTGGAGGAGGCTCGGGCGGGCTCCCCTCATTGTCTGCCCGCGGGCGCAGGGTCTGCGCTGCCCGCCCACCCTCGCCTTTGTGTGCTCCGGCCGCCGCGATGCGCGCTGCGGGGCGGCGGGGGGTGCGCTCCGCCCGCTGAGAGGCGGGGAGGGACCCAGCCCGTGCCCCCCCCCCCCCCGCAGGGTTTTCCACCCGCAGCAGCCGGAGGAGGGGGACGATGGACTGAGCGCATCGCTTTGCCATGGAGTCCGGCGGCCGCTTCGGCACGCTCTGCCTCCTCCTCTGCCTGGGGACAGGTAGGCGGGTGCGGGGCACGGCGGGCGGGCAGCAGGCAGCGGCGCTGGGGCAGCCACGCGGCGGTGATGCTCTGCTCCTCGGGTGGCCGCGGGTGCGGGGAGGGGGCATTCTCGGAAAGTTGCGGTGTCGGCGGGCGGGGTGGCTGGCTGACGGCGCGTTGTGGCTCAGTCGCAGGCTTCGGCGTGGACCCCTCGCTGCAGATCGACGTGCTGTCCGAGCTCCAGCTGGGAGGCTCCGCCGAGGGCGTGCGCCAGGTGCCGGGGCTGCACAACGGGAGCAAAGCGTTCCTCTTCCCAGGTACGGCCCTCAGCTCCTGAGGCACCCGGGGTCTCGTCCCTTCCCTTCCTGCCCGCTTTTCTTCCACTCTTCCTCTCCCACCCCCTCCCGCTTTCTTCCCCCCCGACCCCCCTTCACTCCTTTTTATTTTTTTTTCTTTGCTTGGTAGACCCTTAATTAAAGTGCAGCAGGAACGGGGATGGCAGATGGCTTTTTTTGTGAGTGGTGGGGTGCAGGAATGAATAATAGCACCACCCACTCTTCTGCTTTACTTGGGAAATGCTAAACATACCCCAGTTCCAGCTTAGGAAATGCTCACTGAAAGTTTCATGTGAATCGAGCAAAATACTGAAATGAAGCACGCCGGAGCAGCGAGGCAGATGGCTGAATATAAGAATACCCTTATTTTTGTTTTTTCTCAAACAGGTGGCCCTTGTGAGCTTCTGTACTGTAGCCCCTGTGAGAAACAGAATGAGTTTTGGTTTGTCTTAGTGCTTCCAGTTTGGTTTTTTTGCTTATATTGGGAGTAGAAATAAAATAGTAGTCTTGTTCTGTCTTTCAAGAATACATTTTGGAAGCTTATTAAAATAATTACACTGCCTTATATTGAAGTCTGTAAATGATTGTAAAATAACTCTACACGGTCAGTTGAATTTATTGGCATAGGTTACATTGCCTACACTTAATCGTTTTCAGTGTGTTGCTGAATTACAGTTAAGGTATCTGTACATTGTTAAAATAAAGCTGGAGTCAAGAATGTTTTCAGGAAAAAAACTATCTTAATTAAAAAAACAACTTCAAAATGACCTTTAAAAGCAAGTTTTTTTCTCTGAAAGGTGATTAAGTGCTCCTTAGAAACATGACTAAACGAGCAAGGAATATGGCTTAACATCTGGTGGAGCAAGAGCAAATCTCTGCATCATCCTGTAGTTTTAAAATAAGAGGTACTTGATTGTTGCCGCCTTGTGTCTTGCCAGGCATTTCAGCTTGGATCTGAAAACATTTCTAGTGCAACAGGCAAGAGACTGTGTTTCCTGTACAGAAGAGTTATAATTCAAAGGAGATAGGATCTGGAAAGGGAATTTCTTTTTCATGTTTGCATTAATGAGATAATTTATCAGAAGCTAATAGTTGCCAAAGGCTTTTTTTTATGAAGGTGCTCTCTAGTGGTGTTCTTCCCTGGTACAGCCAGCGTGTGTCACTATGGACACTAATGTGGAGTCCCATGGCCATATGCGTTCAGAAACACTGGCACACACTGGTTTTAAGCATCTCTGGTGGGCTTGTGGCAGAACAGGGTTCTCAGTGAAGGGGACGACTTATTAGAATGGCAACACGTTTGTGTTGCCGTGGTGTTTGTGTCCTAAAATAGCTGTAGTTAAGGTATGGCTTTGAGTTGAGGCCCCATTGTGCTGTAAGGGGCTGGGGTGAGGAGGAAGTCAGAACTCCCCTTTGAATTCAGTCTTAATAAGATTAGAGGTTTGTAAGAATAAGTCTTTTTATTGTATGTTTTCCCAGTGTCAGGACAAAAAATATTACTGGGTTACTAAATAATTTTCTTCAAGTTGTTCCTGCTTTCTTTGTAATTATGAATGTATGTAGTCCCCTGATGGGTTGCCACTTTAGTCATAACAAAAGGAGACAAGAGTTTAGATTTTCGCACTGACCTTTTTATTTTGTTGAGAGGAGTTGAGGGAATAACAAGGATGAAAACACTTGGATGTAAATGGCTGTTGAAGTCACTCAATATCCCATGGGAAGTTTTCAGTCTCCTGTGGGACTGGAGATGTTTATCTGGCTACTGCATAAGATGACTGCTGATTTCCTTATAGTAAATGGGGTCCTTACTGAGCAGGCATATTTTAATTTTCCAGCTTGCACTTAGAAATAGAGAAATATCCTTCATTGATCAGTTTGCTGCCTTCACTTAGTCATTTCTGCTCTACTGTTAGAGTTTGCACTGTGGGAACATTGCTGCAACATATGCCTCTTAATGTATGTATTAGCACATTGGAAATATACACACTGTGGACTTTAAATTTGGCTTTTGCCTGTGTTTTTTCATATTCCAGCTGAGTGTCCAAGACACAAATGACTTTGTGAAAAGGGCACAAATGACTCTAAATGATTTGTGAATTTTAATTCTGGAAGCTTTAACTTGTGATCCTTTGCCTGTTGGTTTCATCTTTTCTTGTACTATATGTGTATTTATGACGCTTTATGTTGCCTTTTATGATAGACCACATTCTCAACCGGTGTAAAACCTTGTTTTACATATGCTTAAACTGTACAGAAAGCCTAAATGCTGTTTTTTATTTTAAAAAAATTAGGGAAGTGGCAGGTTGAACTGCCAACAAGTAACAGATGATTAAAGAGATATGATGGGGAAATGATACATACAGCTAAAACAGAATAGTCCCTTTCCTTCTGTTTCTAGGCAAAAAGTCAGTTTTGACTGCTTAATTAGATGTAGCATCAATTTTCAGTACAAGAGTTTTAGTATCTAATTGGCTGTTCTGACATTCTTCTTTACATAATTGATTTTCAAAGGTGCTTGTATTTCTAGGCAGTAGAACACAATAAGCAGTTACTCTCTGAAGGTGTTTTCAGTCTGTTATAGTCTATTCAAGAGCATTTCGACTGCTTCTTATATAGGTCCTAATTTAGAAGTAACTCTAGCCATTTGAAATTTGTAGGCACTTGGACTTTCCTTTTGTCTATCGGGCTACTCTGTCCCTGTACCAATCTTATAGAAAGTATCAGACTTGGGAAGCAGAACTCTTCTGGCTTCGGCAGGATTAGATGTTGTGGTCGTGAATTTTAAACTTTTTTTTAGGTGCTTGATGCTACTTGGTTGTAGTGGATGGTAGCACCTGAATGCTGCTGTAATCTGACTCTACTTAGCTGCAGGGACTTCTCTTTCTGGAAGTGTGATTTGCAAAGCAGTTGTTTAAAGGTTTCAGTGTAGCTTGTGGGAAGATACAATTATGAATAGAAAAGAGGAGGAAATCTTCCAAAATGTTAGTGTTTCTATGTGAACATCTGCCAGCACTTCCTAGCCAACAGCAGATATTACATCAATATATATGGAAAAAGAGAATTATGGAAAAGAGAATTATTTTTCTGGTCACAGCAGCAGAACAGAAGTCTATCTACACCACAAACTACTTTGACTGTTTACATAAGTCAGTGAAATTTTCAATACCTTTGTTTTCCCTTTGTAAAATAGGGATGATGCTAAAGGTAAAGCCCAAATCAGATGGGTGGGTTGAAGTGGGATTCATGTAATTGAAAAAGGCTTCTGGAGGAGTACCAGTTGTCCTTGTAATTCTTGCTTTGTAAATATACTACATTAATATAATTTGAGATCAGTGGAGATGAAAATCAATGTAGCTGTTCTCTCTCCTATGCAAGTATGAAAATCATATTACTGCAAGAGCACTTGTTGCATATGTAACTGCAGGGAAATTTGACAAGACAAAACCACAACAGAGGCCAGAGGGTGCTGAAGGTTTTGGATGGGTCAGACATATCTGACTTAAGTCTGTGCTCAGGAAACTTATTGTGAAGAACATGCAAGGTCCCAATGAAGCCAGGTATTTCAACCTGCAATAAAGAATGGTGTTCTGAGGCGTGAGACTCTAAGGGCTGCAAGAGTAACTTGGTCTCCTCTGGCATTCCAACGTAGTAACTTTGACACACTTTCTCCTCTCTTCAGACTCTATTATATATATTTTATAGATATATTTTGATAGTCTTTCTGGATCTTACTTGCTGTTGTGAGCCAATACTACACATCAAATTATCTCCGTCCGAAGAGTGTGTGTGTGTAGTAATGGAAACATTTTCCAGCTGCCTTCAGCAACAGTGGAGAATGGCTGTAAATCAAGCAATTAGATGCCATATGTAAGGGAAGTTTGTGCCCATAAAAAGGTGTATATACTGCTAAAAGTGGAGGCTAAAGAGTAGACAGAAGGATGCAGTCAGATGTTTACAAGTACAGGACCGTGCATTTAAGGAAAAGATAAAAGGAACATGGCAGTTGTGAAAATGTGAGAGCTTGTGTGTCTGCATGCAGAACTTGGAACTGATTCAGAGGATAAGCTCTTTCTTTGCCAGTTAGGATATGTAACTCCTAATGTGGTTATAAATAATACTTCGATATTTCTAATGAGGTGGGAGAGTTCTCGAGGCAAGATATGGTGCATTCTGATGGGGAACAAGATGTGCTATAGACCACCAAAGAAATGATTTTGTCTGTCAGTGGGATGTGTGAAAGGACTCAGCACTACTGTTATTTGAATTGAGGCTTGCTGACACAAACTGCTGGTAGTAAAAGAACCCCTAAAATAGACCTCTTGGTGTAAATTAATAACATATTGCTGCGTGATTGGATTGTTAGCCTGTTATTTTAAAATGCTAGCAAGACAACATTGCTATATATAAGCAATCTTATATCCCTTTGGAAAGATCGTGGGTTTTGACCCATGACATCATCCTTGGACATAACTTTTAGCTTCTTTATTTAGTAAAGCATTAAAACTAGACTTTCTCTCATAGAAATAGGATTTACATTGTCTGTGCTTCACACGTGCTTTTTTTTCCTTGCCACCTGTCACTGGAACTGTGGACAGATGCTTTATCCAGGTTCCAGCTGAGCCTGCTGAAAATATTACTGTTTCCAGCTGCTTGTTGCTGCCTGGAAGCTAGAGGTTACTGTCCCCAGAACTTTTCCAAAGTGAAAGATCATATGAGTGTTCCCATGTCTGCTGATGGCTAAGTCGTCCAGCTTCAGGAGTGAACCTGGCTGACTGCAGCAGTGACATGGATTAAAGTCCTGTAAAATCCCCTTTCTCCAGCTGTACTTGTCTCCCCGAGGAGCAGTAACAGACAGCTGGGGAGAGGATGCTAATGCTACCAACTGGCATGGCTGACTGCAGAGTGAATACCTATCTGCAGGTTTATTTTTCTTTTTTTTTTGTCTTGAAAGCAAGTTGGTTTCTCTCAGAATCGCTGAATCCTCAACATGTGGGGCCTCTAGCATAGAGGCCATCTGTAGATAATTCCTAGAATATTTCATAGAAACAAAGAAAACTCATCACTCCTTAGTTTTTAGAAAGACTGAAATAATTGACTTTAATTTCTTAAGTACTAGTGTTTTTCAAGGTTAGTAGTGTCTTACACAGACTATTTCTGTATGACAGTGCATAGCCAGAGAGATCCAGATTTTGGGTTATCTGGAACAGCTACACTTTCTCCCTTCTGTCTCCATCCCGTTCCTCTGGCACATTGCAAAGTTACCTCTGCACCTGTGGGAACATTAACCATTGTGGTATGGTACTGCTAGGGGAGCTGGGCTGGAGGTTGGACACCCCCAAAGAGATGGGCTACTTCTGCTAGGATCTGCAGAGCAGGAACTGCTGCTGCGAGGCATCCCCTTGCTCCAGAACAGCTGACTGGTCAATATCCTTTTCCTCCTGTTAGCAGTGGTAGCAAGAAGAGGGGTTTGGGAAGTGTGTGTTGCTTGAAGAGCCTGCCCCCCCCCCCCCCCCCCCCCCCCCCCAAAAAAGTAGGAGGTAGTAGGTGAGAATCCTATATCCAGTTTCCATCCTGAACTGTGCTGAGTTACCATGCATGGAGAACTGGGATGGACCCACTGTGTAACCATATGCTGCTGAACAGTCGTGAATATACCTATTATTGGAGATGGTGTTGCCTGCTAACTACCACCGTACTGCCTTATCTGTAAAATAGGGGAAAAAGTTGCTGAAAGGAAAAACAAACTTCAGTGCTGTGGACTTGTGATTGATGCTTGTAATGGTGCAGCAAAGGGTAGAGCTGGGAAATGTAAAGTGAATGAAGACCTAATATACTGGAGATCTGAAGAAAAATCAAGTTTCCAGAGAAGGAAAGCTCCTAACCCCTGTATGTAGTTATTATTGCATAGCTGATACAAAATAACATTAAGGAATGACAGAAAACTTGGCCTGTAGCACTTGGGGGTTGTAACTGTCTTAATGCTGAGAATTTAAAATAAATAATGTTACTGAGTATGTATTAGGCATATAAAGGATCACAAAGGTATAAATGCAGAGCAATAAAATTGTTTTAAGTATCACTCAAAAAATTATGTCACTCTTCATCACAAGAGAAGGTATTTTACGCAAAACTTTCCTTTTTGTCTTATTTGTTGTTTTTCTAGAGTGGGCTTTTTGAGGGGTGGGAAAGGAAATAAGCAGAAATTAAATATTCCATCATAGCCTTTGAGTTTTTATTTTTTTTGTATTTGCATCTCTCGCCATGTATTTTGATACAGGCTCTTGTCACCTTTCTGCCTATTAAATTCTTAGAGTAAAATTATTGATTTTTTTGGAAGAAGCTACAGTGTGGGGAGAGAAATGATTCTTGCTGGTGTGGGCACCTCACCTGGCCAGATCTCCTTGGTAGAGAGTGCCAAGCAGCGTGGCTTCTGCACTTTTGCCTGGGCTTGGTAGGGCAGCTTATGCTTCCAGCCTCTGCCACTTCATGCTTTGGAGAGAATTAGTTCCTTCATTTGTTAATCCGTAAGGCTGTGACTCCATTTAGAGGAATGTCGTATTTTATTGTGTTCTCCTGGCCTTGACCTGGTGCTTTTCGGAGCCAGGTTGCATCTAATATCTGCAATAAATGGAATCCTCTGGGGCTCTGTTTTCTGTTGATACAATGATGATTCTCTAAACCTTTTTCAATGAGCATTTGGTTGTTCAGGTGAATTCAAATAATGTTTATACAGTCATCATTGCTCAAAATACCAATTAATAACACAGAATTGCATTTGCTCATTCTTACTTTTACAATTGGGCCTCTTCTAAAATATTGCAAGTACAAAACCCTTGCTGAGGCTGATATTTTCTCAGGGCTCAAACTGGTATATTTGTTGGAAAGCTGAAGATAAGTGTGATGTACTACTCTGGGGCATGCGTGTAAGGAAAATACATTAATACGGTGTCAGCGTGGTGATGTGGGACGGAGCCCTGGTTAGTTCTGTGAGAAGTTAGAAGGATGGTCAGAGGAGTGGAGGCCAAGGAAGCCTCTCAATGTCATTGTCTCCATCAGGAGCAGCCCAGTGCAGATGGCTGCTCACCAGAGCCTCACCTGGCAGTGTAGCAGGGGGCAGTGGTCTTGGCTGAAGTTCAAGATGTGATTTTGACAGCAGGGTGGCATCTGTCCTGCATGCTGGAGAGAAGCCAGCACCGGCAGCATTTGTGGTCTGAGACAGGCAGCTAGTGACTCTTCTGGGTACCTGTCAAGTCTGTCTTTCCATATTGTTGAGGGAGGGTTGGTGACATGGGAGAATGAGGTCTTGTCGCTCTTATGTAATCGCTTTTGCTGTGACACCGTTCAGTAGTCAGGAAGCATGGCTGATGGCTAATGTTTTTTTATGGTTTCCTCCCCTGATTGCAGCACAAGTCGTTCTGCAGTGGTGTTTCAGAGTGGACAGCAGAATTTCCTACATAGCCCTTTATCTAGATCAGTCTTATTGTCTGTTTTTCCCCTACTGTTTGCTTCTAAGATCTAGGAAGTGGGTTTCCTATGCTCCACCTCTTGCTTCCATTCTCCCAGTCTGTATCCTCCAGGGCATATGGGTCCCAGAGTGGGAAAATAACTCCAAGAATGGTTAACTTCATTGCTTCCACTGTGCCTTAAGGGGGGCACAGAATTGAGCTCTTAGGTTATTTAAAACCGCTGGATAAGAGCTGAAGATTATATATAGCTGTCATGGAAAAGTGTACTTCCATATGGTGACTGTAAAGTTCTCTGTATTTTGTCCTGCTTGGTCATGTGCCAAGGCACAGATCTGCAGAGCATCTGTATTCTCCCACCTCCCCTGCTAAGGTAGAGCTTAATAGAGGTTGACAAATTATTTTGCACTGCTTTTTTTTCTGCCTCTGTTTTGGCTAAATTCTTCTAATTTTGTCTTGATGTTTAAGAAATGCTAACTTTTCCATCTCAGTGTTGTCCAGAGGTTTCTTCTCTGGAAAATCTGAGAAAAAATATTTTAAGAAAGGCTACTTCAGTCTTTCATTTTTTTGCCTGGTTGTGTTTACCATGATAAATACCCACTATAAATATTCACTGGGGTATTTTGGATACCTGTTACTGAACTTAAACATAATGTGTTTGTTACAAGTTTGTTTCATTTACGTTATGGTCCCATTTAGGGAGTGAATTTCTTTTTTCCTTTTCTTTAAACCGTGTTTGGGTGGAAAAAATGCTGTAGCCATTTTCAACAGGGAAGAATTTTACAGCAAAATCTTCTCATTTGTTAAACAACAATTTTCTCACTTTTCCTTTTTGAGGCATGTTTGTTTTGGGGGAGGTATGAATCCTGATGACTTCAGAGTGAAATGAGAGCTTAGAAAATTGACTTTTGTGTTGAGCTGTCTTGGGAGATGGTACTGAGCTGGGTGCTGCTGCAAGGTGCTAAAGTAATGGGCATGGACAAGCAGACAGAAAACGGTATTCAAAAGAACTTTAACAATTTAACATACTTGCATCAGCAACAACATCACTATGATAGACTGTAATGTTTCCAAAGGAGCCATTATAATCAATATTTATAGCAATCCATAACTGAAAACTTCTGGTGGAATTTGAGTGGCAATTTCCCTATCTAAAAATGTGGAGAGTATAAGAAAAAGACCTCCAGTTATAACGTTGTTCTGTTAGACAGAGCAAAGCTTATGCAGTTTCCCCAACATAAGTGCTTGAAGTATAATTGGACAATGGTAACATCCATACTGTTTATCCTATCAAGAAAAGACATGTGCCAGCCTTGACTCCATGGCTGGAAGCCTACTGATGTCTAAATACAGTTGCATAATGCTCTAGGAAGGTTCCAAAGGAACTGTTGTGGTTTTGAGGCTGATAATCTGGAGTTTAACTCCCTAAAGATGTATTTCCATATTAGGCCATGGCTATTCCAAAGGCACTCTGAAGATTTCCTGTGACACTGGCTAATGTCCCTTGAACTTGGGACCGTCCCAGGTTTGCTTAGCACCAATTTAGGGAGTGGGGTAGACCTGAGGAAAACCTTGTGTACCCCGGTCAGTGATGCTCTTTTTAAGAATCCCTGCATACACTGTTAGTGTTTGAGGCATAAGCAGAGTATACAGGAGAGATCTGGGAGCTTGAATTTTTTTTGACTGAGATTGGGTTGTTGCTTTCAGTCTGGGCTTCCCCATTTCAGAAAAATACCAATGAATTGCAGGGAGCGAAGAGAACAGCGAACCTGATTATACAGTAAAAAGGACTGGCTTAGTAAGACAGCCTTTGAAAGAACTTGAGTATGTACAGCTTGTCCAAGCAAATACAAAAGTGTTGTACAATAAGTGTCTAGTATTATAAGATTCTTAAAGGTTTAAAATGAAGGAATTATTTAGTATTCAAAGAGCTAGAGGTAAGAGTAATGTAATGATATTATAAATGGAGAGGATTTAAGATAAAAACATTCCCAGTGAACTAGTTCAGATTGTGGAATAGCTACTAAAAGGAAGTAGTGGAAATCTCCAGGCTTTTGATATTGTAGAAGATGGCATATTAACTGACTGTCACACAATGACTACAACATAGCTAATATTTCCTAGGTTTTTATTTCATACTAAGGATGGGGTGGATGACCCTGTAAGTCTTTCTATACTCTGGAAATCTGGAATGTTGGTGGAATTATTTTAGTATAGGTAGAGATTTTCAAAGACACAAAGGGGCATTGAACACCTAATGCTCATTAAAATCAAACTGGTGCCTTTGCATTCTCCCTAAAACTGTTCTTTGATGCATTTAAGTATATTTTTAATTCTCAGTTAAAGCAGGCTTGCAAGAATAAGCAAATAAGGGTTTGGAAGCATTTCTAATTTTAACTCATCCAAGCTTATAAATTGGGCATGTGTTTAAAACCTGTAGCCGATTCACCAAGGCTAACAGACACATCCATAGAAACAGGGAATCCATTAACTGACAAAATAAATTTTCTTGCAGGAGAATCTGAAATTAGGTCCTCAGTTTCCTTGGGATCTCTGGAAACTAACTTGAGTCCCCCATATATTTTTCTGTCCATCAGCCCTGCTTATATCTGAGCTGTGCATATGGTATTCATTGGTATCCTTTCACTTTATGTTCCTGATTCAAAATTCTTCTAACCTTTTCTTCCCCTGTTGTTAAAACATATATCAAGTGAGTAGAGATTTTTCTGAGAATGCAGGTGTGGCTGGGTGGCTTGGGTGTCCCTCCTCTCCCCGCAGTTGTGTTCCCTCTGGTATTCTACCTTGTTTTGTCTGGCACTTGAATTCTTTTCTGTTTGTTGCTATTTGCTCAGCCTGCTATCAGAGACCTGTGGCTAACAGAGTTGCTGGCTATGTCTAGCACGCTTCAGGTGTAATTTTTTCCAGTGGTGGCCTGCTTCCCCTGCCTTGCTGTGCTGCTTTTGCTCTTGAAGGCTAAGGTTTTCTGGATGTCTCAAAGCTGATGACTGTTGACCATTCTTTTGTGTCGGAAGCTAATCTTTCATTCAGACCACATCACTCTGGTCATCTGGGATATTAAGATGAATCGAATTAATGCTTAAGCTCACCATTGTGTTGTATGAAAATAAATTTGCCTGAACACTTAGTTTTGGTGTGCTGAAGGCAATTAATGCTAAGATGGGTACAAAAACAACTATGCCCTAGAAAGCCAGAGGTGTAGGAAAGCTAGAATGAGAGATGCCAACCATTGCAAGGAGGGAGAAAGAGATTCTTAATGGGGGGAAAAAAGCTAAACCCTCTAAGGCATCCACAAATGATTAGAGTTGGGATAGATGATCCTAACAAGTCCCTTCCAATGTAAATGATTCTATGAAACAGACTGCAGGTGTTAGGTCCTCAGCAGCAGCATACAAGTCACAGGGAAAGGACCTTTTAAGAGAATTTTCTTTTGGAGGTCATGAGTAGGTGTTACTGACTCTTGCCGTGAGAACCAAGTGAGTAAGAGATGTGGTCTATTGCTCGGAAGATAAGGGAGTATCTACACCCAGCATGATCCTAATCTAAGAGGTGCCATGGTGGGTGCTGGTCTTCTGTGATCTGTCATCGTACGACCCAATTCACTGCTGGAATAAGGTATATTTGAGAAGCCTGAATTGTGTCGACCTTCTTATAGAAGGATAGTTCATGTAATCCAGCTTGATCTACACTTAAGCCACGCAAGCAGATTATGCTATTATTCCTGTTAAGTTTGTACTTTATTGTTTTTATTTGAATGGACTTTGTTTATCTTGGTAGCCTGCTTTTCCATTTGGAAAAGGTTGACCACACCGCTTCCTGCTCTTGTCTTCCCCTTCACTACGACTTGCATAACTTTTAAAATCCCAACTGTGCTGTACAAGTAGGGACTAGAAATAAATTCAGTCTTTTAGTAGGTCTCATGTGTGCCATGCCCTTATTACAGTACCAATAGGGCTGGAAGGCGATGCATTATTTTTCTTGTGCTCTTCAGTCTGAGTCCCAGTGTTAACAATATTTCTTGGTGTGATATTTTTGTTTGTTGTTAGGTCAGTTTGACACAAAATGCTTGTATGACAGCATGCAGCCAAGCATATCTAGGTGAATATGCCACAGATGGCAGCAGCAAGGAGAACAAGGTAGACTTGATTTTCTCCACAGGTTTCAAGGTGTTCTCAAAGCAGAGTCTAGAAAACTGCTTTGTGCTTAAAGGGGTGTAAGCATGTGCATGTATATGTACACATGTATATTTATAAAGATACAGTAGCTGCAACCTTTTAAATGTAGCTGGAACTTATCTTGAAATGAAGAAACAGACATAAATACCACTCTATGCTACCTCTGTGTCCTTGTTCAAACACAATAGGTTTTATAGTGGTATTAGCCATGAAAAACTGAAACATCATTTAAAGTAGCAGCACTTGATACTACCTATGAGGGAGTGAATACAAAGTTTTCAGAATTTAAAAGAGGAATTGAGAATAATGTTGGAATATAGACTAGAGAAAGCTAGTAATCAGAAAAGCTATTGCATTGTATAATTGATAACCTGGAACCTATCAATCACCAGAAAGTGTTACAATAATAAATACCTGGGGCAGAACACACTATACAGCATGCACTTTAATTTCCTAGGAGTGTAGTTTCTACAACAAGAACAAAAGTAGTATTTTATCTTTTCACTTTGTGTAATAGATCCCTACTGAGAAGCACCCTCTGTCTTGGTGATAGTACCTTACATGATGACATAGTTACAGTGAAAGGAGTAGTGCTTTTTGTGGGCAAAGAACAGTGGTTTTCTGTATCATGTATGCATTTAAAAATTCCTGATAGTAATTTTGCGTGGTGCTTCCCTGTGTGTTGGTGCACACATTCCTTGTATTCCTTTCAGAAATGGTCAGGAACACATGTTCATTTTCTTAGTTTGGTAGGAGTTGTTTTAGTAGCAATCTAGCAAGATAGGATCTATATTGCTTGTTAAACAAATCAGCTGCTTTAGCCTCCTGTGCTAAGAATAGAGTTCTAATCTGGAGCCCTACATATTTAAAGTTTGGGTTTTCCTACAGTTGGGTTCTATATTCTCTTATTTGAAGGTCTGAAAAAATTTCAGAAGTATGCTATTGTATATACAGTCGGGTGAATGTATTTGTTTACCTCTTAACTTTTGGCCTACTGAGTCCAAAATGAAACTCTTGGTTATGGACTCTACGTATTTTTGGAAGAGCACACTGGACTTGTGGTGGTGTAGCTGGGCTGCTTTACCTTACAGTACATGGCTCCCACTTGTGATCCTGGTGTAGATGCCTTCTTTGCTGAAGGGACCGCAGCCAAAGGGAGGGAGAGATGTCTAAGTGTCCTAGTATTGTGCTTTGGCAAATCAAGCTTGAGACTGAGAGTTGTGATACCTAGTCATGATGCTCAAATAGGTGTTTATAGTGTTGTAAATCTGCCCCTTGTTCTCTCTGTATCTATTTCCCTGTGTTGTATGATCTGCTAACCAAGGAAAGCTACTGTCTATGGCTGTTTGAACTGTGCTGCCGACACAGAGACACACCGTCACTGAAAGGACATTTCCATGGTCTGTAATCCAGGTGGGGAATTATACTGAGCTGCTGCACTGATCATTTGACAGCTTAACTTGAAGCTATTGGATTCTGCTTGTGTAGTAGGTAGTAGAGCTGGAATGAAAGATCTACCTTCTCCATTCAAGGCCTGATTGTTTGTGCCATAAAGAATGATTTCATAGTCCAAATCTCAGGATTGTGTCAGGGTTCTGGCCATGTTTTGAAAGAGCTTTTTAGTATTTTAGTGGCTAGCACCTGAAATTGATTTGTAGACTCTCAGGGATACAAAGGAGACAATTTCAAGAGGGGAAGTCAGTAGCTGGGCTGTGGGAAGGTAAACTTAGCCTTACAGAAAGATATGACTTTCTTTGGTTTATAGAAGCAACCACTACATAATCTGAGGCTTAACCCAGCTACTAGGATAATTGCTCTTGAAGTAGTGTTGTATTGTGTCTTGCAGAATGCTTCTAGACTGATTTCAGTGGTATTATTGTCAATTTACAGTGAATGCATAATATATTACAGATGTAGTTTGCCCCAGACAGCTTTGGATTTGCCAGCTCTTTCCTCAAGAGTCATCCAAGTCAGTGCTGGGAGCTGGCAGAAATGGTTGAGGGCTTGCTACTGCTCAATTATTCTATCATTGGTAGAAGGATTTCCCCCGTTAAGTATGTTCTGTTTTAATTTCTTTTGAATTGTTGACAATTTTTAATGTTCCTTTAGCTTAAAGTTCAAGTTAAACAAGCTTAACAAACCAAGCAAAGATTCCCTGGGGACTTTGACTGTGGAAAGGGAAACATTACAAACAAAGCACTTTGAATGAAATCACGATTACTTATGCAAATACACAAACTACTTGCAATGACAAGCAAGTTAGGTCTTTCATAATGGTTTGGTTATTCCAGATCAGAAACATTGCAACTGTATTCAGCCATATGTGTTCAGGCTCTCGGTACCTTTTCCTGTTCTTGGACCTCAGTGGATTTGTGTTCTCAGTTATGCTGAGGTGACTTTAAACACACAGGTATGTAGCTTGTAGTGACCCAGAATTTTGGCCAGAAGTGGTATGATTAACACTTTTTGAGGATATAAATATGAAGAGCAGCCAATATAATTGGGGTACAAATGTGCATGTTCAGAGACAGGTCCTTCTAGTCTCCTGTGTTGTGACTTGTGGGACTTCGCATATGGTATGAGCTGGAGGAAAGCCCTTGCTGGATGACACGACAAAGTTGTAGCTGACATTCAGAATAGAGAAACCTACAAAGCAGACGCAATTGGAACCTCCCCAAGGGCTGCAAGAACAAACTGTGACATTTTCCCCCTTGTTTTTATTTGATTTAATGATTTGGCTTCAAGTCAGTTCTTGTTTCAATTGTTTAGTTTCAGCTGAAGTGTGGTTTGCCCTCCTCCTTTTCTCCTTCCCACCATTGCAGTTCTTTGTGCGTACATCCTTGTTGAGCTTTCCTTAATGGAAATAAGGGAAGCATGTAGAATTGATGGGCCCTGTGCTGGTATCTAAACTTCAAGGGCAGTTTGTAGAGTATGGCCCCTAAATAATCTGTGGGTATCCCAAAGTCCTGATCATTCAGCTTTGGAGACTTACTAGAGTCCTTTCTCCATATATTCATGAGTTCTTGATCTGGTAAGATCAGGTTGTACCCAGTTTGTAAGGGGCACTTGAGTGCATAAAGGTCTAGATGTAACCTGACTGGATGATTAGAATTTAGTCGCAGTGTTCACTGAGACTTGAATTGGGCAGTGCTACTGGGACATGTAGGTCATACGCACCCTTTGGGAACGGCCCCAGTGGCAGTGCTACAGGGTCAGTGTTTATCCTGTATTTTATCCTGTCTTTTAAACTTGAGGTGCAACTGCAACACCTCCTTCCAGACTTCTGCTGAGCTCCTTCCTACAGTCTTGGAGAAACCATGTCAGGTTCATGTGGGTCTGTAAAACTGTAGCTGCTCCCATTTTGCAGAAATGAATGGGAATTTGAGAAGGGAATGAACAGATGTATAGAAAAAGTAGCTCAATGTTTTATCAACCAGTGTCTTATGTATCACTTCTAATAGAGTTGTGTATATTTAAAACAAAGGGGAAAACTTATCAATCTTCACACTCAAGTATCTAAAGTATAACTTGTCTAGCAGGGTTTTGGCCTAAGAAAGGTTGTTTTATTTCTTCCTGTCTCCAGTTTTTGTTACAGGAATGCAACTCCTGAATTTGAATGCAGCATGCTCCACTTAAAAAACCTTTACCTTGGCAAGGTTGAAAAGATTTTGTCTTTGGATTGGCTTTGTGTGCTGCACCATGTGCTGAGAGCAGCTTAGCCCATGTTGATTACTTAAATAAAAGAACAATATAAAGTAAAGAATCTCATATTGTTGCCTTTTGTAGGCTGTGTGGAAAAAGATTAGCCAAAAATTTTAATCTGGAGAGTGAATATACACTTGTGACACTGATCCCCACTAGTATAGGAAAATGAAGCAAAATTGAGCTAGGCTTATTATATTTTTCAGACTCTTTTTAGCCTGTAGCTCTTTTTTTTTTTTTTTTTTTTTTTTACAAACCACTAGAATTTAATCTGGGTAGTTCAGCAAACCCACAGTCAGATGCAAAATTGATTTATAGATGCTGCTATTAAAAGCTGATTATGTGCACATGAAACAAACTGGAGCTCAATTAATTAGAATGCCTCCTTCAAAGACCATTCTGGAGGAGTTTGATTTATAATTCAGTTCATACTTTGTTTAGCTTCAGATGCACTTCAGAAACTCAAGACCTCATCTTTTGCTAAGAAAAGTTATCCATTGCATTTATTAACTGTTTGTTTTTATTGTGGACTGGAACACACCTGTAATGAATGGCTTGTCCTAAACCATATTTGCATATAGTGCTTTCTCTGTGCCATTTATTATGGTTGTGGTGCTGTGTATGGAAGTTTTTCCTGCCTACTTCCAGTTGCTTTCAACACCTTTTTGGGTTGAAAGGAGCTGGGCTGTTTATAGCTGGATAAGTTGACTGTTAAGAGTCATCATATGTTTGCATGAATTAAGTTATCACCATAAGGATGAGGAGATTGGATTAAAAGCTGGTGGTAGAGCAAAGGGTAGAACTGCCTCTTTCTGCTTTTGAACTTTTGGAGTGACTACTGTTGAGTACTGCCTTGGTTATAGTAATTCTCATCAGCATGACTGAAATGAGTGTCTACACTTGAAATGTTAAGGAAATACTTGTGTGACTTTGCTGCAAAACTGACTACATTGTCTGTGAGAGGGGAAAATGTGTCCTAGTTGAGAGACCTGTTGAAGGTGCTGGGTATAGGTAGCCTCTGAGTTTGTCCTCTGAAGGGTTGAATTCCTGCAGGTCTTATGGTCAGTTGTTTTCTTCACTGGGTTTTCAGATTGCTTTGCAGTGTTAGATCTTGGTTTCTGTGCCTGTGGCCAGCTGATTTCCTCGTAACTAGATGTTGCAGCTGAAGTTTGACCATCACCTACTGTTTGTGTCCTTATAAATTATTCATTGCCAGCCACAGTAGGAATTAATCCTGCTTTCCTCCAGTCTCCTTCCTCCAATCTGTTGTGTGGTTTTCAGTACTTTTTCTAACTTGTGTGTCTCAAGCCACCTGCCTGTGTTACCACATGAGCATTATTATTCCTTCTAAAGGCATTTAGGTGCTATAACCTTTGACTTGAACAAAGTGTGACATGTTTGGATTTTTTTTATGCATTGTCACTTTGAACTTCATTCTTCTATAAATTAAAGATGGAATATTTAACACTATGGGTTTATGGGTTGTCTTGGTGTGGTCAAACTGAACGTGTACAATGTTCTAGAGAAGTAAACCCTATATATAGGTATCATGGCTAGAGACAAATTTTTCATTCAAACTAATAGTTTTCCCTTTTTTTCCATTCCAATATTAAAAGATTTGTGCTGTTGTTTTTGTGAATTAAAAATGTTACAGTACAGGTTTTTTATGTAACTATTGAGAAACCACAAATTATTATCAGAGAGATACCAGTTTGACTTCTCCAAGCTATTATGGAAGAAGTCCAGTTTGAGTGAAGTATTTTCCTTCAGTCTTAAAATGATTACTAGAAGCCACATGTCAAGAATGAGCCTGAATCAGTATTTATTGAGCACAGCTGGTGATCTATCAAGTACCTACCACTAATCTTCAAAGGCAATTGAAATGAGATTTGCACTGTTGCTAGTGTAAAAAGAATGGATCTAATGGATCAAGGACAATTCAGTTGTCTGTTTTTAAGAAATCCATGTAGTACCTGCCCTAAGCAAAGGGTGCTGTGCTTCATCAGTATTAATAATTCAAATGGCTGTGTAGCTTTTTGGTTCAAGTATGAACTGACCTATAAATTGCTGAAACTGAATGGCCATTTGTTTTGACAACTAAATACTCTAGCAGTTAATAAACTTAATTAAGTTAATATATATATAGGCTTCCAGTGTGACCTAACAAGTTTTCGATACTTTTGTTTGTATACAAGAAGGTAGTCTAAGTCCATGATGAATGATTATAGGGTACCCAGATAAGGCTTGATAGATAAAAGGTTGGAAAACTTTTGTTCGATCTAGTGATTGGATAATGATTCACAGGGGTGACAAGAGTAGACTTCAAAAAAGTTTCCTCCCTTGTGGATGTAGAGATAGCTCTGTTTCTGTGCTTAGCACAGCAATGAGTGCTAGGCTGGCTCTGGAGAGCTCTGTGTGATGGCAAGGGTTTATTTACTTGCTAAAGCACAGGCTGTCTGTAGTGCAGTGATTGCATCCCAATAACTCCAGTTAGAATAAAAGTGCATGTAGAAGGGAGATACCATTTCTGTGACTGGAACTGGCCTTATATGATAGTAGGTGGTGTTATATATATATATATATATACTTTTTCATCTGTTACTAATGAGACTATCATAGGAATTTGATAGAAATTAATATTTCTTTCCACTTGAAAGTTTGTGGGGGTTTATTTCTGTTCAGTAAGCATAGTCTCTGTGGGCTATTTTCCACTTCCAGCACAGAGCATTTATGATTTCCACTGGTAGGGTGTGATAGTAGTTAGAGGCAGTCTGGCATCTTCCAGCATTCAGAGGTGCACAGGGAAAATCTGGATTCTTGGAAAAAGGTACTTCTGCATTCCTCATCTTTCTTCCTACTAACATTTTATTGTCTTGAGGGAAACCTGAGAAATCTGTCTGTAATAATGGAAACAGAACAAGGACAACTAGGAAATTTTCTGCAATTCTGTTATTTCCTACAATTCTGACATGATTTTCTTATCTTGTTTGACTTCTTCTGTACAAATCTATTCCTGTCTTGTTCTGCTGCCACATTAAACCGTATTGTTTGTCCAACTCCAGTGTACATCCATGGAAATTAACAGTATCTGTTCAGTACCTTGGTGCCTCTATAGATTCCTGTCTGCTTACTCTAAATCAGAGTGAGTTTGAAGGAACCAGACACAGGAGCTGTTGGATGAAGGACGTGTGCAGCTTCTTCACTATTGCATTCACATAAACGTGTGCGTTATCGGCCCTGTATAAATGGCAGGGAGCTGAGAAATGATGTAGAAATAGTCTTCATAGTCCTTTTTCTCCACCATTCCTTTTCTTTCTGGCAGCTCCTGGAGTATTTCAGTTGAGGGGAAATCAGCCTGAATTAGCGTGGCTGAAAAAGTATAGGATGTTCATGTTGTGTACTCCATAGCCTTGGTTTCTATAACCTCGTCTACTGAAGTTGAAGTGAAATATCTCTACCAAGCAAGTTTAAAAGAAATATAAAAGGTTGATGGAGGGATAAGAGTGTCACAAAGGAGTAACAATTAAGAGATGAGCATGATTTCCCATGTTCCAGTGATCTTGGCTTGCTCTGGGTTTTGTTCTCCCACTTTTATTTAAAGTTGCACTGCTCGTGCTGACTGAAGCTTCTGAGGTGGCAAGCCCTTCAGGCAGGGGAGCTCTGCCCCTCAAGGCAGATGCTTTTGAGTATACACACAAATACAGTTTGGTACCTCATCAGATATTCTGTTGCTAATCAAATGAGATTTCAGTGTAAACACATAATGTGTTTGTGGGCCCAAAAGGAGACTCTCTAAATGCTCCAATGATAATGAACCTGCAGCAGAAAAGAATGTTGGCTGAGCTTTCTGTGATGAGAAACCCAGCTCCCTACCATGGCAAATGGGGTTGGAGGATGTGTTTTGCATCTTGGAATCAGACTCTGTAGGCTTTTAAGTTGCTTCTACATTTGTATTTTCCTGTGTTGTTCTGCATCTTGGTAGGAAAACTGCTGCTGAGAACTGCAGTGTGTTAGGATCCTGTGATCGTGACTAGAGAGTGTTCCTTGCGTGTCCTTCCTCTACTCTGTCCCTTGGGAGTAGATTGTTTATATTGCTAGAAATTGTTAATGCAGTTAAACTATCTTCCAGCATGCAAACCTATGTCATTCCAGTCTGTTAGTGTCCCTTGGCTAAAAATGAACACTTTGATGTAATTGCATTTGAGTTGCCTTATGATTTATTAACAATTGCATTAAAATACCATGGGTGACTGCTACAGTAAGAGTTACGCAATCTGCTATAAAAAAGATATAAAGTATCATGAAAAGCTTTAAAATATAATTTTTTTTCTTTTTGGATTCTCCTTTGTAAAAAAAAAAAAAAACAACCCCAAATTCAGTCTGGTGTGACACTGTGCAGGAACTTGGTTCAGGGTTGTACAAGTTGTATTTCTTAGATTGGGGTGTTTTTAATATGATTAGAAACCATAATGAACTGTTTGCTGGTAATAGAGTAGCATTTTATACTAAAGCTGAAAGAATAAACTCGTTTTTCTGAAAAGCAGTGTAAGCTTACTTGAGAGCTCAGCTTTGGTGCTGCCAAAAGAAAACCACTGTTTCTGTTGTAGTTAGCTCTCTGAAGCTGTTGCTGTCCCTGAGTTAAAGTAGGATGGTCAAATTGCAGTAAGAAGCTTGTGAATTGATTTGGTTCTTACACAGTTGATTACACAAGCTAATGAATTGATTTTGTGCATTAAAATATATACGTTAATTTTATCTAGTATGTATTATGGAAAACCCTGGGAACTGTTTTTCTAGCATTTGACATCTTATTTTTTAAATTGTCTCTTGAGGGCTTAAGGTTGGGCCTTTTTGTTTTCTATGGATGTTTCATGCAAATTCAGCAGAAACATTGCTTCGGTCTTAGTTGTGTGTGGGTTTTTAAAAGCAAAATCTTTAATGTGTTTGTGCAATTACTCTTACAAATGCTTATGACGTGCAAGAAGTGGTAGCAACATACTGCACAATTAGTGATTAATTAGCGATGATATATTATGTTTTGAAAGACGGTGAATTTTTAAGTTAATTTATAACTGTTACTTAAAGCTGAGTAAATTGTCCCTAAAGAAATGCAGCTCATTGTGTTTTGTTTTCTTTTTGTTAAATTAATTGTACATAGCTATTAAGCACAATATTTTCATAGAAGTCATAAAAGTTGCTCAAATCACGCTTCAATTTAGACTCATCCAGTTATTAAGCCCATGTTTTGGATGGAATGTTAAAGGTACTGTCTGGCCTTCCATGGAGAAAGTAAGAGTTATGACCCTGTCTTAAAAACAAAACAACCCTTGTTTCCTACAGAATAGAATGGGTGTCCTAGAAAATGTGTTCTTTCATTGAAATGGCTCCTGTTGAATGTAAAAGCTGGTGTTTAAAAAACTTGGTCCCTGTTTTTGCCTGCTGGTTCAGCTGTGTTCCTCAGAAGCAGCTTGTGATATTCTAAACTCCTTGAGTTGAGGATGTAAAGTAAAATAAGATTTTTATACTGAGTGTTTTTCTGTTATGGTCTTTTTTAGATACATCAAGAAATGTAAAGGCATCTCCAGAAACAGCTGAAATCTTTTTTCAGAAGTTAAGAAATAAAAATGAATTTACAATCCTGGTGACCTTAAAACAAGCCCATTTGAATTCAGGGGTTATTCTCTCTATACATCACTTAGATCACAGGTAAGTACTGCTACCTGTATGCTAGTTGAGGAACATAGATGTACTTATGCAGTCAAAATTTGAACATAAATTATAGCAAAATTGTTGTGTAGCAGGTCATTTGCAAATATTTATAGTGTTTGGGTAGGCATATTGTGCAGTTTCATAAAATATCACAAGTACAAATCAGCCAAGGGAAAGTGGAACAGCTGTTACTCTTTAAATGTCTCCTGCCACGAAGGGCGTGAGAAGCCAGTTCTCTCCTGTTGTTCAATAACCATAAGGACCAGATGCTCAGCTGGTGTAAAACTGTCGTATCGGTGTAGCTACACTCACAAAGCCTGGACCTGTACATCCACCGCTTCATCAGTTGTTTTCTAACACTGCAAGCAATTTAAAAAGCAAAACAGTCCTTCAATTATGGGTTTACACCTCCCATGAATGGCAGAGCACTTTAAGGCTGACAACATTTTGAGTAAAGTAAACGCTACAGAGCATTAAAGATTATTTCTTTGATAGGGTAACGACTGCTAGAGAAATAAGATATTATATATCTGTCTGAGTAATGGCTATTAAAGATAACCACCCTATGATTCTGTGACAGAATAAAAAGGAGTTTTAAAATGTGTACTTTTTAAACAGTCATTAGCAGTAGCAACAGATGATCTTTGCTGTAGGCTCATAGCCTTTTATTTTCCTGTGTACAATCCCATAATTCTTTCTTGGTAGTCCTACTACAAAATAGAAGAAAAAAAAGGTAGAGCGTTGCTTAGGCAAAGAAAAATATCTTTATTTTCATGAGAGCACAGGTTTTCATTAGCAGGCATGGTGTCTGTCTTGTTCTGGAAGATGATCCAATTCTACTTTTAGTCTGTTTCCTAGAAGCTCTATCTTCTGCAATTCACATCTATTAAAAAAAACCAAACCCCAAACCCAACAAAACAACCCAACAAAAAACAAACAAAACAACCCCCCCAAAGCTATAAAATCTGAACAGACAAAAAACAAGAGGAAAAAGGAAAACATTCCCAGGAATTGCTATACCAAATTCATAAAAGCATCTTTAAATGTTGCAAGGGGGTGGTTGAATGTGCCTCCCTGATGATGTTTACTTATGCTATATCATAGAAGAGCTAGGAGGCTTTGTTAAACTGCTACCTACTTCTCTTCTGCAGGAGTGAGATGTGCAAAGGACAGAACTTGGGCAGCTGCGATTATTGACTTTCGAACCATATGTGCAAATCATCCCAGATGGAAAAGTTTATTCTGTCTCAAATGGTTTGCGGGGCCAGCTGTGCCCTGACAAATCTTGTTCCTACATTTGTAGGAAGAACATGGATTGGTTGGACTACTGATAGGGCTAATTCAACTGTATTTGAAATTTAAAAATCAGACTGGAAAAGAAAGTAACTATAGCCTTCCTGATAGGAGTCGGGGTTTGCTAGAAAACCTTTCCTGGCCTCAGAAGAGGCATGAAGAAAGAAATATGCTGTAGAAGATTGAAAAAACAAATGAACCAAACCAAACCCCAACCAACCAACTCCCTCCCCCCCACCCCAAACCCAAATATGCCCCCCCCCCAACCCATACTAGTAGAGCAAAGCTTGACAGACATTAACTTGGAGTGGCCAACTAATAGAACACGCTGCCAATTGGTGAACATAGTGATAAGAACTGTAAAAAATACCCAATGAACTTCTGTGAAATTGCTGCAGAAGAGTTTGAGATATTGTTTGGGAAAATAAATGAAGTGAATAAGGCTGGGCATTAGACCTGCTATTGGTCTTATGGGACCAAGGATGGATTAAATTGATTCTATCCAGCCATAGCAAAGAAAAGGGAAAGGTTAGAGCAGTGCTCGTGTCTAGGTCACATGCCTGTGCAAACATAATGGTGATTATCACATTTCAATATGGTTCATCAATGTATCTACCTATGCCCACATAAAATACAGTTGCAAAAAGGCTGTAAAAACAGGATCCTGAAAATCCTATTGCTTTACATTGGTATCAGGATGGGTTATTAAAATTTTAACAACATATTGGTAAGTTTTATATTTCCTCAAGAAATTTCTCTCATACTTTAAATATTTGCAGATTCTGTTTTTACATTTTCACCAACTTCTGTTTATCTGCATGTTGAAATCTGAACTAATGCAATGCAAAACATTTGTCAAGGTTTCTAGCTGAAATCGGGAGGTCTGCGTTATGTGTGTAGGTATTTTGGGATGTAGGGTGCATAACTTACTGGAGTTGCTAATTTTTTTTTAGGCCTTTTCTTGTAACTGTGGAAACTTTTTAGTACTCTTTATTCTAATGTTCAAGGTATGAAAAATGAAGGTAACTTGCAGTCCATGCCTTGCTGAAAGAAACCATTTTAGCTGATGTGACTCCTTGATCTTACTGTGTTCTCCTAAGTGGAACCTAATGTTTATAACTTTTCTATAGGGTTGTATGCTTTGTGGTTTTGGGGTCTACTTGTAAGCCTTTGGTTAATAGGAAGGAAAAAAGCCTGCTAGGTTATTTAGGGAAACTGAGTCAGTCATCAGGTCAGCCTTGGATAAAGCAACTACAATTTGCTTGTGAATATTTAATCACTTTAATTTCGATGTTAGTAGGTAATCCATCTAAAAAGAAACTTGAATTTGTTTTAAAAATATGCTTGATCTGATCACCTTACAGTCAGGGAAAATCTTTATCTTGAGCAGGTATAAAATCAGTTTCAGCAAACATGGCTAGAAAGAACTTGCCTATTAAATTAAATATGCCTTTAAGCTTTTAATAAATTTGTTTTGGTCTATTCTGTGCTAGGTTGTACAGGTAGATGCCTGTGTGCTGTAGTCGTGTTTATTCAATATACTTGTCCTAAAATGAGGTCTAACTTAACCTAATTCCAGTAGCATTTACAGCTATCATAGAATGGTCTGGGTTGGAAGGAACTGTAAAGTTCATCCAGTTCCAACCACCCTGCTATGGGCAGTGGCACTTTCCACTAGGTCAGGTTTCTCAAAGCGCCATCCAAGCTGGTGCTGAACACCTTCAGGGATAGGGCGTCCACAACTTCTCTGGACAACTTGTTCCAGTGCTTCACCACCCTCACTGTAAAAACTGTCTTCCTAATATCTAATCTAAATCTCACCTCTTTCAGCTTGAAACAGTTAGCCCTCTTCCTATTACTACACACCTTGATGATAAAGAGCTCCTCCTTGGCTTTTCTGTAGGCCCCCTTTTAAGTACTGGAAGACTGCTATTAGGTCTTCCTGGAGCCGCCTTTTCTCCAGGCTGGACCAGCCCAACTGTCTCAGCCTGTGCTCATAGAGGAAGTGCTCCAGCCCTCTCATCTTTGTGATGCTCCCCTGGACTTGCTCTAGCAGATCCATGTTCTTCCTGTGCTGAGAACTCCAGAATTGAATGCAGTGCTCCAGGTCTCATGAGGGCAGAATGGAGGAGGAGAATCATAGAATTGTAGAATGGTTTGGGTTGGAAGGGACCTTAAGGATCACCCAGTTCCAACCCCCTGCTATGGGCAGGGACACCTCCCACCAGACCAGGCTGCTCAAGACCTCATCCAGGGAGGGGGCATCTGCAACTTCCCTGGGCACCCTGTGCCAGTGTCTCACTAATCTCATTGTGAAGAATTTCTTCCTAATGTCTAATCTAAATCTTCCCCCTTCCAGTTTAAAGCTGTTCCTCCTCCTTCAATCCCTACTGCTTGTGTAAAAAGTCCCTCCCTGGCTTTCCTGTAGCCCCTTCAGGTACTGGAAGGGTGCTATGAGGTCTCCCGGAACCTTCTGTTCTCCAGGCTGAACAATCCCAACTCTCTCTGCCTGTCCTTACAGCAGAGGTACTCTAGCCCTTTGATCCTCTTCATAGCCCTCCTCTGGACCTGTTCCAACAGTGTCATATCCTTATGTTGGGATTCCAGAACTGGACACAATACTCCAGGTGGGGTCTCACAAGAGCGGAATAGAGGGGGAGAATTGCCTCCTTTGACCTGCTGGCAAAGCTGCTTTTGATGCAGCCCAGGACATGGTTGGCCTTCTGGGCTATGAGTGCATGTTGCTGGCTCATGTCAAGCTTCTCATCCATCAGCACCTCCAAAGCCTTTCTCTACAGGGATGCTTTCAATCACATCGTTCTCCATCCTTTGATACCAGGGGTTGTCCTGACCCAGGTGTAGGACCTTGCACTTGGCCTTGCTGAAACTTGAGGTTCACACAGGCCCACTTCTCCAGCTTGTCCAGGTCCCTCTGGATGACATCCCATTCTTCTGGTGTGACAACTGCCCCACTCAGTTTGGCGATATCTGCAAATTGGTGAGGGTGCACTTGATCCTGCTGTCTGCATCATCAATGAAGATATTAAACAGCACTGGTCCCACTATGAACCCCTGAGCCCCCCTGCTGGCCACACTTCTTTTGATGAAGCCTAGGATATGGTTGGCTTTCTGGGCTGCAAGCACACCTTGCTGGATCATGTTGAACTTCTCAACCACCCCCAATCCCAAGTCCTTCTCTTCAGGGTGGTTCTCAGTCTGTTCTCTGCCCAGCCTGTATTTGCACTTGTGGTTGCCCATCTCAGGTACAGGACCTTGCACCTGGCCTTGTTGAGCTTCAGGAGGTTTGCACAGACCCATCTCTCAAGCCTGTCAAGGTCCTTCTCTCCAGTGTGTTGTCATGTACCACATAGCTTGGTGTCATCAGCCAACTTGCTGAGGGTGCCCTCAATCCCGCTGTCCATGTCTGTGACAAAGATGTTGAACACTGGTCCCAATATCAGCCCCTGTGAAACACTGCTTGTCCTCAGTCTCCACTTGGACATTGAGATGTTGGCCACAGCTCTTTGAGTGCAACCATCTGCTAATTCCTTATCCACTAAGTGGTCCACTTGTCAAATCCATGTCTCTCCAATTTAGAGGCAAATGTTGTATATTTTATTTTAGAGATTTCATAACAATTCATGGTTCAAGTGTAGAAGTTTCGAAGCTACAATAAAATAAATATGTTTAAACAAAGTGGAAAAAAATGTTTATTCAGTGGCTTGGGAAATATTTTGTGTTTTTGAAAACAAATCAGTAAACACCCTCTCTTTGCCTAGGTCTAGGGACTTTGGTGCAAATATGCTAATTTTAGCAATTGAAGATATTTTCTAAATTGCAGTTATTTTTAATTTTACGATTTTCTTTGAAACTGTACAGTTAAAATGGTTTACATGATTTGGAGTTTACTAATTATGCGTTGTCTAGTTTTATGGGGGTTGTTTTTTGTTCTGTTTTACTGGTTTCCTTTTTGAGGAACATGAAAAATGAATGCATTCACTGAGATGCGGTCGTTGATCTGTTTGAGACTGAGTCTCAAGAAGTTGACAGGACTGCTCTCCCAAAGTTTCCTCTCTAATGTCATGTGGTGGATTCTGTCCCTGTACTATCAAATATGTGGAGGACTTCTGCATCTAAATCTGAGGCTTGAGCATTCACTGCGGCTGGGCTGTTGCTGTCATCACAAAAAGTAGCTTCTGAAAAGGTTATACGTAGATATAGTCATCTTTCTAATCTGTTAAATGCCTTTACTTTTCTTTTCCTAGTTGAATATCAAAGCTGTCTTCCCCTTTTATAACGACTGTGGTTTTCTTTAGTATTTATTTAGTATTTATTCTAAAACCAATGTTGATGTGTAAGAGTCTGAAAGGATACCTGTAACTATCCCTTTCTACTTTGCTCGTATTCTTCCACAGTGATTGCTTTTTTATTTTCCCCTCACTGACTAAAGCAGCTGAGGAGTTCAGGCAGTGGTCATTTTGGGTACAGCTTGGTAGTGATATGTTCAAGAAAACTCTTGTGTCAGGGAATCTGAATTGCACATCAGTAATGGTTCAGATGAGTTTCAGGCAGCTGAAGACATTTCTGGGCAAATTAATATATGGTGTATGTATGCAAAATAGTCATTACAAATGTGCTCTCAACTTGAGAGCATCACCTTGACCACATAGTGCCCTGCCTAAAATAAGTCATACTTTGCAGTAAATATTTTGAATGATGTTAATGAAGTCCTGTCTTAAGTGTGAGCAAGAACACTGTTAAGCACCGATTGCTGTGTGATTACTCTCAGCCTTCAGTTTAAACTGTATTATCCTCCTCATTTCACTCTGAATTTGTCTCAGCTGCTTCTTGATGGAAGAATCAGCAAAGAAGATTTTAATCTGCGATGGGATTGTAATATATGTTAGGTCTCACTATTCCATCATATATTTTCATTTAATTGGCAACAGTGGAGTGGTATAATAAAGCTTTTCCTCCGTTCATGGTTAGATGGCTTTATTCAATTCATGTTATATTCATATCTCCTGAGATACTGCATATTAAGGCCCTTAAAGGATGAAATCACAGGATTGTAGTTTAACCATTCTTTCCTTCAGTTAATGCTCTTTCTATCCTGAAACACAGCATCAAAATCCATAGAATATTATAGACAGGCATTTTCTACACTTAATTGTGTATCACTACTAATTTATTCAATTTCTACCTTGTTTAGTATTTGGTTTTGCCTTAACTGTCTGCTGTCAAATGGTCTGTACTGTATGGCAGTTTCAGACCTCTTTTGGTGTCTAGGAGGAAATCATCTGTGACAGTTTCTCTCTTACAGATTTAGATGTGCAAGGAGATAAGTTGCCAGAGGTGAACTCGTGATGCGTGATTTTTTTTTTCTATCATTTGACCATTGTACTAAAATAGTGGTGGAACTGTATGTTCCCTGCTCTTGATGTATGAGTGTCTATTTCTCGACTGCAGTATGAAGTCTCCTCTCCAACACCACAAGATCTGCTGCAAGCACACTGCACCGGGATAAACTTATAATATTCACTACTTAAACCAATACGGTAGATTTATGTTGGTTTTGAGAGGTGCTGCTGTCCTCATCAGTAAGTTGCAGAGCAGATGTTACCTAAGAATAACATGGGGTTCACTTTCATTAAAGCTGTATGTGGTTGTCCCCTGTGCCAAAAGTAGTAGTAGCTTATTTCTACTTTTTAAACCACTCCATGCTGTTCTTTGTTGGAAGAGTGGAGAGTTGTAGTGTTCTGCATTTTATTTTTTTGGTAGTAAATTGTAGTTGCCATCTCTTACTATTCTGACAATAATTTTGAACCCTCTTAAATTTGTTCGTATCAATTGCTTTTGAATTGACTTCCTCTAGCAGTTTAAATTTTCTCTGGTGTCAGCTGCCTCTTCTTTCGATGCAATTTGCATGTTTCATTACAGGTGTCAAGGGGTTTTTTTACATTCATGAACTGCTTTTCTACTTGAAAAGATTATTTGGGATAATGTTTATGTTGGTTTGGGAGATTAACTTCTGTCCACCAATATGTGGTTGGATGGAAATATTTGTAAAGCAGCAGTTGTGTTATGCTATATTGATGTCTTTATAACATCGGGAATGACCTGTTTCTTTTAAGTATTGGTTATAAGAGTCATTATTAAATATATTGTCACTATTGCCTGGATTTTTTTACTTCAATTTAGTTCACACTTCATGACCAAAGGGAAAAGAAAAAGAAAAAACCTATAGGATGTCAATTCTTGTAATGCACTCACCTGAAAACCTCCTTCCTGTAACTTTTGTTAAATCAAGTCAGGTTAGCCTATCTGCTGATGCAAATCACTGCAGTGCCAACTAATCCAGGGTGATTTGGTTGAACTTGTCACAAAATGCCCATGCGAGCCCTGTGTTTGAGTTGCAACTACTGATAGACTTGAGTAAGAGAAAAAAGATGTGTCTCTGCCTATGACACTGAAAACCACCTCTGAAATAGAAGTGTGAATTTTGACAGATATTGTTATTCTTCTGCTGTTGTTTGAAAGTGTTTCTATTAACAAAGAGGTCTGTATTCTGTCAGGGTAGGAAATGGGAAGAGTTAGGTTGAAACTGGTTTTTGTTTTTACTATAATATATCAGAAAGTTGTTTATTGTATTTGCAGTCATCTTGCTCTCTGTAGAGAAGCTTTGTCAGGAAAGTGAGTGATAAGGATGGTTTATGCTATTTGTTTTTACAGTATTTGATCTGGGAAAGTTTCTTCCTGCCTTGATTTTTAGCAGGAAAGGATGTTTCAGATAGGCAAGATTGATGTTAGCGATGCTGTGTGATAGTGAGAACAAAATGGCAATAAATATATTGATAAACAGTGTTAGTGAGAGATGAGAAGCATGAGAGCAATTGCTCAAAGGCAAGAATTGTTTCAAAAAGTTTCCTGGTTTGCGAATTTGATTTTGTATTCACAGCTTGAACAGGGATGGCATGGCAATATGTCATAAGTCCAGGTCTGATTTTTTTGCAATGCCAAGACAACATCTTTTGAGAGAATGGGTCTTTTCAGAGTGCTCTGTGCGAGCTTGGTGGGACCTCGGCTCTTGCAGGAGCTTAATGGGAGCCAGAAGCAAGAGCTGTGGGAAGGCTAATCAGGAGCCACTGGAGTCAGATGGGGGTCTGCAAGATGCTGATTAAACAGTACCTTATTAACAAGTATTCTTCTCCCATATGCTTTTTGAGTTGGATACAGACATGGCACCTTTCTGCCCTTTCAGTCATCTGTTGCCTGGCTGTTCTCTTCCATGAACATGCTGATGGGGAGGGTGTTCTTTGAGTGTCCCAGCATGGGACTCGGTCTCCTGTTCACATCAGGAATGTGCCTTCCTTCTCTTTAGCTGTCCTTTATAGCTATCCAGTGTGGTGAGCAGTTGTCATGCTGGAACAAAGCTGAAGTAGTTGACTTTTTTTGTGGTAGAAGAAAACAAGCAGAAGAGATGTAAGTGCCAGAATGATCAGTAACTTGCTGGCTGGGGTACTTTAGAGGCATTTTCTTTGCACCATTTATCTCTGCTCTGCCTGTTTGGAGCAGGGACATGAACTTGGTACTTTTCCATCTGAGACAAGTGTCCTGAGGAGTGTCATTCTTTTTTTCCTGCTTGATGCAGTAAAAAGCTTTGGCAGTGCCTGGCAAGGACAATGCTAGTAAAGCAAACAGTGCCCAGGCTGTAGCACTGGTCTGCTCCTGGCCATCTTGTGTAATTGCTAGCATCTTTCTAGGCCTGCTTTTATCTCCTGCAATTAACACCCTTGTAGATGATGCCAGAGCACAGTCTGTGGAGTAGCATTGGCCAGGGACTGTTTCCAACAGGCGGTGTAGAAAAGCCCCACAGATTTCAGGGAAAAAGTGGGAGAGGAACATGTGGATGTAAGTTGTAGTGGAGCACCACTGTTAGTATTTGTCTTCAGGGCCAGGGAATGGGCTTTGCCAGTGTTATTAGATGTGGGACTTGAGTCAGCTGTCTAGATTGAGGTTGCTCTTGTACCTGACTTAACTCTTTTTGATTGACTTGTGTATAATAGGAGAGTCTCATCGGGCTGACCTGGGAGACTGTTTTTTATTTTTGGTGTACTCTGTTTTAATATGGGAAATGCTCTCTTCAGATTTCAACCTCTCTTCACTCCCCTTTCAAACAGGTAATAACTTCAGCATTAGAGAGCATTTGAGAGTCTTTCAAAGAGGCTTAGATTTGCTCTCTTATTTTAACAAGTATTTCATCCTGGACCCTACAAGCCTTGCAGTGAGAATGTTTGTTTTTATCAAAAGACTTGGTTTTAATGAATGGATCAACATTTTAGAACAGAAATATTCCGTCAGGAAGTTCCTGTCTGACTCTAAAACTGTGTTCAGCAAAAGAAAGGGACAGAAACTGAAAACGTGGGTTTTGTGCTCAGTGTATGGTTGCTCCAAAAGCTACCAAGTTACCAAAGAAGTGAAGACCATTTTTTTTCCTATTTATTACTCCCCTTATTAAACTGTCAGTCCATCTCTTGTCTAGGTAGAGTTCTAGATAGTCATGGAAAAGGGCAAAGCTAATTAAGCTAAGCAGTAGTGTGAGACATGGGGAAAACGTTTTCAGAGCTGTAGTGCAAGTGCCACTTTTTGTTTAGAATTCATCTGGGGATATTTTGATGCCATATTGTTCTAGGGAATGCACCATGCAGTAAAAACTCCCAGTTAATGTTTCAGAACACTTCCAAATAGGAAAATAAGGCTCACATTCCTGACTGCCTGGTCATGATGCCATTGCAAATAACATGTTGCTGAAGTGGTGGCTGTGATATGAATTGCTTTTACATCTTCATAATCTACATACAGCAGAATTGCTTACTGGTTTTGTAGTCAGAGTTTACCCTGAATAGAGTCTGCTGAGTAAGATCTCCCCCGCTTTATGTAATTCTACCTAACAAAAAAAGCCCAAACTTTTGTATTGAATCTTCAGACAAAGATTTGTATCAATAATGAAAATAAGAATTTTATTTTAAATATATACTCCATTTTAATTTTATTGGTTCTTTCTCCTCTTAGTGTAGATCAAAGAATCATTAAGAACTTATAACACTATTCCTATAAATGGAATTTGTAGACGTTTAAAAAATCCAACACCCTGTAATAAGTTCATAAACAGCAGACATGATATTGCCTTTAGCTTCTAAAATATTTGTCTACATCCTGTGAATTGAAGTAGGAATTTTGTTCCCTGGAGTACGAGCAGGCAGCTACAGTGTGCTTTTGTCTGAGCAGGGATGCCACATGAGTGAGTGAACCATCAAAGACTTGGAGCTGCCAACACCAGCTGTTAGCTGTAAGGGCTGTACCTCCCTTTTCTCAAAGACTGGTATTACGAACAGCGGGAACACTTTGTGTTTCATCTCCCAAATCTCCAGCTTTTTCTTGTACTTCCTGATTTCTACTTCCACAGTCTCCCCCCATGCTGGTCCTTTGCAGCCCAAAGAGCAGGTCCTGCATAGACCACGTGCCCTTTGCCAGGACGGACAGCAGCAACTCTGCAGCTCAGCGGATCTGCTGAATCAACTTTTATCCAGCAGTTCCATGGATGAGCACCAGGCAGCAGAGAACATCGCTGTTTTCAATCTCAAATTTATAGGTTGGACTTGATCTCAAAGGTCTTTTCCAACCTTATGATACTGTGAAATTCCTTTGGGACATTTAAGACAAATTTCTTCCTCTTATGAAGATAGGCTCAGCTTTAGCGAGTACATAAGGGATTGCTCTCTGGCTGGTTTCCAAGCACAGTGGCTGATCTTATGTGGCCTTGGTTGTGGCTTTTGCAATGATTGTGCATGCAGAGTGATCTGTGGAGGTGCACTCACCTTTCTTCAGGTTGACATTTTCTTCTCTATGTCAAACATGGTAAACGTAAGCACATATCATCTCCCTACTAAGTTAAATCCATTTGACCCAAAGCGTATGTGGTTTTGTGGGGGTTAAAATCAAGTAGGCTGGTATTGATTAAACAGCCACAGAGATCATGGACATTAGTAAATGGGAAGCAGGTTCTGCTGTAGTACTGTTTCTCCTTGTGACTTTTCACTCCAAGAGCTGTTTACCTTTTGAAGCATAGAAGAGTGCCTTGGAGCCTTTGAGAGAAGCAGTAGTGATGTGTAAGGGGAATTATTGAGCTGATTACTCTTCCTGTACTGGGCTGGGCTTGTGTGGACAGGAAACCTGTGATTCAGCTGATCAGGTTCCCCTGAAACTTTTCAGTAATGAGATTCTTATTTAGAAGACTGCAGTATGGTGTGGTAACTGTTTCAAAAGGTTAGTAATCCTGAGTGTACAGAGAATTATACACTATTTTTTTTACTATAAATGATACTCTTAATCTGTTTTCTTAAAATGCAGATGTATTTGTTAATGCTTATTTTCTCACTCTTCCAAACTTTTGGAGAGCATATACCCAAGCGTTACAGCCTCACTGTGGGAAGACTTTGTATTTCCACCTGTATCTGTTTGTGCTGAGACCTGTCCCATCTTCTGAAAATCAGGTGGAGCCAGAGCTGTTTAAGCTGAGACAGTTGGAACAAATGTAGAAAAGTGGACTAGCAAGCACAGCATTTTGTAGAAAATGAAGTTAAAATGATTCCCTTTCACATCCCTGTGTTTCAGTGTCATGGTGTTAGTTCAAGCTGAAGGCAATATTGTTCCAGCTGTCATTCCACTTTTCTAATTGAGTTTTGCTACTGCTGCTACAGATTATTAGTAAACCATAAATTATTCTCCTAATGGCTATTTTCTTTTTCATTTTGATGCACATTTTCTCTAAGATCAAGCCTTTAGATGGTAGATGTGTGTATTTGTTTACCAAATCAAAGAACAAAAGATTGCCTGTGAATCTGAAAACATTAATATCAGTTAAAATAAAACCGCAAGTATACACAATTTTTTTTGCACAGCTTCATGTAAGAATATTTCCTTGCTTACTATACTGTTATCAAATGTCAGCAACCTCTCAGCAGTTCTTAATTCCTGAAATTTTTACAGCATTGTCTTCCTTTTATTGGGAAATCCAGGTTTCATTCTGAGAGATTTTATTCTTACCTGCAACAGTGGCAACATGAGTGTTCATTTTATACCCTCTGCACCAGCTGTTGTGTGACTATTGGGGTAGTTTGTCTCCTGACTGCCTGCATCTGTGTGTGCTGGTATCACTTCTGCCATTGACTTTGAAGAGATGGGAACTAGCCATTTGTTCTACCAGGAGATAATGTTTCAACATATCCATGGCTGCCTTTTCCCAGATTTTATCTGCAGCTGTGTGGAGACACTTAAAAGTTCCTGAAGGATTCCACTTCTGTAATGTTCCCAGTCACCGTTACATTGAGAATGATGTTATTTTTATCCTTGAAGCTTGAGTTATGAAGGAGGTTGAGTGATGTCCTGCCATTATTGCCCACTTTTTTTCCAGCAAGACCTTCAGTTATATTAGACTTCTTGCCAAGGCAAAAATTACTTTTTGGCCATGATGAGGTAAATTATCTCTGATTATAAAATCTATTGCTCAGTCTGTTTTGTTAATACTGGGGAGGAAGAAGTTGCCCTTTGCCAGTTTTGCAAAAGGATAGTTGTTATTGTGCTGTTGCTAAGCGTCTTCTGCTGTGAAACACCCTGAAGGGAGGAGATGTGCAGTGAGCCCAACCTCAAGGGTTGTACAAAATGGTTTTGATTTGGTCTCATCTTCACTCTTGAAGACTGCAGTCATTGTCTTGTCTGTCCTTTAACATAGCCTGTTAAAGTAAACACATCACCCTGAAACACATGTGCACTTGGATTACAAACCACTGTCATGCCTGATTGCAGTTGTAGCAGCAAAAATAAACAAATTGTCTATTCTCACGGTGGTTGTGCATCCCAACACAGTGTTATTTTCTTTGTTCTTTAGCTGTAGCTTGCATATGATTACTAGAGAATCTCCACTTCTGTTTTTCTTGTTTGAAAAGCATTTTAGGGGGTAACTTTAAAACGAGAAACTTAGTACTTGGAAGATAAATGGTTTGTCAGGCTTGTGCCTGGAAGACATCTGATGTGCGAGAAATGGGCCTATATAAGTAGCAAAATTAGTTATGGGGTGCTTTTCAAATTCATCTAAGCTTGCATTTACAATCTGCAAATCTGGTGTATGGGGCACTTATCTTGGTATAGCTGCAGTGCTGGGTTTTAACCATGTTTTTACCTATAAATATACATGTGTGTTTGTATACATATCCCCACATACTTATACTTAAAGCAAATATGTACACATACATAAATTGTTTTGAAGAGTTAGCACTTCTTGATTTTGGATTTCTTTGCAGAAATTTCATTATGAAAAATGAAAGGAGATGTTAACAATACACCCAAACCCACACAAAATAGTTTTTAATCTCACTTCTTGCTTACTCCCATGGTTGGTAATGGCTAGTGATGTCCCTATTGCAAAACTTGGTGTTGTCTTTTGTGCCTTCATGCCTTCAGAGTATCCTTACTGTGCTTTCAAGTTGAGACAACTATTCATAATAGGTCAATTGTATTTCCAATCAGATCATGTTATGGAAAATGTTGCTAGAGAAAAAGGTATTTGGCTTGGGATCTTGTGTACTTACATGGAAGTTGAAACCTGCTATCATGTCTTATTATGAAGGATGCAGTGCAAATCTGAAAAGTGTCTACATTCATCTTTGTATCTCCTTGCTTGTCTTTTCCCCTGTTTTAAATAGTTCCTGCATGATAATGAGAAGCTGTTATGTGAAATGTTGCTGTGCTGATAAGAATGGTTCATGACACGATGATGCATTTATGATACAGGTACCTGGAGCTGGAAAGCAGCGGTCATCGAAATGAAATCAGGTTGCATTATCGTTCAGGCAGTCATCGTTCCCACACAGAAGTATTCCCATACATTTTGGCAGATGATAAGTGGCACAGGCTTTCCTTAGCAATCAGTGCCTCTCACTTGATTTTACATGTGGACTGCAATAAGTAAGTAATGAGTGTTGTTTTGTAAGAAGTTGTCGCATTTGAAACATTCCAGCTCTGAGTAAATGAAATTATAACATCTTGGGACTATATTTTTCCCTTCCTTTCAGAATTTATGAAAGAGTTGTGGAGAAGCCATTTATGGACCTACCTCTGGGTACAACCTTTTGGCTGGGACAGAGGAATAATGCTCATGGTTATTTTAAGGTATGCATTCCCTAAGAGGAGAGAGAACTTTAAAAATAGAAGGATTGGAGCATCTTTCATATGAGGAGAGGCTGAGAGCTGGAATTATTCAGCCTAGAGAAGAGAAGGCTTGGGGGGAACTAATCAATGTGTACGATAGCTGAATGTGTGTGGAATGAAGATAAGAGATCCAGACACTTTAGTGGTGCCCACTGACAGGCCAAGAAGCAGTGGACAAAAACTACAACACTTGAAACTCCATGTGAACATCAAACACTTGTACTGTGAGGTTGGTCAGAGTAAGACTGTTGTGGAGATACTCAAAAGCCATTTGGACACAGTTCTGGGCCACCTGCTTTGGTTCATCCTGCTTGAGCAGAGGAGTTGGAGTAGATCTCAGGAGGTACCTCCCAACCTCAGACTGTGCATCTGTAATCATAACACAGTTCTTAGGACCACGATGTGTTCATATGCCATCAGTATGTCTGATGCAATGAGCTATGTTTCAATCAAACTGGACTTCACTAAAAGTAAGAGCGAGATGCATAGGGTTTTAGTGTCACCAGGTGACATGGCCAACAGCACCTGAAGGCAGGGAAAGGTAAATGACTGAGTGCAGCAAAATTCTGGGAAATAAATGTTCAGATTGTCTGCTTTATAGATTTTTTTTTTTGTGTGTGTGTATGTCACAGAACACTACAGTCTAGGAACTTCAGTTTCATTGCCTCTGTAGGATTTAGATTTTGTCACAATATCTTCTTGATTCAGAAGTGAATGACATGACTAGCATCGATGAAGAGAATGCATTTTCCCCCAGAGGAAGACTATTTGTACATGCTCTACACTTAATGCTTCTGCTTTAACTCATACATGTAGCAAGCATCTTGTGTATAGGAAGATTTAAAAAAATGAATGCTATGTTGAACTGGAGTGTAAATGTTGATTCCTTGGAGTTGACTAGGTAGCCTTCATTGGTCACAGCTGCTGTTTGTTCTTTGGCCTTGGTCTTCTCTGAGCTACTTTAACAAATGATGCTGTCCCTGTGGATGCCTTCCATACTGTAGTCCCATTTTCCTCCTCATAGACATCTTTTTACTTGAGCTGCAAAATAAAATTGCTGTTGATCAGACCCAGTTGCTTTTTAAAATATGGTCTGCTAAATATTTTTCTGCATAAAACACTTTGAATGTGGCTCTCACAGCAAGTTCTGTGCTTTTGTGCTAAAATCGAGTTTTGGGTATTGAAATACTGTTTGCTATACTTAAATGCTAATTTATATCCTTGTGTATGAAGTTCAGAGGTCCAGTGGGTCACTGAGATTTGAAAACCAAAACATGACTTCATTTTCATTTTTCAACTCAATATGCATGTCCTTTTCCTCTGAAAGAAATCTGCTAAACAAGCTGCAAAATTGTCTGCCTTACATAAACTGTTGACTCCAATAATAAAATCAGAAAATATTAATGCATTGCTTAAATTGATAGCAGATACACTTAATTCATTCTACATGCTTATAATTGATATTTTTTAATATCCCTTTTTTTTTGTGCCTTCTGAGTTTTTTACTTTAAATTCTGCCAAATCATAGTCATTGTGAAGCTGATTAGATACCCAGTGTTGGACTGTACTTATTTTCTTTTCAAGAAAGAAAATTAAACTAAATACCTAGAGTATTTTGCCTCAGTTGCAAATATAAACCAACTTAACAGAAATACAAGAATGTGTAGCTGTTACAAGATCACAGATATAGCCAAGACATACTGTGCTAAGTGATTTCTCCAGCATAATATAGTACCAATGGTCAAACTGCAGCTGAAAATTACACTGTCACTAGTTCATCAGTTTAGAAGATGAGGACTTCCATTGCTTCTTAGTGTTTTGAAGAGCCTGTATTTTTAGAAACTCACTGTGGGACAACTCCTAGTGATATGATTTTGACAGGTCCAGGTGCGTAGCTATTTCTAAAATCAGGCTGCTTTGAGTGGATTAAATGGACTGTCTAGAGTGGTCAAGGTACTTGAAACTATTAGTCGGTCTAAAAACTACTTTATTTGGCTGTATTTGGGTTTGGACCTAATATTGCTGCACTAACCCAATGTGCCAGTAGATGTATTCAGACTGGGATCTATTCGTACCTATCAAATGTAATTTTCCTCAGCACACCACTGGCTGCTAGGTACTAATGTGAACCACTAGGAACTTTAGGAGCTTGTGCAAAGCCTCTTCTACTGTCAAGAGGTCTTGATTTGGGAGCCCAGGAGGCCTAGATGTCACAGCTCCCTTCTGTTGCTTGTGGAGAATGAAAAGGAACCTGAATTCTTGGCAACTGGCAGTTTGCTTGTATCACAGCTGCTCTAAGGTGAATAAAGCTCCTCAAATAGTTAGGGGAGCTTTACTGTTGGTTAATATCTAAATGACTTGAATACTTGCCTGTATGTTCAGCAAAAAGTGTTGTAAAGTTAAATGGGTTGGATCCTGCCATTCCTCCTTTTCATGAAAAAGTGCTGTAACTTGGATTGACATGAGTTCGAACTTTGTGACACTGAGAAAGGAGAAGTTGATATGGTGAGCATTTTGTGTGCTCTTCAAAGAGGTCTTTGCTCCTGACTTTCAGAACACGTGCCATGGGAGCTTCTGAGTTGCAGTCCTGTCTCAAGCAGATGTATTTTTTCACTATTAGTCACTGAAGCTCCTTGTGCAACATGAGGTAGTGTCCAGTTGTCCTACATTGTTATCTTTGTTAAGGGACAAAGGTAGGCATGGTGCTTAAATACCCTCTTAGTTGCCCTCCAGTAACATCTGCCCTTCCCATAGGTCACCAGGTCAAAATTGTGATTCTTTGACTTGCAGCATCTGTATTGAATGCTCTATGTATGTAGGTAAAATATGGACTTCTGAATGGAGTTTGCATTGTTCAGTGTCATGAAAGATTCTCTTTGTAAGCACACTGAAGCATGTTGTATTTATTTTCCTTTTGCTGCTAAGAAGGAGTTTTGGAGATGCAAAGAGGGAGCCATGGACAAAAGGACATGTGAAATAAATACAAAAGGATAGCTCACTTTGAAATTACTGTTTCGGCCTTTGCTTTTGGAGAGCAGCTAAGTGGCTGCTAATTATATCTTAATGACTAAGGATGCATGTGAATTCTGCCTGCAACCATGGGATCTATTCTTCTGGATGAAACTGGCCTTTTCCAGATGGCATAGTAGAATTTCATGCTAAACTTCCCATTCCCCCAAATTCTTGCCAACATGGAATTCAGCATTCTGCATGCTTTATGGAAAGATCTCCATTGAAGTCATAAAGGGTTTGCATGAATGTGTTTTTCCTGACTCAAGTTGCTTTAATTTTTCACTTCTGACAGTTATAGCTTAGTGAAAAATTTGCATTTTATTTAAGTATTTCAAAGTAATTGAAAGTGCAACTGTTTTTCAAATTAGTTTTAAAGGTCATTTTCAAGCTTTTCTGCAATGGCTAACTAAAAATAACAATGAATTCAAAACAACCAAACTCTTACTGCATAATTACATCCTGACATTTAGTCTTATATCTTTAAAAATTATTTGGTCCTTATGTCTTTAAGAATGATTTAGTATGTCTGTACTTGTACATCTATCTGTTTTACCTTTTATTCTTCCATCACTGCTTTGGGTCCAGAAGAAGCTGTGTGTTCGTAAGCATTGTTTTTTATCAAGGAGTTTTTCTTTGTGGTCTTTAATGTTTTACATAGTGAATAGAAAACATAATTTTGACAGATAAAAATAATGCATCCTTTTCTTTCTCCCCACTTACACATAGGGCATAATGCAAGATGTGCAATTACTTGTCATGCCTCAAGGATTTATTTCTCAATGCCCAGATCTTAATCGCAGTAAGTCTATTAATTCTTATGCCATAAAATGAAGATGTGCTTTGTGCCTACTTTCTGTCCTACAAGCTTTCTTAAAACCTTTAGTTTCAGTGTATTCGTTGTCAGCTTTGACATGATTGAAGTTATTGTGAGTACATGTTTTTTAATTAATATACATATTTCATTTTTCTAGCTTGCCCAACTTGTAATGACTTCCATGGACTTGTGCAGAAAATTATGGAACTGCAAGACATTTTAGCCAAAACATCAGCTAAGGTAATTTTTGTTAAGAGTCATGGCATGGGAGGAACCAGGGCTCTAAGGCTTTATTTGCTTTCTTTAGATGATTTATGCATATGCAGGTATGTGCATCTGGTGTGTGAGGAACACTTCTGCATGGTATGTTTATATGTTTGCATTTATATATCTGTGCCTAATGTCTATACATAATTCCCAGCTTAGATTTCTTGTGTTTTCATGTTTTGTAAAATCATATCTTTTAATAGTAAACAGAATTCAAATCTGTGAGCTCGGAAAGAGCTGTTAGGCTAACGAGTCAAACTTACAATGCAATAGGTTACTGTGCTTATAGGGCTTATTGGAGCAAGGCTTATTGGTCTAAGACTTGTCTAGACCTGAGCTGCCAAAGGCATGTTCAGGAAGAATATATAGGAGACAAGGAATTAAGAATCCAAAGTAAGCAGGGTTTTTTTTTTTCATCACACCAAAAGCATTCATGTCCGCCAATGAACATGGACTAGTCTTCTGGTTTTAAATGTCAGTTCTTTAGAAGTCTACAGGAATGCCTAATTTTATACAGAAATAAAAATGCTGTGGTTGAAGCAGAGAAACAATTGTTAACTTGTTAGTTTTGAGCTTCACTGTTGGTTTTGCGTCTCTAATTGGATTCAAGTCTTTGTGTATAACTTCTAATATCTGTAAGTAGTTGTGGAGCAAGATTCTTGGTCAGGTCACACATAGACATGAGAAACTGAGACCATAATCAGCTTGACCTACTAAGTTTTTCATCGTCTCTGGTGTTATTAAAGTTGAAATGCATTGGGTCTTGCTTCTTAACTTTAATCTCTGAATGATGGTTTAATCGTATTTTATTTGTCAACGATTGTTATCTTTGACTGTGTTTTCCTACATGTATTCTCTCATCTGTATGCTTGACGATAAGGGGGACAGTTTTGTGTTTATACTAATGTGGAAACCACTTACAAATTCAAAACATTTTTTTGTGAACTGTAAATACAGTTGTCCCAGGCTGAGCAGAGGATGAACAAGTTGGATCAGTGCTACTGTGAAAGGACCTGCACAATTAAAGGCATGACTTACAGAGAGTTTGAGTCCTGGACAGATGGCTGTAAGAACTGCACTTGCATGGTATGGCTACTGTTTGAATGGAGACTGAGGAACTCTAGTATTTCTACTGATTACTGTTTTGTTGACGCAAATAATGAGCAATTCCAGGTGTACGCTAGAAAGTAACAACAAAATGCTGGCTAAATTTAAGGAATAGTGTTAATAAATGTTTTCTTGTTTTCTTATTTCAGCAGTGCCAGCATGTGTAGCTGTCCTATATTTCATGTCACCATTGGCAAATGCTATGCAATATACTTAACTATTGTTATCCCCATGTACTGAGTTGCAAACAGTTTCTCTGGGTAATTAATTCCTTGCTTTTTGTCACTATAAACACAACCCTTTTATTACCAAATGATTTAATAGATCCCTTGTGTTCGATTCCCTTTGGTTGCCTTTGGTTACATCTTGACAAGTAATAAAGAGTAAAATGTCAGGGTCATGCATGCACTGCTGTATCACAAATGAAAAAGATTTGTTAGGAGGATGGAAGATTCCCAAAGGTATCAACTCCAGAAACGATTGCAAGAATCCTTTCAGGTACCAAACCGTGGCATCTTTGTTATTGTCCATTCATGTAAAACTCATTACTTTCATTTGAACTCATTAAATCCCTAATCCAAAAGTGGTTAGAAATAGGTGAAAAGGCTGCTGTTGTCTGTACTGCACCTCAGTGATTTGCTGCTATCTATAATTTGCTAAGTGATTCTCCTTAATCTGATTTTGATCTTTTTATTTCTGAAGGGATATTAATTTTACTTTGTGCTTTGTGGTTGATGAGAAGATGACTTAGCCCATGGTTTCAAAACTGGCTGATAGCTATTTAAAATTCTTTGAATTTAGTGTTAAATGCGTTACATATTTTTGTCTCGGATTTTTCTTGCAGCTATGATATTACCTTTTTAAAACTGTATTGTCTCTTCTGTAAAAATCAGAAGGCAGAGTATTGTTCTGTGAGGTTATTTCACACTAATCTGTCAATTTGCTGCTGATTGGCAGGATGTTTTACCTCCAAATAGATTTTACCTCTAAAAAAAACCTGATTATAATCTCAAAGAACACATCATACATGTCTAAAATATTCTAAAGGTATAGTTTCTTTTCTTGTAGTTATTAAAAGAACCACATTAAAATATCTTTTGGGTGGTGTTAAGAGTTCATTGCATTAAAAATAGATTTTTAAGTTCCCATGTTTGAGAACTTCTCTGCTCTTGTTAAGTGTAACTATCAGTTAAGCACCTTTTATTCTTCTAGAATGGTACTGTGCAGTGTGAAGCTTTGATTTGTCCCCACTCTGACTGCCCACTTAACTCTGCCCTGGCATATGTGGATGGAAAGTGCTGCAAAGAATGTCAATGTAAGTTTTACTGTGGTTCTTCTAATGAATGTTTTGAAATTTAAAGAAAATGAACCTTTCTTTAAATAAGGGAAAGAACTGGTCAGGAAACAATATTTTGGTTGAGGAATTGGTGAACTTGAACTTTTCTGAAATACTTTAGGAAGTTGATAACCAGAGTACTACCATTTTTCAAGTGTGGATATTTTGTTTATTTTAGTTACATTTTTTTAAGCATAGGTATTTCTTGTCAATGTTTAAAAAGAAAAAAATTATTTAAAACTTTCTGCACACTTCTATGGTCTGTGTTTCAGACTGAACTACAAGAAATTCAAGAGGAATTGCCTTGGTTTTGACCAATCTTTGTGCATCTCTGTTGCAAGGAGAATGTATTCTCAGCTTATGTTGTAGTGCTAAAAAAGGAGGTTCAGATTTATGATTATTCTTCTGTAATTAAGGGACAAGGAAAATTCATACTAGGCCCAAGAGACCAGCAAAAACCAGATACCTAGAAATGTTCTTTCACTAAAGGTCAGACAGAATTACACAGTAAACTGTATAGAGATAATTTAATATTGTCATTTAAGACAGGTGATTACCTCTTGGTTTTATAGCGTTTTGGTTTTGTTGCAAATATGGCCAGAGAAGGGGAAGTTTGGTTTTGTCACTGTCTAGATTTACTATGTAATGTTTCATGTTGATTATGGACATATATTGCAGATGTGATGGTTATTTATTTTAGACTACAGTGGAATCCATTCTTGAAATTGAGCATGAGATGCACACTTCTGTAAATGTTGAGATTTTTGTGTGGTTTCATCTCTCTTGTACTGCTGTATAAAACTTCTTAGAGAAATATGTAACTGGTTAAAATGACATGTTAGATAAAATTCAGGAAGACACTTTGTACTCCATTGATCTTGCTCCCACAGGAGTTTATTAATATTTAATTTTGTTAGAAGGTACACAAACCATCCCATTTCATGAAACCTTATTAACTTACTCAAGTAGATTAATTCTAATTGGGAGGAAATGAGAATTAAAATACTTTTTTAACCAGCTGCAGAGAATTTCCATGTATATTAAATAGTTCAAGGAGTAGGTAATTCAAGGATGTGAGATGTGTGGAGTTCAAACTCCCGTTTGAATCTTTGACCATATCGGCAGAGATTGAAAACCTGATCCTCTGAAATACGGTTTTGTAATGTACTGCCTGTGAATTGAGTTGAGAATTCTCCATCCAGATGTTAGAGAAGCACTCACATCATAAGACTTCTTATGGAGTTGTTTTTCTTGTGAGCCTTGACAAAGGTCATAATGTGAATGAGCATACGGACACTGACCTTGTCATACAAAATTAGTACTTTTTCTAATTAACATAGTTCTGGTACAGCATGCTGAAATTTACTCTGATAGTGCTTTTTTGATAGTCTTAAGCTCAAAAGGTTTTGATAAAATTCCAATGTTAACTTCTTGCCAGCACATAATTCAATTTGTAACTAACACACATATCTATAACTCTTGAGAAACTACCAGAAAAATCATTAGACAAATTTTTAAAAATTATTCCCAGTTTCACCTAGGTTATTAGAAATGCCTTAAAAATCAATCCACTAAGTCATCAGATCCCTGGACCTAAAGGGTGGAGAGGGTAAATTGGAGTCCCATTGCCAAGGTAGTCAAATTCTGGTGTAAAGAATGGAAGTTAGAGGCAGTAGAGACTGCAGGACCTTCACTTATTTTTCAGGCCAGTTTGGTGGAAATGCTGAGTTGTCACTGAGTGTATATATATATTGTGCCAGCTGTATCTTGTCTTCTTGGCATCTTCAGCTCAAGGTCTGAGCCATTTGCAGTCAGTGTGCTCAGTGACCACATTTGCTTGAGGGGTCAGAGTTGAAATCATCCATTTAGGCAGTTTCTGAGAATAATTTTTTTCTTAATTCTTAGAACAATATGAGGGGCTGTGGAATCTGACTAGATTATACAGAGCGAACACAGATGGCTTATAATTGGGAAAGGAGCAATCAGTGGCTTGAGCAACACACTCTATCCTTGGTATTGAACGATGTCATAAATGCTGAGGAAAAATGATGCTTAATATGCTCTTCTTGAGCTGAGTTCAGTATTTGTTTCATGACAAAACACAGAATCATAGAACTGTTGGATGGCTTGGATTGGAAGGGACCTTTAAAAGTCATCTAATCCAACTCACTTGCAATGAGTAGAGACATCTTCAGCCAGATCAGGTTGCTCAGAGCCGTGTCCAACCTGACCTTGAATGTTTCCAGGGGTGGGGCATCTGCAGGCTCTCTAGGCAACCTGTTCCAGTGTTTCACCACCCCCATGGTTCAAAAAACCTTTCCTTGCATCTAGCATGAATCTGCCCTCTTAGTTTAAAACCATAACCCCTTGTCCTATCACAGCAGGCCCTATTAAAAAGCTTGTTGTCATCTTTCTTGTAAACCATCTTTAAGTATTGAAAGACTGCAATAATGTCTCCCTGGAGCTTTCTTTTCTCCAGGCTAAACTACTACAAGCCTACCTTCTCATCAGAAGGATGGAACACCTCTCCTCATTTTTTCTGGCCCTCATGGACCTGCTCCAATAGGTCCATGTCTTATGCTGGTGGCTCCAGAGCTGGATAGAGTACTTCAGGTGGGGGCTCACCAGAGTGGAGTAGAGGAGAAGAATCACTTCCTTTGACCTGCTGGCCACACTTTTTTTGATACAGTCCAATGTATGGTTGACATTTCTGGACTGTGAGCACACATTGCTGGCTCAAGTACAGTTTTTCATCCCCCAGTATTGCCAAGTCTTTCTTCATCCCTTCTCAAATAATTTCTCAAATCCCTTCATCCCCCAACCCATATTGATACTGAGAGTTGTCCTGACCTGGGTGCAGGACCTTGCACTTGACAGTGTTGAACCTCATGAGATTCACATGGGCCCGTGTCTCAAGCTTGTTCAAGTCTCTGTAGATGATGTACTGTCTCTCAGGGCATGTCAACCACACCGCTTAGCTTGGTGTCATGTGTAGGTATCTGTTTCCTTTCTGGTATTTGCGATACCTTGCACCAGATGATGGGGCTGTTTCTGCCAAGTTGTGTGTGAGTAGAACTGCACAGGCTGAGGTAGCTGCGACAGACTTGTTGCTGTATCTCACCCAGGGCCTCCCTCTGCACTTCTTTGTCTGTTTGGTATGCAAACAAAGCTACCAAGAAATAGTAAGAACTGATTTAATGACAGCTGGTATAGAAGTGTAGAAATACACAGCACTTGAGGGTTCTACAGTGACCAGCAAGCAGGCTGTCTTTGTTTTTAGTTTGTTTGTTTTTTTTAAAGTGATTTAGGATGGATTTGTTCTTTATGGCTTTAGATATGTAGAATCTGAGAATATAATCTGGTTTTGCACTAGTAGGTAAAATAGGACAGGCATAGTGTGATGGCACTTGTGGCTCACATTTATGTGGTGAGGTTCTCTTCACCTTTTCCCCTTCCAACAGAGTATCTGCATCCCGATGGCTGAGTAGGAGTGACCCCTGATCAGTGCTGTTCCCCCAGCCATTCCTGGCACTGTGTCAGAGCATGCTGGCTGGTACAAGCCAAAATGGTGCCATGAAATGTGCTAACACTCAAACTGCATGAAGGATTACAAGCTGTAATTGAGCCTTTTCAAGCCTGTAGTCATTTACTATTTCATTTACCTGTCCTGTTTGATTTACCGGTATGTACATCAGTGGTTAGGCTGTTGTGATAGCCAGTGGAAGAGACTGGCACCTCCAGAAGGCACTTGGTGCTGAGATGAGATGGAATGAATTGCCCTCTGGAGGTACACATTTCTTCCCATGGACTATATAGGAAGCCAAGGCAATTAGAGTTGACACCAAACTTTTAGACAGCTAAAGTTGAGGTTAATCTTTCCATCAGTTACTATAATGAGTATCAAGTGTCAGATAGGAATGGAAAGTGCTGGATTTCTAAGCCTGGTTCTGACATGAAGCAGTTATGCTATGTGACTCATGGGAACCTACCACGCTGCCAAGCCCTAGGTATTGAACTTTAGCCCAGCATTTAAATACTGGATAGTGCAGCTTTGTATCTCATCTGGTGATGTTCTCAACGCTTTAGGAATTTCAGCAAAATTGACTCTTCATGTTCTTTAATTCAGGGAAGAACACTTTAGTAAGGAATGATGTTGATTTTTTTTTTTTTCTCTATTGCTTTGACTTTAGTTCTTTCTGTGAGCCAAAATAAAACAAAAATAACACATCCTGACCTTGTCCCTTGTCTCCATACTTTTGTTTGAGGACGTTCAGACAACTTGTTCTGTTTTGTCATGTGTGAAGGTTGATGCGTAAAGAATGGCAATGCATGCGCATTATCATTTTGTTTGCTATTAGCCGTAATGAGCTAAAAGAAACAAGGATCTTCCAAGGCACATAAATTGGCCAGTGTGTTTGATATGTTTCAGTTACAGACAAGCTATTCAACACAAAATTCAGTCCAGCTACCAAAGCACACATTTTAGATCAATAGGAGCTTCCTGTGGAGAATTGTTTGGAGCTGGGAAGCAGAAATGTCTTTTCTATTCCCAATGCAATTTTAAACCTGTCTGAGAAGGTATGTGCAAGAGATCATTAAATTCTCTCTCCTCTGCAGAGACAAATGCATTGTGTGGTGATAGGTACTGAAACAAATCCGGGAGAGATTAAGCTCCCCTATTGACCCTATAAAGTATTGCTTTAGACCATGGACTTGGCTTAAGAAGTACAAGGACAAGTTCATTTATTTTAAGTGAATTGTGGAAGGAATGCCAATGTCTTAGTAGCTGAGGCAATTGCTACTTGGTCAGCAAATCTTTTTATGGTAACCTTTCTATTAGTTGGTGCATTAACACTGAGGTATCACTTCCAATAGCTACATGATATATGTACTTTTTAAAATGGAGCCAGTGAATTTTTAACAAAGTGGCTGATTTTCATTTTTTTTAAGGCCAGAAGTGATATTTGTGCAAGTACCTGGCACAGCAATAGTTCCCATCATCAAAGACTGATCTCCAGGAAGAAATTGCTCTCTTCTCATCACTGCCCTCTTCCCAGTGACACTGCAGATAACTATAGACCTAACTGCAAACTGATTAAATTCATCCCAACAGATTCCAGTGGAGGTTAAAGCCATTATGTTCAAATCTGCAGGCTGTGATTTTTGTTTTTTTCTGTGCACTTGTCTCTTTTGACGAAACAAATTTCTGGTGCACTGTAGCCAAATCAACACTCTAACACAAATATTTTAATCAACTATGAGCACAGGGCTGTAGTGAATCAGCTCACACTTCTATTGCTAGTGAGGCTGGAAAGCAGAATATACAGAGGAGTTGTGTAACTCAGGAAGGGTTTTTGAACAAAATAATTAAAAATATTAACATGGCAGCTCTTGTAATATGGGTTTCTGATGCAGTGATCTGTCTTGCTAGCTTACAGAAACTATTAATTTTTTGATTAAAATTAAGCCGATTTCTTGTTTTGCTCTTCATGATGCATTGAGTTTTTCTCAAAGCTATGTGCTCTCCTGGCAAGATCCAGCACTTGTAGCCTTGTTATGCAGAGGCAGAAAGCCCATCTGCTTCTCATTTGAACAGCAATTGCCCATCAGCAAGAGTGCAACTTTTTAATGTAGAAACTTCAGAGGAAGCTTAATCAATATTCCTTAAATTCATCATTTGTCCAGGTGGATTGAAGCGTTACAGACTTAAGCCTGTGCTGCTCACTGTTTCATCTTTTCACAAAATTGCCACCTTCTGGGCTGAAGGAAAGGCATTGTCTTGCCTTAGACAATGTGCATTGTTGGCAGGGTGGCACACTGACCCTCGCCTCATTTACCCAAGTGCCAGAGGAGTTTCCGCTGCACCAAGAAGAGGCTGCTGCTCAGAGAAATGTGATGGCAGGATTAGTGAGCACTGAACAGAGCATCTTATCCTTGCAGTAAATCGGAGAAAGGGGAAGTCTGGAAACTGCAGAGCAGCTCCAGAAAGCTGCCAGTTACACTGCATGGGTCTCAGGGCTGTGGGGCAGCCAGCAGGCTCAGGGCAACAGGGTAGGCGTTGGTACTGGAGAAAGAAGCAGTTCTTAGCAGTGAAGCAATGATTAGTCATTTATTGTAACTTTTAGAAGCAGCAACTTTCTGGCTAATGCAAAACATTATTTGCTTTTTGATTATAAGTATTTATTTATATGTGGCTTTTAAAAGATACAAATTCAAAGGAAGCATGAATTCTGTTAAAGATTTTTTTTTATATGAAAAATCAGATAAATTTATCTACTTTAGGAAATAGCTCAGTGCCAGCTATATTCGAGATAACTTCTAGTACTATTCTAGAGTCATGTTATTTTATTACAATGTCCTGTAGTCAGCATGCAGAACTTCTGAAGGCTAGTTAGCATTTAGCAGAATAGCGTCTGAGTCTTTCTAGATTTTCTGTGCTGAAATGATTCACGTGAACCTTATTTCTCAGGCTTTTGAATCACATGATATCACATTATAATGACAGATAAAAAGCATTATGTACACACTACTACTACCAAGATGAATTGTGCTGTACTTTACTGCCCGTTTTATACCACTTTTATTATGTCAGCAATTCTGTGTCTTCAAAAGAAAGGCAGTATTTATATTCATTTAGAAATAGGACACAAATTTTCTCTAAAGAAATATTTTTGAAGGAAAAAAAATGCATCCTTGAATTCATGTAAGTTAAAATCAGTGGAGCTATTTGATTTACAAAGCTGTAGTGGAAAAACCATTATTATTTATGAATCCAGCATAGAGCCTACAATCTTAATCTGACAGAATGGTTGAAGTTGGAAGATACCTCTGAAGGTCATCTGGTCCAACTCCCCTGCTCAAGCAGGGCCACCTAGAACCAGTTGCCCAGCACAGTGTCCAGATGGCTTTTGAATATCTACACAGATGGAGACTCCACAACCTCTCTGGGCAACCTGTGCCAGTACTTGATCACCTCACAGAATAAAAGTGCTTTCTTGTGTTCAAGTGGAATTTCATGTGTTTTAATTCATGTCTGTTGTCTTGTCACTTGGTTCCACTGAGAGCAATCTGGCTGCTTCTTGATTCCCTTCCATCAGGAAATTTCACACACTGGGAAGATTTCCTCGGAGCCTCCTTTACTCTAGGAAGCATAACATCCCAGAAACTGAGCACTGAGTCTCTCCAAGAAGGTTTTTGGGCCCTTTCTGTGCTGAATTCAAAACCGCCTGAAGGCAGTGGAAGGACTTCCCTTGGCTTTGGTAGGCAGGGACAATCTTGCCCTTGTCCCTAGCTGCTCAGTCTCTGTTTTTCAATGGTAAAGCTATAGAAATTTTCAAATTGCTTTTATACTACAGAAATATTTGGTTTGTCTGCTATATGTCCAATGACAAAATTGTCGGGGGCTTTTTTTCGTATAGAACTTGTAGTCTTCACTGACCTTTATTCTTTGTAAGCTGGGCAGTATACCTGCATCAGAAGGGAAATGCTGGGTCTTTTCACTTGCAGTTCCCTTCTGAGCTGTTCTGTGTAAATTAAAATACAGCTTACAGTAATTGGTCTGCTCAGAATATCTTGCTTATTTTCCTTCTCTCATTCCCCACATCCTTTGAATTTCATTGTTCCACATTAGCAGAGGAGGACTGAGGGAACTGGTGCATTATGCCTCGGTCAGACCTCTCATGCATCAAAGTGAGGCTCCCTCCTAGGCAAGCAGCTCTTTAGCTATTCTGGACTGCATGCATTATGGAACTCCACTGGAAGATTCTAGATCTGGAGGCAATGTAGCAGTAGATGAGAATTCCAGTTAATAGTAAATTCGTCTAGTTTCAGTCTTACTCTGTGCCTGAGGAATGAATTATAAAATAAAGTATGCTTAAGAAAATCCTTATTTGTTAAAATACATTACACTGATTGCATAGCAATCTGCACTAAAATTGGAAACAATATTGGTAATTCTATTGGTAGGGAATTAAAAATATTTTTTTGCATGGGAGATTTTGCTGTAGGCTGTTCTCAGCTCTCCCCTGCTCTTAGATTTTTGTCAAGACTTTCTAGGAAAAGAACCTATTCTTTCCATTTCTTTTTCATGATATTCTTATCAGGGCATTAACAAAAATATAAAATACCTGCAGCATATTATTTTAGTGTATTTCCACTGCAATTAAAACATTAACATATGTTGGATATGAATGTTTTGGCTTTTAAACAGCTGGGAGTGGACAGATTGGCAGTGTTCCAGTCTTTAAGTTACTACCCTGACTTTAATAATGCTGATGTCATCAGAATTTGCTTTGTCAGATGGCAATGAAATAATAGTAATAAAATTCTGGTTCTATTTATAATCATATTGGCTATGTGGGTGTTCATATGGCTATGTGTTTTTTCTCACCAGTGATGTGTTAATGCCCTGCGTCTGCATCATTGGAGTCAGGAGTGGAGTGGATGTGGGCTGGTTTGTTTTTGTGTGTCCCATGAGCACATTGCTAAATCAGCAGCTTCTAGCTGATGTTCTATTGCCTGCCTGGAGCTTTTCCTCTGTAGATCTTGCAGATTTCTGTAGTACCAGTAATGCTAACCTTTAATGGCCAACTGTTTTGAGAAGAGCTGGACCTTGGCTTTAGCTGAAAACCCCCAAACTGCATTTTTTTGGACAAGGTTGTGGAAGAGTAACAAGTTGGAAGTGAAGAGGGATTCATGGAGCTGTATGGAAGAAAATACCAAAACCAAACCAACCAAATGAGATTCATGGCTTGTTGAGATCTGTGCAGTTTTCAAAGACCAGTTTGCACTCAACGTACTCTTGTCTTACTCAGATTTACGTTGACAAGAGTTAAAGCCACATCTGAGTAGAAAGCTGGCCTAGGGAGACACTGGTAGGAGCCATAGGAGCATAAAAGAAGGCATATGTACATTTTTCTGACAATGCCTATATCGTGAAAAAATGTGAAGGATGTAAAAGCTGAAATTCAATAAATAAAACACTGACACCCCCGCCGCCCCCCCCCCCCCCCCCCCCCCGAAACACATCAAGAATGTGGTCTTGTTTCCCTGGCAGTTTAAGGAAATGATGGTAAAACATGAGCAAAGTTAATTCAGTGATATTAATATAAAATGATGTGTACGGGTGTTCTGGCTTGAGCTAAAGTAGAATCAGTTTTCTAACTTTTCTGCTAAGTCTTGTCTCAGTAACTTAATTTTTTAGAAGTTAACTGCATGTTTTTTAGACTGTATTTCTCTCTAGAAGTAATAACATGAGGCACTGGTATGCGGAAAGGCCATTTCTTATACTTCTTCCTATAGAACCCATGGCCATCCTTGAGCTGCTGAAATGCTGGAAGTGAAAGGGGAGGAAAAGGGTCATACCTGCAAGGAGGAGTGGACAGGACAGGTGACCCCAAACTGACCAACAGTGTATTCTATTCCATATATGTCATACTTGGTATAAAACTGAGGGACCATGAGGTCTCTCTCATCCTTGATGGCTGACATCAAGTGAGGACCTCGTCTGTCGTTTTGACCTGATCCCAGATTGGTACGTTCCTGAGTCCAGCCTGGGACCTTTCCCCCCTCTCTCCCCACTGTGCAGCATCAGTGGTAGAGTAGTCATTGGAGCGGGAGGACACTTCTTATATATAAATATATTTTTTTAGTTTCTTAATAGTATTTTCTTTATTAATATTTCATTAAACCTGTTTCAATTTTAGTTTCCAGCCCACAAGTCTCTTTCTCTCTTTCCCTCTTCCTCTCTTCCTGGGAGGGAGAAGGGAATTGGGATGAACTGCTTGCGTTTTAGCTGCCAGTCAAGCTGGGCTGGGGCTAAACCATGACAACTGTTATCCTTTATTTGTCTTTTTGCAAAGATAATGATTTACACCACTGGCTTTCAGCCTTTTGGACTGCAAAAGTTCAAAATGTTTTTTTAGTGGAAAGGTGTAGTGAATAAAGCCTCCTACTGTTGTGTTTACTTCTCTTAGCTATCACTTGCAGATATCTGAAGTGGGATGTATAGACCTCCAGGCTGTTATTGATCACCGTTTCTACATCTGTCAGCTCATAAAATATATTTGGCTTCAAATAGTGGCCACTTTGTCCCATGTGAGACACAACTTTGAAATTGAAATCTCAGCAGATATGGTGTAACAGTCATCTTTCACACTTCCCTAATCTCTTCCTTTCAGAACAGTCATTGCAGTCATCTTTATTTGTAGAGTTTCTGCGTTTTGCTTTCTGCACTGTACCAGGCATCTACAGTGAATCTCATGGATTTGTGTCACTGGTCTGCGTCTTTAGCAACACAGGGTGTTTTTACAGATTTTTTTTCCCTTTTTGGGAGGGATTTTATTTGTTACCACCTTCCACTAAGAAGGTGGCTCTGTCCATTTGCTTGGGAAGGTAGTCAAGCATCCTAAGCTTTCCTGTATGGAAGATCTGACTAGTATTTTTTTTCCTACTACTTGTTGAAATGGTTTTTGTAACCTTCTGCTTGGAAATCCTGCTGGTTGCTCTTGGAAAAAGTTCGTATACACTTTATTCAAGTATAATTTTGACTACATTCCCAAGTTTAATTTTATTTACAATTGATGACGTTTGGTTAAAATATCTCAAATTATTTAACATCCAGATTTTTTTCCCATAACAAGTGAATAAAATTTGAATGTGGGTTTGCATTGTCATAAGCTGTTATAGTGAAAAAGAGGGGGTTTTTTTATCTTGCTTATTTCTGATGGCTAGCATATACTTACATATAGTAGTGTTAGAATGGTATTACAGTGTCATTGATGTAAGAAACTAGAGCATAAAATGCCTGGTTTCAATTACCAGATTTTTTTCTATTCTGAAAGCAAAGTACAAAAATAGACTTATCTGGAAAATAGGCTAATACATATTATTTCTAGTGATGGAGTATTTCAAATACTTTAAAAGTAGGTAAGATGAACTGCCATGATTTTCCCTATATCATTATTACTTTGACAAAGAGATGTAAATTCAGACATTATTCCTTATGGTGTTTGTTCAGGCTATATTTGTATTCGGCAAAGTGCAGAAACCGCTCTACACACATCTTAGTCTTGTGAAGAGGGAGTTTTTTTCCTTCATGCCATACCTAGAAGCTTTGTTAAATCCTCAGGATATCTGAATGAGAAGTCATATCTGAGTATAGCATAGAAAAGAGAACCAATTCTCAGACAAGCTTCTTAGTAGTAGTAGAATATGATTTTAGAATGCTTGAATCTTGTTCATGGTTTTCTTTGGTTCTGTATGTATAGAGTTGGTGGCATGGTCTAAGCACCTAACCCCAAATTCTTCATTTTACTAGTTTTGCAGTATTTCATTGCAGAGTTACTATGGAAAAATGTGGGAGTAAATTAAAAAATAGAAGATTAAAGTAGAAATATAAATTTAAATGCATAATCACATCCTTGTTTCCATGCATCAATTCAGCAATCTTAATTCACACGTTTGCACCTTTGCTCCTGTTTCCAGTGGGACATCTTGAGTCCCTTGGAAAATCAATGGAAGTAACAATGCTCCTGTAGTGTGAACAACCAGATTAAAAAATCTCTCCTTGGCTTCTGCTGTACTCTGAAAACTGGTCCGTGTGTACCTTGCAACAGCCTTTCATCATCTGGGAAGCTGTTTACCAGTAAAGTTTAAAGCAAGTCCCAATTGTTCTTCATTCTTGCTGACAATTGATCATGGGCAGCAAGAGTCCTGTCCTTTGTTTTTCAATAAAAATTCTGTGTTTTGGAGCCTAACTGCTTCTAAAGGTATGTGGACAGATACCAGCGTCTGTTAAAAAAAGAATCCTAAGGTAGATGTTGAAATAAAATATCCTCTGGAACAGAGAAAACTCTCCCTTGCAGAATGACAGCCCTTTGCATTTTTGCCCACCCAAAAGCTTGAAGGTCATATTGCAAAATAAACTGGATGTTTCCGTTTAGAGTGTGGTTCTTATCAGACCAGGGTTGACTTGGAAATAGGTAGGTGAAATGAGCAAATTTGTTTAAGTATCTGTAGGTGTTATCACTATTAATTTTTATTAAGGTACCTTTAAAACCCTGCTGTTATGAGGATCTGTCAGTCCAGTTACTGTACACAGAAAAGACTGTTTTTTGTACTGCAGGACACTGGATATAGAGCCAAAAATGTGGAAAGAGTAAGGGAAAACTGAAATAAATGAGTCATTGTCCTGTCAGGCTTGTGTCTCAGGTGTGCCTCTGTGCTTCTGCCTAGATGCTCATGAGCTCTCTGACCTGGAGCTGTTGGCAGTGTGGGCTATGCCTTGTTTTCATAGTGTCCTGCAGGAAAAGTACATACTGAATTACTGATACTTATTCAGGATTTGAGGGCAATTTTTTTTTTCTTTATCTCAATATATTTAACTTTTAGAACAGAGTCAGAGGGCCAGAGAAGAAACTAATTGGACTTTTCACTATAAGTCAGTATTGTAATAAAGTTGTTTCTGAAGCACATTTCTGGCATTGTGGTTATTTGCTCACATTTCTAATGGAAATATTAATGCATTCACCCTGTATCGAGACGATGTGATTGCAGTTGGATTCATTTTCTCAATCCCAATACAGTTCCCTCTAACAACTCCAGATTGTTCCCCTGGAAAGACAGTACTTGTTCTTGCTAGGGCAACATCCCAAATTTCTTATGGTGATCAAACTTAACAGATATATCCACTATTCCTTCATAATTCTACTAAATGTCCATACTAGATACCTGTAGCTAACGAAAACAAGAGCTTGGCTAATAGTATGTTGAAAATGAATTAAAGAATTCGCTAATACGAAGTGGTGTTTTTCTCTCAGATTTTCAAGAGCTTTAAGATGAAAAACACTGAGAACAGGTTTCATAAAATTCTTTAAACATTTTGTCTTAATGCTATTTAACCTATTCCAGTAATTTCTGAGATTCTTGTTAATGAAATGTGTTACATTTAAAGATGTAGCTATTTTCTGTGCCATTGGAATTGCAGAACTTTGCCTTATGCAATTTTGATGCTAATAGTCGATAAATAAAAATGAAATATGTTTTTCAACTGTACTTCCTGATTCTTGATTTTCATACAAAGGTAATGGTAGACAAAGAAAAAAGAGAGTGAGTTAGCTGATTTGTCAGTAAGATGAACCTATGGCAGCTGTCCTACAGACTGGCATATGCTATGGCCTTATGTAGACAAACACCTCTGGTCACACAAGCATGTGAAAGATGAGTGTGATTTCGGGAAAGAGCCCCCTGAAGACATCAGGAGTGTTGACATTGATATAAAGGTGGGGTTTTTTTGTGTGTGACTCTTAAGGCTCTACTCTTGTAGTTCCCAAACAAAAAAGGAACAGTCCTATTAACAGTTCCTGTGAACTCCAGCCTACTGTTTTTCTGTGACTGTGTTGAAGCATCAACAGATACGCTCTGGAGGAACTGGCTGTGACAAAGCAGAATCTGTGAACATCTGCTCCAGTTACTTTTTACATTTTTGATTATTTCAAATCCTGATTTGACTTTAGATAAAAAGTAGTGCATTGTTTGGAAACACACAATGGATAATAGTAACTTTTGGCAGCCCTGAAAAACAGAGGCATGATGTTAGGTGTGCATAGGTTTCTATAATATTTAAAGATGTATTTTGAAAATTTCCAGCTCTATTGGTATCATCTGTTTTTTTTTTTTTTTTATAGATCAGTTCTTGATTAAATGTTATTTGATAACGAATGTTAAGAGTGAATGTATAACAAATGTCATCACATAATGACATAAATGGCTGCCATCAAGATTTCAATATTGTTTTTACCTTGCTTAGTTGTAAGAACATTAAGCAGAGGTCTCTGGAGTGTTTGTGATTAGGCCAACTAATCCTGTCATTCTGGTTGGGGTGAGTTAGGAAGATGAGTCTCAGAAGAGGATCGTGAGGATGGGCAGATTCCTGATATGAGAATACAAATGGATGGAGGAAGAGCTGGAAGAGTGAAACCTTCTCAGATCCTGTATGGACCAAGGTGCAGGTGCTTGGAAAGAACTGAGCTTGAGCAACAGCCATAGATGTGTTCCACCTTTGCACTAATCAACTCCTAGAAACATCTAAACACATTAGACTGGTCTGTGCCAGTATGCGAAGAAGACATAGGTGATTATTACTGTAATATCCAAGTTATTAAGGGGCTACTATTTGTAGAGGAATTGCAAGCGCTTGGATTTGGGAGGAAAGAAAATACAGTGAAATGGAGCTACATGATGCTAGGTCACAAGAAGTGGTGCCCTTTGCCAGGGAGATGCATGCAGCGAAGTCATAGTGCAGAATTTCTAGCTAAGTGTCTGTGGAAATTGTTCTGGGCCAAGGAGAATCTAGTTGAGAATGGGAGGATCGGCAGAGTCCCTGGTAGTCACTCAGATAGGAGGGTAACCTGGGAGTGCTTAAATAATGTAGCGGTTCTTTGGAGCAGAAGCTGTTTGGGAGCTCTATAGCTTGAGACCATGGAAGTGTTGCTTCCAAGTTATTTTCACCCAAGTAAATGCCAGATTTACTGTTTTGCGTGGTGAACTGAGTAGTTTTGCTGTTTGCGTAAGATGTTTTTAAATGCTGTCAAATGAAACACCATCAATCTCTGAAGGTGCTGCTATCAGAGGTATTTGCCTCTTACTGAATATGCTCACATGATCTGTATCCACAAGGCTACAGAAGCAGCCATCTCACTAGTCATATGCAAAAATGTGTCTTTGAAAGTTATGCATGATTGGTGCATATTATTTTTTCATGGCAAATCTTGACAATAATGTTGGTAGTATTCCCCTAGCCCTGTTTGAAGTCTAGGGAGCAGTGTAACTGTTACCCCACATAAGGTCTGTTGCAGGAATAATGTCCTCCCTTGTCATGTCCATACGTGGTCTTAACTTACAACATTGCAATTGAGAACACAACCTGCTTTTTACTTAGTAAATTAAAGATAATGGGTGATAATTCATCTCTCATAGATTTAAAATACTGACTCAAAAGTGCAGGTCTTTAGCAGTTCTTAATTTCTTTCAGAAATACCCAATGCTGAGTCCTAATCAATTAATTGAATTTAGTCTTGCACATGGATCCCTGTGACTTGAGGCTTTCGGATGGATGCATCTGCACATGTAATCATGTCATGAAGTATAAGGTGTTTTAAGGAGGTGCCTGTTTTTCTACGCTACACCATTTTTATCTTAAAGTTTTTAGAAAAGCACCCTTTACAACTAGCTTAGTCTAGCTGAGAGAAGGTGGAACTGAAGCAGAAATTTCCCTGTTATTAGAATTGTTGACATCTGATAAAATATCTATTTGCATCTTCACAAAGATACAGCTATATCACTACTATTGCAAATAGCTTACATGAGGTGTCCATCAGATAACATCTAATCCCGGTCTTATGAGGATTAAGCGGGCATGTAATGTTTATTAGAGTTCTTTTAGTGTTGCTGGCTACTGTGCTATTTATAAACCTTTAATATAATTGTAATACAGTAGTCATATAATTATTATTAACCTTAATTGCTTTTCTTCTCTTGACACTCTAAGGCTTTTGTTTTGGCATTTGGTTTTGTTTGACACATTGTTTGACATTTTGCTGCAAAATTTGTTTGAGTATCAGATGGCCAACGTGGTTAATTCAGCATAAAATGGATGGGCATTTTGATCACATTAGTCATGCCCAAGTTTTCAAAATGTTATGTTTGGTGTCCAAAGTGTTCCAGTTCTGTTTGACAAGCAGAGTATGGTCCATTGCTCTAAAGGCAAAGTTGTGCGTGTCTGTCAGTAGGAATTTTTTGGCTGCCATGTTTAACTAAACTGAAGTGCAGTAGCAGTAATGCCCTTTTTAAGAGAAGACTTGAAACACGTTGTTCAGACTAGATCTGTGCTTAACTAGAGGCAGCCACGTGGTCGCTTCGTGCTATGTGGTATCCATTTGCTTTGATTGGTTGCAAGCTCTTCCCCAGACTCTGTCCTGCAGCCTACTTTAAAAGTTATACTTCATCTGTCAGATCTATTTGCCTCAGCTGAATTGCTGTCAGCAGACTTTTAGTCACATTTTGATGTGCCTTTTGAGTGTTCAGATTGCTTCTTTTGGTCTTTAAGGATGCTTCAAGGAGCTCTCATTCTAGGACTCAGATTAATTCTACAGAATATTTCCCAACAAGAACAAATGTGAGAGAGTTATGTCCTTTCTGCATAGTAGTTGATGGAAATATAGGAAACATACAAAGCAGGCAGAAGAATTTATAATTTTAGGTTAACTGCTTTCCAATGTGACTAAACAACGTGTTTGCTTGTTGGAGGTGGCTGAAACCACAGATGCTCTTAAATTGATCATAAAAGGCAATGACTTTGTGTCTTGAAAGTAATAGAGACATTTAATTTTTCCGGATAGGAAGAAATAAGATACAAGTAGTAATTTCTTCCTTATCATTAGAAAATATCTTTTTTTTTTCTTTTCTTTCTTTTTTTTGGTTGTTTTTTTGTTTGTTTGTTTGTTTTCATTTAGGGAGGCTGATGCATCTACATGCAGCTTTCCAACAGTGATTGACTGGAAAAATCAGTATCTTTTCCAGCTTGAAATCTGGAATAATTTTGAACTGTTGAGGGAGGCAGCATGAAATGGAGCAGGTCTCCAGTCCTACTGCAGTAACAGAGGAAGTTTGCTCTCAACAAAATGAGCAAAGAAAAAATAATGCTCAGTTCCTTGCAAAGATAAAAGAGAAAGGAGTGAAAGCAGTACTTAGTAATGGAGTGGCAACTGAAAGAGAAATTTGTGAAAGGTGATCACTATGTGTGTGTTTCGAAGGATAAAGCTACATGGAGGTTTTGTGCTATGTAAGCTTGCAAAGTAGAATTAATGGGACTTACACAATTCCTAAGCCTTGATTTCTGAACAGTGGAAAGTGTAATCGAGATTCCAAGGAGGAGGCTGGAAAATTAAATAAACAAGGCAAGGGGTTTTTGTATGCTAATTTTAGGTGTTCCCTCGCCCTCAGCATACGTGAAGAAAGAATGCAGCAACATGGAATTTATTATCAGATTTAGAGTTACATTCATAATTGCTGACAAATTTCACAAAACTTCAAGTGACATTGACACTCATTAAGCAATTATGAACACAAGAAAATGAATTGGTTCACCAATGTCCTACAGTTAGCACTTGGTTATAAGTCTGAATCAAAATCATCTGAGATACCACTAGTAAGTGTATGTGCATTCTTCAGAGGAAGGCATATGCAGTCTGGAGAGCAAAGGCGATAAAGAAGTGAGAAAATGTACTAAATGACATCCTGTGGACTCAGCTAATGGAAAGCAGCAGTTAGCTTGGTCACAGATTTTACATGGTCATTTTAAGAAATGCAGAAGGGAAGTGTCATTTTGAGGCCAGTGGGAAGAAAAAAAGACTGAAAGAAGTGATGTTTGATAAACTGTTGATAACTCATTGAGCGAACACAACAACCAGCGGACTCCTGAAAGTTTCCTTTTGCTGGATGAATATCGAGAAAAATGCCTTGTTATCACAAAGTACTACGGGGAGTAGTTCACAGTATCACAGTATCATAAGGTTGGAAAAGACTTTTGAGATCGAGTTCAACCTATGACCCAACACCTACTCATTGTCTAAACCATGGCACTAAGTGCCTCATCCAGTCTCTCTTTAGATACTTCCAGGGATGGTGACTCCACCACCTCCCTGGGCAGCACGTTCCAATGACCAATCACCCTTTCAGTGAAGAACTTCCTAATGTCAAGCCTAAACCTCCCCTGGAGAAGCTTGAGACTGTGTCCTCTTGTTCCGTTGCCGGTCACCTGAGAGAAGAGACCAACCCCTGTCTGACTACAACCTCCTTTTAGGCAGTTGTAGAGAGCAATAAGGTCTCCCCTGAGCCTCCTCTTCTCCAGGCTAAACAACTCCAGCTCCCTCAGTCCCTCTTCATAGGGCTTGTATCATTGCTACACCTGCGTGAATCAGTGGTAGGGATAGAAGCAGACCTTGATAATTGTTCAGATGCTGTACTAATGCCTATAAATGTAATATTTGGTCATCTTCTATATACAAATATATCAAGAGTAGTCAACTTTCTAGCAGGTTTTGTAGATTTCTGCTTTATCGTAGAAAACTGTTCTTTGAATAATACGCATTGTTTTAGGTACTTAGGGGTATATGGAAGTTGGGTGGCAAGAGGAAATGTTTGATGTAATTCAGCTGTAGATGAAACAGGCAATAGCTATCAAGATCTGGAACAACTAATCATCAGGTAGTTTCTTGACTGTGGCTCAGTCTGTCGAATGAAAGGACTTGGGGAGATGAAAGATGGTATGTTTCCGCAGAGAGATACCAATCACAAACTAATCACAGTATCCTGGGAAGCATCTAGCCAAGCAGAAATTAAATCTTCACTGGACTTTCCAATTACACAGTTCTAGTCCAGATGCTCGTATTGTTGAAATATCTTTATTTCTGAAGGAAAATAAACAAATGAAACACCACCAGCATGGGGTGTCTACTGGCTGTGAGAGTTGCTGGCAGGAGGCAGGAGAAACATTCTGTTCCTCCCTGCCTGGGACATGGGTCTTGCTGTCTTAGAAGGAAAGTGAGGCAGAAGAAAGTTAGCTTTGTCTTACCAGACATCTTTTGAAGTGTGCTCAATGCTTACCTAACCAGATAACCTTTAAGTTTTTAGAAACCTTCAGGTAGCTTGAAGAAAATCTGCCCTTTTGCTCTCCGACCGGATGTCTCCTCTGTGGGCAGTGGAAGAACAGTGGGCTGGCATGAGAACAGGAAGAGACGAACATTTCTAGGAGGACTGGAGAAGAAAGGACAGTGTGCACTTGCAAATTTAGACCATCACTAATCCCACTGTTATCTGTCTTGTTAAATAAACATAGAGCCTGTAGTACAGGTGTAGACGAGGGGCCCGGGCCCCTGTGTCTTTTCTAAGCTCATTTGGATAGTTTAGCATGTCTAAGAAACTAAGTGATAGTGCTCTGAATTAGAGTTACAGAGTGCACTTTCGTTCCTGCTGCTTTTTATTGGAAGGAAGTGTACAGCTATGGTGGAATCCTTCACGTTTTAGAGGTCAGTATTTGGACAGAAATAATCCATGTAAAGTTGATTTTGATGTTTTCAAAAAAAGGGTCCCTTTTGAACATAGTGAGAGCAGTAGTCCATAAGAAGATATAATTGGGCTTGTGTTCAGATTATTCACGTTAACAAGTTTTCAGTTTAGTTTCAATTTAGTTTTTCAATTGGCATTTATTGTTTACATGTTTTCCTCTTTAATTAAAATGTAATAATTTAGTCAATCTGTGTGGGCAGATCCCTGACACTTGGGAACTTTATAATCTTGCTGACAAAGCCACAGCAAAATCCAGTAGTTGGAAATGTTTATTTAGGGGAATTCAGTGAATGAGATATAGTTTTCTTATCTGCATGATGACTAGGTGTTGTGGTGCTATATGAAGGTGTGGAGGAGGGGCAGGCATCACTGCTTGAAATTTCTGGGACCACCACAAGTGTCTTGGAACATGCACACTGCTGTCACTCCACTAATGTTTGAGTGGTCTCCCACAGCCCAAAAAGTTATTCTTTTTTTTCGAGGCTTTACTGATAAAAGTTGTTTTTCATGTGAAAAACAAGTATTTGAGCTACTGAGTTATAATAATTTCATATGCCAAGACTTCAGAGGGCTGTTGGAGTCAAGACATGTCCTGATTTCACACTGGATGTGTTCTGTTGGTGTTTTTTTCTATGTACATTATTTTCTAAGTTTCTCTGAAGAATGAGAGGCTTGTAATCATTGATAACGAGACAGTGGACTGTGATCCATGATAGTATCCATACTATGGATGTATGGATGCTTTTTTTGAAGATGCCTGTGTGGTCTTATTCACATGTTCAGAGTATTTTGGCTTCGGGAGAGTGTTTTCTTCCAAGATGGAACGACAGTGATCTTGATGTCTTTTACCTTTCCTGCGAACATGTGTAGTCTGCTTGTTGGAAACATGAGGATGTGTTATCAGTCCAGTGCCGTCGTGTGGTCCTGAGGCATTGCTGTACTTCATCTTTTCCCATTGCATGTAGTTCTTTAAAGCTTGAAATGTGTGGGGCAAGAGGAAGGACTGAGTATTTCAGTTTAGTTTCATGGCCTGTAATATATAGGAGGTGATATATATGACTGGATTATTGCCTTGTCCTGTCTGGATTCAAGATCTGCCAGTCCCCAGTGAAGATTTATATTGACGTTTTTCACATACTTCCTTCTAGAAGAACTTGTTTTCTGGGAGTAGAAAGAGACATGTATTGAGGTTTTTTTGACTATTTTTGACCTTTCTGTGCGGATGTTGCACATTCTCCTTCTGTTAGCCTCAGGATGCTCCCCTGTACTCTCTCCTGTGGCTCTTTTCTGTAGTTTCTTTATTAAATCTGACTGCAAATTCTGCCATTCCTGGGATTTCGGATGTTTCAACATGTTGTCTTATTACTTCTTGAAAGTGCCGTGAAGGTGGATATCCCACAAGATGCTTTATATTTTATAAGATACTGTAACTTATATTTTGGAGTTTGAAAAAACCCTCTTCTATCACTGTGCCCATCACTTCTTTTTCAACTTCAGTTCTGAGAGTTGACTTCTTACATACTGACAAAGTAATAAGTTTGTAAAATTTGCAAATTAAAAAAGTAAAGTACAATTGAAAATAACAACAGTAATGATGATTAATATAGGTCATGCAATAAAAACTTGTACTTTTTGTGTTTTAAAATTCTCTACAAACTGTAGTCTATTTAAACAGAATAGAGAAATCTCTGACTCAATTGTAGTATAATCGATTGACACCTCCGAATTAATGATTAGCTAATTAGACCTCCAACATGTAGTCTAGAACTTGAAAGTGGGAACTGAATCTTATTTCATGGTTATACTTATTTGTTGAGCCTTGACTGTGTCCTAAGCAACAAAGATCTGATTTTCTATACCTGGCAGTTACATTACTTAGCCTCTATAGTTGGCATAATGTAATTGCAGTAATGGACCTGTTTAAAAAACAAACAAGGAAGGCAGTTTGCTGTTGAGGGTATTTTATGTAACTCTTAAATACTGAATAGGAACTTTTGTGAGCAATCCATTATGATCTGTGTCAGCGCGTTGCTGTAAAACCCGGTGCTATCAGGGCACAGGGGTGGCACCGGCTCAGGTTGTGGTACAACAAACACTAAGCCTGCGGGATCATTCTGTCATTTGATCATCAAAGACTTGGTCTTACTTCTGTTGGGAAGAAAAAAACCAACCCAGTCACTGAAGGTCAGTTCTTGTACAATAAAATTTTTATCTTCTAATATACTTTAGCAGTAACAGTAAATAATTATCAGCCAGATAATCAAGATGCATAAATACCTGTGTGGGGTGATGAAACATCAAAGGGCTGTGATAACAAACAAATATGTAGGTTTCATGATTATCATACAAAATTCCTCTTCAAGAAACTCATTATATATTAATGTCACTTGCTACTCTCACAGCTGTTTTCCTTTCGCCCCTGAGCTATGTTGCACGCAGTGAGAGCTTTCTTGACATTACCTGAGACACATTTCTTTTGACCTCGCAGTAGCCATCAGTGCTCTATACCGCTCCTGCATCTTTTACGTTCTACTTATGTGTGCTTTTCTGATTCTTCTGTGGTTTTTTTCTCCTCCTTTGGTTACGTTTTCTTGTGATATCCAGACTCCTACAAATGGCTTTAGAATATGCTTGCAACTGATTCAATCTTTTCATTTTGGAATGCAGTTATCTTTAAGAAAATCCATCAGTTCTATAAATAGAGTAATAACACTTTTTTATAAAAGCACTACTTAATTTTTTTATTTTCTCCTGAAGCGGTGTGCATTTTTGAAGGCAGAACCTACATTGAAGGACAAAGAGAAACTGTGTATTCAAACTCGGGGGACTGTGTTCTGTTTGAGTGCAAGGTAAGAATGCTGTTCATGTAAAAAAAAATTCTTGCATGTTATTAAAGTCCCTCTAAAAGAAATTGTTGAAATGCAGACAAATCTACCTTAGGAAATGGCAACAGAAAAGGCATTTAAGGGGTTCTGTGTTTATCAAATTTTGCAAATAAATTTATTTCACGTAGCTGCAAGTTTTGATTATGCAGCTTGACAATCAAGCTGCATTCTTTCCTCCTTAGGTATCATTTCCATCAACAGTAATAAAAACCCCAGCAGACTACCTTATGTTTCCATTGACACATGTGCAATGATATTGCCCAAAATTACAGGCTTAGGTACAAGAGATGTACAAGAGATGTACAAATGTGGTGGAGGCATAATTTGGAATTCAGGGTAATTCTTAGCCGAAAAGCTAGATGGTATTTTTAGGGATGGAAATAGAAATAGGATAGGGTTGTTTTATTTGTAACCAGAACATGCCTGGTGCTGAGTCAGTCTTGTCCTGCTACATGAACAGAGTTGCTCTTCAGGGCACAAATGCACTTTAAGGGCAAAATATACTCCAGGGACAGCTGCAGGTTGAGAATTACAGAAATTGCTGCGGTGGATCCCACGTTGCCACTCCAGGGGAGACAGGAGGAATTTGCTTCAATTAGAGAGGTGCATGCTGTTGTGTGGAGATGAAAACATGAACACACGTTTCTAGGGTAAAGAAAGAGAGGGGAGAAGCTCCTCTGCCCATGCGGCAGTTATCTAGCAGACCAGTTTCTGGAAATCTCAAAATATTTTCATATAGTTGTGAAAAAGTATGTTTTACAAAGTAGAACCAGGGACCATTGTCTTAGCACTTTTTTAATCTTTAAGAGCTTAATTGCTGGAGTAGGTGTTTTGAAACTCTGGTCAGCTGGGAAGTCATAGGTGGGCACTATTTTATTATTACTTGAATTCACATAGAAAGACATAATTAATGACTCCAGGTTAAGAGAGACTTAATAGGAATGGTACAAGTACTGATTTCATACTTGGAGACTTATGATATTGTTGTCAAGGCAATGTAGGGAATATCTTCTTTTCATTTACATGTAGTTCTGAACTATCATTTTTTTTGTTAGCTGCTGCAGTTGTGCCTGGTATAGGCACATGATTTTCTGTTTGAATGTTAAAAAACAAGTGAATAAAAAATTCTCTTCCAAAATAGAATTTGTAAAAAAATTGTATGTAATCCGAACTTCTGCAATTGATATTTTTCCTATCAAAAGGAGTTTTTTCTTTATTTTGTGTGATTGCTGGGTTTTGCTTGTTCTGCTGTGTAACACCTCTGTGGCTGGTTTACTTTATTGTGTTACTGCGTTATAATTGGGTTCTGTGTGAAGAGTGCTTTAGGTAAAGTATCAGCAGGAATTTTGGTGTTGACCATTATGTTCATGTTTCATCTTTATATTTCATGCTTAAAGATGATTTTGAAATGCTAGACTCATAATAATAATCCGTGCAATGGCATAGGCATGATTTTTAGGGACTTATATGCAGAAATACAGGGTCCTGAGTTCAGTGAGATCAAATTTTAACCAGGTTGCTGATTTTAAGGCAGGTGCCTCTGAAGGCAATGTTATTGTGTGCCTTGTTTCTGTCTTTGCCATGTCATGACTGAAGCACTGAAAGACACGTTAATTAGGGCCCAAGGGAGCCTACAGGTGGTACATCTGCAGTAGTCAGATTGCTACAGCAGGCATTGCGTGTGGTCATACTGCAATGTTTGTGTGTGAACTGCACTAAGTGCCTGAAGAAATTCAGATATCTTGGCATTGAACACTTAGATACCTGATCCAAGCTTAGCTGAGAAACCCTCTCTTTCCTAATAGAGAATCAGTGCCAGTTTCCTTCTGTGTCACTAGCACAATGTCGAGGTCAGAGATGTTCAAGTTTGATTTTGCTTGCTGTGCAACTAACAAGCTGCTTTAGAGTATTCATTATGAAGACCCTTAATTCTGGGATCAGCTGCCTCAGTTTTTGAGAGATATTGGTACTTTTTCAAGCATAATTTTATCATAAACTTGTAAGGCAAGTTGCTTGACAGGCTATGACAAGAGCTGTTGCCACATTTTCTTGCTTGAAAAGGTTTGAGTATAGGGGATTTCCTAATGCCTTTATTGCACCACATTGTACTTCCAAATGTTTTTGAAAATTACCTGGAGTTTGGCACAGGTGGTTTCTTGTTTGTACATTATAATGCTAACTCCACTAAAGTTATCATTTACCTTTATTTTTTCTCTAAAAATATTAATCAGTTACCTCAATTTAACAGGACCACAAAATGCAGCGTATTCCAAAAGACAGTTGTACAGCTTTGAACTGCCCAGAATCACAACAGATCCCCTTATCCCACAGTTGCTGCAAAATCTGTAAAGGTAAGGTAATAGCTGGATCTAACTCAGTCTAATTTTCCATTTATATGGGTTATAGAGACTTTTTTTTTCTTATGATTTTGAATAGAACACTCCTACGCATGATAATCACTATACATCTTGAAGCTGAATAGATAACATCTCCAATTGTAAAACGTCTAATAGTGGAAATTCTGAGAAATGTTTACTGGCACTTCTGTTTTTCATTGTAGCCAAAAGTGGGTGAAAAGTCAAAGAAATCACATACATAATTAGTGGTTTTTCTAGTCTTCGCCCACTCTTGTGTTCAAACAAAATGAGATTGGAGAAATGTCTGTGTTCCCCAGCATCTTTCTGAGATGCTTTGAGATGTCTCTTTCAGACAAGTTTTTGTGGTATGGGGTTATTCAAAGTCTGGAGTAACTTACTTTACCTGTTTGGGTTTGTACTCTGCATCTGGAAGTGGAAGCTTTGGATAATGCTTTTGTATACTATGTAACTTGGTCACATCCAGACTGATCCTTACCAAAGGAGAGAGGTACATAAAGTACTCTGCGTTTTCAGCCCACTCATGATCTGGGCTAATACCAATATCTTCAAAGCTGTGAGGAACTGCATCTTCAAGGAGCTATGTCTGTTTCTTCTGTAGCTAAGTAATGGTAAATTGATACCTGGCATGAAAAGATGTTAGACTGTTGAGTTGATTTTAGGTATATTTCAGTGAAAAGAAGAGTTCAGCTATGCTTGTTTCTGTGCTACTTAGTACAAACACAAGGGATATAATTAATAACATCAAGCAGAAAGAAAAGAAAGAATAAAAATTTCAGAAAATTCTATAGATCTTGAAGTCTTTCACAGTCAAAAAGTTTTTTTTAATGATATCTTTCTATAAAATCTTCATGGCTTAGAGAAGAATTCTGTTTCTTGTGCCTGATATAGCGAGAAAATTTTAATATATCTCAGATGAGTATTTTTTTGAACATTTTCAGTTCTACCTGAACCATGGTAGCTTGGCCGCTCCTGAGCTATGGAACTTATTCTTTAGACAAGAAGCGGCTGTATTAGCAGCATGTATTTTCTTTATTAATGCAGCTGATCTGTGTTATGAACCTTAAGAAAAACAAACAAACAAAATCAATAAAAAATCGTTTACCATTTCTATATAACATGTATGTTCTTAGTTATTTAATGCCAATGATACAAACTAATCCAGACCAGGAAATAAAAAAATAAGACAATTGCTTTGTCACTAACTTGGGCTTCAATGAGGAAGACAACAAAAAGGGAAAGAGTAGATGCCACCAAGGCCAGAGGTTGCTCTTGATGCACACACTTCTGCTGTCATCAATGAGTACTGAAGTCCCTCTAACTCTAGTACAAGTGTAGAGCTTTTTGCTTCTTGATGCTCTATGTTAGATTACCGCAGTGTGGTTGCTACAGTGAATTGTAATGTTTAAGTAATATTATCTAAGAATATCTCTAGCTTGCAGGAGACAATCCACAGCATGAAAGAAAGGGAGGGAAAATTATCTGTCTCATATAGTAGGTCCATGGTGTTTGTTTGCAGGGTCTCAGTACAAAAATATTTCTGCCTTTATGGGCTTTTCTGTTTCTCTTGTCTTGTTCTGTTTGGTTCATGTTGCCTCACACTGTTCCTGAGCTGCTCAACTGCAAAACACCCCTCTGACCTGACCTCCAAACAGACTCACTGTCATGGTCCTGCTTGAAAAGCTCATTTAAAATGGTTTCTGTGAAGTTAAGGCTAGAAGTGCTTTCATAGCAAAATACGAAGCAGAAGCCAGGTGGAATGATAAGAATGGAGTAATGAAAATAGTATTTACTACCAGTAGATGCTTGCTTGCTATTTTGTAAGAAGCCTGTGTTGCAGCTTGATTCCAGCTTGCATACTGGAGCTGTTGCTGTTGTATCAGTTGTGGTCCCCTGAGCCTGACTCACGTTCTCCAGTTCTCCTGTGGGAGGTTTTGAGAGAAGAAAACAGCTAATGGAAAACAACAGCAGTAAAGTACTGCTGCTTGACCAGTTCTGATGCTCAAGTTAAAGAAGGAAATTTTAAACAAGAGCGTTGTTGAGAAAACAATGGAGACAAGCATCACAACTTTATAGACAGATGTGGGAACTGTGGAAGCTTCAATTCAGTTATTACAACCAACTTAAATTCAGCACAATAAAGGATAATATAATGGTGTTCAGCAACATGGCAGCATTAAATTTCATGAGAGCAAATGTCACAAATTACAAAAAAAACACTTAGAGTTGAAAGGCTCAATCTAAATCTTGCAGCCTGGAAAAGAACTTCAGAATCTTAAAAATTTGTAATTAAGACGCAAAGGAAAACAGTCGCTCTCAGGAAAAATGGAAGGGATAAAATGGGAAATAGGGATGGCTAAAAGGTGAGATTTTAAAAATAAATTTCTCTGAAATGGAAAGACTGATGCAATCAGGGAAGAGTATTCAGTCAGTGGAGCTTGAAATAGAGAGATAAGGAGAAGAGAAAAGCAAAACAAGTCAATGTTAATCAAAGAGTTTCAGTTAAATGTGGAATGATTTTATAAATACACCTGGGAACAAGAAGTTCTCGGAAAAAAAATAAGTAAATATTGCTACTCAATGAGATACTGAATGCCTAAGCTATGAGCTCTTCTATAAATGGCCAAAGAAAAACAGGAAATAAAGAAAAATATAAAATTAAGTAGTGTCCTGTAAAAGTACTTAACAATGACAAGGAGACAGTAAGGGGATTTAAGCAAGTCTCCTATCCAGCTGCCTTAGATCAATGCCATAAACTGAAATTGAATCGAAGACCTAGAGACAGTCTGTTCTTGTGGCCTTTACTACTCCTTTCATCTGTTTCATGCTTGGTACAATTTATTTTCCTATATCTCACAGATACTAGAAAGGTATTCTTTGACCTAACTGAAAAAAAGATAGGACTGTCGTTGACAGATGTTTTATAATCCCTGGATTCTTTTTAACCCTCAATCGTATTTGTTTCTATACAGGCCATGACTTTTGCACTGAAGGACATAACTGTATGGAGCATTCTGTCTGCCGAAACCTAGATGACAGAGCTGTCTGTAGCTGCCGAGATGGCTTCCGAGCCCTTCGGGAGGACAATGCCTACTGTGAAGGTAATACCTTGTGAAGATGCTTAGCTCTGCTGTATAAAGTACTGTGGGAAGAGTGTACCGATTCATGAGTTGTCGAAGGGATAGACCTATTAAATGCAGTAATTAGATATGCAGCATATTAATCAACTAAATTATCTCTCCAAGTAAGTTCTTAAAAACTAATAATCTGATCAATGTCAGAGTTGCAGTGGCTAAGGTCTTGAATTAGAAATGTGCTTCCATAGGAAAGTTTTCTTCTTTTTTTATGGTATTCAGATATTCAGGCAACCTAAAAGTCAACCATGTGAATAACAGATTAGTATAACATTTAGTTTCTCTTTTCACTGCTGTCTGTTCCTATTCTCTCTCCCCAGGAACTAAGTAATGCTGGAGACTAGATACTGGTATTGTGAATCATACTGGGTAGTGATTTATTATTTGAGCTGCTTGTTTTGGTATCAGGGAGCAACGTACTGCTTAATCAGAAGAGACGTCTCTATAATTTGAATCTTTGCAGTAGAGTGTAAGCCTGTGAAAAAAGAAACATACACGCTCCAGAGTCCTCTGCACTTTCTCCTAGTTTTTGTGCTAACTGTTGCTCATGAAAACGCTGATTCTGCAAACGCATAATATTAATGTACTCTCTCAGACTTTTCTTACCATAAAGCTTAATTGCTGGCATCAGGATGGGCTTTGTCTAATAAACACTTAGGTTCGGGTTTTGCCTGCTAAATTGAAAGTTAGGCATCTGTTAGTAGAGTCTAAGGTACTCTGCAGTCTCACCTTATATCTGGGTTATTTCCTGGGGGTGCACAATCAAATGGGATGAATCAGGGCCTTCTAAGAATGTTCCTTTGGCTGAATTCTGCAAAAGTTAAAGCCTGCAGCTTGCTTGAATTGGTAGCTATGTTAATGTCAGTGAGAATGCTGATCTGTAGATTTAGATGAGGATTCATGACTGTTTTCAGACAAGGAGCATACAATTAATTCTGCTTCACATACCTCTCTGCTGAATGTTTATGGTAAGTCTTCCGGTGGAAGCCTGTTGTAAAAAGTAGGACTAAAAATGGTGCAGAAACAAATCCTGTGCTCCTCATCATGTCGCAGCAGGCATCTGACATCAGGACCTGCTATACAGTTGGTTCTATGTTGCGGCATCAGCCACTTTTTATCCCGTAGTATCCTGAGACTATGCCAAAGCTTAAACTGTGGATCTATGTTTCCGGGAACTCATCAACCATTGCCTTTTTGAGAGGGTCACAGGAGCAGTGGAGTTACAGTGAAATCAAGTGCTTTAAGAAGTTTTTTTCTGCAGCTCTATTGTTACTCTACTAAATGAAAGCAGAAAAAAGTTATACTCTCTTAGTGATCTCCACATCACTCTAATTAGATTCTGTTGCTATGGGTAGAACTTAGCATTGGTGGTGAAATGTTTAAATGAGAACACAGCAGATTATCATATGTGGAACTGATACGTTTGTATTACAAGTGGATTTACCATTTTGTGCAGTACCTCAATTCAATAGGATATTGGGTTTGAGGTGATTTCCTGGCCCAATTACTTCTGTATGGGCTAATGACGTTCTTTCTGGGTGGTAATGAACAATCTGCTTAAGTGCTTTCAAAAATCTTGTGTAAGTAAATAAAAGATTGGGACACTATTTACAGTAAAGTAATAACAGTATTACTATGTTTGGATGCATTAAATTATCTTAAAAATGTGGATGATTTAGGGCCTCGTTCAGGAACACTTACGTTGAAGACAGTAATTCCTATTAGGAAGATGCACCCATGTAAGCAACACTCATGAGATTGGGTCCCAGCCAGATGATGAGCCAAGGGTGAAGCTAAATCAGCAGTCAAACCAGCCAAGCTTTGCTGCTAGTAGTGTGCCATAGCTGCAGTAGGCACCACGCCTGAACTATGCACAGTTGGTACGGAGGTTGAGAACTGGTCTTTGCTGGCCATGCTTGACTGATGGTGGAGGTCATGTGCTGGAAGGAGGGGAAATAAGGTTGCAGGTTGAAACTTTAGGATTGTTTTTGTGGAAAAGAAGGGGCAGAGGACTGAAATATCCATGTTTCTTCAGAGTTGTGCTATTAGTATTGTACCCCTCTTTCCAGCCTTAATGTCTCTTTGTGCGCTAAGTTTTTTATTTCTGGAAAGAGACTCTTAATATTAAGCAATGTAATAGCAAAGAGCACAATGATGTAGTGTAACACCAAGTCTCTTCAGAGTTCTGCCCCTCATCTTGAAAGGCTGAAATGGTCCCAACATCCCTTTCTCAGCACATATGCTTTCTTCACTGTGCCATTATTGTGGCTTTAATTATGAGCAACGCCAAGTGTGGAAATGTCAAGTTAACACAAAGCCTTTCAGAGAAGGCTTTTTGTAATGGCTGGAGCCCATGGGTATGATAGCTGTTTCTGTGTTCACACTTCACAAACTTCAGATATACTGCAAAATTGGATGTCATTGATTCTGGGCTAGAGCCAAACTCCACTAAATACAATCCTGATTTGTGCCTCAGCACTGTCAAAATTCAAAGAATAAACAGAAGTAATGATGCTCCAGCTGGCAGGACTTCTCCTTAAAGTAGAAGAACAAAAATAAAATTATTCAAAGCTGATTTTGGTACGGGTTTGGAAAAGCTGCATAAATTTCATCTGAATGATGGAAGAGTTTGGCTTCTGTCCTAGAAAGAACTGGTGCTTTTCCAAAGCTGTGTGATGTCTTTAGATACTGTTATGGTGGATACCTTTCTGTTTTATAATAATAATATTTGTTAATATTTATGTCACAGCTTTCCCTTGGAGGACTGATAAAAGCAATGCATAAAGAGTTGGGATTACTTCATTTACATGCTGTAAACCTTATTCCAAGTACTCTGAAATCTATTTTCTACTTCAGGTTGTTATGCAGTTTGATACCTTCTGGGCAGGTTGCATATGGATTATGCTGTGCTTCCCAAGTATTAGTGCTTTTGAATATAGCATCCTTGGTGTATAGCCTACCTAACATCAAGATTTTACAAAAACAGATGTTCTGATGAAGTGTAATTAGATTTTCCCAAAGTAACACCTGTGGTATTCTCAAACTGATGATCAGCAGTGCCCACTATGTTTGTAATGGTGGAGTTATTCTGAAAAAGTTTAAGGATAAAGTTTGTGACTTGGCTATTGGGATACTCTGGTGCATTTAGAGGAGTGAAATATACTCATCTTTCAAATCAGATGAGTTATCAAATAGCCTGCTGGTGGCAGCTTTAGGTGTTCTTCCCAGATCCTCGAACCTAAGCTATTTTCTTGCACTCTCCTGCAATTTGCGCAATCTTCGGAAGATGCGTGTTGGAAGGAGATGTTACTTGTACACTTTGGGGACTGCACTTGGAAGGATTGCTTGAAATCCAAGGTTGTGGTTCAGTAATACCACTCAGCTGTCTCTGTGTAAAATGATTTCACCATATTGTTTACTTATCAAGAGGATTTTGCCTGATGTAGAGGCCCTTTTACATCATGTACTGGTTTTGACTGGGACAGCCGATATGGTACTGTATTTTAGATTTCTGACTATAACAGTTTTGATAATACATGGGTGTCTTAGCTGTTGCTGAACAGTGCTTTAACACTGTCAAGGTCATCTGTTTCTCACCCTGCAGCAAGCAGCCTGTGGGTGGGTAAGATGTTGGGAAGAGACACAGCTGGGCCAGCTGATGCCTGCTGACCAAAAAGCTATCCCAGACCATACAATGTCATTCTCAGCAGTTCTAAGGTGGCCGTTGCTCGAAGACTGTCTGAGCATCAGTCTGCTGGTGGGGAAGGTGGGGAGTGATTGCCTTTTGAATCACCTTCCCCCTCCCCCCCCCCCCCCCCCCCTTTTCCTCTTCACTTATTAAATAGTCTTTATCTCAACCCATGAGTGTTTTCTCACTTTCACTCTTCTAATTCTATTCCCCATCCCACTGGGGTGGAGAGCGAGCAAGCAGTCGGTGGGTACTGATTTACTGGCCAGTGGCAACCCTCTACATGTCACAAATCTACCTTATGGGTATGTGGACCATAATGTTTATATGCTGATATTTGGGAATTTAGTTGTACTAGTTTCACATTACTCAACCTAGTTAATGTATCTTAACAATTCAGGATAATTTAATATTATTAAACAAATTTTGTGGAACTATTTTCCATTTTATTCTAATTATTCTTTTTTCTCAGTGCCTTTTTTTCCTCAGTATCCTTTTCTCCTCCTAGTTTCTCTGTTGTTGCCATTTTTGTCCCAGTTTCAAATGCAGCACCTGAAATGAGACCAAAGACTAAGTGACTTCATCTACATTTGAGAATTGCATCAGCTTCACTGATATTTTTCCCTTGAGGGGAGAAGGTCTTTAGTAATATGCTTTTGAATAAGCTGGCTTGATTTGAGTCATTGTCAGAGGAGGGAAGTAGGCAGCCTTAAAGGATGAATTGTCTTTTTACAGAGTAGATATCTGAAGCATATTGGAAGTGCTATTTGGTTGGACCTCACCACGTTTCCCTTGGCTCAGAGTTGTATGTTCTCACTGTGCTTGGAAAAATCTATCCCCATGTTTGGGTTAAAATACTAATGCATTATTTAACCCTTTTCTCCAACAACAAAAACATTACACGTCTTCACTTACCTAATCAGTACAATCTATTGTTAATTTTGTTTTTAACTACTCTATTACAAAAAAGTACATTTTCTAAATGAGCCTGATTTCTACAGATTGCAGTAAAAAAATCTTACAAAAAATAAAAAGTAATAATCAAATTGCAATAGAATACATGTTGTATCATATTGGGCAAGTGCAGTAATCAACAGCACATTTTTTCTTTTGATGTGTAATATTCAGAAGAGTGTAAGTAGGAGACACCTTGGTAATGGAGATAAACCCCAACATATTAAAATATGTTCTATTAAGGCCTCTGGGTCTTTCATAACCAATGTGGAGTCATTTACTAGCTTTGCTGTCTCCCAGTATGCAGTGTACTCTTTGGGTGAGAGTGCTGTCAGTTTTGTGAAACTAGGAAGGTTACCCAAACTTCTCCCTTCATACATAAATTCTTTTTTGTAAGCGAGATGTGGCAATAGTGTCACATATAGCTAAGATATAAAGATTTCATTCTCCATCAATGGCAGTGTTTGAGTCATTACCTTGTCATTTTGGATTGGGTTGGAAAACTAATCAAGCAGAAAGAAAAACGTTCACTTCAGAAGGGCAGAACGTTATTTCCAAATATTTATTAAAAAGCATTTAAACATCATTAATATTAAAATATTAAACATCAATATTAAGCAGTATTAATACATTATCAATTATTAATATTTTTCTCAGCTAAGGCAGTGTTATCTTGTTTCTATCATGTTACTGAGAAATCTAAATATGAAGAATTACCAGGCCAGGTCTAATGTATCAATGTGTCAGAGTGGGCCAAATCCTTCTTGTCTGCCATGGCTCTTATTCAGGAAGATAAAGTATATTCCTAACCTAAAATGTACAAGTAGCATCCCTGACACCACTTCATAAAGTGAGGTGCGTACTGGGGTACAGATAGTCCCACTGCGTGTAGCAGTGGAATGGTTTGTACATATACAAATCGGATGATGTGATTCACAGTTATTTGATTTTAATTACTTCTGCAGGAAGTATGTTAAGACTGGTTCTATCATCCATCCGTAGCCAGGACTGACGGTGATTTTATTACGATAAAAAAACCTGCAACTAATCATTTACCGGGAGCCTCTTGGAAACTTGTATGCTGCCAGTGTCTGGTAAGGAGATGCTTCCTTGTACTGAAAGCAGTCTTTTTCTACCAGCACTAAAAGCATATGTTACGCTTTGGTTTTAAATGAGAAATTAAAGTGAGAGTTATCATATAAATTGTTTAAATCTGCAACCTCAACACAAAGGGAAACGAAACTAAAGCCTTAATTTTCTTCTTATTTTCCTTTATCTCCAGTTTCCACTTGTAGCTGGGAGGTGACTACTGAAAGAATTAGATGCTGTCACTGTGTTAAGAAGTACCCAAAACCATCTGGTTGGTTTTCTTGTGTAACTTTTAAAACCTCAGGCTAAAAGTGCAACATTTCTTGCAATACTTAAAGGCTGGATTCCCCAAGAGCTGTAGGAAAGGCACAGAAATGTTTGGCATTAAACAAAACTGAATTTAAAATAAACATTACTTTATGAAGAGTGCAGAGCAATAGCAGCCACAGTGATTATATCTGCTGTAGAACTTTAACTAGTGTGGCATCGTTTAAGAGGCAGCTGAGTTGTACTATTGCCGCTTACTTTTGTAGAACAGACAGTAACCTACTGCAGAGCTTGTGCAAATGTGCAATGTGCTTTAAACCCTACTCAAACCCCCACATATGGTCTATCTAATCCAAAGGGGCCTTACCACGCTTAAAGGTACTATCCTGGTATGCATACATCTGTTTTCCAATGAGAAGTTTTAAAATTGCTGTGTAGTCTGTGCTACCTCTTCCTCAGAAGAATCCGACATGTATTTGTACTTTCTGTATAAAAATAGTAACACTCCTTATTCCCCTTTTAAAATAGGGGAAAGCAAACCCACTAACAGTGGCAAGTATTTCTAACTTCCTGATATTCACATTTCAAAATGAGGAGAAACTGTCATACTTTAAGAAAAAAAAGAAAAATTGTTTTGCAATTCAAATTTAAAGGCCGATTTCTTACCAAGTGCAGTGCTGAAGGGGGATGGATCGTGAACTGGAGTCTCAGTAAGTTGTTCTGATATTTGGAATTCACTAATTAATCATATACAACATCCTTTTTATTCTCAGTATGCAGCTACATCAGACTAGTTATTTGATGCCTAAGGAAAGACACCCCCCCACCCCCCCGGGATTCTTTTATGTCTGACAGATAACTATATATAATTACTTGTTTTATCATGTAGACACTATGATATGAATTAATTATAGGATATTAAATAGTAAGAAGATACAGTTTGCCAAGTAAAACATTACATGATGGCAGACAGTGTTTGTTTTCAAAAGTTTCCTTTGTGATATATATTTTTTAAACTACATAATGTATGTTGAGTCCAGTGATGTTTTAATGAGACTGAGATGAAGATTTCATCTACTTTCACTGATAGCTGTTGAACAGTATCTCCTACTGCAGGTTTAACAAGGACAGTTTTATCTCAACAACCTGTCTTCTTTTCTGAAAACTGGGGCAAGTTGAAATAAAGACAAGTCTTTGTACTATTAAGAATGATATTTCCGTAATGCTGTAATGTTGTGTTATGTCCTTTCAAAGTTTTATAGAGCTTCTGTCAAGGAATGTAGACCTTGAGTGACTTTGCCTTTATTTTAAGAGTATTTTCTAATATCCCCCTCTCAGGATGCAGGAGATGGACAGAGAAATCATGAACTTAAGCAAAGATCAGAGATTTAAAATATCATGAAGGGAGATGCACCCAAGATGTGTATGATGTTTGCAGGTGATATCAATGCAGTTTATTTATGAGCGAAGAAAGAATGCACCTTGCATTCTTGTCAAATCGGTGCTTTAGCAGGCTAGTCAAGATATAGAGACCTCTTATTAGTTCAATTACAACAGTGCTAACACTTATATTCCAGCTCACCCAGTTTCTCTCAAGGTCTATTAATAATTCAATAAAAATCAATAGACACAAGTACTGCCCGTTTTTTCCCTATGCATTGCTATAGTGAGTTGTCAGTGGTTGAAATTCTTTGCTGGGAGCATCACGTTTGGGAGTGGTGGAAGGTTATTTTATTTTCTGTCCTTGGTCTTTGTGTATGCTTGAGGTTACTTTTGTATGTTTTAACTCAGTACACGGGGTCTGTTCTTGTAGTTGGTTCATGAGGTTAGTTATATTGTTGTTAGGTTTTAGTGCTTTTCTCTTTTGGGGAAGAGAGATGTAAAACTACAGAAAGGTAAACAAAAATAAAAATAATAACCCCCCCCCAAAAAAAAAAACAAAAACGTTTCGGAGGTAGATGATGTGTGGCCACTTGGTAACTTTGCTGTTGGAGTGAGCCTGTTAACACCAAATGCACAGGGCTATGATTATCTACAGCAGGTAAGAGTGATTATAACTGTGGTGGTGCAGTCATTTGGGATAAATAACGTGGGAGATTGAGAAAATACGCAATTTTGATTGAAGTTGATGTTAACATCCTTTGTGGAATACGTCAGTTGGAAAAACTGCTGCACTGGATTTGGTAGAGCAAAGCAAAGCAAAACAAAAGTGTAGTGGTATATTTGTGGCTGACTGGAGAAGTAGCTGTAGTTAAACCATAGGATTGCCTGGTGGTGGAGGGCCTAGAAATAGTAGGAGGAGGAGTGGCAAAGGCTGTGCCAGAGTCCTGAGATATTTTGTCCTCAGACAGTGAGTGGGAAAGGGTATAAGCAAGAAGAGGTGCATAAGTATTGTGGGAACCAAAGCGCCGGAGATACTGAAACTAGGTTGTAGCTGAATATGAAGGAGAATAGGAGCTCAGAAATACAGCTAGGGAAGCGGAAGAGACCCTACTAAGAGCATTTTTGTTGGAGCAATGGACTGGGAAGTGTTAATGTAGTCAACACTTGAGCAATAGCAAAGGAAGAGTTCGAGAATGAGTTAGGGTGTGTGGTGGCGAAAGGAAAAATCCCAGTACTTTCACAGATGGGCAAGCTGGTCAGAGCTTGCCTCAAAATTATGAGAGTTATGGTCTCCTTTTTCTTTTAAGGAGAAAGAGCTGGTGAGGGGTTGGGTTGAAGATAGGAAGAGAGAAAAGGAAAGCAAGATCTGGAGACAGGACCAAACTCACTCAGGTAGAAAGTAGGTGAAAGAGGAAAACAGCAGAAGAGATTTATGTCAAAGGCAGAAGGTGAGAAAAGGAGGACTATTTCTGGTGAAAGTAATACAAAGAGAGAAAAAGGATGGAACTCTTCTCCTTTGTGACCCTGTCAAGAAGACAGGATAGATTGTGTTGGTTTTAAATCCATGTTTACCTCTTTCAATGGTATTGGTTGACTTGATCAACCACTGTTCATTCTTTCATAGTCCCTTAACTGCTGAGTATCATCTGACCTTTTCATGCCATTTTTCTGCGTCAGGGACCTGGAATTATCAGCCATTCCCAGCTTGTCTATTTCTCACTCAGGTCAGTAGTGAAGGCCCTTTATGGTGACCATCATTACTGGCATCCATCCTTGAGATTCTCAGCAGAGAGGCCCACGATTTGCAGGAATGGTAGGTAAGTGTTTCTCTTGCTCTTAGCAGTGGAAGCAGTCAGGATGGACATTTGCTGATGAAGCTAAGTGGGAGAGGAGGAGAAGCATTACTTTCTATAGCAAGTGAATGTGGGGCTTCGTATTTGTGGGCTGTGAAGACAGAATCTTTCATTATCACAAATTGTAGGTCTAATCTACTCGGGTCTTGTAGAGTACTAGATATCTGCTCTCCTTGTAGAGGGAGGTCACTGGTGCTAGATACTGTTAAGTTTTAAAGGAAGTAGCTGTAGGCAGGGTTGTATTCATAGAAGATCCTCGGTTCTGGAAGCAACCTTCTCTCTTTTCAGCCTGGATTTACAGCCTTAGTATCAGACTCGTTTGTTCTGGCAGGCTTTTGTGGTGGATAAAGGCAGTGATGGATACTGAGGCTGAAGAAGTGTTGTTTGTTAGTGTGAGGCTTTGGTCAACAATAATTTATTGATTTCAGGTCGAGTTCTCTTAATAATAGAATTGTAAAATATCACTAGGAATTTGACACTGGGGAAGCAAACTCATTAGGATACAGGAGGAAGGGATATAGGGAAACTTTTCCTGGGTTAAATATGTTGCATAAATTTTGTTTGAATGCTTGGAGGGGATAAAGGGTTTTTTTTTTTTTGGTTTGATGTTTTTTGCAAGTATAAATAAATCATTGAAGTGCAGATTCCAAGCACTTTGCACTAACCAATTTTCCCAGAGATGCCTCTTTTATCTGTTCCACTGGGAACAGAGCAGGTTGATGATCTCCATGACTACATTGTTGTCAGTACATCACAGCTGGTGGCTCAGTATCACATCACAGACTTCAAGCACACAAGTCTTTATTGTTGGATGTGTAGAGCCATTGGATTTGTGCATTCATCCTATTGAATTGACTTCAGCATCTTACTGTCTAAACTGTAAGACATTAATGTACATTAATATGCTAACTAGGCTTTTTGGCAGGGGAAAATTAAGATAAATGTTGGAGGCTTTCTTAGCTATTGAAATGCATCACGTTTTTTGTTTTACTTAGTGCATTTGTGTCTAAAGGTGAATAAAAGGCTACACCAGTGTTTCAATGAGTAAGCAAGATGAAAAGGCTTATTTTGGTAGCTTTGAAAGAGAACGGATGTTGGGTTCTTTCCCTGCCCCAGTTCTATCTTCCTTCATCTGTAATACCTTAATCTAATGCATACAAAGCTTGCATATGCAGCGTTAAAGGGGGAATGGAATCAGTTTAGTGTGGTGTTGTGTGACTAGTTGTCATTTGACTGTTACTTTATCCTTTTTGTATTAATCATCTATTATGTCCAGTGGCAATATAATTTAGTGCTAAAGTGCAAACTCTTTGTAAAAGCAGCTTCTTACCAGCTGTGCATCTACTGTGTAGAGCAATGGAGTTTTGAACCTTGACTAGGGTCTTTAGGTGTCAGTGTAATATAATGTGATAGTATCAATAATAATTACTTTATTTCCTTTGCATTCTGTATAGCTTTTCTGGACAGCTGAATGGTGAAAGAGTTTTATTTCCAGTTTAAAAAATGTGGATATCTTTGCAAATCGGTTTGGAAAGAAAATCAGATTTGTTCAAATGAAACACTTCAACCCAAAGTTAGCCTGATCAGTTGTATGGTTTTTAATTTTTTTGTAACAATTGAACAAGCAAGGTTTTGAAATAAAGGCAATTATTAATAAAACATTTTGCAAAACCTCAATATGTGGTATGTTGGTACAATGAAGGCTTTTATTTAGAGCACCTCTGAATTAAGAGGTTTGAATCAAAGTAGCTCTGGCTTTAAGTTTTTCACTGCAAAAGGAAAACCATTACTGTTTTGGGTCTCCTGTGGCTATTTACCTGCCAAAGCAATCATTACTATAGTTTCAAAAAGTTCTATTTAATGTTTTTGAGGCTTTGGATCTTTAAGTAGAATTTTCTGAGGGTGCCAAAGCTGGCTGCTAGGCAGTCTGTTGATGCCAAGAACATAAGGCCTCTAATTACTTGAAGACTTATGTTGTTGCTTAAATACAAATCAACACCATTAATTTAATATGGAATTGTGAACTGGTATTATGAAAGAAAAAAGTTGCATTGTTTGTGGTGGAAGCCGAGGCATATGTTGTAACTGCTGGACAGTTCTGTGAACTGCACATTTATGTTTTTTGCAGAACATCTGTGCGGAATGAGATCTGTGCTGTTTTCCACTTTCTGTGTAAAACCAGCTGCCTCTGTGGTAGTCTTGTCATAGTGTCATTGTTTTTTTTCTCAGATGACTTTCACAAAGTATGTTTTGAGCCTTAGTATGCTCACTGTGCTCACTGCAAATACACTTTTATTTGTGTAAGTATGTATGCACATGAAAATTACCAAATTAGTGTTTCCAAACCAGCACCATAATAGAGCTATGATTCTTGCATGCCTGCAGAGCTGACAGGGAAAGGAAGAGAAGGAAACCAGCTGAAGTATATTGGCCGTGAAACTCTTAGGAATTGAGTTTATGCAAAGCTGGCTGGGCTCACCACCCTGAGCATTCGCAGCGGGAGATTTTCTTGATTTGTAACCAACTTCCTCTAGCTTCTCCAGTAGAATTCACCAGAACAGTTGCACTGGGCAGGGAAACTGGGGAAAACAAAGTTTTTTTCAAAACTGAAAGAAATTGGGGAATGACTACAGAATCATTACTATTGTGTGTTGCATTGTTTTGTACTGGAAGGGAAATTTACTTCTGGGAATGTAAAGGGGGGAAGAACAAGCAGGCAGTTGGTAAGTAGCCATTGATATAAAGATACTGGGAAGAGAGGAAGAGTTGGGAGATAAGCATATGACTTAAACAGGAGTAAAGTACAGAAGTTAACACTGTTGACATTTAGCTTCACAGCATTAAGAAGTCAACCTTAATTCCAGTTTATACATCCAATCTGTTGTATTGAACTATCATCGGGATCTGGAGCACAATACTGTTTTCGATCTGGAGATTTTATTTTCAACTCAAAGCTGTAAACATCATTGAAAACAGGGAGGAAATCAAAACGGATGAGCAGGAAAAAACCAAGCAAACAATCCATCCTTTTGATTTTTAACATAATTTTGTAGCAAGGTTCAGTGGCAAATGGCATGACAATATATCTAGATGTACAGAGAGCATCTCAGTAATGTTATCTTTATCAATAGTATTACAGGAACAGCATTCTACTTAGTACTTTCAAATTAATATAGCTTTTCTTCTTTGTGGCATAGTAATAACATGCAGAACTTATTTTGTTGTTTGTGGTTGCTTTCTCTGCCTTACCATTGAAGTATAAACAGCTACAAGAAATGCATGTACTTTTGCAGCTTATGGGAGTACCAAAACCAATTGGGTTTTGAAGTCCATGCTTACAGTGATTTATGTGTGGAGTTTGCTCTAAGACCTTATACTGTAGCAGATATTCCACTCGAATTTAGCAGGTGGAATTTTTTTCCGCGAGAGCGGGTCTTTATGTAAATCAGACTTTGCACATTTTTTTCAGATACATATATACGTTTGTGTGTATATGTATCTATATACGTATGTATGTAGATATGTATAGCTATAGATACCTGTCTCCTTTTATATGTTAAAATTACTTGGCTACTTTATAGTTCTAAGACAAACTTCTAATACATTCTACTTTTTTTCAAATCTAAGCATGTTCTTTACAATTTCTTCTTCCACAGCAGTACCTGTTAGATCAAAGACATATAGTAGACTTATAGTAGCATGTATGTATACTGATCACTGCTTTGACTATACAGGTACAGTGATGGATGACATTGTAGTGCTGAAGCAGTTGGTCTGCTGTTTGGGACCCCAGTTATGTTGTATTGTTCTTATTTAAATCGTAGTGATAATATCATAGGAACTTCAAAAGAAAGATGTAAGCCAATGTAATCTTTTTTTGTAGCTCCGCTAACAGCTGTTCACAGAAAGCTCATGCTGCTTCTCTGGTTTGAGCACTTCAAGCAGTTTTTTAAAGGAGAAAGCTAAAACACTTTCCAAAATGCCTTGCCGTTGAAGTAACTTTTTAATCTAACCCACTACTGATAGAAATGAATAGTGGTGTATGAAGGGATTGCAAAGAACACTGCTGAATTTGACTCACGTTCCTCTTTTCCTTATTCACAGATATTGATGAGTGTGCTGAAGGGCGGCACTACTGTCGTGAGAATACCATGTGCGTAAATACACCGGGATCTTTTATGTGCATCTGCAAAACAGGATATATACGTATTGATGATTATTCATGTACAGGTAAGAGCTATGTATTTGTGAAAGAAAATAACAGGATGATGTTATTTAGGAGCACTGAGTCTTTGTCAGAGTCACATAATGTCTGTATGAAATGTTCAACAGAACAAACACCAAAATAATTACAAGGATATAGTGGAGAAAAGCTCGTGCATTTTACAGATGATGAGTATGTTGTATTGTTTGCCTGAAATCGTAAGGCAGTCTGGATTGTCTCATAGGTCTACATGATTTTGGGTGTGATCAAAAAGGTGAAGGGAGGAAGCTGAAGGGAAAAAGAGAGCAAAAATAGTGCTATGTGTTACTTGGTTTCCTTGTGGCATACCAGTACAACTTCACTTGGAGTATAATGACTCTTCTGCAGACTTTTGATGGAGTTAAATTTGATGCATATTAGAAGTGTCTGTTTCCTTCTTTTGAATTCTCCTGCATTGGGGAAGTTTCCCAGCTGAATCCCAAGTTCAGAAGGCAGGAGCTCTGTCTGCCTTGAGCCACTGGACAGCAGACAGCATGGTTGGTCTTATCTCTGGATCTTCCCTTTTTGCTCTACTGCCAGTGGATGCCTTAGAGGAGGGGTTGGGTTCATACTGGCTTTCTTCTGATCTTCATTTATTGCAAGGTATTTTAGGGTTATGAAATGAATACTGAACATTTAAAACAGCCTTCCATATGAGAACCAGGCTGACTGTAAGTATTCCTAGGAGTAATGTGTTTTTTCCTACTAGACAGATAAAGCAAATATGATTCAAAGATACGGCACATTCTCTCAGTGAAGAAAAATGTGTGAACAAAATAGTACCACTGTTTTGTGTGCAGAGGGGAACATATTAACCTTAGCTCTTTCTGTAAGAGGATATATTTGTTAAGTAAAACTTTCTTGGAGTTTGCATTATCTAGCAGCAAAGCTGGCTATAAATGGTTGAGAGTAGTCAGTGTGGATACAGCACTGTGAAGTTAGTTTCTAAATTTATTTAATACTGTCCATTATGTCCTGCCATTTTGAGCATCAATAATATGTCTTGGTGCATAAACAGCTTCTTCCTAAACTGACATGATTTGCTTGCCCGAGCCTGGACAGCACTCAGGGATGTGGATTTGAAACCACATGTGTGATTTGTGTGCATACTGTCTTCCCTTTATTTGACATCCCTCTTACATACACTGGCAAGCACCCTTTTACTACAGGAAGCCCAGTCCTTCAAGGTCCAAGATATAAGCTGCTTGCAGAAGGTCCTTTCTTAAGCAACATGTATTTCTCACTCTCAGCTGAGTAAGCCAGTTGTTTCACTACCTACTGAGTGTGACTATCTAAATCACTGTGAAACTTTTCCTCTTCCCTTAACTTGCTGTTCTGATTGAACTCTGCGAATGGTAAACCATCACAAGCAGCTTCACAGGGTCATTCAGTGCCTGTAAATGTAATAAAGTATTTCCTGGTACACCGCATTGAATTCCTCATATTTGCTGAAACTTACCATTGTGGAATTCAGTGACATTCCAGAGCTCTGGACAGTGAAACTGGTGTAAAACTTGCTGGAAATCCATTACAGGTCTCTCATTCCAAACTAGGTATGACTCCACACTTGTAAATAATAGTTTCCTATGAAATCAGCCTAATGGGTGATAAAATGAATTATTTTTTACACCTTTCCTTTGATCAAGGTGAGAAAAGTTAATGCAAAAGGAAGCAAAGTAAATGAAATAGTTTTGAAAGATTTCAAATGTAAAGACTCGCTAGGCCAGATGAACTGTAAGTCTTGCAACGACTTTGTATGTCTAAGCAATGCCACTTGCTGTCATTTGGGACCTGGAGTTTTTCTGGAGTTAAATTTTACTGGATTTTGGATACTGAGGCAACCACAAGGATTCAGTGCTGGGTCGTAAAATTTCCACGAATGGCAACCCAGGATCATTAAACGTATATGTCACAAAATAATGGCCTTGGTTTTTTTTTTTTCCTGCTTCCACAACTAGTGCGAGCACCTCTGATGGAGGCGCTGGTTGGTTACGAAATATGTAGACTTCTAAGAGTCAGGCATGACATTTACACCAAACTAGTGAGTGAAAGGTTAGTTATGTTTTAAAAATTGAAGGAAACATAGGAAACACCTGAAGTCGTGTACTTTGATCAGTAAACGGCATTTTGTGCTTGTTTTAGTCTATTTGAGTGGCATTGAGAGCATTTTGTAATACTTGTACGTGAGCCTGCTAAAGGTTTTTCACCCCTCAGCATATTCTTTGCTCTTTGCTGGTTTTGCCATCTATTAAAACTCCTGATTTTGGAGACTTGAACATGCACTCATTTATATCTGGGCAAATCTAGACTGTAAAATGAACACAGGTAGGGAGGGTATGTTGCTGTGACTTTAACATGGAGTTGATGGAAGTTTTAAACTACTAGATAGCTTATCATTGTCTCTCCTGAAGAAACTTGCTCTGTTCCGAGGACCTGCAAAAGCTAGTGTAGTAGAATGACTCTGTTTACTGGACATTTCTGAAAGATGTGTATGTTAATAAATCAGTGCAAAATAACCATGGGAAGGAATTCATAATGCTAACGACAATACTTTGCTGTCTTGCAGACAGACAGATTTAGTCTTAGTCTAGTATGCTTGAGTATATCTGAATTTTTGTAACAAGATTTTCTCTTACAGCATGCTGCGGTATTTTAAAGCAAGTATTTTACAATAGAAAACTCATATTTCCCTTTATTGTCTTTTTTTTAGTTTGTTTGTTTTTAATTTAAGCAGAGCCTTGATGACATTCAACTGAACAAATGTTATCTAGGACATGAGAATGACAAGTATTTTCCAAACACATTTTCTTTAGAGAATCAAGGCAGTAAACTGTGTTAGGGATCTTGGCCTGTCTCAGCCAGCCTTGCATTTGCTCTATTGAAGTCCATCAATTTAATCTGCATTTATTATTGTAGAAAGCAGCAAGTAGAAATCTTTGCACCTTGAGAACAGAGATACCAACTTATTTGTGCCCAGCACACCTCATGGGGCAGCTCGAGTTCATGTTCCATTCACTGCAACTGGGAATTAATTTGGTTAAACTCCATTTTCTTGTCATGATGGTGCTAGTTCTTGAAGTTGAGGGCATAAACCAAGCCTTTTAATCTGGCAGAAAAACAATACAGTGAGAGGAAAAGCAATTATCATAGAATTGTAAAATGGTTTGAGTTGGAATGGACCTTAAAGATCATCCAGTTCCAGCCCCTCTACCATGGGCAGGGACACCTCCCACCACACCAGGCTGCTCAAGGCTGCCGGGGAGGGGGCATGGACAGTTTTCCTGCGCAACCTGTGCTGGTGATCACTGCCCTTATTGAGAAGAATTTCTTCCTGATGTCTAGTCTAAATCTTCCCCCTTCCAGTTTAAAGCCATCCTATCACTACTTGCCCTTGTAAGAAGTCCCTCCCCAGCTTTCTTGTAGGACCCCTTCAGGTACTGAACGGCTGCTGTAAGGTATTATGACGGAACAAAGAGAGAGAGCTCTGCAAATTAAGGAGAAATTTTGGAAAGGTTTTGTGAGGAGTACTCTGTTTAACTTGGCATATCTGTGAAAGTAAGGCTGTGCACTCTCCTTAGAATTTTCTGCATTTTCCGTATTTCTTTTGTTCTAACAATCTGATTTATTGTAGAAGCTGCACAGAATAGTTGGTGTATTCCACAGTCTCTACAAAAACCCAGTTTACATATAAAGAAAATGAAAAGTGCGAAAGATATCTGTAAAAGAAATTTTATTTTAAAAGCAATCCAAATACTGATATGCAAGATATATTTATATTCATACCATTGGATAGTCTCTTTTTATGTAATTCACACGAAAAGTTGTTATTGTAGAAAACGTCTGCATTGCTCTTTTCTGTTTCCCTCAAGATATTTGGAAGCTTCAGTTTTGATGGCATTGGTTCTCAGCTGCTACAGAAGGTTATTATAAAGGTGCCTGTTGCCAACCACTCATGAGAACCATGCTGCAGAAACCTGACACAGGCATCTCTTGTGCACAAAGGAAATCCTGAGTGTTTTAGGGACACCTTGGTGCTGCAAGCATAATATAAAAACTACCAAAGGCTCCAGCACTTGCTTTGGTGTGGTTGTATTTTATGCAGTTCTGTTCAAATCTCTCAGTACTCGTGTACAGAGAGTCTGATACGCTTTGGGTTTTGCCAATGTCTGCAACTAAATTTAGTCATTCACTCCTCTTTTGCCATCTGCAGAATTTAAAGGTTTTGACAAGTCTGTTTGCCTCATTGGCAATTCTTGGTTTAACTTTCTGGCTGAAATATCAATGAAACTGAAGAGGAGGCAGATTTTCAAACCCATTCAGGAATAACAAGAATAGGACAAACAAGCAACATCTGACCCTGTGACAAAATATTAAACTTCAAAAATATTTCAGGTCACAGTGTTCCTTGTAGTGCTGTGTGGTTGAATCCAGTTATGGAACTCTAGCTGTACATAAAATAGCTGATTTATTGTGAGCTGGACCAGAAGCTCTAGTAGCACATTCTTGGGAATGTTACTAAGCAGTAAGAAGATGTTCTGTAGCTTGGCATTAATACATCATTGTTTGCACAGGATAGCTGAAGCACAGGAAGGAGATGTTGAAAAATTATACCTGAACCTTGATTATACAGGTTATGATGTGAGTGATGTCCACACAGCTTCCCGGGAGACTACCGTAGAATGCCTTATCATTCCATTCTATGCACATATATATATATCTGTAATTTAGCAGTCATTGATCTAAACAGAAAAGAGACATAAAATCAGTGACATTGAAGGGTTTTTCTGCTGTATGAGACATTTGAAAAGAAATCTGTGCTATCTTTCTCTGTCAGAGTCCTGGGCACAAAAGACTGATTTAGACAGCATAGAGCTGCTTCCAAAACAGCTCCAGTCTCTTTCTTACTGGCATGTTTATTGCAAGTTTTACAATACATCTGAATTACATTTTGATTTTCACAACAAAGGATGTAATGAAGACATCAATTTCAGATTTTGTTATTTGTATTCATCTTGGAAGCAAGATTCACAGGCTTAGATTGAGTTAGTCACAGCCATATTTACACAGAAATCTGTTGTTCGTGACTGTTTTTATGTTCAGAAATCAATCACAGTTATGAGAAGGGGAGATGAGTCCTAAGCTGTACCCATATGCCAAATGGGTTCACAAACTGCAAATTAAAAGCATAAAAAAAGTATGCCCTGGGCTACCATGCTTTCCCTACATTGGTATCGTCTCATTCCCCTTCCACTTTGCTTCACAGCACCTGAAATATGATGGTATTACACTGGTGGAAGGAAGGCAGAAACTGGCATTAAGTCTCTACTGGGGTATTTTTATCTGTGTAGCAGTATGCTGCACCACCACTATTAGGTATGACTAAATTTTTTGAATAGTAACACTGACATACTTACTGTATGTTGGATTACGAAAAATGCATGGGGCTGTTTTTCTGGATGGAGGAAAAGCAAGCTTTCCTTCTAGAAACAAGGATGCAGCCAGTGCCACCTCCAGCCTTTCAGGCTGCTGCGTAATCTGCGACTGGTAGCATTGCTCTGAACGTTCACTGTCCTCTGCAGCATCCTGAACGGCGTCACCATCCTGAGCAGTGTCCTTTCCTGCACCATTTTTTTTGGATTTCATGGAAAAGGAGGAAGTTAGGGAATGAGAGATGAGAGCTCTCTTTTTCACACTTGGCTCTAACAGCGAGGCATTCTGACTAGCCACAGTGGATGGTTAATCACGTTTAGTCTGAACAGATGTCTTTAGTTTCCTGAGTTGGGATCATTCACCTATCTAAGTAACACATCAAAAATGAAACAGAACAAAGAAGACCTTGTGAGATTTAGTGCATCCTCCCTAGATTGTAGTAAGGCAGAGGAAGATGTGTGCCGAGGCCTGGAGAAGCCGTGGATTTTCTGAGCCCCAGATGATTTTTAAGGCTCTGTTTCTGTGCAGTCTCATGGGCTACCTTCTCTTCTTGTTTTTGCTTTCTGGTCAGTGTAAAAGGGGGAAGTGACTCTGATGGAAGTGCTGGTGGTGTGCTCAGCCTCTGCTATGGGTGGGAGGCCCTGAGGTGATGTGAGGAAGGTAACACAGCTGATGCAACCCCTCCCCCTGCCCAGAGAATTCCTCCCTAGTGGCTGTTTTGTGGTTCACACTTGGTAGTACTGGAGAGGGAGGAGTTGAGGTTCTCCATGAGTATTATCAGATGGTATCTCCAGTTAAATCTCCCTGTATGCTTGGTCTGGGTAAGATGATAAATGACTGAATGTAGGGCAGACATATGAATTATAGACAGAGTTAGTACATAAGCAAGACTCTTTGAATACATGTTTGTTGATGCTGTAATCTATAGGGTTTAGTAAATTATCTATTACAAGTTTCTTTTTTTTTCTTCTTAGTTTTATTGAAAAAGAGAGAGAAGGGAGTGATGTACAACTTTGTACCCTGGCATGAGTGAGGTTTTACAATTACACTGTACTTTGGCAGGAAATACATGTGATTTCTTAACTAATTAATTACTAAAAGCATATCAAGCATGTTGCAAATCATGGTCTACTTCTTCCAAGCAGGGTCTAGACATGTGAGCATCCACGTCCAACCCTGCAGCAGTGCTGAGCTGTGCGAGACCCCTCTCCCACATATGGAGCCAAGTGCTTACATCCATGTTTTAAATGCATGTGGGCCTTGTAATGTCCATTCCAGAAAATTTTGTCTTCCCTTTTCATTTTCACTTGAGCCAAGTCATGATTATTTTTTGGTACTGCTTGCTATTAGAAAATAATAGCTTCAAAGCCAAAGGAGGTGTCAAAATAGGTAGAGTTTCTAAGTCCATGAGGCTGTTGTTGTGCATTACAGCCTGGTACTATCACATTTGTGTTCCTGGCTTTATTTTCCGACTTCTGAAGAAAATGATGAAGCATTTTTTATATGTCATACCATGACTGTTGTTGCAGAGACCAAGTAGGCAGAAGGGATGAAGTACTTCAGAAATAAAAGGAGTGGATGGAATAGATGGATGGCTTTGGTCTTTAGGTGTTTTGACTTGGCTATGTGGAAGGCCTACTGTAAACAATGAAGAATTTGTTGGACTCACTGGGCTTTAAATAGATCCATCCAGCTGGACTTTGCTAGGCTTCACAGCATCACAGTATCATACGGTTGGAAAAGACCTCTGAGATCATTGAGTCCAACCTATGACCCAACACCTACACCTACTCCTACTTGTCAATTACACCATGACACTAAGTGTCTCATCCAAATTCTCTTTGAACACCTCCAGGGACGGTGACTCCACCACCTCCCCGGGCAGCGCATTCCGGTGACCAATCACCCTCTCAGTAAAGAACTTCTTCCTAATGTCAAGCCTAAACCTCCCCTGGAGAAGCTTGAGACTGTGTCCTCTTGTTCTGTTGCCGGTCACCTGAGAGAAGAGATCAACCCCTGCCTGACTACAACCTCCTTTTAGGCAGTTGTAGACAGGTATAATGTCTCCCGTGAGCCTCCTCCAGGCTAAACAACCCCAGCTCCCTCAGTCGCTCTTCATAGGGCTTCCTCCCCTTCACTCCAGCATATCTAAGCCTTTATGAGCCTTTATGAGTCTTGGAGATTTTTCTAACAACATCTTCCCCAAAATGCTGTCAATGCATTTACTTTTTTTTTTCAATAGCCTCTTACAGTGAACTCAAGTCTAATAATTTTTTCTGCATAAATTGTCAAGAAGCCTGACAGTAGCAAGTTGACTGACACCTGAAATGCTAATTTTTTTTGGTTACTGGCAACTCTGCATATTTTTCAAATCAAATTAAATCACTAATCTGTTGCAAATTGTAAGGAATTCCAAGACCAACATTAAAATAATTAAAGGTCTGATGGGATTGACTTGACATATGGGAAAGATTTGAGGAGAAAACTACACATTTAACATGCAAAAAGTAGGGATTATGAAAACAAATACTAATTAATATTTACTTTGGGGGGTTCAATAATAAAGGGAAAAATGTAAGGGAAAGCCCTGTGCTGCTGCAGTTCAGTGGCCGTACTTTTTGAAGTTAATTTTTCATGTCTGACCCTGTATTCCTCGCTCTTTAAAGATGTTGCAGGATGAGTGAAACAAATGTGCCTTGACATAATGCAGAGAGAACAGATTGTCACATTTAGCACGTTCGGTGCTTATGCATCTACTACTCTCACCTGTTTTTGTTGGTTTTTTTCCCCATGCAGCCATTAATGTTTTCTCACTTCAGTTTTCTGATAGGCCACATCATTGTGGTTTATTTTGCATTTGCTTTTCCCACAGCAATCAAACATGTCCTTCCTAAGCCTTCCAGTTTGGTTCCATTCTTGTAGATAGATGTGGCTTATAAACAACCTACATGTCTGCTTGGATTTCAGCTAATACCGCTGGTGATGTCCCCACTTAAAGATATCTGCTGGTTTGGTATTTTACTAAGCATTGATATATGGTGGGATTTTTGAGTGTGTGTTTTTGTATGAAGAAGGATTTAAAAGAAAGATTTCTGGAATACTTCTATCTCCATGCCGGCTCTGGATCAGGAGATGATGGGCTAATAATGTTCTCCAGAGAGTGGGAGACTCTTCTAGAGCTGCCAGACTTCCTCACTGCTTTTGAACCTGAAGTGTTAAAAATATAGTTACTGTCCTCAATAGAAATTGAAATTGCCATTAGAGGCTTCTTCCTCTTCTTTCCCCATCTTTGGAAATCTCATTATCAGTTGAGTACATCTGATAAAAAATCTGCTTCATCTGTGCAAGTGCCCAGTTTTCACTAAACTATCAGCTAGGAAAGAAACTCCTATCTGGGGTTTTTGTGTAGTGTATAGGCGAAAACCTGGTATTGCCTTCTTTTCCTTCATTAGTACATTCTCTACTATGTAATTCTTCTGAGGATGCTCATGAAGAAACAAAGGCAGCATCTTTGTAGTGCTGACGGAGCCCACCTTTATTCCCCTCCACCCAACTACCCCCCACCTCTAGTGCAGATGCCCCACTATAGTAACCATCAGTCCTGAACCACCAGTCTGGTGTCTCCGTGGACTTGCAATGACAGTAACAGGGACTTGCAGTTTTGTTGCAATAACACAGCTCCTCAGATTATCAGGTTTTTTTCTAGCTACCCAGCTGCTACCCTCTGCTTATTGCAATATACAGCTATTTTTGAGGGGGGAATGCACTCCCTATCGCATGTTTTTTTTATTACCATAGTACTCTGACACACTTCGGATGAATGATTCTTCTTGGCGTCTAGAAACTCAAGTTTATAAAAGTGCATCTGCCTGTGGGCTTCCGTGCAGATTTCACTGGTTTATTTTTGACTTGTAAATCCATCAATGTTTTGAGACATCAACAGTCTGAGGAATCTCATCTTTTTCCTATACTATGCAGCAAATGTGATGTTTAATGACAGGGATACTTGAGAAAAAGTATTGTTGCATTGCTCGTGGAGATGCTGAGGGTAAAATCCATCTTTAATTCCTAGTGCACAAGGCTCGTAAAAATTCGGGACTTGCAATACATTCCTTCTAGATATTCAGGAACATTTCATTGATGATGTCTGATGTGGGGATAGGAAATACATTTGCACCAATATACATTGGTAGGAGCTCAACTCCAGCTAGCTGTGAAGTATGGGTGTTTTACAATATCATGTGTAGGTAGGGTTTTTTTGTTCCAATTGTACATTTCAGTTCCCACAAATGAGTTTTAAGAACTGAAAGGAAATGCCTTTCCTTATTTAAATTTAAGAATGAAATCTAGCTTACGTGTGAACAATGTGGGCTGTGTTTTAGCACCTGCACCAACCTCTTCTAAGAGTAGTATAGGTGCCTGGCTGGGTTTCCATGGAGGAAAGCTACTGTAAAACTGATGTAATCTGGAGGTGAATGAAGTCATCCAGCTTCTGTGTTTAAACCTGCACACTCAGTTAATTAACAGTATAAAATTGACCTGCTTTTTCAGACTCACGAAGAGCATCCACAAGTCATCTTGAAGATTATGAGCTGATAGTGCTTAGTACATTGATAAATGAGGCCACATTTTAATAAGTGTCTAAATATGGGCACAAGATGCAACTTTATTCAGTACTGCCGTATACTCTTTACCCTTCACTGCTGCAAAGAAGTTAAAAGAAGTTTGTGACCTCGGATTAGTCATATGCTTATTGTATACCAGCTTTGTTACTTCAAAATACAGTAATGTGAGACATGGTGACAATAAAAAAAAGCTAATTTCTTCCTGTTTATTTCCCTTGACTTATTTTGATGAATTCAACAACATTTCAAGTTTTCTTCAAATTCTGCAGCTTGTACAACAGCTGAGCTCATTGACTGAGCTTAAAGACAGAATAATTGCACAGAATGGTGCAAGGGAAAGTGCAATAAACATACGTGCTGACAGAGGCTTGTTGCAACATCACTGAAGTGACATAATATTGCTTGTGTAAGGAAATGTCATCGTCAATAAAGCACCAGAGGAAACGTGCAGTTCTGGATTCGTAATGATGTGGGCAAGATGAACCATCTATCTTTTCCATCTCAGATTTTGGTGGGGTGCGTGTCCCTCCCATTACATTAGAAGTAATGTGGCTACACATGCATTATCATGCAGTGTAATTTAAGCTCCACTGAGGTGATGATGGCCAGCTATACTGTCATGGTTGCTGTTACTAATAAGCAATCTACAAGTCAGCTTGTATGCACAGAGTATTTTTAATCAAAACTCATTTGATTCTGATTTCCATTACTTGGCCCAGTTTTCATTCTGCTTTATATTTTATCAGCCTACATGAAGCTCTCAGTGCTCCTTCAGGATAAATTCTCTCCAATATCCACTTTCTAGCTGTAAGATTATTCACAAAGCTAATAAAAGACTGATCGTTCAGTCTGAGCTTGTTGCTATGCGACTGTGTTACTAAGATAACGCGTGTCATTTTTATATATGTGGTTTATCTTATACAACGGAACTCATTTGTGCTTTGTTTGGATTGAATTGGGTTATCATTGACAACTTAGTTGGGAGGCTGTTTTAACTTGGAATGAGACCTTTTTTTTCATCACTAGAGGGTACTTTTTAGGTCCCATTTCCTTCTTGGTTCCTGACCTAGTTTATAACAGCTGTTCATCTGACTGTGCAATTATAGCAAAATTGATTTCTCAGCTGATCAAAATCCAACAATCTGTCTTTCTGTAGAAGCAGACATCAAAATTGATTATTTTGTTTTACAAGGAATATATTTTACATTCTTAAGGTGATGAGAAATTTTTCAATATATGAAAGGACTTACAGGCATCAACTTCAGAATATACTCAGTTTGAAACAGTAACTCAAAAAGAATGAATAAACTGGACTAGACTATTTAGTTGGAAGGGACCTAAAATGATCATCTGGTCCAACTGTCTGACCAGTTCAGGGCTGAAAGCTAAAGTCTGTTATTAAGGGAATTGTCCAAAAGCCTCTTAAACACTGACAGACATGGAGAATTGACCACCTCTCTAGGAAGCCTCTTCCAGTGTTTGACTAACCTCTCGGTAAAGAAGTGCTTCCTAATGTCCTCTCCTGGTACAGGTTTGAACCATTGTCATGCCTTCTGTTACTGGATACCAGGAAGAAGAGATTAGCACTTCCTTCCTGTGAGATCCATCTTTCATATGTTAACATTGCTTAATATTTATCTCATGGTATTACGACAGACATCCAGTGTACCTGCTGCTTCTCAGTGTTCTGAACCCCTCTGCAGCTTCCAAGCATCCAGTATCTCTTTACAGCTTCTGCCAATGCAATTATGTCCTGTGTCAGTACAATATGATTGGAACTTAGAGATATAGGAGTATATCAAAATTAACAAAGTATTTTGTAAAAATAGACAATCTAACAAATCATACAGCACTGAATGAATTATTCGTTTCCGTAGCTAATTACATTGACTCTTCATGTTAGAATTTTACTGAAGTTGACACGGGAGATGGAATTTAGTTTGCAATTAAGACATCCAAGTGTAGATGTCATCATCTAAGCTCTCATTGTTAATCAACAGAGGTCAAAGATACAGCTGGGCCCAATTAAGTTGTATATTTACAGGTTCTAGGCAGTCATCATCATAGGATTAGCAGATCCAACACAAGACCTACCTTGCAGGTCTTGTGCTTTTGTGGTCATTATGCAAGCATAATAAATTACTTTTTTCCATGATTTTTATCTTATTCTGTGGGCAACTCGGTCCTGTGGTAGGGATCTGTTTTACAAGTGTTGTGTTCTGTAGGTTACCCTGACTGACATGGGAACTTGTCTATAGCTAGATAAGTCTAGTGCCTTTTCAAGTGCTGTGGTCTGTCCTACACACTAACTGCCATTATAGTCTTCCTGTAGAGCCTTGTGTTGTAACCTTTACTGAAATCTTGGATACCAGTGAGGTGCCAGGCTAGATGTGACTTTTTAGCTAGATATCTGTTTATGCAGTGAAATCCTGCCCAGTAATGTACACCTGAATTTAAATGCCTTAATCCGGAGCTGGATTGCACCCAGATTACTGACAATGAAACAGCTGCAGCTTTTCTTTAGAAAAGGTTAAGCACAAGAGACTGAAGAGTACACAGATTATTGTCTGGTTGAAACTTCTTCTGTTCATCCTAGTACTGGATGGTAGTTGTGGAGTGTGGAAATTAAGATGATGGCAGTGAGAGGGTGGTTGGTATTAATTAACTGCAACATAATGTCCTTTCACAGCCGGACCACCCTGGCCCATCCTTCTGTGAATGATCACAGACTGTGAAAGATAGATTGCAAAGATCAAGAAACACAGTAGGTAGCCTTGAGGAGGGTTTCTTTGAAGTTGTAAGGATCTTTCTGGCTCAGGAGACAGGAATCTGCTGCTGTCTTACTGAGTGAGCCAAAGTGAAGAAAGTTGGATAGCTCACATCTATCATGTCTGAGCCAGCTGGTGGTTGCCTCGTGCTGGGAGAGTGCAGCCTGTTCTCAGAGGGACTCCAGCCAAGGTCAGTGAGAGACTGGAGCTACTGTATGAAGCAAGACAGTGTTTAAAAAAAGGAACAGTGAAGTTATTTAAGGTTATGTGGTCATGCTGCATTGAAGTCAGCAATTTCCTGCACATTCACAGTAAAATCAAGGTGACTATAGCCATGATAAAAATTAGCCAGGTTTTGAGGGTAGGAGACACAGGTGGCAATATATGCTTGTAATGTCTGTCAATCTGCTGGCATTCTACTGTTGGAAAACATTTCCAATCTTCGGGTAACACAGTTGTAAGAAAAGGCAGAGAGTAAGAAAGGTAACTGAGCCTTGACAGACAAGGCTCATAAGAGGGGATGTAACATTTCTTAGTTTTGTCCAGGGCTTCAGAAGCCTTTTATTTAAATATTATAGCTGCAAGTTTTTTCTTTGAATGAATATGGAGGATTCCTGTTTGGAGAGATATGAGTCCCAGAATTATTTCTGTTCAGACAGTCTGTGAGCATGGGAACTTTTTATTCTTTATAATTTGATTCCCATTGCATGCTACGTGGCATGTCCAGTAATCATTGAATCCTGAAGCGACTTAGAAACATTCTTTGTTTTTCAGGAAATGTTTATAAGATATTAACCTTTCTTATGCTAAATGGCAGACTGTTTCCTTAACTCATGTTTTATACTGTTAATCATTGTAATTTATTATTTGTTGTCATCTTTCACAAATTCTTCCTAGGTTTGTCTCTGCAGTAGATTTTTATCAATATTACTCTCTTTTGCCCATCTTTTGGACTGATGATTTTGACTTACAAAAAATGGACTTCGCTGTGCCAAACTGCTTCTTCAAATTAGAAATTCATTTATACAGCAAGAATGATTAAAAAATAGCCTTTTAAGTGACAACCCTCTCTTCCAGCCATGTGCTTCAGTAGTGGCCTTACTTTTGGTCCAGACACCTTGACCACAGCAGGAGTTGAATCCTTGCTAGTCTTTCTTTGCATATAGAATTATGCTGAAATCTGCCCTGAAATGTGTTGATGTGCAAAGTAAACATATTGGGCTTATCCACTTCACTGACTCATCCAGTGTCTGTGTTCCTGTGTGTAATCCCAAAGAAAGCCTGTATTTTTAGTTCTGCGTGCAACTTCTGATGCACTCTGAAATGTGCTGATGATGCTGCAGCCAGGCTGTGGCTGGTCCTGCATGAAAGCATAGCCTGGAAGCTAACCTCCTGCTTTGTCTGTCCTTCTGTTTATCTAAAACTAGTTCTGCTTTCAGAACTTGCTCTGTCTGTGTTTGCCAGTTAATCTGAATGAAAAAAGAGGGCGGAGCCATTGGCAGGACTTCTCTGCAGCAGTTAGAAAAGAGTGGGCCAACAAGAAGGAACAAATACCACCTACTGAGAAAATACATTGGAACCCATCCTTCGGGTCTTGTTCTCCTGGTGCCCCAAGGAAGACTGGCCAAATCATCATTAATTTGAAAAATCACATTGATTCAGAAGGAAGCGTGTCTGTCTAGACTCTGCTCCTATACAACAGAAAGGTTCTTGCGTGCGATTTCACTTTTGCTTGTGAAGTTCCATATTGTGAGGCAGCGTTTCTGAAAGTACCGTGTCTTTATTATGAAGATACTTGATATTTTTCGTGAGAACATTCTCAATATACAGAATGATTGTCTTGTATTTTTTTTCCCTTTTTTTAAAGAAAACTTTAAAGGTTTAGAGGCATCTTCAAGACTGAAGTAGAAAACAGCAATCAGAAATGATTTCAGAAATGGTAATCAATTAACTTTCTTGAAATCAGTTCCCTTTACAATTTATGTAGTCAGATTTGCAAAAATTCAGGCCTTCCCCGTCAAATTACAGAAAAGTTTGAAAATCTTGATGTTTCTCTTGACAACCAAGAGCTCTGTCAACAAGCTTAGCAGTAAAATAGGAGGCCGCTCTACCTAAAAGGTTTGTAGGAGTTCTTGTAGGAGTGTTATTTCTTTCTGACAAGCTTCAAAATCATCTTAAAAAAATATTATTTGTTTTCTACTGTCATTACATGCTGCAATCTTTTCACATCATCATAAGTATATTCTTAGGAGAAGTAGTGCAAGCAAGTGTATCTATTTTGTATTTTAAAAGTGAAATATATTTCAGGGAAACAGTTCCAGTCACCTACTTCGATTAGCCTGTAACTCACATTGCTCTAAAACAAAAGTCACTGTTGTCTTCTGTAGATGTTCTTTAAAATGGTCACAAGAAAGAAATAAGAATTAAGTATCTTAATATTTTATTGCTTGAGTTTTTAATCTCATGTTTGGCTTTAGGAATGAGCATTTTGTGACAATGTTAATGTACTTATTTATTTGCATTTTATTCTTTCATTTTATTTACCTGTTTTGGTGTGTTTCCCTTTGAATATATTAATAAAATCAATGAGCATTTGATTTAAACAGGGAACAGAATTTCATTGTGAATACTTATTTTCTAATGCAAAATAATATTAGAGTGGTAGACTGCTTATCGTTCAATAAAAGATGAATTTATACTATCCCAAATATCTGTCTTGGCAGATATTGGAGCTAATTTGTAAATACTTCCTAAGTTAATGTCCAAGTCACATGGAAATGGGGATTTGGACTGGGCTGACAAAGATAAGCAGTTCTGAGTCACACAGACCAATCACCAGGGAAAATACATTGTCAGCAACAGTAATTACAGCAGGTAATTGTGTCATTTACCCTGTTACAGACCACTAAATGTGATGACTTTGGAACATACCAGCTGTCACACAGTGTTAACTTTGATGTTCAGGGTTTGGAAACCTGTAGTAGAATCTTTTAATAATGGTACATTAAAAAAAAAAAGACAAAGGTTTTACATTATTCAAAGTGGGCATAAACGGCCAGTTCTTTACAGGATGAAAGGGCTGATTTCTAGAAAGGCGAGGGTCCATCAAGAGTAATCTGTTTTAGTTATTTTTCTGTGTTTTTAATAAGCTTGGAGTGTGCACAAGCTTGGTAAGAAGAATTTCTTGTTCTTAGCTCTTCAGAAGGTGGAAATGGATGTAGAATTCTGTCTACATCATTGTAATTTTTAGGGGGTAAATAGGATTGTGGTTGCTGGTAGCCTGAGTGGATATTCCAATCTGATTTGAATACTCTGTGTTTATTCACTTGGTACACCTTCCATGTAGCAGGCTTTATCTTAGTTTGGAGTCCTCCAAAATTGTTAACGGCATCTCAGCTTAAAACATAACTTTTCCAAAGAGGAGACATTTAAAGGAAGTAGGATTACAAAGACGAAGCCATCCTGGGATGACGGTAGCATTAGGAATATATACGGTCAGTGTTTGCTTTTCTCCTTAGCTCTGTGGTTTGACTCTAAATTCAAATTTTGTGTATTTGTGACCTAGACAACACTGAAGATTTAATGTCATCTGTGCTTCTGCCTATTAGGGGAATTAATGGTGCTCTTAATAGGACAGCAGATTTGATGGCAGAATTTTCAAGATATGTAAAGTTTGCTAATGTGCTTATGCAAATATTTATCAATATAAACCACACATAAGTATCTGTATGTAAGTACAGAAATAGTTATTTGTAAACTTGATGGGTACTACTGGAACTGCTATTGGAACTGTGGCAAGAAAATAATAATGTGATCTAGAAAATCTACCCATGAAACAAGTATATCAGCCAGTGTCAGTTTCATAGCATTTTAGAGGGGGAAAAGGAAGATGGAAGCTAGTTTCATAGCATCTCCATTACTGTGCTGTGCTGGTTTTGTTCGGAGCGGTGCAAGCAGCTTTGCAGCTTATCTTCTGGCATCAAGGGCTGTGTCTGAACTGTAGAAGCCAGGAGCACTTCTTGGCTTTCTAGACTGGGCATGTGTGTTAGCTCTTCCCCGACACTGACTGTACCATTCTCCCCAAGAGCATTTGTTTACAGGGAGGGCAGCTTAGATGAAGTGTTTGTGAAGGATGCATTTGCTATGCTGGTTTGGTGCACCTCTGTAAACACCCGAGGAAGATGTGCCCTAGGGAAGATCAGGAGCATCACCAGAGAAGATATCAAGGCTTGACCCTAGGGCAAATCAATACTGTTCTGCTTTACAGTCACTGAAACATATCTTTGTCCCTGTTTTGAAGTAGAGAACCCTTTTCAAAATTAGGTGAGCAACACTGAAAGAAGGCCTTCTCCTCCATTAAGCTCAAGCTCTGGAGTTGCCTTGTCAAAAATAGTAGTTCTACTTGATGTCCAGTGAGTCTTCTGAGTGCCTGCGCTGCAGTACTGCCAGGGAAGTGAAGGGAAGCATCTCATGCATTAAGAAATGTACCTTCTGGGGAGAGAGGAGAGAAAAACCTTTTGTTTCCTAAATTTTATAGTTCGGTAAGTTGCTCCAGATTCCTGCAGACACTGGCAGGATCAAAGCAACAGCAACATTTCATCCCCCACTGTAGTGCCTCTCGTTTTCTTCACCTGACAGGCATTGTTGATGATGGTAGTGGGGCTGGATCTTGTAACCGTGATCTGCCCAGGAGCCCATGGAGCGAGTTGGCAAACTTTGATCATGATGCTATCCCCGAAAGAATAGAAAAGGGTCACCAGCTGTCAATATGGAGCTTTGAGTACATCTGTAGTGTATCAAACCAACTTTGGGCAGTATCTGATTTCTAAGACATGTCTCCTGTCCTGTTGTATATCCATCCTTCTGTTACCCCTGTGTTGAAAAAAAGTGTTGCTGGGAGGTTTACTTTGTGGAGCCCTCTGGTTATGTAGGTGGTCTGTAAGTTGTTACTAGTGAAATACAACAACAGGCAGCAAATTAGGAGCCGCAGCAGCAACTGGAGAGCCATTTTCCTGTGTAGTTTGGAGGCTGAACATCCAATACATGTATCCATTGCTTATGGCAGACTTGTATAACATGGAGCCTTTTCGTAAGGAAACAGTAAATTAAATGGATTGACATTAGGAAAAAAGTAAAATTAACATTTTTTAGTTGGCTGAGGAAATTAAAATAGGATATTTACATCTCTAGTCTGGCTGTTCTCCTGGCAATAAAGTAGGGAGTACTATTATAGATGTAGAATTTTCTATCATTGTCACTTTTGACAACATCATAGAAGATTTTGAAAGCATCAGTTTATCGTAAATGCATGGGAGGATTCATGTGCAACTCAAACTGGAATTTAAAAAAGGTTTACCTAGGAACAAAAATGCATTTAGTTAGATAAAAAAATAAGTAATAAAATGAATTTATGGAGAAAGTCTAAATTATTAAATACAGTTAAAAGATAGAAACCTTACTTTAAAATGTCAGTGGTAAAGGAGACAAGTATTAAAGGATCAGTTTGAATTAAGGCAAGAAAGAAGAGGGTGACAAGGTCAGAGACCTTATATCTAGACTGAAATCTCTTAAGGTGGGATTTTCAAAATGATTTTGCATTTGTGTTACAGTCCTGCCATTGAAATCGGTGGGAGTTACAGATTTTCCTTTAGGAGAAACAGGCCTATGCTAAGTGCTTTAGAAAATCCTTCCCTTAAAACTTTTCTGTTCAAGAAGGAATATAGAAAATGGCAGACATGAAGGAAAGTGGAGATAAATTAAAGCTTATCTAACTTTAGCTGTCATACTAAATATTCTTCAATATATCTGCTCTGTCTAACTGGTTGAAAAGTGTAAAAATTCACAGGATGTTACATGAAGTAACAGTGATTAATATTACAATAGAAGCCTCCACAAGAGGAGTGTGAGTATTTTGCAAAAATATGTCTTGTTCCATGAAACTGGAAATCACAATTGTAACACATATTTTGAAGATGATGAAACTTAGGTGGGTTTAAGAAGGTTTAAATGATTTGCTCAAGAGCTGTGGAGGAAGATGGAGAGAGGAATGATAGGCTTGCCCATCATTTACCCATCAACTTGTCAGTTGGGGCTGAGACTGAGAATATCTTTGTCTTCTCTGAATTCCAGGAGATCTTGGCACTGACCTCTTTGTGTGTAGATACTGCGGGAAGGGTAGACGGGCCAACATCCAACTTGTGTGTCAGGCTTTTAAAGTTGGATGCTAGGGGAGAACATATCCTGCTTAGAAACATAAAATCCACTACAGAGCTACAAAACTTGGAATTACTACTAACAATTCAAATGGACTTACAGCTGAGTTATGTATTCCATCAGTCTAGGAGGAAAACACGGAATGGGAATAAAAAAAAGAGATTTTATGCAGAAAAAAGTCTTACAGTCAAAGTAAAATAGTAGGAAAGAAGGTATAGACTTTGGTGTGTGAAATGGTTTTCTTTGAATGAAAGTCTGTTGTGAAATTAAACAAAATTTAAAATATTTTTAGAATAGGTTTTAAAAAACCTAGTGTTTACTGGGATCAGAATGTCCCATATTTTTTTTAATTTGTATTTGCATATTAATATGCAGTGTTTCTTGGGATTTTTGGTCCCAGGATCTTCATTGTATTCTCCACATTGATAAAGAACCATGTACTTGTTAGAAGCCTTCATTCTCCTAGAGAGAAGAGCTTTGTGTATGGAAATGGCAGGTGTTTTAAGAACGGATTTCATCATCCCATTCAGTGTCAGGTTTTGTCTTTTTCTGAGACAAATTATACCAGTTCCAAAAGTCCAGCTCAGTCCGTGCCTGTCACGAGTCTCATCAGAACCCTCCTAGCCTCACAGGCAGATGCAAGGATTGTTCCTGGTGATGTCTTCTCTTGATGATTTTTTTAAGCTGCTTTTATTCCTGTATCAGTAATTGCCAGTACTATGGTTTCCCTGTTAAAAGCTTCCTAGTGAGTAGAACAGAGATGTGGTCCTGGAGCTTTCTCATAATAAATATGAAAAGGAGCACCGGATTTTGGCCATATCTCCAAGTGGATTTTCTTCCTATAGTTTCACTATAGTTTTCTTGGCTTTCCTTTTTTATCATATTAAGACCAAATGTAGAATAAGTAAATAAGCTAATAGATAAAAGAGAGAAGTAGACATCTGGATGAGATGATGGCAGCTGTTCTCCCTGAAGAACAACAATGGACCAAGTAATTACAGACAGAAACAGCATTTCAGGATGCAGAATGGTCTCTAAACAGACCTTGAAAATACAGCATGCACATGCCAGGGCTATTTTTATTATGAACATAATTAAGAGAAAAAAAAAGTAGGAAAATTCTGTACATAGACCTACAGAAATTATTGTTTATAGCTGCACTAAAGAAAGGGTTAGAAAATGAGGATCAAGAGCAGGATGGATAAGTGGGAGTGGATGAAGGTGAAAATCAATCAAATAACAGGATTAGCAGTGAATAGACTGTTGTAGGGAAACCTGGCTTTTCATATCCTCAGCTTTGAACTGAGGACAGCTGCCAATGATCATTAATTAATGATTAATGGCTTCAGCACTAACTAAGAGGAAACTGTGTGTTAGTAACTCTATGCGTAATTAAACTATAGGTTCCATTTTGCATTTGAATTAGGGAATGTCTGTAGAAAATTTAATTGGGGCATGCTTGAATTGGGCAATATCCATACAAAAATTTGACATAAATATATGGAACGCACAGTATAATCATCAATGAATTTACAGGATTTACTCTTTCAAAATAGTGTATATATATTGAGACTTTAACCCTGCCAATTGGAGTTTAAACTAGTTAATATGAAGTCTTAAAGAAATTAACCATCTGTCATTTCCCAAATGATCTTAATGGAATAAGTCTTCCAAACTACCCATATAATTACTACTAATTTTTGTCTTGTGCAGGAATTGTATGAGGGAATAAAGCTTGTAATTAAGATAAGCTGTGAGTGGGCATTTAAGTGTGTCAGCTACATCTTATGTGTTGTCACTCCTGTAACTGTTGTCACTGCCATGTCAGATGGCCAGCTGGTCACCAAGGCTCTATGGATCTATACCAAATCAATGGGAAGGAGACAGGAGGTCAAGAATTCAGAGGAGAAGATACTTAATATGTTCTCTTTATTTAAATTATTGTGATTTAATCCTAGTCCACAAGTTCCTCATTCAGAAATGAATATATGTTGAATTGTTACAAGATTACAATTGGAGGGGTGGATTTTCTTTATATATTTGGGAGTTTTTATGCATTTCTGTGCCTAACAAGTGATTTCAGCCCTTATTTTCCAATGCTGCTAATAGATGGTTTAGGAAAACTGCCAGTGTAGTATTATTAACCCATAAGTAAGTGATACAACTCAGTCATCATCCCTTTTTGCTGCTGGATTGCATTCTGTTTGTTGTTTATTTTTTCTATAGGCATTTGCAGAATTTGAATGCATAAGGCAAGTATTGGGAAAGCTTACCGTATGCAAGTGGCAAATGTTCTGCGTATTTTTTGTTTATTTTTAATCATGAAATACACAGTAGGAAGGATAGGGACTAAAGTTGCGTAGTGCTAGGAAAATAAAAGGAGGAGGAGGTAGGTGGTGCGCTCTGTATGAAAGATTCGTTTTACTAAATACTTTACCGTACACATTCTGAAGTAACGTTTTTGTCGAGCAGATCATGTGGAATATTCTAGAGTAGTATTTCAAAATGAATCAAAGTGAAATTAAGTACCTTGGACTCAATGATCTCAAAGGTCTTTTCCACCCTTACGATACTGTGATACTGCATGTGCACATATGTATGTACGTATGTGTATATGAATGTGTGATGGATGTGTATATCTTTTAGCAAATGTGTATATAAACTATTTGCTGCACACCCAAATGCACCCAAGTCAATGAATTGTCAACACATAGTTGAAACCGTTGCATTTGGTCTTTATGGAATATGTTTATGCAAATTCAGATGTGTTAATCATTCAGATGTCTTCGCAAAAGTAATTATTTCCTTGTCTCCATAATACTGTTGCACCTGGCTTGTCCTCATCATCACCGTGGATGTGCAATGAAATAAGTACAGGACTCTTGTTAAATGTGTCAGACAGTTTCTAGAGATACTTGAAATAAATGGTGTTGCTTCTTGCAGCATCAGAAATATATTTGGGCAGTAGTGACACTTCTAAATAATGCAAATTATATGTCTGTTTTTTGATCTTAAAAACCATATTAACTGTTCTCTTTAAATGATTCTTTTATAAATTACTTTTTTTGCCTTTTTTTTTTTTTCCTAATGCATGGTCCTATCTACTTCTACGGTTCCTAGTTTAATATTTCAGATTGCTGAACTCACTCTCCAATCTCCTCCTTATTTCAGGTGACTTTCCAACTGTTTGATTAAAAAAATATCAAAGTGATAAGCATGAATTAATGAAGAATTATCAACAGAGCACCACTGCTTTTACTGCAAATAAATGTTTCTGTCTTTAATAAAGCTGGAAAGTCTACTTTGTTTATTAATAGAGAATTCTGGAAGAAGCTGTTTTTGATAGTCTCTTTAAATTGATATGGATAGCGTGCCATGTTCTGGAAGAGTGAGTGTAGTAAGATGCTTTATGTACCGGGTTTTTTTCTGGTGTAGTTTGAATAATTTGTTCAAAAAAGAGCCAGTTCTGAAGTGCAGGCTGACTGCTTTTTAGGTGCCAGTATAAGAAGGAATATAAAGAATTACTGTGTTTAAATGGTTTTAAATGTGTTATTGAAGCTAATCTCACAGGATAAAGAACAACAAATCTAGATGAATTGTAAAATATCTTGATTCTTTTTTCTGCCATTTTTGCCATTCTTATTGTTTTAAAATCTCTACTCCTTAGTTGAATCACAGAAGTTCCTCTTACTCTGAGAGATTTTCCTGCTAAAAAGTGACATGTAAACGTCAATCCAAGAATCACTTATCAGACCCACGAATTTTTTATGAGTTGCTAATGATGGATTTAAATAAAAATAAGCCTGAAGTTTGAGAAGATAACTACAGAATTAGAACCACTGGCTGTTTTAGTACAGTTTCGGTTATGTGCTTGACCCTCTTTCTGAAATGTTGGCAAGCGTCCCCCATGCACTTTCTTACAGGAGGATAAGAAACACTGAATTTCTTGCATAGAACAGGAACCCAGGCATATTATCTTTGAAACCAATTCCATTACTTAGCTGATAGAAAGTTAATTTTATTGTACGTTTTAAGAAAATCCATCTTAAAAGTCTCAGTAGTTTTTCTAGCCCAGGAAGTAAATGTTAGGAAGGCACACTCAAGTGTGACAGTCATCTTTTTATACAAAGAACATATGTCTTTGCAAATGGTCTTCAAGGTGTTATGAATACGGTTAATACCTTGTAGTGGAGTACCAACAGCACATTTACTTGGCATAGAGGCCACAGCACTTGCCATGCCCGTGGGTGCCTTTGTGGGCTTTCAGAGCTCTTCCAGCCACGTGCTTAGAGTCTTTCCTCTTACTGTAACAGTCTGTGATTGTTTGCTTTCCTCTAATATGCTCTCATCGCTAGTAAAGAGCTGCTGTATGTGCCAGGGATGCTTTTGCATTCCTAATGCATGGGGTGGATGGCTACGCTTTCTCATTAAGCATGTTAGAGAATTTGGCAAATTCGGTGATTTGAGCTGAGTTTACCAGTGTGATGTATTGTTGTATAGACCCTGCCTCTTGAGATACCAAGATAATGGCTTTGCTAGATATTTTGTCCTGCTCTGTACGTTTCTCACATTTCTGTAGTTATTTTCCTGTTGTATGTTTTATAGAACCTTTAAAAATGAAAAAAATCAATACATATTTACTATTTAAATAGCATACCATATTTCAGTAATACCATAGTATTAAGACAAGCCAAGAAAGCCAGGATATCATTAGAGTAGAGATAACATTTTTTTCTAATTTGCATGGTCAGGACTTTAATTTTCTTTTATTTTATAGACTGATTAACATAAATAATGTTTCAGCCAGCGTGAGAGATTGCACTGTGTTAGGAGGTGGGAGTCAAATATTGTAACTGGATTTTAAGAGGGGCTGGATGATTTGGTGAACAACAACAATTTTAGTTATTCATGCTGAGAGCAAAGTAATTAAATCTCATGCTTCAGGGCAGAGGCCTGCAGCCTGTGCTCTGTGGCATTTAGCAAGGGACTCAGCTTGATAAGTGCTGATGCTTCGGTGCTGAGGATTGAGGAATGTGTTGTTGGTCATATGAGACGCACGTAAGTCCTTGCATAGAAGACAGTATTAGCTTAGTGTTATTTAAAACAAATTAATAAACACTCAAAACAAAGAACAACCCCATAAAAAAGTAATCAACTAAAGCTGATTACTTACATTTTGGTGGTTTTTGAAGTTTAAAGTTGATTGCTTACATTTTGGTGATTTTTTTTTTTCCCTTTTAAATACCAGGTAATTGCCATGACTAGGGGAGAATTTACATCTACTGATGGTTTAGAGATGTGCCATTCTGCCAGTTTTATACTCCTACAGTTTATGGCCAGTATTGAAATAGCAAGCTGAACATTTCCATAGTGATTTGCAAATGTTAAGAAATTAATTTTCGTGACAACTCTGTGGAGTATGTGCAGGCTTCAGCTCTTTATTTATAAAGGGGAAGATTCAGATCAGTGTGACATACCCAAAACTGGGGAAGAAAGAGCATCTGATTCCAGATTCAAGACTTGTGTCAGAGCCAGAACTGGCATAAGCTGCACTAATAAAATTTGCTAAAACGTGGGCAGGGTGATGGCTATGAAAACCTCACAAGCAGATTAGTCCATGCGTGCTGATTGAAATTAGGTGCCTTTATGTTTCCCAAACAGTTGCTTTTCCTGAAATTAAAATTTCAGTGGTCTGAAATTATTTACACCTAAATGGTGTTGATTTAAAGAAAATACAAGGAATATTTACAGAGGATGGAAACATTTCATTTTGATGCCTAAAAAGATGTTGTATTGAAATAATACTTTAGAGCATCTTATTTTGAAATAGCATTTTCCATTTCTTAAAAATCGCAAACTAAAAGATTAAACTGTTTGGTAACCTGAACACTGAAACAATGTTTTGTTTAGATTAAACAGTGCATTTCAAGTTAACACAAAATCATATTATTCCTAGTTTTCATTTATTCCCAAAAGGTATATTTCCCAGTATGTCTAAGTCCAGTCACCAGAGGGAGGAGCCTCATCCATCGCACTCTGGTTCTAGGACATGCCATGACAAAAGTCCCTTAAACAGCAGGCTGATCTTTGTTTTCAGGTTATTTATTGAATCTAAATGAAGTGCTACATATGCACTGAAGGGGAGGAAAATACGAGCTATGGTTTGAAGTCCTGCCTCCTGCTAACAGTATCTTTTGCAGTTTGGAGCCTGTGTCTGGCACCATTAGTCAGTTTTCTGAAAGAAACCCTATGAATCCTGCATAAGATAAACCTGCATGAATAAATTATGCAGTAGAACTAGCATATGGATTTTCAGTATGTTAGCCGTCTCTCTGGCAAATGTTTACAAGAACGCTGTAGCCCACAAGGAAAGTATAATTATGGTGGCTCCCTCTTAGTGAAACTGGAATTATGCTGCAGCGCAGTTATCACATGCCCCCATGGCTATCCCATGGCAACGTGCTCACATAGCCCTGTTGTCAGTAACTATTTCTGTGTTTAACTCATCTTAACGTGGAAACCCACACAAGGCTTTTATTTTGTTGTGTTTTAAAAATTCAGGACCATCTCATTCTTGTTTCGCTTTTCAGAGCATGACGAATGTGTAACAAACCAGCACAACTGTGATGAAAATGCACTGTGTTTCAACACCGTGGGAGGGCACAACTGTGTCTGCAAGCCGGGTTACACGGGAAATGGCACCATCTGCAAAGGTAAGCCACCGAAAACCTTGGGGATACATCAGTCTTCAAACTGGATGAGATGCTTTGTCATAGTCGATGCAAATCTGTTCACGTACCTTGAAGACAGGCAAAATGCTAGGTTAGAAATTTAGGTCCTGTCCTTGTAAGATCTTCATAGGCAGATGTACAGTGACTTTGCATTTGGCAGAGTTTGTAGTAGTTTGAGGATGATGCATACGTAAGTTACCGTGCTCTAAAATTTGCAGTAATTATGTTTCATTTCTGTCTCAAGTTAACAGATTCTAAACATGCTACGACCAAGCCCACAGTTACCAACAAATTTACAGCTGTGAAAGCATTGTCAGATCTACGTTGTCGATGGTCAATCACTTGCTGTTTTGCTTGGATGAACTGAAAGTTGTTTGATATGCTGTTTCTTTTTATTCTAAATGTGAAAAGTAGTAGACATGAATGCACAAAACCCTTGCTGCACACAAAGCGTTGCCTTGTTTTCTAACATCCTCATTCACCAGTAAATGTTAGAAGTTGTCTTAGAAAGATGCTTTCCCAGAGATACAATCTGCTTTTGTTTCTGTTGCATTTCACATCAGAAGAGATGATACTTGGTACTTGGGCCCAAATCCTTGGAAGTCCTCAGGCTCTGAGCTTAGAATCTGGAGGGTGCTTGACAATAAAGCTAGCGTAGCTGTAGGGGAACTGGCTCAGAAGTAAGAAGTGATATGCATCAACAGCATACCCAGCATTCCTTGAAATTGCACCTCAGTCATCTTGATCTGTGCACAACATAGAATTTCTTTAATTTCTAAGCTTGTTTAAGATCTTAACACTAGTTTTTCCTTCACCTGAGTTGCCGTATGATAATTCTAAATATTCCTAACACAAACAAGCTCCTTGTAAAGCACGACAGCCTAGCCTGCTGTCAGTCAAACACGTGGATAGAGGGAGGAATGTCAGCAAATACACACTTTTATGATGCTTTCACTCCTCTTGGGAATGGGGAAAAAAGTCTTAGCCTGAGGACGTTCAAAACCCAAAGCTGCTTCTCTCAGAAGAGGGTTCTGTCTGTGCAACTCACTCTTGTGCTGTGCTTACGAGTATATCCCAGTCCTTCTGCAGGTGGTGTATCAGCTTATAAAAAAGTACTTGAGGTTTCTTTGGGTCAAAGAGAAGGTGCGTAACCCTACAGCACAGCATTCTGCTCTTCTGTTGCCTCAATAAGAGCTCCGACTGTGGGTCTGACGTTTCAGAGGGCACCTGGCCTCACTGTCAAAGAAAAGTGCATCCTTCCCTCCCTTCCTTTTCAATACTGAAATACATCATGCAGGAGAAGGCTCTGAGAAATGGACCTCTTTGCAGCCCTGGCTTGGATGCCAGTGACCTTCAGAGAGATCTGGATGCACTTCTTAGCCCTGTGGCTTTGGCAGCGTTTCGCACACTGTGCTGCCAGCTGTACTCCTGTGCACCATGTCATCCTGCACCTGGAAACTTAGATATCTCACTCAGTGCCAGGAGTCTCACACCACAAGGCTGTGGCCTGGAACCCAAGAGCTGAAAAGCTCAAGTCAATAACACTCATCTCTCTCAGATGAGCCTTAAGACCTCATCAGTGGCGCTGTTACACAGAGCAGCTGCAACCCAAAACCTGGCATCTCCGGTGGCTGGTTACAAGTGTAGGGCTGGACCAGTGCCCTGGAGCAACTCTATATCGGTGATGACCTAAGTCTGCCTAATTTAACCTGCAATTTTCTCTAGTTTCTCATGACTGGAGCACTGGTTATTCCATATTGCGGATACAGTCAGAACAATTAACAGCTGTTGCATTTTCTGTCGGTGCTCGTTGCATTTCTTTGTCTACAGAAGGGACTCTTTAATGCATACACATATTCACAACTCTATCTGGAGCGTGCTGCACCTATATACATGGGCACGGCTTCTCAAATTGCAGTGTGCCAAAGAGCAAATCCAGGAACTGACCTCACACTGTAAATGGTAAAAGTTATTAAGTCCTTCAGAATCTCTTGAGATAAAATTTACTTTTTTAATTGTTTCGATCTAATCACTTAATCAAGGAATAAGGTAGCCAGACACATTAGTGCTCAGTTGTGCCTATTATGCCCAGGCCTTTATTTGGACAGAGGAGAAGACAAGCACTGCCCTAGGAAGAGTCTGTTCCTGGGGAATACGCTGCCTTTCACCGCTTCCCAGCGCGTGCAAAGGAGCATATATGTGAGCTCTTGTGTTCAGATGATTTACTCTAATCTCCTTCTGTAGCTTGTTAGCCATCTGGCCAGTGAGGCACGGGGCCATAAACCATCTCTTCATGACCTCTGTCCTTAGGAGAAGGCAGCGCGTGCACTCTACGCCGCGGGGACTGTGCTTTGTGCCAGGCTGCATGGTTGCTGAGTGTAGTTCTGTTACCCATATATTGTGATTTTGCATTTTGCAGCCTTTTGCAAAGATGGATGTAGGAACGGAGGAGCCTGTATTGCTTCCAATGTGTGTGCCTGCCCACAAGGCTTCACTGGGCCCAGCTGTGAAACTGGTAAGATTATAATTGAATTTAGAATAAAGGTAATCCAAGGAAGACATCTGAGGTAATCCAACAATTAAGACTTACTTAAGTGTGTGCTCGGTAAGAGGAAGCTGCTACTAAAAAGTTACTCACTTTTCTTACGTGCCTCCCAAAAGAATATATTGCAGCGGTTCTAATTAGAAGCACACAGACTGCAAAAATGAGAACATGAATTAAGACGTCTTGAGTTTTGATGTTTCATAATTAATAAGATTATTATAGACCTGATTTTCACCTCAAATGGCCTTTTGTATTTCCTGTAAGTGGCAGATAACCTGACATCTAGAAATAAATTCCAATAACTGATGCTGTAAATGTGTGACAGGTTCAGTAACCCGCCTTCCCTTGAACCTTGTTTAACTCAGTGTTATGACTCAGTGTGAAGGCAAGTTTCGGTGTTTCTACTGCTTTTACCTCCTTTGCAGGCATTCTTTTCTCTTCTTTCTGTCCTCAAGGATGGTAATACCAAAAAGCTTTGTTTTAGAACTTTGTTTTTTAAGTCCTGGAGCTAGTCAAATTATGTTGCCTGGCAGAGTATGGAAAATACTAATATTTAGTATCTCAAGTGCTTGTAAATAACTCCTCAAAGTTCAAATTAATACTTTCAGCACCTTTATTTATTGCTGCAGATTTTTCAAATGTGTTCTAGCCATACCTACCTCCAGGAGGTAAAGGGAGAAAGCTCACTTAGATTAATTGGCTTCAGTATGCCTAATAAAAGGGCAGTCTGCCAGCTATGATTGACTATTGTCACTGTTCTGCATCGCCTTCAATAAATCTTCCAAACAGAGAAAAGGAGGTCATTAGAGCAAATACTACTTTCATCTGACTTGTAAACGTGTCCAGTTTAATGAAAAACACAGACTGATCTGATTTCTGTATTATCTGGTCCATTTGAGAGGTGAGAAATGTGATTGGTTTCATTCTTCTGTATTTCAGAGGGTATTACCACAGTGCTTTTCACACAGCATCTCTCTTGTGCAGTATCCTGATTGTTCATTTATTTCTAGAAAAATGTCAGAAGAGCAAGTTTTCAAATTTTCCTCACTGTTTCAAAGACTATAAATAATGTAGTACAGGATACTGAGGTCTCTTCAATGTAACAGTGTTGTGAGATCATTTGAAACAAATTATGTGCTAGGGGATAATACTCGAGTATTAAAACAGTTATATTGTTTTAGTAATATTTATCTTGCATGTTCTTTGCAGCATTCTGTTGGTTTCAACTAAATGTAGCATGTATAGTTTCAAGGCACAAATTCATTTTTTCCAGCTTTATACTCCTGTCTGAAGTGTGTAGACTAGAAGCATATTCACTTTAGTCTCCTTGTGTAGATAATAGCTACTGTCAAAGAGAGACCTTACTGGCTTTTCTGAATTGCCCCTAGAAGTCCTGTCTCTACTCCGTTCTTTTGTCAAGGTACAGGTTGCTGATTCAGGAAGCTGAGGGACCTTAAGCTAAACTAAGTTAGCTTGAGTACATTTAGCCCCAAATGTCCTTGCAAAGCAGCTGGACTGCTGGCCTAACTGGCCATCCTTCCTGCCCTTCAGGAAACATACAGGAGGGCAAGCAGGGACTTGGACCAGATCTCAGTATTTACAGTAAGATTAGTGTGGTAGTTTTCAGCTGATATCTCAGGGCTAGCGATAGTGTTGTTATGATTTGGAGCCAGTTTGACAGCCCAAAACCAGTTTCATAGGTTGGGTTTGCAAGGATAAGCCCCTCGGTCCTGGAGGACCTGAAATGTGTAATACTAGAGATCAGCCACAGGGGTATAGGTCTGGTCACCTCATTTAGATATTAATGCCCTATGGTAGGATTGTAATCTACTTGCACATAGCTTTGAAACATGCAGTCTGAAATACCATCAGAGTGGCAAATGGAAGAGCTGTCCTGTCAATAAAGAGGAAAAGTTGGTTTGTTCTGAGACTGCGTTGTCAGAAACATGATGCTTAGTACAGCCATTAGGGAAAATCTGAGCTTCAGACAGTAAACATTCACTCGTGGTAAATGCAGCCGAGTTTTCCGAAGGTACTTCTTGTTGGGCTTGAAATGATTCAAGACATTCATACTACAAATAATTTATGCTGGAAGCTTCCCTTTTTTCAACAGTCACTTTCTCTACAAAGATGATGTAATCTTTTCTAGGCAGACATCTTTAGTTGTGATCACATGCAAGAAAGGAGGAGGACTGATGTAAAGTGGCCAAATCTATTTTTAAATTGCACGTTACTTATTTCTGTTTATGCTACATATATTTAAAAACTGCTTATTGAAGAATCTTGGCATTTTTAACTTAAATTAAAACATAGGGTTTTATAGAAATTGTCAGCTGCTGCTGAACGTATGAATTAATTAACAGGAGATTGAATCCACACCCCAGCAGTAACCTAGAAAATACAATCACCAGTTCTTGCTGTTTCCTTCTGTAAAAGGTGGTTAAATAGCTCTGTTTAAATAATTTCTCAGCATCATAGAAAGGATGAGGTTGGAAGGGACCTCTGGAGATCATCTTGCCTAATTCCCCTCCTCAGAGCAGGGTCAAGTAGATCTGGTTTCTTGGGACTGCACCGAGTTGGATTTGGAGTGTTTTCAGGGTTGGAGATCGTGCAAGCTCTCTGCGCTACCAATTCCAGTGTTCAATCACCCTCACAGTAAAAAAAAAAGAAATAAAAAAATCTTTTTGTTATGTTCAAATGCAATTGCCTGTCCCACTAGCCCCTTTCCTGGGCATGGCTGAGAAATGTCTGGCTTCCCCCGACAGTCGGGTATTTATTCACATTGGCGAGATCCCCTTCAGCCTTTCATCTCCAGGCTTAACATCTCATCTCTATCAGTGTCTCCTCATATGACAGGTACTCTGGTTCCTTACTCATCTTCGTGGATTTGCTCCGTGTCTCCTGTGCTGGGGAGCCTAGATGTGATCTCAACAGCATGAAATAAAGGTGAAGGATCACCTCGCTTTGACCTGCTGGCAATGTTCTTCCTAATGCAGCCAGGAGGCTGTTGGCCTTCTTTCGTGCGAAGGCACATTGATGGCTCATGTTACGACTTGGTGTCGACCAGGACCTCCAGAACCTTTTCTGCAAAGCTACTTTCACACTGGAGAGTCCCCAGCCTCTACTGGTGCCTTGAGTTTTTCCTTAATAACTGTAGAACTTGGCATTTCCCTATGAACTTCATAATATTCCCATTGGCCCATGTCTCCAGCCTGTTAAGGTCCCTCTGAATGGCAGCACAACTACCTGGTATAGCAACCACTTGCCAAATTTTGTATCAACTGCGAATGTGCTGAGGGTGCACTCTGCCTTACAGTCCAGATGTTAAACAGTACTGGCCAAGTAGCCAGTATTTACCCACAAATAGGCTGCAAAGTGACTATCCTCCAATGGGACCTTGCGCGGCTGATCACAGCCCTCTGAGCCCAGCCCTTCAAAAGTTTTCAATGCCTCTCACTGTCCATTTATTTAGCCCTCACTTTTTAGCTTGTCTGAAGATGTTATGGGAGCATCAACAGCCTTATTATAGTCACGATAAGCGTCCACTCCTCTCCTCCTGTTCACCAACTTAGTCATCTTATTTTAGAAGGCTATCAAGTTGGTCAGGCACGATTTCACTTCTTAAATTAATGCTGACTTTTCCCAGTCACCTTCTTGTCCTTAATGCATTTGGAAATGGTATCTTGAAGGATACCATCAGCTTCCTACAGATGAAGGTGAGGCTGACTATATGTAGTTCCCTGGATCTCTGGATCCTTGCTGATCTCAAAGATAGGAGAGATATTTGCTTTCTTCGGTTCTCAGGAGCTTCTCTCAGTCACCATGACCTTTCAAAGAGAACTGAGATTGCCTGCGCAATGACAACAGCCAGCTCCCTCAGCACTCCTGGCTGCATCCTATCAGGTTTGATTGACCTATGTTTTTTCCAATTTATTTAGATATTAATCCTCCTCCACCAAGTGTAAATTTTTCTTGCTCAGGACTTTCCGACTGGTCTTGGTGACCTGGGACTCCTGAAGGCAAATCTTACCAGTAAAGACTGAAGTGAAGAAGACGTTAAGTACCTCCCTGTTTTCCATGTCCTTTCCAAAATCCATCCCTGCACACTCAATATCTCTGTATTCCTCCCAAAGCCTGAAAGGGCTGGTGCTGTCCATGCATAGGTCCTCCTATAGAGCCAGCCTCATGTTGTAGAACAGGCTATTGATAAAGGATAAACCAGAGCTGTGAACCAACTGGCATTGTTGGTGTCCAGAGCATTCTCAATACATTTTTGATGAGGCTGTCTACTGTGTGCCGAAGACCTGGGCTGTTTACTTGGTGCCCATGCCTGCTGTGGAGATGTACTATTTCATGTGATGGGACTAACAGCTCCTCCACACCTTCCGATGCAGTGGAGTGGAGCAGTGACTGATAGGGCACTGCTGAGTAGGAAGCAGAAAGCCTGCTTCTGATCAGGGAGGTCAGAGGTCTTCTGATAAAATTATCTTGAGACTAAAACATCATTTCAGGGCAAACCCATTCACCCAGAACTCAGAGTGGCTTTCGCAGTTCGGGAGGACTAGCACCAGAAGCTTGTTTGTGTTTATGGGCACAGCTGTAAATCTTTTCACCTGTCAGCTGCCAGGGAAAGGCTATGTCAGATTCCTAAACTCAATGCAGCTTTTACAAAGAGAAGTGAAGCCTTGTGCAATTAAGTGTGGTAATGGATTTCATAAATTGTTTTGCTTCCAAATGGGGTGCCAATAGGAACTACATTTCTCTCAGAAACATAAGAAGGAGAATCAACTACTACTTCTGGTCAGGTGTTTCCGTGAGACGAGGCATTAACTGTGGTGTGCCTTGCAGTTGACAGAGCTTTTGCAACACTGTAGAATGATCTGTTAGAAACCATTTAGATTAATTGTGGCCAGTGTCTTGTGGAAATGGATCAGTGGAATCAGGAAGCAGATGTAGGATTCATATGTAGACATATCAACAGCATGTTTTTATTAATTGGTGTTAGGACATAAAAATGAGATGTGAGAAAATTCCTATTTCTCATCCCAAAGGATTTGAGTTGAGACATTGTTAATGTTGGGGATTTATTCGTTGGCTTAAGGAAGTGGGGTTTATCTGTTAAAAGATTTGCAAGTCCTGTAAGGCACAGTAGTAGTTAACCCAGTAGAGCAGCCTTCTGCAGTGTAGAGTGCTGAGAATCTAAAAATATTTGTGCCAGTTAAACTTCAAAATACCTGGCTTAAAACTGTCTTGTTTGATTGCAAAATTATGAATTCTTCCAGGGGCATCTTTAAATGCTATTTTAAATTGTATTTGAAAAGTGTTTTATTTTAGAATCCAGCGCAGGATGACTGTGTTAGATCTGCTTGATTTTATTGTAACTCCCCTTTAATTTGACAACAGTGCTTTAAGAGTTGATTTGTTCTCCTACTAAATATGCGAATCTGCTAGTGCATGTGTACAAGATTACTGCATTTTTGCTGCTTGTCAGCTTCTTTTTTGCGTTCCCACACTTGTTTTGTGCTTTGAGTATTCCCCTGGACCTCTTTTAATTATGCATGAGATCAAATAGCAGAGTTTTGCTACTGGTAATTTTTTATGCAGTTTTTGTTAACTGGTTGGCTTGAAATGCATGGCTTTTTTATGGATGATTTGCTGTAACTTGAGTTTCCTGATAATGAACTTCCCTTGAATATCACAGAAATCATGTTCACCTGTTATTAAACAATCCATGGCAAACTGATGAAAATAAACTGACACACAAAGCTGTTGCTACCCTTGAAGAGTTGAGAAAAAGTGTAGTTTCCAGATTCTACATTCATTCAGCCATACACTATTTCTAACAGTTGGCTTAATTAAATGTGTGACTGAATTTATGAAGAAAATGATGAGCATCAGGTATGTAAGATCACCTTTTCTTATCTCATGTCTCATCAGAAATAGTTAAATCAAAGGAAAATACATTATTTGGCCCTGTTCTGTATTTTCCACATTTTTTCCACGTATGGAGAGCGCAAACAAAAATAATGTAAGTGTTGCGAGTATTCATTGAGAAGGAAAGACATCTTGATGTCACTAAACCAAATTTTTGTAATGTTGCGCTTAATATTTGTAGTTCACAATACTGAAATACAACTCAGAATACTGATTTGAATAAATAATTGTTATGGACCAGATCTCTTTAAAGTTTTGTGCCACTTTCTACATAAACTGAATAATTAACATGCATGCCTGTTGCTCTTTTCAGCAAATCCAAATTAATTTGTTCCTGTGCACTGACCATAGTAATAGCAGGCTTGAGATTACTGAAGATTATTATTATTGCTGTTCCAAAGGAAGTCTGTGGAAATCTTTTAATTTTGATACTCCAGTTATTAGGAAAATAATTTTACTAGTATTGAAATAGAAGGCTTTGTCCAAGTAACCAGAAAGCCTGTTAACTTTGCTGATTTTGCAAAAATTAAGTATTTTACTGCTTTTAGCATCATGAGAGAACTGCTTCCATTTAAGCCCTTGATCCCTTATATTCAGCTAAACCAGCCACAATCAGCTCATGGCCAGGTAGGCTCTGAAGCTAAAGCTGTGGCCCGAATGGCATTTGAACCATAGAGCATTGAAGCGGTTCTGAAAGAACTGGAATTACTTTTGGCAGAACTCTTAAAAAATCTTGGCACCAGTCTAATGAAAACTCTCTGTAAGCTATGAAAGTGCCACAGTTAAAACGTCCCGAACAGCTCAGGAATCTGCCATTTGGTCAGTTTTATTTCTACAGTGAAGATTTTAATTTCTTGTGGTCGAATTGGGATTTACAACAATAATACTAAAAGGCATTATACAAGAATGCAAGGTCTTGCACAAACCTAGAGAAATAGGAATGTTCAACAGTTCAGTCTAACCAGGGGAAGCCAGATGCATGCTGGGATAAATGAGTACAACAGGCAAACTCCGTGAGCTGAAAGCATATTAGAGTTAATTATTTTATTCTCTGAAAGTCTTAAGAGGTTGCTGGGCTTTTTAATGAAGGAGGAAGCAAAAGAAGGGAACAAGAGGAAAGTGGTGGAGTGAACGTGAAGGCAGTACAGGCATGGATTATCCAGAACAATAGCTGTAGGAAGAAGGGATGTGTCCCATAGTTCATTAGTTTTCATAGCCCACCTCACTTGCTTGAATCTTAGTGTCCTGAGAATTCAGGCTTCTGTTTTTGAGGAGTCTACCAAGTCTGAAACTTAGAAAGATACTTTTGGTCAGAAGCGTTTCAAATACACTAAAGGGCTGACTTCAATTCACAGAAATAAGACAAAGTTGAGTCCAAAGTAGCGCCTGGATAAAAACATATAGTACTTGAGCATGATTTGCAGCATAAAACATTTTAATAGATCCCAGTGTGCAGTGAAGGGGGTATCTATCATATTCTGAAAGTCATGTCTTCTGGAGTCCGGCATTTCAGCTTCACTAATTTTCAAATTTTGTAGGCTAGTCAAAATTTTTCCCTTGGTGCTAGCAAAAAAAAAAAAGTCACCCCAAAGAAGCCAAATTGTGGCTTTCAAGCAGATGAGATCCGGCTTGCATGCCAGGCCGCATGCTGCGATAGCCCTGCAGCCGTGCTGATGCTGTGCTGTCAGGTCCCTGTGTAATCCTGAGCCCTGCCTGTCGGAGAAGGGGAGCGAGAAGAGATCCTGGAGCTGACATGCCCAGCTTGTCACTAGACTTAGCTGCACGCAGAAGGAGTCACTGCCATTTGTCTTCCTTGAGTGCTTCCAAGTGCTCCCCATTTCCTAACTTCCGGCCCTGTGGAAATTTTGGTATGTGGCTTGTTGGGTTGGTAAGTTTGGCCTTTCCAGCCATACCTAAAATATAGATGGAGAGAGAGTTCTCAGTATCCTCTTTAAACTGCTTACGTTAAGTTTTTAACAGTAAATATCTAACTGTACTTTCTATTCTCAGGAGCTGAATCTCTGAAATGAAAACACTTCTGAATTACTGCCCACACCTGCATTTAATTAGTATTTTCTATGGTTTCCATTGCAGCAGAAAGAGACAGGACTCAAATGCTAAAAATAGTGTAATGATTTTGCTGAGGATGCTGAAACACCTTGCTTTATATCTTACATGTTTGTTATATAAAGTCACTACCTAGCTTGCACTGGCTGGGTAATGAGCGGTCTGCATTACAGTCCTGATTTTCTCAAAGACATCTGTTTTGCGTGTCAGTTACTGATTTCAGAGACAAAGACAGTGGGTTTTGAGCTAGCTTTGGTTTATTGAGCTAATGGTGTAACTAGTGTGTTTAGTGATGCCACATCTTACTCTCTTATTCCATTTTAAATGCTGACTTACTGTAGGTAAAGCAGATAGTAGAATCATGGGCAAACTTATGGTAAGCATCCTGTAACCGGCTTCTGTGTCTTCTTTAAACATAACGGCTAATTCTTCTTAAAAAGACTAGTACATCACTGTGGTGTTTTTTCAATACATATATACAGAAACCTAATAATGAATTTTCAAATACCTGCTTTGTGGTGCTATCACTGTCCTACAACTATGCAATGAAAAAAAGCATCTTTACATAAAATTCTTTTGGTGACTTCAGGAGAAGTTGGCAGGAAATGACTATATGTGTTATTTCCTTGCAAAGCCGTATCAGTATATCAGTCATCTACTTGACAACTTTTCTACTCTTCTAGTAGTTGCAAAACTTTTTAATGTTTTCAAAATATGAGATGACTTTGGGGATTTGAACAAGCACTAGCAGCAAGTTGACTAAAATTGATGTTTGCATGGTTGACAATGCCTTTTGTAGTCAGCCAAAGGTATATTATTAGAAGTACAGAGTATTATCTTCTTAAACCATCCTCCAGTAATTCAAAATAAATGACTATTTTGTCTTTTTAAAAAACAAACAAACAACTGTTTTCCTAATTGATCTCATTTTCAGGATTTCATCTCACCAAAACTGGGCCTTGTATTCAACTGCTATATATTGATACAGTTCTCTTGGCATACTGGGCTGTGCTTTTAATGACCTGCCTTTGTATGTAATCCAGGTTCTCTTGTTTATTTCTATTAAGGAACAATAATAACAAGTTGTAATGAGTCATTCAAAAAAGCTCCATTTGTACTCATGTAAAAATTACTCTTTGCCATTCATGGTCAAGACCATTTTGGTATCTCTGACCAACCCTAAAAAAACCAAGGACCACAAAGCATGCTGTTGTAATACTCAATCTTTAACACATCTGAAGTCAAACTTTGGCTAAGGAGGAATCTTATTAAGTTAGAGTCTAGCTGAAGGCACTATAACAGGCAATGTGTCCATAGCTTTATTCATAAATCATCTGCCTCCCTCACAACTAATTAGTATTCTGTGTGAATAAATGCCCAGTCCAACATGTGAAAATAAAACAGGTTGCTACTAATGCTTGTACCTTTAGAAATAATAGGTGTACCATGGTTTGAAAAAAGTCAAGATAGGGTTGATTTCAAAAGAGGCCTTATCACCATAAGAATCTCAAGTGTGGTGCATATTTCTAAGCTATTTAAATGAATTAATGAAAAATATGTTGACTTTGCCTAAACCTAAAGTCACTGCAAAGCATTTGATATATTACGTCTTAAAGAATGCTGAACACTAAAGAGGCAAATACTGCAATCTCCACTTTTGTAATTGGGCTTCATTTGCTCTTATGAATGTAGTCAGACAGATGGGAGCAAACACTGGCAGAAAATAAGCAGAAGCAAAAGTTTTAACTCTCCTGACTGTTCCTCTCTTTAATATCTGGCATAGTCTTTAAAGCTGAAGACCCGCAGAGGCAGGGCGAAGCTTGTGGAACACATGGTGCAATAGCAGCTCTGCTTCCAGGGACTCCAGGTGGCAAAGGGCATGTCCCTCACTCCCTGTAAAACAAATGTGCTGAAATGAAGAGGCATAGGCTGCAAATTCATCCATGAGATGAAAGCTTATGAATTATTACATTCTGCAAGAAGAACAATCCGGATTTGTTGGGGATCTTAATCAGTTGGGAAAGCAAACAAACCCCGCATAGAATCTGTTGTTGGGATCAGGTCACAATGCAGGTTGTCCAGGTTGCTACCGCGTATCTTCCCTCTTGGATTTGTCTGAGATTTCTCCATTGATTTATATAAAGGGGGTAAAGTGACTGAAGGTTTTTTCCTCTCCCAACCCAAAAGAATTTGGAAAATCCTTTCAGAGAGAAGAAAAACAAACTCTAGCACAAAGTAGTTTCTGCTGAAACTCTTTCCCAGAAACCTCCATATGAGTCTTTTATTTTTTCCTATCAGGAAAAATAAATAAGATATTTGAAGGATTTCAGTCATAAATAAGCTTCTGAATCTTGGCCGTGTGATATTTACAGTTTAAGAGTAACTTTTAATTTAGAAAGGACTGTTCCTGTTAAGTAATACTGCATATTCTACAATACACATAAAAATCTAGCAAGGAATTAATGACTATCTGTTGGATTGTTGTTATAATTAATAGTTCCATCAAACTTAGCTGACTATGTACCAGTAAAAGTCAAGTCTACATATTTACTATTCCAAGGAAGTTCAAAATAGGAAAAGAAAACATGATTGGCAGTCTCAGAAATTGTAGTTGAGAGGTGTTCAACTAACCTCCAGAGAACAAACCTTTCCTGCAAGAAATGCTCTATTTAAACAATGCTCTGAGTGCTCGTTCAGGATATGGAAAAATAGACATATGCAGCCAGCAGATGGTTGCAAACATGGTATATATTGTATAGATAAGCTGTTTGCAAGTGAGATTCTGAAATTCATCGTGTTGGTATATAAGATTGCTTACTGCCCTCCCACTTCTCAATTTTTTCCTCTGAACATATATAATAACATTACATTAATTACACGTGCTGCTGCTATATTCCACCACTCTTTCATTTATCAGTAAAAATTCCAAGGTCCTTAAAATGCAGTAGAATTGTACGTGAGACTATTACAGTTTTACAAAACCAACACTTGTTGTCTAGTTGTGAGCTCTGTTTGAAAACAAAAAATACTGCAAGACCTAAATTCCTCTCGGTGAGTGTCCTTGTGACTTCTCTGATCTGTCTGTGCTACCAAACAAAGCAAGTAGGGGACTACAGGCAAGGGATGCAGCTTTCCTCTCTACAGCTCAATGCTATTCCTCTCCCCTCTGCCTGAAACGTGTTGGCCTCTTCAATAGTTCCTGTACCCAGGTGTGTTACTGTTCCCCCCCCAACCATGCCTTGGCATTGTCATGTGTGGTACTTTACTGAATCAGTGCTGTTACTTAAAATTCATCACCTAAGGTTCTTTACGTTCAGGAAAAGAGAGCTCGTGGAAGCACTTTCTCCCTATTTTACAGATGTAGAAATCAGGACTCATGGAGACAGTTGAGCAGGTGACAAGGTTTGCATAAGAAGACAGTGGCAAAAGTCCAGATAAGGTTTAGGTAATCTCATTTCTGCACCCCTTGCTCCTCGATTCAAATACAACAATATCTGAGAGAAGATATGATGAATTTTCTGTCATATTTTTTCTGAGTGGGAAAGGTAGCCAATTCATAAAACCTAAGAAAATACTTTTCCTTTGACTTTCAAAAAGGACATATTCTAAAATTGCTATCTCATTAAATTGCAGGAAAAGATTTAAAAGCTGTCTATGAGAGTAAACAAATAAGATCTGCAGCAGGCCAAGAGGAAAGCCAGGGTTCTGCAGATGAGATCCTTTCTGCTTGACTGTTATGCTTTGAACGGAGGTCACCCTAATCCCTGTTATCACTTGAATTTTTCACAGATATGAAAAATAAGCTTAAAACTAAGCAGTAAGACAAGGGCTGGTGACTTGAGAAGCTTGGGAAGTTTTACTTTGCTTTACATTTTTACTTATATTTATTCACAAAGCAAATCTTTGACAGAAATTAGGCAAAAAATGCCCATATTGAGTTTGGTGAGCCTCCTGGATTTAGGCATGAACTCTGCTTACCTCACACTTTCTATTTTGTAGCTTACGGTGCTTTACTGCTTCATCCTTATGTGTCTTTCTCTCTTCTTTTTCCTTGCCTGACATAGTTTCTTGGGTGCATGTTATTTCTTTCCTCCTTCAGAGTCTTTGCCAGTTTTAAATAACAAAAGATTCTTTTTCTGCTGAAGACCCAAGTACTAGTACTTATCTTTTTCTCTTTATATTCTCTTTAGCTTGTTGCAACACTACAGTCCTATAAGTAACAGTTAAAAAAAATAAAAGAGAAACTGGGGGAAGGAGTAAGGTACAAAAGACCTTTGAGGAGACAGGATTTCTTGTTATTTGTTAAAAACATCAAAATGCATCCAATAGTTATTACTTGCTATGGGGAAGAACCTCCTTTACTAAACATGAAAACTAAAATTTCAATTAGGTTCTTAAAATACAGTTAGCTATAAATAGAATGTGAATAGTGCAGCTGGGCAGCATTATAATAGATTCCTTCTGTTATATAAGGGAGACAGTGATGACCTTCATCACTCACTGTAAGCTCTCTCTTTTATGAATTACGAGCTATTCAACTATTAGTGGAATTGAAATCTATAACACTGTCAATCATTGCCCCGTGTCCCTATGGAGCCCTTCGTCTTGCTGCCAACGTGAGGGAGCCTGCAGTCTCTGCAGATATATGCCAATGATACGTTTATAGCCAAGCAAAGGAATAGTGTGGGTTTCTTTCCTTTCCTATATTTCAACATCTTTGTACAATCTCTACATGATTTTACACTTCAGTAGCAGCAATGTAACTTAGCAGCAATGTAACTGATGTATGGACTGAGAGTCGTGGTAGCAAGTCTCTGGTAAGAAAATGTAGGTAAGAAGGCTTTAAAATTAAGCACACGTATAATATGCATAATACCCTGACCAAAGTGTAGAAGACCAAGTTCGAATCAGTTCCTAGCCAAGACCTTTTCTGACCTGCTTTGTGGGTTCGGTTGTTTGCTTTCCTTAAATGGCCTCTGAACTGAATACTTGGAAATTTACTGTAATTTCTATCAGAGCTGATCTGAAACAACTTTTGGCAAAGCTGAACTTAGACTAAGCTGAGGATGTCCTGGTTGCAACCTTGGTTCATATACATAAACATTATAATTCATGGTTATGACTGACTTGGCTCCTCACTTGAGGAAGCCTTGGTCAGTACACTGTGCAAGTAAAGCCTTCTTTCCCACCCATTAGGAAAGAGGAAACAGCTGACCAAACTAGCCCTTCCCTTTTCAGAGAAATTCAATCTCTTTTGCTTGGGAGGTGGATACTTTTACCCAACAACAGACACATTTCAGTGGTAGCACCTGTGTTAACCCTATTTCTAACGTGCCAATGGAGTTACATATCTTGCAAACTCTGGTAGGTATCTAAAATGGGTTTGCCAGTGTATTTCAAGGTATAAAACTACTTTTGCTGTCTTGAAATAAATAGTTACTTCTCTTTTTCAAGAAAGGGCTAATGAGGTAAGAGAAGCATGTGTTGTGGTTATGATGAGTTGCTGTATTGAGAATTATGGGCAAAGTGAAAGCAAAACCAAGTCTTGTCAACAACTAGAAATGGAGGCCTAGTACCTCTCACATAGTCTTTCTAATGGGGATTGGTACAATCTTGTTGGAAAATATATTCATTTTTTTCACACTTTTCGTGGCTGTACCTAGTTCATCATGGTTAATTACGTGTTCTGAATTATCATCTTCAATTGTTACAAACGTCACCTCCTTTGATGATACTGGGTGTGTAATGAGAGACTGTCACGGTTGCAGTTATTGGTGGAGGTCTGTGATTGATCAGTTTTTGACAACAAAGAATTGTTAACAGACCTACATGGTGAAACAGTCAGTGGAAAATCCCCTTTCATAACATTTTTATCTAATTCTGGAGAGCCGCCACTGCCACACATGAAAAAACAACACGATTGAATTTCTTTTTGCTGGCATTTAGCAGGACCTATGGGGGTGTGCAGAAATCAATGGGGGATCAGGAGTCTGGAAAATTACATACTTGGAAGAATTAATGAACTATAATTCCATATTACATCCTCAATCACATTTTGCTTCCTTTTCATTAATGGAACTAAATTAGTTTTCCATGGACAGAATACTTGAAAAAAAGCAATCATGCTCTTGCTAGGATTAAAAAAAAAAAAAAAGACCTGGTTTAACAATAGTTATTTTTTTGTGCAACATGACAGTTGGAAATTTTTAATGAAGGATGCATCTGCAGCACTGACTCAACCTGTTGAAGAAATTTTTAGCGTGACTTTTATAGTCCCAGCTCTAGTTTCCTTCCCTTTGAGCCAGATTATGGTTTTAAGGTGACCCAGCTAGAATTCCTGCTAGATTTGGGAGGTGTAGAGATAGAAGCAGCAACACCAAAGGCATTCATTTTTTTTCAACACGGGCCTAATTTGTTGTCCAGGGAGCAGGGAGGGGAAAGGCCATGGTCTTCACTCTTCTCTGAAGGCTGCATTGGAGATAACTGATGTTTCTAATGCTATATTGAGAAAATCCTTTTGCTGACGTAACTGTGTTATGCCAAGATAAAATGGCGAGTGACTGTTCTCTTTGCTGTACCTCACAGGCCAACTGTAATCTGGCCCTTCATGATTTAAACTCGTAACTGAATGAAATGTTGGGATGCAAATGCAGTTAAACTCAAAAATATCCTATGGTTTAATGAAAACTTTGATGTGAGAACCTATACAGTCCTGGTACTCATGACACGATGTTATATCTTTAAAGAGTTACTGGAAGCTGAACGAATCATGGTGAGATTGTAAACAAAATCAAGCTCTAGGAGTTTTATTGACCTCTGGGTCAATAAAACATTAAAAGAAAGGAGCTGATCAGACTTTACAAAAGAAATTTAAAAGGAATTCTGAACAACTTTGGTTTGTTGGCGTAGCTGATACCTTCCTGGAATATTTCACCAGTCTCAGCTTCAGTATTTCTGGAGGATTTTTTGTTCCTCTGTATGATATTTATATGCATATTGTATCTGGGAATGTGGTGGAATGGCAATCCAAAAAGATGATACTTTCTTTTAACAACAAGACAGCTCCGGTATATTGGAACTAATTTCAGGTACTTATATTTCTCCACTGGGACCTGAGTTTTGTGTAACATCTCAAATCAAAGGTCTGACAGAACAACAAGGTCTTCTCAAGTATCATCATATTAGAAATTGGCTGTCACATGAAAACCAACACAAACACTTTTCTCCTCTTAAATGCGAGAGATGAGACTCTAGAACTTGCTGTAGAGATAATGAATTCTTTCCAAAGCCACTCCAGAAAACTGAATTTTGACAGCAGATACATTATACAGTACAGTGAACTTTCATTTTCACCTACTGAATAAGGCCTTTTCCACCCTGCTTATGTATTTACTAAAATCATATAACTCAGGCATCATCTTAATCTTTAATGGGCATTCTGTTATCTGAGCATAAATCTGAATAATTGGGACACAGTCTTTTATATCCAAGCCAGACATAACATCCTTGAAAATGTATTGACGTATGCAAAGACGTATCAGAGTCTGACCGTTCCAAATGTACCCATGGAAAAAAACCAACACATTATTTATCTTTTTGGATAGCTTCATAGTCCCTTAAACCACTTCATCACTGATTTGTTTCTGAAATTCTTTCAGTGTTTGCACTTTCTTTATACTCTATATGGGGCTGGGATGTGAGTGGCTCTGGAGGTTAGCATTAGACTGGAAAGGCTGTTGCCTTTGAAAAGAGGCCTCAAATTTAACCTAAGTTAGTAGTGACTGAACATTATGGAAGTTGCTGGTTGCTCATTAACTTTATAAATATATCCAGTGATAATAACCCAATTAGTACCGGGACAGATTATTGTAATTAATATTAATTGACAGTCTTAGCTGAGTGCCGTATATTATATTGTCCCAGGAAAACTTGCAGGATGGAAATAACTAATTTCTAAGTATTCACAGTTGCCAATCTCTGGTGTTGCCTTCTTGACAAGGAGAGGGCTACTTGGGCTTTGGTTTGTATTGACCTGGGTAAAGCAATTTACGAAAGAAAGGCTTTCAGGACTAAGTTCTGCTCTGTGTCTCTGTAACATGCGTTGATGGTGGCATATAGGCTTTTCTGAGAGGAGGATTTGATGATTAATATTTCAGTCTTGAAGTGAGTAAAATAAAATGGTATGAACCCCCCTCCTCTTCCCCCATGCCATAGTTCTTTGTTGAGTGCAGCTTGACCACGTTAGAGAGCTTGGTCCTATTGCTGGATGAAAGAGCACTGCTATCTTTCAAATTGGCAATTTTGTACCGCTTTCAGTCTTCAAAAGCTCTTATTATACAGAAATTCTCTAATAATATTCATCAGACAGCTAGCTTTACTTTTTCCTTACTTGTACCAGTGGAGAATTTGCTAATGATCTTATTTTACTCTTCAGGGAGCAGAGTTTTCTCAGTGTCCCCAAAAGCAAGGGGTGTTATAGCTGAAACCGTTGCCACAGTTCAGGAAATGAGTGATTCTGAGGTATAAAGGAGGTAATTTGGAAGAGCAAGGTGGTTTTCATGTTAAGGGGAGCTAGGTGTATATACTTTACTTTCAAAATGCCTGTGACTTTATTAGAGTGGAGTTCTTTTCCAGTTGAAAAATGGGTAACAAAATATAGAAATAACTAGGCTGATTGATTTAAGGTTAAGAAAAACGCTTAGGAGAAAACCTGAATATTTGAAACCCAAATCTTGTGCAACCTAAGTGTGTAATGGTCAGTTGCCCTCTTTCGTGGCGATGAACTATGTACGATATTGCCATGAGTGTGTCTATAAGTTACATAGGGTAGAGAGAGTCCCCGTGTTCCTTGTGGTTTGTGTATTCATCACTCGCAGGTGTGTGTGTTTCAAGAACCAAAATCACAAATCTTTTGCTATGCAGATGCTCTAGGGTGAAGTACAGGCAGTGCTGAAGTGTTATGGTACAGCTGTGTAGCTGCTCCCTAGCTTGGGGTGAAGGCTACTTCAGCGATGTCTCGATATTACTTTCTGTTCCAAACCTGTACAACTCATATCAGTGGGTATGTGCTGTTTTTTTGTAAAGGAAAGAGAAGAATAGAGAAAATGCCACATCCATGGTAGTCAGTGTAAGTTCTGTCATAAATGGAAGCAGGGCCAGGAAGAGATCGTTTACTCTGGCCTATCACATACACGAGATTCTATTTTCTTTCCTGAATGCATATGCTTTTCTTTTATTTTTTCTCCCTTCTTTTCCCCCTACTTTGCCACAGCTTTTTATAGTCAGTTAAAGAGTGGAACTTGGAAATTCAGAATGAAATGTCTGGTTTGCCCATTTGCTTAAAATGTCAGCACCTGCTATTAAAAAAAAAAAATACATCCCTCCTTTCCTTGTATTTAAACATTTTGTTTAATGTTTTTTCATAAGTGAAAATTTAAAGCCTTTCAGTAACTTCCTTCTACAGAGTAATATTTCATTTTTCATGCCTTTCTGGTACAGCATCAAACAGGCCTTCATTATTGCTGTTAATGTTCCATATAGCCCACTGATATACCATAGCCACTGGCCATGCAAAACTTCAATCAATTTTTCTTCTCTGCTCAGCTCACACCTCTCACTGAGCAGCTGCAAGATGATTCATTGGCAAATGTTTCACCATAGATAGAGAAAAATTATTTCTGGCTGCTTTTCCTATACTAATAAGATAATTTCAGTTGTAGATACTTTTGCAGCACTTCCTGAGCCATGCTATGCCCATTTGAAAATAGAAATCCTTTTATCCAGATGTCAAGAAAATTTTCCATGAAATCAATGCTTTGGCTCTGCAAAACACATTTTTGCTGTGTTTTCTTGTTTAACAGAGTTGCAACAGTTATATTTTGTTCCATTACAGAGCAAGTCTCTAGTAGAATTAATGATTGTTAGCTGGGAGATTCAAAACAAAATTCTGTGCATAAGGAGCATCTATATTCTGAAACCCACTGGCATGTGCTATGAAATGTTGTTTGCCTAAAAAGTGAGTGGTGAGGAGAATTGGGTTTGGATTTATTCTGTTTGCTGTAAAACCATGTAAGGAGTAATGGATTATTCAGCATTGATGCAGCTGTGGTTCCAATGCAATGATTTCAGGAAAAAAATCTGTCAAGAGTAGGAAATTTCTTAAAGACCAGCAGTGTGCTTCCGTCCATGCTTTTTGTGGTAGGGTTTCTTACATAACTTCGCTAAATTTTGCATGCAGCCATAACAAAACTAGAAGAATGTATTTCTTTGTTTATTGGCATCTGTAAAAGCATTTCATCTCAAGTAATATTTCTTGTGATTTAGGTTTGTCAGCTAGCTTGCAAATAAATACAGAAAAGTTGCTTTTGTTGTCAGTTCACCAATACTGATGTGACATTCAAGGCTTGTTTTTCCTGAATAATCAGTAAGTGAGTTCATCAGAATGCATTCAGGCTATGCCTGCACTACTGTGCTTATAATTATAAGGCTTACAGATCCACAAATAAATTGTTCTGAAGAGAGAAACACAGACTTTACGTAATTCGTATCTGTTACTTTGACTTAAGTAATGCTCTCTTCTCCATCTCATCACCAATAAATACATTCCACTTTCCCAAAGAAGAAATATATGCCATACTGTATCTTAATACACATTACTAAATAGGAAGAATGAAGATTCATATCGACTTTGAACAACAGTTCTGCCTCTGAGGTTACATGCTTCATTGATTCTCTGGGACGTGTAGCTTTGGCCAACGTCGACAAGTTATCTTGCACTAACCAAATGATCCCAAGCATTTGGCATGGTAACTTAGATTCTGTTCCAGCAGGCACGCTGTTTCCCAGGTGGCATGTTCCCTAGAGCTAAGGGAACGTCTAAATTGTAGTCTTTTCTTCTTCTCTTTTCCTTTTTCTCGAGTAATCTGTGGGTATGTGAGTGAATAGCAGTAGATAAGGCACAGACTGCAAACCAACCTTTTCTCACTGCAGTAACATAATTTTCATTGATTTTCCTCTGATCTCTCAAACACCTCTGAGGTCCCACTGGCTCCTGGCTGCTCACAAGAAAAAGGCCAGAGTTTATACTGATTTAGAGAGAGACACACTGAACAGCAGAAGGTTGTAAAGGTTTGGCATTTCTCAGTCCTGCAGCAGGACTACTTAGATGATTATGCTGGAATTCCTATTGCAGTTGAAAATTCTGTGTTTTAAACCAATAGAGACTTATGACTCGATTTGTGATAGACAAAGTGGCAAAAATATATGTTTGGTGTGATATTCCAGCAGGAATCCTGGTAATTTTCATCATCGTAAATACTGGTAATGTACACTAGGCATGCCTGGACAGAGAGACTGTCAATAGAAAATCAGACTGAGATGTAATAATGAAAATTTTTAATGAAATTTAATCAAGTAAGTGTAAAAAAATTATTCAAAAGAGATGCTATTTGGCATGTTAATAAAATACCCAGAGCACATCCTTCCTACTCCCTAGTGTGTAGAATAAAAATGCAATTTAAAACCAAATATGGGTGACTGAGCGATACGTGGCGGTGTATGCAGGTGTTCCCCACATACTTAATGATTTTTTTTCCTTCAAATAGGGAACAAAGTGTTTTTAATGGATAAGGAAGCCTTGGGCTTTTTTTAAATTTTATTTTTTAATATGATTCATAAGAGAATAGAGGGAGTATATCTAGGTGCACATTCATATTTTCAGAAAAGAGACTTGGGTCCTTATTGCAGCTCACAATTGATTTTCCTAGCCAGTTTACAGTTTCTTCTGTGAAAATGAGTGAGACATAAATGGGAACTAACAGCGACTTTGGGCAGAATTTTGCCATATTTTGCATATATCCCAGAGTCACATCTCACCTCTCCTTTGTAGTAGCATCCTGGATGCTACTAGACCAACTGCTGAGGTACTTTTAAGAGTTAGAGTCATAATTTGTTATTTTAGTTCTTAGTTTTAAAGATTCCCTACTTTGGCCAGAATGACCAGTACATTGAGGGTTTATTCATTATTCAGACTCATGGTGGGGGGCATTAAGAATACTTTGCATCTCCGCTAAGTCCGTGAGTTCAGGTGTCTGCAGGACATGCTTTGGTAGATTTTGGATCTAGCGAGTGCTTCCAGAAATCCATTCTATGGTGAGTTGTTACGGTAAAGTTTAGTCAGTGAAAATTTGATCTTTTAAGAAACACGCATTCCAGAGAAATCAAGAGGAGGAAGAGAATGTGTTGTATTTCATCTTCAGGGTCTAAGCATCCCGTTAGAATCCCAGCTGTTGTCTTTGATCATGAGAGAGAAGGCTACAGTCAGTTATGTTGAGAGTCAGAGGAATAGTGTAAGTCAACAGGAACTCTGCTGTGGTGGGTTTACCCTGGCAGGATGCCCACTAAAGCCTCGCTGTCACTCCCCTACTCAGATAGAAAGGGGATAGAAAATACAATAAAGGACTCTTGTGTCGAGATAAGGACATTCACCGATTAACATCACAGGTGAAACACTCGGGGAAATTATTTTATTACCAGTCAAATCAGAGTAGCATAATGCAAAACAAAACCAAATCTTTAAAACACCTTCTTGCCACTCCTCCCTTCTTCCAGGATTTAAAGCTTACTCCCAGTTTTTTCTGCCTCATTCCCACAGCAGCTCAGGGGGACAGGAAATGGGGGCTGCAGTCTGTTCACCGCCTGTTGTTTCTGCCACTCCTTTATTCTCAAGGGGAGGATGTCTCACTTTCTTCCATTGCTCCAAGTGTGAGATCCCTCCTATGGGAGACAGTCCTCTACAGACTTCTCCAGTGTGACTCCTTCCCATGGACTGCAGTTCTTTAAGAACTGTTCCAGCATGGGTCCTTTCCACAGGGTGCAGTCCTTCAGGAACAGACTGGGGGCCCCGCGAAGTCACAAGTCCTGCCAGCAAGCCTGGTCCAGCGTGGGCTCCTCTGTCCATAACTCCACAGATCCTGCTAGGAACTGTTCTAGCATGGGCTTCCCATGGAGTCACAGCCTCCTTTAGGCACATCCACCTGCTCCAGTGTGGGGTCCTCCACAGGCTGCAGGTGGATGTCTACTCCACCATTAACCTCTATGGACTGCAGAGGGACAGCCTGCCTCACCGTAATCTTCGCTCCTGGTTGCAAGGGACTCTGCCGCAGCACTTAGAGCACCTCCTCACCCCCTTCTTCGTGACCTTGCTGTCTGCAAAGTTGTATTCTCACTCCTCTCTCGGGCTGCCATTGCTGTTGCTAAGTAACTTTTTGCCTTCTGAAATATGTTATCCCAGAGGCATTACCACTGTTGCTGATGGACTCAGCCTTGGCTAGCAGTGGGTCCGTTTTGGAGTTGTCTGGTGTTGGCTCTGTTGGACATAGGGGAAGCTTTGAGTAGCTTCAACAACTGTAGCCTCCCCACACCCCTGCTACTAAACTGCTGCCACCAAACCCCTACCACACAGACCCAGTACATCCACAAACCAGGGAAGCCCTACTAACCTAAAATCAGTGTCAACAAGAGCATAAGCAGTGACCACAGTGAGTGGTCAATGTTTTGATATGCCCCTAGAAACAGTCTTCATAGGTGGCCTGCACTACTCAGAGGGTTAACATCTTGTTATTTGCAGTGGTATCCAGTTCCTTTTTTCATACTGTGAGCAATTTACACAGATGTCAGATTACCTGTCGTGTATGGTGGCAAACTGAGTTGCTAATGTGTAAACAATAAACTGGGATTAGCAGAACCTCCGCTGTTGGCAGGGCCAGCATCGTAAGCCAAGTCCTTATATGGAAATGATTAAGAACTTTACTGCAAATAGTTCTGGAAATTCCAGTATTGGTAGCGAAAATACTTCTGTGAAACCCAGAAATACTAGGGGCATTGTTCTTCCATCAGATGAACCTAACAATTTCCTCTGTGTGAATTTTCTCCTCTTTCTTTGTTCTTGCTGAACAGACATTGACGAATGCTCAGATGGCTTTGTTCAGTGCGACAGCCGTGCTATCTGCATTAACCTGCCTGGCTGGTACCACTGTGAGTGCAGAGATGGCTACCATGACAATGGGATGTTTTCACCAAGTGGAGAATCTTGTGAAGGTCAGTATCTAAAAAAAGTGGGATAATGTTATGACTCGCATTACGGTAATGTCCAGTACCTCTGATTGTACTGGTCAAGTATTGTCTTGGGCACTGTATCGATGAAGGTTAAACCTTGACCTAAAGCAATCATAAATAAGCATCATAACAAAAGGCAAAAGAATCTACAGTGTGAATATTTCTGACATGTATGCGGTGCATTAGTGGTCCTTTCTATGATTTGCTGAGATAATATGTGGAGTCAGGCACGGTGCTTAAAATGCAGTTTCTCTGGCCCTACATCTGCTTCTGTGCATGATCCTTGCATAAGTGATTTCCCACGGGTTGATAGCGTGCACTGTAATCTGTCACTCCCCAGTAATCTGCTTATATGCCAGATTCTTTATGTATAGAAATGGGCCTCAATCCAGACCTCAGTTCCTCCACTTGCTTTTCGTATGCTGACATAGTCTGTGATGAAAGTATTTCCCATTGCAGAGAATGATTATGCAGCCCTGACAGCCTTACCCACACCTGGGTTAGTACTGTGGGGCTTCTCCTGTGCTCAGGCTAACTGCTTGTAGAAAGCTGAAGAACAACCTTACAAACCGCGAAGCTCGGTAGGCTTAGGGCTCGGGCAAGGTGCAGGGGACAAGAGAGTGACAGGAGAGATAAGGAACTGAGAAGGTTTTCTTTGTTTAAAAAAGATGTTAGGGAGAACGGTGTGTTAGTAAGAACACATTTGTTTTCTAATGTGGATCTCTTAGTATGGAATGTTATTCAGCTCTTAAAATGTTGCATGCTGCTGCTCTTAAATAAGAGAACAAATTAATCTCTTTTGCCATGGACTACTTAGGGCAAAATTAGGAGAAAGGAGAACCCTTCTGTCTCTGAGTGCTCACACAGTGTAAGCTTTCTTGCCTTGCTGTTTAAGCTCTCACTGGTGGGCTATATCAGTCCCAAAGGAAAGCAATTGAATTAATTTCACTAAGGCAGACATGCAGACAGTTCTCCAGGAGCGAGAATGACCTTTTCGGTATCCCCATCATCAATACTTTATTTCAACACATTTTCACCACAGCTAAAAGCCTGTATTCCCAGGCAGAATTAGCGATTTGCCTCGGCCACTGCTTTCATAAGCCATGCTTTCTTTGTCAAGAACTAACTAAATGTCAGTGTTAGCTGGCCAGGTGTTAGCACAAGAAGGTGCAAAGAAGTCATGATCCCTCCAATTATAACATTGCCCTTCTGTCACTTGCAGCGCTGTTAATACTTTAGCCAGGAATTTATGGAAATATTCTCAATATCCCAAGTTTTATCTTCAATGTCAATGTCGCATTTTTCTGGTGGGTTGAAGATAGTGGTTTGGCACATGCTGTCTCAAGAGATAGAAGCGATACAAAGTGACTCTATTAAGATGTGTGCAAACAAGCAATGATTAAGCAGCAATTTCTAAGCAAATGAAAAGCCAAGGAAAAAGAAATATGGGGATTGCTACATGTATGCAGAAGTGGCAATTATTAGAATGTTTTGACCTTTTCTAGAAAGCGCCTGCAGCTCTTTATTAAACATACACAGAGGATAATAAGTAATTAGAATTAAATCACAGAAGCCAAGAAACTATCTTCATTGCTGATAATCCTAGTCACTAACAGTGAAACACTTTCAGTTTGATTGATTGCAGCTCCAAATTTCGGAGCGTTTAGCAACTTGAGGTGGGGAGGAAGGTTGTATGTTTTATTAGTATTACATCACTTTTTATTAGATTGAAGCCTGTGCCATTGTATCTCAGACAGAAAATAAAACCTGAAGAAGATGAGACAGCCTACAGTCCATTGCACTATGGAAAGCTGAACTTCTATTAGCAGAGCACTGTAGCACAAAAGCAATTGGCTTCTCTACTGTGCGATCTTTACACTGTAAGAGATTTCCCTACTTGGTTTAAAAACGTAAGAAAAATGGATTTCTTTTGTCACTTCTTCAGTATCCCCTAGTTAGAGGTGATGAGATTGAGCTGTTGGTGGATGGTCTTTTAGATGCTCACTGTGATGAGGAAGCAGCTCCCAGCTGTACTGATCTCATGTGTCAGTTCTCAGTTCTCCACTTCCCACCTGCAGCAATGTGATCTTCCTGCATCCAGGACTGGTGTCCTCTGAAGCTTTCTGGCTTGAGCAAGTGCTACAGCTTGCAGAGTAGTAGAAGGGACAGTGCTGAATTATTCTGTAAAGAAACTGGCCCTGCCTTGGTTTCTTTCTTGAGAGAACAGAGAATTTAAACCTCATGAGATTACGAAATGTTCTTTGAGAGTTTGTCCATTTTGCTTTCTAAGAGGACTGCTTCAAAGTAGTGTTTATATGTTGTGCATATGAGGCTTGTCTTTGGCTCATCTCTTTAAAGTTTCAGTTCTTTGATCAAAAGTTCCCTCTTCCAGTGGAGAAAAACTGTAAAAGCCAAGGAAGTGTGAGTTCAAATCTTTTCTGCTTCGAATTTGGATCTGTCTGTGTTTCCCAGACATGTGTTGATAGTATTACAGAAACCATTTGTGTGACCAGTCTTGGTCGGCAACTTGTTTCCTTCAGCAAAGGCTCCAGTTTTAAAGATTCAGGTGGAAATATTTAAGGTCACAGAAGCACAGGAGAATTTCCTTTAAACATTATTTTGATAGAATCCCCAAACTGCGCCTACCCCTTTTTGCAGGAAATGGTCCCACTGGGACATCATACTAAATATTCCTAGCTAGAGGTGGGCTCCTTGGTAGCATTAGACTTTGTCAGTGCTTGATAATGAAATAATAGTTGCTGAATTGCCTGTTTTACGCATATATTGACCCTGGCTACTGCTGCTTCTTCAGCACAACTGAGAATATTGAGTATTTTGACGAATGTACTTGAACACAGAAATTCATAATCCCATTTTATTGTGCCTATAGGCAATGGAAGACCTAGACATTCCTTTTCTATTAGTTTTGCTTTACATTATACTCCTGGGTAGACCTGAGGTCTCTTTAACAATTACTGAGAGAAATTATGGGAAATGCAGCTGTAGGGCTTCAACCCCTTCCTAGCGCTTGCTGGTTTTTTACATTTTTTTGGAAATAGAAATACATTATGTGTCATCTTATTTCCAGAAATGTAGTGAAAGATCACCTGCTTAATCTTTTGATAACCGATGGCTTTGGGAAGTCTTAAATTTTATATATATGTAAATATAGCATTCAGCATGGTATATTACCTGATACTTTCATCTTTGCCTCCCTACAGCTTTTCTTTATAGTTTCTTTACACAGTCGTATTGATGTTCTGAACATTGTCTCTCATGTACCATTTCATACAAGAGAGATAGGCTAAGATAGTACGTACTGCAGCCTCAAGCTTCATTGCATTAAAAAACTTGAACCGCTGAGGGCAAAATCCTAAAATAAGAACGTCCAGTCCCATTTAATATTTGCTCTGCAGTTCCTTTGAATTTGTCCTCTGCAATGTCTAAAAGCTTCCAAAACCAGCTGGAGAGAGGCTGTATTAGTTTATACCAGAATAATCCAGGTTATGCTTCATCAATTGTTGGACATTTTGTATGCTTCCACGTCTGAAGAATAGCTCATCTAATTAATGCAGCCCCATAGGACTTGCCAAGAGTATTTGCCAGGTGCCAGCTGTTGTTGATACAGAGTATGAGATCAATATACTGTCAGTCTCAGCAGGTACCACATTCCTTAAATGAGACAGGTGCAAATGAAAAGTTTCAAAAGCATTAATCCTGAATGCCCAATCCGAAAAGGATCTTTTTGGTTGCCAGGGTTTGCTTGTGTATGTATGTTCTGAAATGTCTTGTTGTGTTGTTCTGCCATCCTGCTTGCAGAAGTAGAAGCACTTCCTTCTCTGTGTGATAGAGCAGGCTACCTAACAATACAGAGGGCTGGGCCTCTACTTGAACAATATTTTCCGCAATCCAAGATAATGAGGAATGGGGGCATATTACAAGCCTCAGGATGCTTCCCAGCCTTAATGAATGAACAAAGTCCAAAATGGTCACTTCAGCATCCATGTTTCTTAATCTGTGAGGCAGAGAACTGCTGACTGTCAAGATGTCTGAATTTATCTTAGAGTACATCCAGTATTTAAACCAGTACAGGAAAAGAGGCAAAGAAGGTTATCATGGGAAGTGCAGGGTCTAGTTGGAAGCCTGTGGCCAGCAGTGTTCCCCAAGGGCTGATACTCAGCCCAGTCTTGTTCAACGTATTCATCAATGACCTGGACGAGGAAACAGAGTGAACCATCAGCAAGTTTGCTGACGATACAAAACTGGGAGGAGTGGCTGATGCAGCAGAAGGCTGTGGTGCCATTCAGTGAGACCTGGACAGGCTGGAAAATTGGGCAGAGAGGAACCTAATGAAGTTCAACCAAGGCAAGTGAAGGGTTGTGTACCTTGGGAGGAATAACCCCGTGCACCCGTACAGGTTAGAGGTTGACCTGCTGGAAAGCAGCTCTGTGGAGAAGGAGTCCTGAGAGACAACAAGTTGACAATGTGCCAGCAATGTGTCCTTGTGGCCAAGAAGGCCAGTGTTATTGTGGGGTGCATTGAGAAGAGTGTAGCAAACAGGTCAAGGGAGGTTCTCCTCCCCCTCTACTCTGCCCTGTTGAGACCACATCTGGAGTATTGAGTCCAGTTCTAGTCTCCCAAGTTCAAGAAAAACAAGGAAGTACTGGAGAAGTGCACTGGAGTGCTGTGTAGCTGATCACGGGACTGGAGCATCTGTCGTGTGAGAACAGGCTGAGTGAGCTCAGTTTAGCCTGGAAAAGAACAGACTGAGAGGGGATCTTATCTATGCTGATAAATATGTAAACGGTAGATGTCAGGAGGATGGGACCGGGCTCTTCTCAACAGCGTCCAGTGACAGGACAAGGGACAACGGTAACAAACTGAAACACTGGAAGTTCCACCTTAACATGAGGAAAAACTTCTTTACTGTGAGGGTAACAGAGCACTGGAACAGGTTGCGCAGGGAAGCTGTGGACTCCTTTTATGGAGATACTCAAAATCTGCCTGGACACGTTCCTGTGCAACCTGCTCTGGGTGAGCCTGCTTTTGCAGAGACAGATGGACTAGATGGTCTCCAGAGGTCACTTCTAAACCCTGCTATTTTGTGGTTCTGTGAAATTTCTTGTGGCTGAAAAACTGCTGTCGGTTCGGAGTCCTACACTTGCATTGTTATTGACAGTGCTTAAGGAGACAGGAAACAAAGAATTTCTAGTCTTCAGCAGGCAATCTTGCTAACACTCACAAAGCTCCATCAAAATCCTTTTGCCTTTATTCACGATCATAAAATGTCAACAAATCAAACCATAAAGTGGCTTTTTGCCATTCATCCCAGTGCTGTTGGCACTAAGGCTTCGTTATTGAGTTTGGGAATGCAACTTAAACATCACCAGACAGAAGACAGATATGGAGACACGTTAATGTTTAAATATTCTGAAGTGTGGGCAGAGTACAAAATTGACAGAGTTTCTCATCTTTTATTAAAGGACTAATAAAACAGAAACTTGACCACTACGTTTTATAAGACAGTAGTTTGAACACATTTACTCTATCAGGAAACAACATTTCTGTGAAGCTGGTGTTACTGGCATCTTCCACAGCTGCTAAGCACTCTGACAGCTGGCTTGCATGAAGTCACAAATAAATTATTCACAATTCACTTGCTCTCTGAAGAATGATTACGTCAGTCAATAGATTTACTTAGGGCAGAGAAGAACAGAAACCAAACTTTCTGCTCAGAAGAGCGTGGGCTCCATATGAAATGCACTCCTTCCTGTTTTGTCTTAAGCAAAAAGTGTTCAGGTACTCTTATGTTGTCACCTTGCTGAGCTAGTGCTGCTCCCCAGAGCTGAAGTAACTGAGAAACTTTCGTTGCTTCAGAGCAAAGGGTATTTCCACTGTCTCAACCCATCTCTCATTTCTCAATGATAGACATGTTCATCGTTTCTTTACATAGATGACACTCTAACTGGTATCAGAATGATTCTGTTAGGAAACCATGTCCACAGAGATCTTTTTTTGGCTTTATGTGAACGTCCTGTATGTAAGTCTGGATAGCTTATCGGAGGAGGGAAAGTTGCAGCTATCCATCAGCTATATCAAAATGTATCTCTGAGCCCGTTGCCACTGCCTAACAAGATGTAAACAGGTGATTTTCTGACTGGCCCTTGTTTGTTTTCCTTGTAAGATTACTGTGAGTTTTCTCATCTGTAGTTACCAATATTGTATTTATTGGGGGTTTTTCCCAAAATATTATTGAGCTGTATTATATACATTATTATTTAGAGCAGTCCACCATAGCCCCAAGATCTCTTTCCAGAATAGAACTAAAGGAATTATTTGATTTTTTTAATGGGTATTTCCCTATACATCTTAAAATTGAATCTCATGTGCCATATTGTTGTTTACTCAGGCAATATCATGAAATACTTCCATTTTCTGCTGTCAGTTTTTTGGTTTTAATACTGCCTTTTTCATCTCGCTGTTGAACTACTGCAGATGACTAAGTATAGCGGGCAGCACACTTGCTGGCACAGATTCTTGGGGAACTTCCTTGGGGCAGCTTTCCATTATGACAACCTGGCCATTTGTTCCAGCCTTTTATTACCTACTAATTACACACTATTAATCTGTGAGTCAACAACCTCTTTTATTCCATGGCGCATAGTTCCTTTTAGAGCATATGTTATGTAAAGGAGCTCGTGAAGTTTTCAAACAGAAATAGAACATTGTGTCAAATGTATCCCCCCTTTAAAGTCTCTTTTCTTACTATAGCATATGTTTACTCTGAATATAATAATATAATATAATATAATATAATGTAATGTAATATAATATAATATAATAATTTTAACAGTGTTCTTTCTATCTGAACACATTTTATCCTTTAGGCTGCCAGTTTTAATTAATCTTTCACACATCATCATTTTAACATAATTCCCCCTCTCGGAATAAAAGTACTACTGCAGAGATTTTTTGCAGCCTTTTAAATTCTTTAAGGGTATTGAACTTCCATCCATTGTGGTCACTGTTGGTCACCAATAGAGTAATTGCTCAGGAGAGACATTTTGAATCAGAGTTTACACACTGCTCAGGGCCGAGTCAAATGGTACTTTGTCCCTTTGGGATTCCTTGACTGTCTGTTCCAAGAAACAGTTGTTAAATCTGTTAAATACAGCTTTGGGTCACAACCTGGTCGGGCAATTGAAATGTGTGTTTTAATGGATTTTTCTGCCTTTGCGGTATTTCAGATATTACAAATGGAGTTTAGCCATTGTGGGTACTGTCACCATTTTGTATGGACTTTAGTCAAGTATTTTTCACATTAGGGTGTGAAGTTGCTTGTGATGCAATTAACCCCTAGCCTTTTGCAACATGTATCACTACTTCTTCACTCCTGGTACTTCTCTGTCATTGCAACATTAAGTTGTACCCAGGGATGATGGTAAGAAAAGGAAAATCCTTCAACATGTGCCAGATCAAAGCTGTAATTTTTAGTGTAGGTTAGATAAGTAAGAACTGGTCCTCAATTTAGCACTAGATAACTAGTTACATTTTGTTTCAGTTTTTTTCTGAGGCAAATCTCCAAGTCTTTTGAGACTTAATGTTCTAATGTCATAACATTCAAGCTACTTGGTTTCTAAGCAGTGTTTTGTAAATAGCCTGAAGTGAATTATTTGTTGTTTGGTTTAAAAAAAAAACAGTATGAGAGTGATAATAACTTGCCTCTGTGGCTGGATATACTGGAAATATGTACCCTGCAATCCTTCTTTCTCCCATTTCCAGACATAAAAGATGCAGAGGCCAGCATACTCTATGTGGTTATGAAATTTGGAGAGCTGGTTATGGCTGTAAACAAAATGTCAGTAACATAAATTGCCATCCATTATAAATCCAAAGTAAAAAAGCTGAACAAAGTTTTGCTTGGTATGGGTGATTTGTGTGCAAGTTCTTTGCAGATAAAGCCTGAAGTTTGATGTGGATGAATAATGCAGATTAGAATTTCATGCTTTCAAATTTTGTGTTTGTCTTGCTGTGTTATGAACATACTGCTGTTTCTGATTAGGTTAGAATCAAAACCTAAATAGCTCCTGCTTTGACTAGGGGTATTTAAATTGTCCTATCCAGAACATCTATTTTCATGAATCAACTGAAAGAAAAAGTTGGTATTTATCGTAATTTCTCAGTGTTGGATAGGCTTGGCTCAATACCAGAGTCCATAATGAAACCTCAATTATTTTCGGTAACAGCGCACTAACGATTGCCATGTTGAAAAACAAACCTCAGAAGCATTTTCCTCATGGGGAAATTGTGAAATACACTTGTACATAAGTGCCAAATGCAGACAGTGTTTCTAGGGTCATCATTTGTTGTTTAAAGGAAATGATTCTTATTTACATGCCAGCTGAACTTAGTCCAAGTATCTCATTAAATATGCCTGCTTTCAGTTAAATGGCCAGGTTGTTGAGAATCATAATTGTTCGGGTTGGAAGAGACCTTAAAGATCATCTTGTTCCAACCCCCATGCCACGGGCAAGGTCATCTTCCACTAGACCAGGTGTACTCAAAACCCCATCCAACCTGGCCTTGAACGCTTCCAGGGTTGGGACATCCACAGCTTCACGGGGCAACCTGGGCCAGTGTCTCACCACCCTCATAGTGAAGAACTGCTTCCTTATGTCTAGTCTGAATCTACACACTTGCAGTTTAAAGCCATTGCTCCTTGTCCTATCACTCCTTGCCCTTGTAAAAAGTCCCTCTCCAGCTTTCTTGTAGGTACTGCTATAGGGTCTCTCTGGAGCCTTCTCTTGTCCAGGCTGAACAACTCCAACTCTCTCAGCTTCTCCTCATAGGAGAGGTATTCCATCCCTCTGATCATCTTTGTGGCCCTCCTCTGGACCTGCTTCAGCAGGAGGAGAAGTGAGATTATCCATTTATGACACTAGCTATGTGAAAGCTTTACAAAATGGTGCTTTAAAGACATGAACACAAGTGTCAGAAAGTCATGTATTAAAAATTTCTTCAATGATAAGGAGAATCCTGCTGTTAATCTGAATCATGATATTTAAATAGGATTTGTGTTTATACTCTTTATTGTATAACTTAAAAATAGTTAGGATGAGTATATAGCAATCTTAATTTTAAATTGCCAGGATATATAACTTTTGGTATGGGTTTAAGAGAAAATAGAAGAAGGAGGGAGCAGCTCTTTCGTCCCTCTGCTCTGCAGAGATCAGCATCACTCAAACCATTCCTGTTAGCTATTTGTCTAAAAACCTTCAAGGCTGGAGGCTGCACAGCCTCCACAGGACCTTCTATTCCATTAATTATGTATCTTTACTTTTGGGGTGGGTTTCTGGTGTGTCTGTGACATTTCAGGTGTTCATGCAAACAGCCACACTGGGTTGGGTTCATGATCCTGATTATCTTCTGCCCTGTTGGAAGAGTGGTTGACTCCAGATGCTTCAGAAGATAACAAGGTAGAACGTGGAGATCTGAGACGATTCGCCTGTTTTGGATTGTGTGATAAATAAATAAGGGCACCATAGATCCTAATGCCTGAAATGTAATCTCTCTTCCAAAATCTGTTAGTATGGCAAATAGAATATTCTTGCTGGCTTCATACACTTTTGGCTGTGCAATTGTTCTCCCCTCTTCACATTCTGTGGCAGAGAGTATCACAGTATCTGTGCGTTTTATGAAAAGTTATTTCCTTTTATCATTTGTTGCCTTTCAGTATCATTCACTGTCCTCTGTCTTGTGTATTAGACAGTGTGGAGAACAAAAGCGCTCAACATGTCTTCTCTGGAGTATTCATTATTATTTTTGGTTGTATCACTTCTTGCTGATGTTCTTTTAGAGATTAACAATCCATTTCTTTTCAGTTTTTCTCAAATGACATTTTCCTTATCCTTCCCATAAGGCTGGTACTTTTGCAATACCTTTTTTTGAGCTGGTGCCACTATTATTGCACACAGTATTTGAAGAAAACCCACAATGCTGCTTATTTATACGATGGAATTATAATAATTTCCCTGCTGTTTTTCATCCCAATTTATATTCATGTTAGCAACTTGTTTACTTTTTTTGACTGCAGCCACGCTTGGAATTTGAAATGATAATTGTGTTATTTTGCTTTAAACTGAATGTGCTTGAGGTGAATAGGAGGTTTACATTTCCGTTATTGAATGCAAAGCTGAGTTTTTTATTAAGTTTTCATGCTGATGGTGAAAGATACATGCATGACCATATTGCCTCTTTTATCTTATACTGATCTGTTTGACAGTTAGATATCACAACCTACTTTTTAACGAACTCTAATTAAAAGCTTGAGTCAGACTAATGTGAAATTGTATTTGGAATGTATCAATATTTATGATTGCCATAGATCTGATTTTTTCCTCTAGTGTTTTCCACATTTTATCTCGTATAGCTGTCTACTTTGTGCCCTTTCAAAGCTTTTTTCCCAGATAAGTTTTCTCTGTATGGACAGCTGAAAAAGCTAAATAAAGACTGTTCAAGTAGAAGACAGTGTGTGCTGGTAGTTTGCCCTTGCAAAATAATTGTGTGTACCTTAATGAAATAAGCCTTTGAAGGTACTCTTACATTCTTTGAGATGTGATTGTTTTGAAGTCATTTACCTTTATGATTCACTGAAGGCATTAATTTTTTTTCTTTACTTTCTGTGCTAGACACAAGGGCTATAGATGTCACTGCAACTTGAATAATTAAAATATTCTAGTTTGCACACCCTAATAAATGATGCAACTTCAAGCATGGTGTGCTTGCTTAAATGAGCTTACAGGTCAGACATCACCTTTGACAATAACGTCTCAGCAAGTGAACTCAAATGTGCTAGACAGCCAGCAAAAGGTTTGGAAAACAAGATTCTGCAGCTTTTCTTGTTTAGCTGCTCATCTCATGAATGGTTGCCACAACTAATGCTCTTTAGGGAGCTGAGAATTCTTTTTTTTTCTTATGTTTCCTGTGGTTTCTTCATTCTAACTACCTTACTCAGTAGCATTCACTTAGAAAGATGTATAGGAAAACTGAAATTATCATGTTTTAAAAGTTGATGTGACTTGAAAAATATTTTTTGTGAACTTGGAAGTTATTTCTCCCCATTCCAGTGAAGTACAAATTAATTACCAGCTGAAGGCTTAAACGGCCAAGAATCATTTATATTGACTGCCACAAGAACATTTTTGTTAATTGAATGTAATCTAAGAGCATTACATGGCATGTTTTTGCAGACATTGATGAATGTGGAACTGGAAGGCATAGCTGTGCCAATGACACTGTTTGCTTTAACTTGGATGGTGGGTACGACTGTCGATGTCCTCATGGCAAGAACTGCACAGGAGACTGTATCCATGAAGACAAAGTCAAGCACAATGGTCAGATTTGGGTGCTGGAGAATGACAGATGCTCTGTCTGCTCGTGCCAGGTCAGTAGAAATAGAAGTAACTCCTTCTGCAAGATAGTGGTAGGGATTAAGGGAAGAGCATCCCACAGTTTGAGTGAAATTCCTGTTTTAGCTGCCTTCTCAGGTGTGTGTGGTGCTACAGGAAAACAGAATTATATATTACGATGGGTTTTGGTGAGAGCTTCTCTCCAACCTGTATGAGCAGAAGTTCCATGGGAGGTTTATTATATGATACTGGAAGAAGGATGATAGTACTATTTTGACAGCAGAGATACCACCTGTGTTTTCTGAGTGGGAGTAATGCCATTTTCATGCAAAAAAAGCTGTCTGTCTAGACACATATTGGTGATGGTGGCTGACACCAGTATCTAGCAGATCACTGTAAATAAAAGTAGGTTCTGTATCTGAATAATTCAGCGTAACATTTTCAAACATTTGCTGTGGGGAGCTTGATCCCAAGCTAAACACTAATGAAGGATGGAGACCCAATACACTGCTTAAAAAGTCCTGAGCATTTCAGCAGCTCCAGTTTCATGGACATGAATTTAATTTCAGGTTGCCTATCAGCTTTCTTATATGAATAATTACAGAAGAGAGGGATTGATCTGGGAGTTTAAGGCAAAACTTGACTAGCATCCATATAAGAGTGACAGAAAGTTAGTTCAAGTATTAAAATTTGACCCTTGGGATAGACACCCTTGGGTTTTATCACCTCAGAGGAGAACTGCCTGAAGATCGGTTGTATGAAGAATGTATATCAAAGTATCACAGTATCATAAGGTTGGAAAAGACCTTTGAGATCATCGAGTCCAACCTATGACCCAACACCTACACCTACTCCTACTTGTCAACCACACCATGTCACTAAGTGCCTCATCCAATCTCTCTTTAAACACCTCCAGGGACGGTGACTCCACCACCTCCCCGGGCAGCACATTCCAATGGCCAATCACCCTCATAAGACAACAGGGGAACTTTATGGTAGTTACTGAGTGTGTATTGTTTCTGTCTTTTTTTGAATTGTATTTTGACAGATATATTGTATAGTGGGAACACTTAAGAGCTGCTAGTGGCTTAGAAACATGCCCCAAATCACATTTTTCTACAAGTACTGCTGGAGTTGTGTAAATATCTGCCATTGCTCTGTGTCTGTCTTCCAACAACAGAGTGGATATGTGATGTGCCGGCGAATGGTCTGTGACTGTGAAAATCCCACTGTTGACCTCTTTTGCTGCCCTGAATGTGACCCAAGGCTCAGCAGTCAATGTTTACATCAGAGTGGGGAGCTTTCCTACAACAGCGGTGATTCCTGGATACAGAATTGTCAGCAGTGTCGCTGTTTGGTAAGACTCCTGATAACAGCAGCAGCGACAGCAGGGAAAACCAATATGGGATATTCTGATCTGTGGATAGTTAATTTTCATGCATTAGCATCCATTTAATTTCCGCTGGAGTAGCTGTATAATCAAAATCTAGTTTTCACAGATTTTTGTCAGTATTGTCAAGTTCCAGTCAAAAATGCATTTTTACACAATAGACGTAATATAAATTGTTTAATCATGAAGATTGTTTTAGCAAAGAGCGCAGGTCATTTGGATACAACAGCTACACAGCAACACCGATGTGTTCACTCATTCAAAGACTAATGAGGCTGTATAAGGAAATTCTAAATATGTATTTTTATTATCATGTTGATAATTTTAAAGATGCTGAGAGACTGAAATTTGTTTATTCATTCAGACATTTTGAGTAACAGAAAAAATGAGAAGACGTGATTTATTTTGCAAAACAGAGAAATGAGGTTGGGGAAAAAAAAATCTGTTTAAAGCTTGTAATCTTTTTTCCTATGCATGTGTTTCAGAGTCTGAGTAGAAACTATTCTGCATAATGCTGTTCAGGAAGCTTCCGTGACAGCAAAAAACCAAGATAAAAACAACTAGGTTTTCTCCATGTATAAAACCTAGTCCATCTAGCAGCTTTGCCTTGTCAGGGTGTCATGAGTAACAGCCAGAAAACAATTTCTGTAGACACTGTGCTTTCAGTGTTACAACCGCTAAAAATCCAATGCACGAGATTCCCAGGTGCTTCATGAAATGCCTTGAAAACAAAACAGAACAACCTAAAGTTTGGGGTCTCAATAGATGTTTCTTTTTTTTTTCCAAAATGCTACTACTGTAAATAAAGCCTGCTTTCTTTCAGTTGTCAGGGATTGGGGGGGGGTGACAATGTATTGTTTATTTCTTGTACTGTCCATTGCTTTAAAACATATGTTGAAATATTAAGATGAGTGACTGGTTTAAAAGTTTGCTTTCATTCTTAGCATCATGTGATTAAAAAAGAGGAAAATTGACCTAGATGAGAATTTTTTAAAAGGGTAACTTCACAATTCTTTCTGCAGCAAGAGAAGTAAATTTGGAGCTATGTCAAATCCCTGGGAATTGTTTTCAGCTTTTGCTCTCGAGATATTGAATTCCTCGTTCTCAAAGCCTTAGATACAGTTTTTGTGAATAAACTTATTTCCTAGGGCTAAATGCTGTGCTCTTTGCCCCTCTTAAATCCAGGCTACTCAATGTGTACTCAAATGAACTGAATAAGTTGGAGGTCAGAGATGGACCTGCTCCAAAAAAATATGCATTAATGACTTCTGTGATGTTTTTTCTTTGGCCAGTAGATCTGAAACTTTGGCCCGTGTCCGGAGTTGAAAGGAAGCTGACCCCAGCTTCTAATAACTGATATGAATAATTACACACCTTTAGATTTGTGTACAGGCATACAGTAACTTCCAGTAAGAATATTCTGGCCAAACCCAAGTCTCTGCTTTGACCTTTTCATTCCCGAACTGTACTAAACCCACCATAGGGAAACCCAATTAAGTCTGAAAGTTCAGATATTCTGATTGTAACATCCCAAATGGATGGTAAGAGGGTGGAAGTCCTCTCACTTGAGAACGCCCTGGTGTTCCCTGCTGCATTGGGCTGATGGTAGCTTTTGACACCTGTAGTTCATCCAGTGCATTTGTAACCATGGCAAAGCTAAACTCTAGCCCATCCAGAGCTGAATTTGAGGGCTTTATATGGTGAACCAGCAGTCCAAATATAAGTAAGGACTAGGTGAAATGGGACATTTTGAAGCGCTTTTGCAGTACAGCCCTGTTATGGCTTTTGTCACTTGAAGAAGTGGGACATCACAAGGACAGATCCATACTGTGTATCACATGATGTTTATGGAGAATTTTCAGCTGCAACTTGATGCAGAATATTTTGAAATAATTTAAAACTAATACGATTTCTAAATACCATGCCGAAAAAAGCGCCTAGCTTGCTGTGTCTCCCACAGGCAGTGAATACCAGTGTTCTCTGCTTTCACTTCTGAATAGGATCACGTGAATAAAATTGGCCAGTTAAGAAACATAGTGCTGAGCCAGAGAAGTGGGTAATGAAACAAAGTAAGAGGCAATAATTTTCTCTTGTTCTTATAATATTTGTAAACAGCAAGGTGAAGTTGACTGCTGGCCTTTGCCATGCCCAGAGGTGGATTGTGAATTCAGTGTTCTCCCCGAGAATGAGTGCTGCCCGCGCTGTGTCACTGACCCCTGCCAAGCAGACACCATTCGCAATGACATCACTAAAACTTGCCTGGATGAAACCAATGTTGTTCGCTTCACTGGATCTTCTTGGATTAAGCACGGCACAGAGTGCACCCTCTGCCAGTGTAAGGTAAAGAGTGTAAAAATTCAGCTGAGGCGCCTCTTTCCCAGCTTCTTGTGTTGCATATAAATATTAATGCAGTGAGTCTGATCAGTGGGTAGTTGGTGTCTACACTTGTTTTAAAGCAGCAGAGATAACAGTGAAAGTGTTCAACTTTGTTAACTTCACTCTTGTATGTGCTAGAAGGTGTGGTGTGAACAAGTTGGTGGGTTTGGTTTTTTCCACGAGGATAGCTCAATTCAAGTTTGATCACAGTTCTTACCATATGACTCCATGCTGAATTAGAAATATATACAGTAACAAATCATTGCACAAAGCTAGACTTCACACAAGAAATTTGTTCTGTATGGTACTCTAGCATTATCAGAACATTGAATTGCTTTTTAAAAATAGTAATTGTTTTGAGAATAAAAGGACTAGTTATATGGTTACATAGCTTTCTTGCTTTAAAATTGATAGTAGAATCAACATAACATTTAGAACATTTAATAGTTTTAATAGTTTTTCTAGTCAAAGGAATTCATTGTCTGAGGATAAAAAGTAATGCCTGTGGGCTTATGTGAATTCTGGTATCTCTTTTTAAAGATGCAAAAGAAAAGGAGGTTAAAATAAGATTTTTTGTTCAAAATAAGCCTGTAAGGAAAATTGTATTTTCCACCATCCAATACTGAAGAATGAGAAAGAACATTTCCTCAATTGCCAAGGACAGAGAAAGCAGGATTCATCCATAGATTTTGAAATTCAGTTGGTTTTAGTCTTTATTCTGTGTCCTTCCCAAACATGATACTTCCCAAACTCTAGTATGTGGTACAACTAACTACTTTGAAAAGATGGCCTGAAAATAATCTTAACTTCGACGTCTCCTCCCAGGAGAGATGGGGAGTAACAGATCATGTAGCAGAAGCTGTCAAGCTCTGCCTTCTTCCTCCACTTTGCCTGATGCGGTACTGTGTGCAACAGCAGTTGCTGCTGTGGAGGCATAGTCCTTTAACAAGGGAAGTGGTATGTGCCAAGTTAGCATAGGCATTTGTCTTGGTGTCAGAATGTGTTGGTTGTTAGAAGAAAATTAGGTGGTCTGAAAGGGTGGCTAATGCTTGGGAAACCAACTGCTGCCCAAAGGATGCTGAAACAGGCTTGCACGCAGAAACCTGTGCTTCTGGGGTCCACAGCTGGTGGCATACACCAACTCCAATGCTAGAAGATACTTTTTTCTTGGGCAAGTTGCTGAGGTTTATGTGCTTTGGTTTCTGCATCAGTGAAAGAAATGGTTGTGTGTGATTTTTCTCTAAAGCAGTTTTGAGATTTGGTGATGGGAAATGTGTTGTCACTGTTGTACTGCTAATCAGTGGCAGTGCAGAAGCCGTGTATCAGTTCTGCTCACGGCCACTGGTGTGCTGCTCCCATCTGCCCTTTGCTCTTTAGCAAAGACTGAACCTTAAGCATCGACTAATTTGTATTCAGTGTAAACACATACATAGAGTAATAAAATTCATTGCTGCATTGTGAACATATATAAGATTAAAATAGATACTCTGCCAAACCACATAGGTTTATTATGGCTCAGGAGTGAGTCTGCGTAACAGTGGAGATGTATGTCTTCATTTCTCAGCAAGCCAAATATTACTCGATTCTCTTTGCAGAGCAGTTTTGGTTTTGAAATACTCTGTGTGCTCATATTGACAGCATTTTAATGTTGCAGTTCTGCCTGCAAGCAGCTCTCTCCCTCTAGATCAGGTTAGTTCTGTGCCCAGTTTGTATAGTTCTCTGTCTCATTCGTCCTGTGTCACCCCACTCTTTCAATGCAGAGCATCACATGGAAGGTCAAAGCTCCACTCTAAGCCTCTCTAAGCAAGCTACAGCAAAATAGGTTTACACAAATCCTTTAAGAATTCAGAAACCTTGGCATGAGCTAAAGCTGATTTGGCCACAAAACCGTTTCAAATCACAAGTAAAGAAGGTGGACAGTAGGATTGTCTAACCTCTCGTAACAGAAGGAGTGAAAGAAAATGTTTAAATTATTCAGACCTTGGTCTTTAATCAGTCTGGGCAGTTTAGTTAACTGAATGTACTTGAAATAATTTAAAAATAAAACCCACTTTTATTTGCATTGTAAGACTTAAGAAAAGAAGCAGTAGAGATGCAGAAAACAATTTCTCTAGTACTTTAATGGTGTCCATAGGCAATCTGTTCCCTCAATTGCTAATAACCTTAGCAGAATGTCTGGACTATCAGGAAAAACTTCATAGATTAATGTTTGCTGGTGTTACAGCCAGGATGTATTAACTTGAAGGATTCAGGGCTAAGTAAAACCCAGAGTCCCTTCTGCCTGATCTAAATAAAACTCCCAAGTGCCCTATCTTCATCGACAGATTTGTGTACTTGAACAGATGCCTGATACCTTTATGTCGGGAGCATTTCTTCCACTGATCCCAGTTGCTTTCAATTTGACTGCTGTAACTCTGGGATACAGACCACAGCAAACCAAGCAATTAGAGGAATCATAATAGTCCATTTCCTTGGGCAAGGAAAGGATGTGATGGCGATGTCATGAATCCAATCAAAATCTGTACGTCTTGTATTTTACAAATCTGTGCATTCAAATCTGATGGGTGTTTGCAGATGGCTGAGCTTGTTAAATTTACTTGGTTTGTACAAAATGCTAGTTGTTTCCATTCTCCTCTTTGTTTTTCCTTCCTTTAGAATGGCCACGTCTGTTGCTCAGTGGACCCACAGTGCCTTCAGGAGCTGTGACACCAACAACCACCTCTCACAAGCAGTTTCTGGTTAAAGAATTTTCCTTCACAGACAAGACCTTTAGACCAAAAAATGTACAAAACTAAAACTAAAATTAGATTGGTTTTGTCCATCTGAAGTGCAGCAATGTGATGAACTTGGTTACCTGAATCAGAATGAAATTTATGGGACTCAAGACAAGCTCAGATGTGTAAACCTTTATATGAGGTTAGGCAAAATCTTCTGGCTATTTGTCTGTCTGACATCATTATGCAGAATATTTAGGTTAGTGTAAAGTGACACATTGTAATGCTGTACATAACGATGTCAAGATCCAAAATCAACTAGGAGCTCTTACAGGGTCTTCTGAAGTTTCAAGAGTCCAGCGCTTGACCAGATGCAGAGATTTTTTCCTAATCATATTTGGATCTGCACAAATGTGTTTGATTGCTCACTGCAGAATTTAGCAGATGTTTGAGTAAAAGGGTGAAGCCTCCAGGAATAAAGAACCTTGCAGCTAAGATGTGATATGTACAGTATGTGCGCTGAAAAAAAAAAAAAAAAAGAAGTTATTGTAAAAACAAAAAAGAAAAAAAAAACCCAAAAAAGAAAAACCGTGATTCACAGGCATGGCTTCTTAATGTTTTCTGATGGGAAAAGTCATCAATATTTCCTTGTTTTACTGCACTTAGTATTATTTCTTGATTGAATTTGTTCAGTATAAGCTCGTTATTGTGCAAATTTAAATAAATATTTCTCTTATCTTAAGTTTATGTTTATGCTTTTTTTCCTTTTCAAGAACGTAATTTTCATGTGTGTTGTTACTGTTCCTTCATTGCCAGCATGCCTAGGCAGCTGGGCAATACAGGTGGAGTATCGCCATTCCAGCGCTTCTACGTAGGGGAGTTTCTGCTCAGCACAGCCTTACACCTGTCCTGTCTTATCTTTGTTATTCCTCTGAGAATACATAAATAATTCCGTACATCTGAGTTACTACAGTGGACTGAACAGAACAGTTTCTGTGTCTAAAGATCAGACCCTGTGTGCCAGAGGGATGCCATCTACGAGAGTGGGCACAGACCACTTGCATTTGACTTGCATCTGTTCAGATTCGCTGGGGATCTTCTCCAGATCCTGCTGTCTCCAGCAGCTGGTTTACTTGTTTATGTAAATTATCTTAATGCAGGGGATCACTTCAGTATGCAAACAGTATTTTCAGTTCTGTACTGTTGGGACAATAAATAAAAGACACTATGTGGTCAAAGCTATGTTATTCTGGGAAAGAAATAAATAAAACAGAGCTTATAAGTTACGAGCTGAAAAGGCTGAATTATAAGGAATGCATCATGAACAGTGGAGGCGAAACGGGAGAGGAGCTGCCAAGGATGACTGCTCCTTTTAAATACTGCATTAGTAGTCATGCTCTGTTCAAAGTGCCTTGCTTCTCTTCAGCATCTCTCTTACCAGTTCAGTAGGCTTTCATGAAATCTGGACAGGCGAAACTTCCATTAATATTACCCCTGTGTGTTATTAAGTTACAAGGGAGGTCCACGTGTCTCTACAAAACAGAATTATTTTCCTGCAAATAGATGCTACTTCCCAGTGTTTCATGTACAGCAGGAGATCAAAGGAATAACATACAACTGCATATACCTGGTAAGTGTTTCTTTGAACCCTAGTGTCTGCTGGGTACTGGATGTTTTCGGAGCACGGAGTTCAGGAGATGCTATGCCACTGAATGCAAATAATACAAACCCAAGGAACTAAAAAAAAGCAAAAATCCCCAAATTGATAGTCTACATTGGAGCATTAGAGCTATGAAGATTTTCAGACCAAATAGATCTTTTTTCTCACCTAGTCCATAAATAACAGGTACTCAAGGGTTTTACTGTATTGTCCACTTTCTGCAAGCTGCAATCAAAGTTTTTAGAGAAAAGTGTTAGCTAGCTCCTTGGATAAAAAGGCTGCTTTCTTTACAGTGTTGTCTTGCCTGCTGGTAATTGTCAGAAGGTCATGTTTTCCCTTAGATGCAGAAGCACATCTCTGGTGGATTTCAGTGGCAGCTGCATGCCTGTTTCTGAGAGAAGGTTTAGCAGAAAGTGTTACTGTTTAGGAATTGCACTTCAATTTAATTCAAAAATAAGATAGACATAGGAAATGCACAAAGACCAGACTCCTCTCCTTTTGAAAGGGCAAAATCCTGGGGCTCTGGCGCAGGCTGTAGAAAGCGCTGAAGGAAAGCAGTGGAGCCGGTAGAGAGGAGAGCAGATATCCACATGTCAGTTGTAAGCATCCCCACTTTGGAGCCATGGATAGAAAAGCTGTGGGTGAGACAAATGTCCCTGCTTTTGACCTAGTTCAGTGCATCCACTGACATCACATTTAGACCTATAACAGATATGAGGACTCAAAGGAAAATTATCTCCAAATTTTTTCTCAATTCGTTCTCAAAAGCAGAGTAATACTAATGTGTAATCCCAGCTTTTCATCAAAACTAAACCAGTGTATATATGGAAAAAAACCATCTCTTTTGTTGCATACCCTGACCTGATCTTTCTGTTATCGCAGGTTCGTGAAGCTCAGTGCAATTGACTGAGAAACAGGCTAAAAAGCCATGAATTGAGACATGATGTAGTAGCTAAACCTTAAATCAAATCCTTGGAGGGGCAGTCTGTTACACGTATGTAAAGAGCAGAAGTCATACTGCTGAACAAAGCTGGAATTCTCTGCTAAATAAAAAATGAGAATGGGCTGAGTGAATATTATGTAATTTATCAATGTTCAAGGTTACTAATCAGTTGGGAGTTCTTCTAAAGGTCAGAAAACTCCAATGAGACATTACAGTGACCCTCGTTTTCATTTCATTTCACCTCCTCTTCTTCTTCTCCATCTTGTTCAGTCAAGCCAGTAATTAGTAGCTCATGTTTTTAATTTTCCTTGAAAAGTAAATTTAAATATTATTAAAAATTGATACCTAATTTCAAGGCCTCAATTATCTGTCAGACAATATAGTCCATAAAAAAAAAATTATATTTCTGAATGGTGCAGGTACGTTGTGCTCTCTTACTGGCCTTTCATTATTGATGCACTGTTTGTAGTGTTTGCAGTACGAGAATTCAATAACTTCCATAAAGGAATTGTCACCTCTCTGCAGAGTAATTGCCCTAAGTTAATAGACCTACGGATATAAAGGCAGAGATGTCTTCAGTTACAATGCTGAATTCAATGCTACGGCGAAATAAGTTGACAAGAAGCAGCGGTGTTGTAAACCTATTGAAGAGGAAGTTAACTGTCCGGCTGCAAATTTCTGGTACTTTCGAATTTCCCATGGGCAAGGATGGGAACTGGCTGCCTTAGCCCTCCTTGTGGCTAAGGACGTCTTTGTCTTCTGTGAGAGCTCCCCCTTTACCAGCACAGCAGGTGAAATACAGTCATTGTCATAGCTGACATCCTAGCCATTGCTTTTTTTCTAGGATGCCTTAAAATGGGTATTTATGCAGGGAGTGCTGAAAGCCTGCTCTCCTGGGTCAGCGTAGGGTCTTTCCATTAACTACATTGGGCTACAGCAATCCACTCTGAGGCACTCAGAGAAGCACAGAGCCAAGATCTCAGATCTTGCTGTTATACAGCAGCAACACCTGCTGGCTTCAAATGCTGGCTGTGTATGGGGTGACACGGTGAATGTCACCTCAAACAGGTCGCCTCTGTACCTGCTGTGGGGAGGAGCCCAGCTGTGGGGCAGGATGCGTGGACCAGGCAGCACCTGAGGGTCTCCTCCGAAGTGGAGGAGACTCCCACTGCAGCGTAGCGATGGTGCTCAGCTCACGTGGCCTCTCAATATGCAGGGACTCCCTTGATTTCTCAAATTGCAGCAGCTTTAAAACAGGGCTCAGCTAGTTATTTTTTAATGGTGAAACTTACTTACAGGCAAGTGCCGTTTAACTGGTCCCCTCCCCAGTTAATAATTTAAGTTAAAAATCACCAGATAGCTTTTGCCAGCTACATAAAGAAAATCTGAGTAAGAAGAGTAGAGCAGCTCTGGCATCTCCTGAGTGGGTGATCAGTGCAGAAGTGCCTCTTCTGCAGTGCACTGGTATAACCTGCTACTGTCACGTCTTCTGCCCAACTTACAGCCGTGTTTGCCAACTCCCAATCCTGGCCATCTCTGCTGTTGCTATTTTAATTTCTAATTAAAAATTTAAAACTTCTTGTTGTTTTAGCATGGTGGCCAAATCTCTGTCCTGGGAAAAAAGAGAAAGAGTACCATTGTTTTTTTGAGTAAGAAGAAGCATTTTAGAGAGGGCCTGAAAAGGAAAAGAAAAAGACCATTTTGAACACTCTTGTTTCTCAGATCCCTGTGCCCGGGCTGTTCAGCAATGTGAACGACCATGACTGTGTCACTATATTTCACTTTTTTGGTTTTGTCACTACGATGCTAATTCAAAATGATAGAAATAAAAAATCGATTGTTAAAATCAATTACTCATCTGTGTTTGCTCTAATCAGTATTTTCTTATTGATAGAGTTTACAAAGTCTGTAAAATGCCAAGTAGGCATTGTTTACTATAACCGGAGATTTGCAACCCTACATTTTACTAATCTGTTCATAGATTATTTCTATAACATGAAACTTAACTACTACAAAGCGTAATAATCTATTGATCACATAATATTTCATCCATAAGAGAGCCAAACTCAATTGCTATGCTTCATTTTAAAATCTGGTTGATCAGTCATCTCATTTTACCATCTTAGACTTGGAATGTACCTCCCGAGGTGTGTATTATGTATCAGCAGTATTGCTTGGAACCGCAAAATAAAATTGTTGAAGGGCTTATTTTAAGACTGAGTCGTGTTTGAAAACCGGAATAACTAGAGCTGTATCACCATAGCTAGAGCATCCATCTAAATAGAACAGCAGAAACAAAGCACAGACTCAAGCGCAATTTTGTGATGAGGAGGGAGGGAAGAAAGCAGAAAACCAACCAGCAATCCCACAGATGCTGGTTCAGTCCTCTCCCTTCTTTTAATGATTGCTGATCTGAACAAGAAGAAGGATGCAGCCTTTTGCACGCCTACCTTATTTCTTATAAGAAGCTCCTCAGCTGCTGCTTCTTTTGAATGTTTCATCTAAGAGTACCACAGCTCTCTCCTGTTTGTTTTTTCTTAGTGACTTTAGTGAACGTGTAAAAAATCTCAATGCAAACAGTTTTTTCCCAAGGTTGAGACTGGCCTCCTTCAAAACCAGGCACCACAACTCAGCTGGAGTATCCTGTCCCTCGCAAGCTGCAGGCCCTGCCCAGCGGGTTGGGGGGAGCAGCACTCTAGGTAAAGGTGTCTTTGGGCAGTTTTCCTGGTTTGTTAGCTGTGTAAAGTTAGGTCCTCCATAAGCTGTGACCAGCTCAAACTGGCTTCTCTTGCAACCTTGCAAAGCATAATAAGTTCCTCTTTTCACTGCCATACATTGATTTCGCAAGTCAAGTTGCTTGCCAATGCAGAAGGATGCAGGAGTAGGACTGGCACCACCACCCCCACATCCCCACACCAGGAGTTCCCTTATCACCCCAACATATGCAGCCCATGGCCCGGGAAAGCTGCGGTCTGCCCTCAAATCAGGAAAAAAATCAGGAAAAAGTCTGAAAAAATATTTTTCCTTGGAAAGAGGCAAGAAATCCGGCCCTTTGTTTGCTTTCCAAGGCAAAAAATCCTGTGTTTGCCTCACTTACACTGGCCATGGACCAAACATGGGTGCTCACAAACATCCCCCAAAGAGCCGTCCTCTCACTGCGTTGGTGTTCTGGCATCATATGGCTCTGTAGAAGTTACCCAAGCCAAGTGAGGGCAGGACCGCTCCCACGGCCAGCTTTCCTTCTGCAGGAACTTTTGGGGGAGATGCCTGTGGGTGCCAATTTGCAACGGGTGCCTGCATGGCCCTGAGCTAGGCAGCTCATCCTCCCCTGCCCAGCAGGATCAGGCTAGTGACAAACGGATGTCAAAGCCCAGCTGATGTAGGTGGTGTGAAAATTCAGCCTTGCAGACACTGCTGGTGGCAAGGTGAGAGGGGGCAATATTGATACTGCTTAAATGATCTTTTTTTTAATTAGTCTATTTTGCCTTTTTGAGTTTCCATCGGGTGATAATTACATTTGATGGTCCCTGATATTCCTGCTACGAACACAGCAGGTGAGGAAGAATTAATTCACTTTCCTCACTTGGCAAACTTGAGAGGCTGCTCAGCTGCTGCCTTCAAAGGAAGGAGAGCTGCAACCCACAGAGCCTGTGATCCCACCAAAACCAGCACAACTGAGCAGAAACACACATCGCACCACCCCTGCCAGCTCTGGCAGCGAGTGCCCTCCAGCCTCAGCAGCAAGAGTACTTGCTTTTAACATCCTCCTCACAATAAACTAACTTCATGACAAAGCTAGTGGGTCAGCTTCCTCTGGCTAAAAACAGAGTGGGGAAAGGGTAACTTGCTGCTTATTTTGCAACTACATTACCCCCTGTTTGGTGTTTTGATGAGAAAATTATATGCTGCACCCACCTACATCTCCTCTGTGGGCACTTAATATCAACACCTGGCAGATCACTTTCAGTGCTGCCTTACCTCAGCGTGGCACTGATGGTTCCCATAACAGACAATTTTATGCTCCCATGTCTTCAAACTTTCTTACACAGGATTTATCACTCGTAAGGCTGGAGATCTCTTGGGTTGCTGTAGAGGTATCAGCTAGTGTTAGCCATCCTTTTACAAAACCTGTAATATATAGACTCCCACTGTATATATTATATGTTCCTAACATGCTGCACAATTAACATCACTGAATTTGGATACATTAGGAGACAAATTCTCACTTTAGTCCCAATTTTCACAGTTCAGACTTATCTGTATTTCCTATTGCTCTGGGACTTGGACCACACTGAGAAAGTGTTTGCTGAAATCCTAATTAACTTTGGTTTTCTTCTGAATAAGGATTAAGGTGAACCAAGGTTGGGCTTCCAAAAAATCTGCAGCCTAGGAGGCCAGTTTGCAGCCCTGTGCTCACAGGTCTAAATTCTTGAATGACCTTCCACCAAAATTCAAAATGCTTCATCAATTCCCAGCAGAGCTATAGCTATTGAGACATTTACACAGTCCATTTAAGCGATCTTTTTATTTCTTATATAGTGAGTTTTCATTTTTTGTGTAGTTTTCACACGATTTTTGCATGCTTCATATATTTGAATTGCTTCTTGTGGGTAATATACATTTGCACATAAAGCTTCTCAGCTGTCGCACTCTTTCTTGAGCTACAGAATTTAAGGTTCATACATGAAATATATCCTACTGTACACCTGGTCAGCAGGACCAAATTCTATAGAGAACTAAATTTGGCCCAGTACACATTATGCTGAAGCTAAACTTGTCTTTGATTTAGTGTTTGAAATAGTTTCTGTGATTTATTGTGTTCTCCAGCTGTGTTCCAGTAGGTTTGCATTAAGCTAGTTTAACCTGGATTTATCAACAATCAATCCATAAAAGGTCAAATGCAGCCATTGCCTGCACAGTGTGAAGCAAAACTTAAGACACGTGGACATTGGGAGCAATATAGAGTAGCAGAGGTTTCACTATAACCAAAATGCTTTTCATGTACAAAAACAAATGCACAGAATGGTTTCAAGTGAGTTAGGTATTAAATTTTTCTCCAGGTTAATGAGAGCGAGATCAGTGGAAGCTTAGATGTGGATTTATAGTGTGTTTACTGAGTGCTGTACTGCTCTACATCAGGAATCCTGAGACAGCACCCACTGAACAGTATGGCTATTGGTCAGCTTCCTCAGAATGAATAAGTGTCATGGATTGAAGAACTTCTGATGCTGAGCTTTACACACTTTGCACACCTGATTAAAGGCACCAGAACACATGGTCAGAAGATGATGAAGGAGCAGTTTAGGGATGCTCTCGTCTCGCCTCTGCTGTGGTGCTACTGACTTCTCTGTGGCTCTCCTTACAGTGGGTTAAGAGCAAGGCACACAGTGGCTGAAAGTCTTCAGGAGGTGGTCAACCCAAATGGCTCCTCACTTCCTGTGTCTGTCTAGCCACACCCTTAGTACTGGTTCAGGTTACATGCACCTGGTTTGGAAAGAAGCTGCCTGTCATGGAGACTTCACAGCAGCAGGCGAGCTGGCCAAGAGGCTTGCTGTCTTGAGGGGTGATGACCTCCTGCCAAGGAGACACCAAACAGACAACAGGGAATGGATCCAAGTCCCAGGGAAGTCCCTAGTGTATTTCTCTCCTCTTAGGACTTGGGCCCTGATGTATTTATGCACGTGCTAAATGGAAGAGTGTATTAACCCATGGCTTTTGGTTAGGGTTGGAGCACGCGCGTATACATCGTATTTGTCACGGTGCAGATGTGCTCTTCCATCACTTTCTCTGGAGGGATGGAGTTCAAAGAGATTATAAATATATATAAACTTTAATTATGTCAACTAGAAATAAAGTTAGTCTATTTTGTTTGACCAAGGCAAAAAGAGAAAAAAAAAAAAAAAAGTAAAAATCTGTTTTAAATCTGCTCTGGTTTCTGCGAGTGAGCTTGGGGTGGTAACACCAGGAAGGCCCTGGCCATGTCCCTTGAAGTGTTGCAAAGGAAAGGATCTATTTTGATACAAGGCAGCTTTTCAAGGGGTTCACAATTACGGGCAGCGATGCAAGAAATTGCAGACACAAAGAACAAGAAAGACTTGTAGACACGTGACAGAAACACTACAGCTGTGAAAAGAGGGGTCCAATCTGTCCAATTGTGTGCCTTGGTGCCCCCAATTACAGATGCAACCTGTTGGCATATCTTCAATGGCTTGGCAAGAAGATTACTTTCACAGTGGTTCCCTGATAAACGTCTGCTTGCTCATTAACATAGCTGATATCTTCCAACTCTGCTCAGATTTACAGCCTGAGCTAATCCACATCCTATTTAGTTCACAGGCTAAAGTTCATATGGAACAAATTTTTGATCTTATTTGTGTGACAGTATAATTTCCCTCCCTCCTTTATGGTCAGAATAATAGCTTCAAACCCAGAAAAAATGACAGAAAGCCTAAAGCAGCAGAAAGCTCATTTATGTTTATTCTGATACAAAACTGCTTTTAACTCTGAATACAATTTCTTCTTCTTAATCAATTTCACCTTTAGTTCTACACAGTAGCAGTTCTTCAAATCTGTATTTCTTTCATACTCTGCCTGTGCTATAGCTTTACGTATGTATCCCCTTAAATCAACAAGTTAGTTTTTCAATGTATTTAATGAAAATATATATAGCCCCTCACCCGATAGAGCATATTGTTAGAACTGACAATGTTTCTGGTGGGGGACAATGACATAGTATGCCAAAGCAAAGCCTGTCTTTAAAGGACACCATTTGTCACAGCCTAGATTTGTAAGGTATATATCATAAAATATTTAGTCTGAAGAAATGAACATAACTTGAGAAATTTTTTTGCTGAAAAATTTTCAGAGAGCAGTAATGAATCAGGTGAATGCTTGATTTCAAGGGCTCCTTGGGACAAGCTAGAATAATTTACCTAACTAAAAGCCGTACTCAGCCGAGCTGCATTGCAGTGGCACATCTCGGTGCTCTTCTGGGATGGAGGAGTTTGGAGTGTAGGACTCTTCTCTGCTTCCTTCTTCACTTGCCCAGGACGCAAGTGCTCAGCTGTTACCTCTTGCACCTTTCTGCTCCCCACTCCACCTTTTCCCTGTTCTTTTTTAATGTGATAAAAAAGCCATGTATTCTCGTAGATGAGTCCCACAGCCTTGAGCCTAGCCGTGCTGCCGGTAGCTTCTACCCTTTTTGCCCAGGACACCTGTGTTCCTGGTTGTGCTGTCACCGCAAGTCATAGGGTGGGTGAGAGAAAAGTTTCACCATCAGTGTGGCCCACCAGCCCTGAGGCTGGGGTTTTCAAATCCCCTTTAGTGAATGCCTGGCAGGAGGCCGAAAGCTGAATGCTACACACCAAGGTTGTCATCACTCACAACCCACACAGATTTAGAGTTAATCAACTGACAGAGTTACAGTTGATCATGAACTTGCCCATTTCATCTATGAACTGCTAAATCGTTTTAGAAATACTGTCCTTCAGGAAAATAACAAGCATTTAATGATGTTTTTAAATTTATTTTTTTTTTTAAAAAAATATCCACATAGGACACTATCTCAGTGTCATTTTTAACTTACTAAGTAGATTTTATTCACTGGACCACAAAGTCTTTTGTTAACATCCATGCAAATTAAAAAAATGTCGTATTAGTCACTGGAGAGCTCTCATTTTTTTCCCCCATCTCCACTAGGAACAAATACAGATTTACAAAAGAAGCATTAATAAAAAATTGACACTAAGGGCTGCAAGAACTGGTGCAAAGTGCATTTCCTCATATGTATCAAGAGCTAAAAATATAAAAAATCCCATACAATTCATAGTTAATATAGTGTGGTTTGATTTTTCAAAAAGAACATATTTTACCCTAGACCTAAAATTGTCTCCATAAATAATGAACAGTTTGAAAGCATTAAATCAATGCAGATAAGCAGGAATAGTGGCTTGTATTACTGTACAGTAGAGTCTCTACCATGTTTAGGTGATAACACATAGGTAAGAAACCCCGTCCTCCCTTTCTGGTCACAAATGACTTACATTGTCATGGAAGAATTAAAGCCAGCAAAGCTTGCACAGGGCATGAACTCACACAGGCAGCATTAATGACCAAGAAGGGTCCTGCACTACTTTTAAACCAAAGGAACCTATTCCCTTCACTCATGTGTGAAAGACTTCTTACCTTTCTTTGAGGGCCAGTAGTGGTGCAGAAAAACAAACCAAAGGCTCAGCTTGGGCATTTTTCCTCCTCGCTTTTCCTTTCCCTGCTCTTGCTTTGTTTTGTTCCTGGAGTTTATCTGCTGAGGTTCCTGACACGGCTTGCACGATGATTTCAACCATTAAGCTTGCCTTGCTTTCGTATTCTTTGCCCACTGAGCCCGAAGCTAACCAAACAAGACACTGAGGAATACACAGCATATCTGGAAAAGCCAATAGGGCTGTTAAAAGACAAATATAGAGACTGTGCACTGCACGGATGAGAGGCAATTTAGAAGAACAACCTTATGTCTTCATAAGCAAAAGTGGCTCTTTTTCCATGTAGTGACATGCTTTTGAGTCTCTTTCTTGTCTCCCAATTACATGCTTGTCAAAGATAGAGCCAGAAGGTCACAACCACTTTACTCTCCGTGCTATATAAATCAACCAACCAAAACTACCACTTCTTAGTGCATTTCAATTATTTATGACCCCAAACCCACTTGCACAAATACACTTATAGGCCTGAATCTGAAAGCTAGAAGAGAAAGAAACGACATCACAAATGAATAGAAGTGGGCAACACCACACTGGGGCATACAGGCTCCCTTATAGAGTGTAAAATATTCCTGGCATGCCTTATTGGACCACAAGCCATGAAGAATGTAGGGTATTTGGCTTTCTTTACCTTGTTTGTTCATTTGAAAGGGCACCATCCTGATATATTTTTTAATATGTTGTTTGGATGTACAACTGAGACAAACGAAAACGTATGCATTAACTCCCAAACAAGCAGACTGGGTTTAATTTCTGTTAGACTGCAACCACTTTATAGCTCAGCACCAAGCTCCTACTGAAGCCTCAAAGGGAGCCAAAGTAAACACCTCATCATTTATTTCTGGCCTGGTCTATATGCTTGGAAAATGCCTTGGCCCAAGGCTGGAAAGGCTGGAGTCAGTCCTCCCTATTAGGGGCTTCTGTATCTGGCAGTCCCACAGGGGGAGCTTGCCACAGCTCCCCATCCCTGGACCATGTATTGAGGTGCCCCTGTCCCAGAGACATGCCCCTAGGCCACCTGCACTGCTTGCCATCTGGTCTAGCTTATTCCTGGCTGGGGCCACGCACCGACAACACACCCTCATAGTGCCCCGTGCTGGCTCCACAAGCATGTGGGACTCCCATCCCTGGCCCACTCCTGTCACTCAGCACCCCTCGCGTACACAGGGACACACAGCCCTGCCCCCAGGAAAATCACTAGTCACGGAGTTCGGTGAGAAGTGGGGACTGACTGCATCCTGGCCAGTGCCTGTTTGCACAGGACCAGCACCTTTTCTCGGATTCCCACTTTGTTTTCCCACGCTTGTTATGCACCAAACCATGATGATCTCCCCCTTCCCTTACCTCCCCTAAACATCCCATAATGGGTCCTGTGTCATCCTCAAATGCTTTTCCCTGAACCCTACAAGGAATCCCACACCATGGGCAACGTCTCTGGTCTGTGGGGTGACCTGGAGAGCTTCCTCTTTGACTCCTGGTGCTTGGTGTCCCCTGCCCTGTGTGGCTGGGACAGGCTGGGGCCAGAGCAGGGCCTCCTGTCTCTGACTGACCCATTGGGGTACCCCATGACATCCAGCCTTCAGGGCCAGGGGGATGAGTTTTTCACAGGCTGATGGCCCTTGTGAGGAGGAGGAAGACCACCACCGAACTGTGGTGTTGCTTGGATATGTATGCACAGCTTTTGTCGTAGGATCATAAAATGACCTGAGTTGGAAGGGACCCACAAGGATCATGGAGTCCAGCTCCTATCCCTGCACAGGACAACCCCAACATTCACACCGCGTGTCTGAAGGCATTGTCCAAATGCTTCTTGAATATTGCCAGACTCAGCGCCATGACTGCTTCCCTGGGGAGCTGTGCCAGTGCTCCACCATCCTCTGAGTGAACAATCTTTTCCTAATATCCAACCGAAACCTCCCCTGGCACATCTTCCTGCCATTGCCTCAAATCCTGTCACTGGTCACCAGAGAGAAGAGCTCATCGCCCTGCTCCTCCTCCTTCTTTTGTAAGGAACAAGTAAACAGCTATGAGGTTTCCCTCTCAGACTCCTCCAGGCTGAACAGACCAGTGACTGTTATGTAACACTCCCTACTGTCCCCTGTCTAAGAGCATGCTAGGTGACTGTTGGCTCAGAGGGACTTCCAGTTGGACCTCACACAATTATTGTGGCTATATCCCGTAGGGCATTCTGGAGCAAAGAGCTCTTGTTAGAAGTCAGCTGTAATAAACTCTATATTGACGAGGAATGGCATGGAAAACTAGCCAGAGAATTCAGTCTTACGTACCTCACATTGGTATAAGGAATATTTAAAGCAAAATGGAAATGTTTCAGTAGAACAAAGAAGGTGACAGGTTCCTGTGAAACTTTCTAGGACAGAAAGGGTTGCAGCTAAACAGTAATGCTCTCCTGAACAGCAAAACAGAATGGAAGGGCTAGAGTGATGCAGTGAATATTTTTGACACAGTATTTCAGGTTAAAAACTGGAACAGTTCTATTCCTCTTTCCTGGGAAAGCCCTCACTCCTTGGCCTTAGCAGGAGGACCTACCTCCAAAAAAAAGGCAACCCAACTGTGCAATCCAGCAAAGAAGAGGCACTTCAGCCTCTGCGCCCACCTGTGAAGTGTTGTAGAGATGAGTGGGATACCCTCAAAACAATATGGGTATGGGGAGACCCCACCAATCTTCACAGCGCGTGGACCAAATGTGAACCTGTGGGGTTCAGCATGAAAAGGCTGGTTTAAAAAGCCAGTGAACTTTCTGACAGCATCAGAGGGGAGGGGAGTTCTTTGCATGATGCACCCAGGAGGTACCACAGACCCTGGTGAGGCAGCACAGGCCCCAGCAGGGTCACACAGTCCTGACTGAAAGCCTCTGGGGCACCGAGAAGGGGACTGGACACACTCCGCAGACCTAGCTTGGCACTGGTCAAGGGTTAGGCTCTGTCTTTTAAGTTTTCCTCTCTCTAGATAACTGTTTAGACACTCAAGCTCACTTCTTGTGTTTTCACTACGAGGGCTGTTGATGTTAAATGCGGGGCTTGAGTTTTGCTTGTTTTCTCTCTCTCATTATTATGGAGCCAGATTCACTCAGTGTTTCTGTTTGCTTTTGAAGGAATATTGAGGAAAGCTCCCACTTCCGACCTGCCTTGCCTTGTAAAACACCCAGAAAGCTGCACCGTGTTCTCCTTCGTGCTCCTTACAAAGCCGCCCAAAGCCTGCAGTCCATGAGATGAACAAATTCTGTGGGCCTGGGGTGTGCAGCTCCTCCTGCACTTGTGCCTTTTGCTGTGGCAACCCCAGTGGTGTTTTGTACATCTCACTGGTAACACTTTCAGAAATAGATATAGACCTGTTTATCCTCTGGCTTATTTAAATGCAGACAGGTGGAGTGATTATTTAAAGTAGTGGCAGTCAGCAGAACAGATGCTTAAGATGTGAGTGCTGCTCTGTCATTAAAAGACCTCCTATGGGAGACCACAACCCTCTGGGACTTCTTGACTTACTAAGAAGATTTCGAACTACTGTGTGTCTCTAGCAGGGATAAAATAATGCAGTCTTACTACTGATGTCAAATATTGTGGTCAGCAGAATGAATTTCTCATTCCCGCTACGGTTTCTGGATCTTTAGACTTCTCTGTTTTGGCTCTTGTAGGTAAGACATTTTGAGCAGAAAGAATCAAATATGTTGCTATATATTGAAATCTTAATTTCTTGCAAGTACCTAGAGGTAGTCTTGACTTTACCTTGTAATTTCTTAATTATAATAAACAAAAATTTCCACTCTGATTTCCTCTTGTATACTGTTTTCTAGATAAGAGATCGTTCTGAGTGCTTAGATTGATAATTTCAAGGATACAGAAAGGGTTTGGACGCACACATTTTCTTGAAATGAGCAGCAATTGTGTTTCGAATTTAATGGCGTGATTCTGAAAAATTGAGGACATACAGATTATTTCTAAAAAAAGTATTTTGTTTTAGTGAGCATATCATCTGTAACATAGAAAGCTGCAGCACGTAAGCCAGCTCTTAGCTACATCAGTTTCTACCAGAAGCAAATCTAGCACTGTGTGTTTTATAGTTATTTCTTTAATAATGTGAACTAAGTTGCATTGGTAAATAGAAAGACGTATGTTGCAAAAGTTTTCCAACATCTCACTTAGAGTGTAATAAACTGAGTGGGTTTTGCTAGCTTTGTGGCTCCTCTAAGTTTCTAATAGTATGGTATAAGAAAAATCGATATCTCATTTCTCACATCAGCCAGATGGATAGGCCAGGCAAGAGCTTCGGCCAAGCTTTTGTGCCATTCTGACAGGGAAAAAACATGTTTTCCCTATTTCAAGCTCTACTGTTTACAAGCAGCTATTGACAGCTTTGCAGTGCTTTCTCCAGGTAAGATCTATCACGGTAGAGCTTTGAAGTCTTGCTGGCTCTGCTGTATTTCTTACCCCTTCTCAACTGCCAACTACAGTCATAAATTCTTAAAGTGGTTCTTACTTTCACGTGTGCTCACTAAGTGTTGACATTAGCCAAGAAATAAAGGAGATGTTCTGCATTTACACTCAGACTGATTTAACACTGATCCTCACACAAAAAAAGAACACCCCCCCCCCAAAAAAAACCCAAACCAAATGAAAAAGCTGGAAATTTACGAAAAACCTGGCAATTACATTTCCACACCCTCTGATAAATTTAATATCCCCTGTATGGCACAGCTCTTTATATCGGTTGCAGAACAAGCTGGTGGATAACCAGCTGGCCACAGAAATGGTATGTTTTTCTGCTCTGTGGATGCCATGGAACACATTAGAATAACAGGCAATTTATAATACCAAGACTAGGGACAATAACAATATTGGTCTAAAAAAGTATTTTTGAAGTTAGAAGAGAACTGAGAAAAGTCAACAACTTTATTAATGAAAGCACTGATTTTCTACTTGTATGCACAATATATACAATCACAGCCAAAAAGAGTATTAAAAGATAATTGGACCTTGTGACTGCCAAGTGTATCACTCATTGTATGGGAATGCCAAATAAGAATTATCCATTTAGCTCTGGTTGGCCATTCCTCTCACAGTGCTTATTACACATTATTTTTTCCATAGAGACACTGCTTGGCAAAAAGAAACTGCATTCATTTGCCTAATTCATGCTTTCTTGTAAAACCTCTGTATTAATAGGGGCTGACTGTATAAAAGGTTCTCCACAACAGTTTCTTCATAGCTACGTCTCTGCCGATGAGACAATTGTGAAGTTGGTTTCAAGAAAGCTAGTGCATCTAAAGCACTATCAGTACAGCCTAATTCCCCCGTAAAACAAGAAATCTAAAATTTAAATGCAGGTACTCCATTTTCCACATGTCACCATCAGGAGAGCTACCGAGGCAGCTCAACTCACAAAGGGAATTTATGTGCAAATGCAGGCCTGTCGTAATCTGGTGGAAAGCAGCAGAATACAAACAAGATCTGTGCAACAGTTTTATACTAAATCCTCTTGAAGTGCAAACCAGTCAAAGTTCTACGATGAAACCGAAAGCTCAGCCCGGGTCTTCCCTCTGCTTTGCCACATCCGGTTTCTTCACGTCTCAAGGTCTCTGAGGAATACAGCCCTTGTGCAGATCCGAAGTGACAACAGCCACCCCTGGGCTGAGTTGACACTGAGGCCTTGTTGACACAACCCTACACCAAAGTGTTTTATCACAGTGCAACACTGTAAGCGCAAGGGCTTGGCCCGTCATTGCCTGTTGAGTTTTCAGGGTCAAAATTTTAAACTGAAACCAGGAGGCTCAAGCCAAAGGCAATGTTTATGTGATCCTCAGAGCTGAAATCAGGAGGAAAGAATGACATTATCCTCCCTGATGCCTGGACAAAACTATGAAACATAGAGGGACTGCATAATGCTTCTTAACTGGCTGAAAGTAAGTTATGGAATAAGTGAGGTATGGATCCACTTTCCTTCCATTTGTAACTTCTGAAGTGTAGCTGATTCAGACGAAAGATTCTGTTTTGGCTGATATCAACTGAAAGTTCAAAATCAATGACACCACACAACAACAGAAGCAAAGGTAGAATATAATGTTCTCTATGGTGTCTTTTGAAGCCTACGTCTGTTAAAAGTACTGTTCTTCTGGAAATGGAATTTAAAGATCATTTTTTAGGGGAAGTCACAAAGTGCAAAGAAACATTTGCACAACTCATTTTTAGCTGACCTAACTTCAAAACAGAAATTGGAGCACGAACCATGACATAAAAGTGATGCGTCCCCCTTTTCTGGCCAATTGCATGCTCATATCATACTTGAAATTCTCAAGGGGTGTACAGTTTGAGATGAAATATTGGTTTGGTGTAATAGCTACATAGTTACAAGTTACTTTTGTAAAGCATAAATCAGTGCCTGAGCGTGAAACCATGGGAACCTAGCATTCAATTCATATATTATCACTAATTATAATTTTTTACTTGATGATACATCATCACTCATGCAAGTCACTATAAGCTATTTTTTTTCACCCATAACGACACAACTTGTGCATAAGGCATATCATAAATAAAAAAAGGATGTTTTTGTTATTGGTAATTCTATGCCCAGTTGAGAAACCGTTCCTTCTCGCTATAGGACATTAAACGGTTCCTTTCCCAAAGAGCTGATTTTTTAACAAGGCAAGCAGAAGCTCAGAGAACAAGGTGCAGCAGACAAGAATCGAGACCGAGCGACAACTTGCAGTCAACGTGTTAATTCAGTGCTTTTTTTTCTTTAAAAAAGAAACGTCTGAAAACATTGTAAGCAAGGATGGGGCACAGAGGCCATGAGGGAGAATGTTGAAAGCTTTGGAACAAGTGACTAGCATGGAGAAGGAAAGCCTTTAAGTTCAACGTGCTGCTGTGACTGTTTCCTAAACTGTTAGCCATCTTGATCAGTTCATTTTTAGCATTTCTCAGCATGTGCCCTCATCCTCAACCTGCAGCTGAGAACATTGCCTCTGGAATTGGGTTCTGTAAAGCAGGTGCCAGCGCTTTCCCTCTGGGCTCACAACTAATCAGTGGCTCACATCTGCTGGCATCAGCCACAGATGTGACCCTCGCTGCAGCTCTTGCTGTAGCTGTCTTCATCCCTCCTCCCCTGGCTGAATGTGCTGAATGCAAGACAGTGTTTGGATCAAAAATCAGCCTGGAGAAACATAAACGTTTAGTACACCCAGTTATCAGGAATATTGAGTGCATTACTGCCTCCCACCCTAAAGAGGGTACTGAGAGGTGTACGTCAGCAGTAATGGACAGAGGAGGAGGTGGGGTTGTTGCAGAGATTGGATAAGCAATATAGGAGGAGTAAGAACGTCATTAAGTAGATTGTGGAACATTTTCTGTCAAGAAGAACTAAGCAGATCAGTGACAAGAGGACTTAGTCGAAGACCTGTGACAAAGATCATGAATAGTGAAAACACCTTGAGAAAAAAGACAAATATCTTGTTGGCACTATATCACACATGAATGGGGGACTAACATAGAAAGGCGATTTCAGACTGGATAACGTCTGGTAAGCTGCCCATCCCTAGGGGAACTTTTGAAAAGGTACGGAAGGGAAGGAAGATCCATCGACATTGGTTGATGTCTCAAAAACCATCAAAGAGATGCATAAGAGCATAGTGCCAGCATCAGATGGACTAAGTTTGAGAGACCTTACTAAGATCAATCCCCAGTATAACCAGTTAATGGAACTTCTCAGTCGATAGTTGTTATCTGGCACTCTCCCGCTCATGGGGAGAGAATTTCTGGCAAGGGGCAGACAAGACACTCAAATTAAATCATGTCGACACTGCTAAGCAGAGAATGAAACCTGCTCACATATCATTGGGTATTTTCCCATGGTTCATGATATGAGGATTAAAGGACATAATCAACTTTGTGAACTATTGGCAAATGAAGCCAAAAAGAGTTGTGTTCCAGAAACTGCTGTTGAGAAATGAACATAATGAACTGTATAAAGCAGACCTGGTGTTTGTCAAATCAGACCAAGCTATTGTTGTGGATACCTAATTAGATATGAGAGTAAAGCAACATCCCTGGTGGATGGGGCAGCAGAAAAAGAAACACCAGCATTTTAACAATTCAGGCCAAGAATTGACAAATATTGCCTGCACTAAACTTATGGGATTTCACTTGGGAGCACAAGTGGAATCAAGGCAATTATGAGCTGTTAACTGAACTGGGACTCCCCAGTTCCTGAAAAGAAAAAGTTTTTCATCATCTATCAAACTGAGCACTGTTTACTTCAGTGGATATTGTGCCTATATTTATAAGTCAAGCAGGGTCTGTTATAAGATCTTAATGTAATAATGAATGGTATCTGTAAATTAATGAATTATACATTAACCGACTCTTCCTATCTATGTAGCTGAGGCAAGAGCCAGAATCCCAAAAGAACCGGCACATGGGCCGTGGGCCAAAGACAAAAGCAGTCGAGGGTACCGATATGTGATGAAAGCTGAAAAACAAATGACAGAAGTATGAGAGGATGAAAAGGATCTTAAAATCACAACGTGTCATCTACTCTATTAGGAGACACTACTACTGCTCTACAACCAGGTAGATGGGCCTTCACTTAATCTGGAAACGTTACACATACAATTCTAGATATGTTCAATAATAACATGTCCAGGTAACAATGGCTGAAGCGGTAGTGAAGTGAGTGTGCACAGCGAGTGTGAGCAGAACACGTAAAACTGCGCATGCTGGGAGGGAGGTTACCCCAAACAGGTAACACCATACGAGAGGAGGAATGGTGGAGTTTACTTGAGACAGCCATCGGGTGGATTGAGTAGTAGGTAGGAGATTACCAGAAGAATTATGAGAAAAAGAAAGAGTCAACCAAGAAAGAAGTCTCAAGCAGTGTGAGAAATTGTGACTAGGAACAAAACCCAGGAGTGAGACAGGGCAAGCAGTAGCCACCAAAGCCAGGGCTGGTGTTGCCAGAAGCAGCATGTTGCTGCTAGACAGTGTAAGCAGCCTATGCACAGCCAGCACGCTGATGCTGATGGGTTGCTGTGCCATGGGGTGTGAAGGGGCTTATGGGATGTGTTCTCACCAGTGGATAGAGTAGTGGTCAGCATGCATGTAGAGCTAGTGTCTCCCCATAGAAAGTTGCATGAGCTGGGGAACCAGCTTCTCTTGGGTAAGAGGACGGGGATGCACCTAACTGGGGGATGCACCTAATGATGCGTGTGTGTGTGCATGCTTAGAAATTTTGGGGATTACTCATGGAAAGTGCACTTAGAAATTTCTGGCACTTTATCAACATTTGCTAAGTGTCTTGAATTTTGGTTTATCTGCTGTGTTGCCAAGAATGCTGAATGTGTAGCTGAATTCTTGCCAGTTAGTCAGGTGCTGTTAATAATCAGATAAGTGGTTCTGATCCCCTCTGGTATAGCTTGGAGAGCTGAGCTCTCTCCCTGTGGGGTGCACTGCATCCATCCTCCATGCCATAACCTCATAAACCCCAGTGTCATGGGGCAGGGCTGGAGAAGATGACCTTGCAATTCAGACTCTGGAACCCAGCAGCACCCAGCTCCTGCTCTTCCCTCATGTCATCAGTGAGAGCAATTAACCTGGTGCTGCCCCTATGGGAAGGTGGAGTCTGTGGGGGAGGTAGCTAAGTGAGGTGGCTTGAGAGGGATAATCCTAAACTGGACTATGACAAGAGTGCGACTTGCACCAACCAAGCTGTCTGTATCTCTAAAGCAGAGAATTTACACAGAGAGTAAAACACTGTAATGGGATGCCGGTTAATTAAACAGCATCTTAATGCTGGGCTACGGAAGGTGGGATCTAGGGAGGAAGTCTTTCAGCCAATGTCCTTGTGGTGTTTCTATCCCCTGGGATACTCCTTTTCACTACATCATATGGCAATAAGGACTTTGTGATGAGCAGCAGCATTCTGGTATGATCAGCCGTATTTGAAGAGTGTGGGCAGTTCCCCTCAAGTTGGTAGCTATATCTGTGAAGTGAACATTTTGTTGCACAGAAATCTGTCACAACCTGTCTAGAAGCAGGTGGGAAATCTTCAGTCACAAGCACATCACTGAAACGTTCTTTGGTGATTTAAAACACTTACCTTCAGTGTTCTTGTTTGTTGACCTATATGCGGGCAAGTGTCCATTGGGTACACAGGTTTTGTTGTATTTGCAACTATAGTAAAGACATTATTAGAGCTGCTGCTCTATCTTTACTGAGAGACAAGAAAAAGTGAGATATACACTGATAACACCTGCAAAAGTGTGATTATTTCACTGAATCACGGAATGACAGAATGTTTGAGGTTGGAAGAGAACTCTGGAAGTCATCTGGTCCAACCACTCTGATCCAGCAGGGCCACCTAGAGCCAGTTGCCCAGGCTTTTCAATTTCTTGAAGGACAGAGACTCGATAGCTTCTCAGGGCAAACTGTTTCACAGTGATGAAGTGTTTTGTGATGCTCGGAGGGAACTTCCTGTGTTTCAGTTCATGTCTGTTGCCTCTTATCCTGTCTCTGAAAAGAGCCTGGCATCATCTTCTTTGCCTCTGCAGATATTACACACCGAGCATGCACCCACATAAATACAGAGTTAGTTATTAGAATGTACAGATTTATTAAAAAGTGGGCTGTAATAACCATCTAAAACAGTGAACTATTCCAGGGGATACTTAAAGCAAATGTAAGCCTCCTAGGAGATGAACTACATTTTCCACTCTTCTTTCTTAGAGTCTGTTTGGAATCCTGAAAATTTAGTCTACAGATCATGTGTGGTCACTGCCGTAGGTTAGCTTAGTACTGGAGTTAGACTGTGCCAATGGATGGAAACTGTGTTTTTGAGCTATGATTTGCAGTGGTTGGGCTTCATTTCCTCTCAAACTTGAATACTCTACCGTGTCCAAAGGTCATTTTCCCCTTACACTTGCATTAGAGTCTTAGCCTTGATGGACTGCAGCATGCTGACTCTTTCTGTAGGCTACCAGATGTTACAGACCTGACAGAAAAGAGGGAGAAAATACTGAGCGTTGAAAAAATGATTTTTGCCATTATAAGAACAAGTACCTGTAAAGCATCTCAGTTTTGGATCTTCTCAGCTAACATTGAAATTGGTGTTGCTTAAAGACACACTTGAAACTGGATTCTGCCACCTACACATATATTCCTATTTTCAAAAGAGCTGAGCATCCACATCCATCAAGACTTTCCAATGCACTGCAGTTTAATAACAGAGTTTTACTACTGTAACTCAGTCTTTTTCTTCCTTTTCCAGCATTGATTATATCTTTGTAGAAGTGCTCTAACAAGTCCAAGAAATCCATTTTAAAACATGAAAGAAGATACAGACCTGACCCTTCTTACTCCAAATACTCTGTACCCTCACTGATGTTGGCGTACAAGGAATCTATGTTTGAACAGATTGCTGCCTGTGTCAGCTTTTGACACTCAGCTGCTAATATGCTCTTCATAGCATGTTACTGTCTGGTATTTGATCTCACCACATGCCCTACTTGGGTCACATCTGATGTCTCTGTAAGAAGTGTATAAACATGGATCCGGGTGCCTGCTGACATATTTCTTTTTAACCCCGGTAAACCCTGCCATCACATGACCAACTCAGTATTGTCTCTCTGTGAGATAAAGACTGCTGGAGGAACTGACTCCTGGCAGTCATCAGATATGACTGGTAACATCTCTAGGTTAATTAGATCCAGAAAAGAAAAAGATGAGTGGCAGTGCTACCAGGGATAACCATCTTTGTCACCAGCAGAAACCCCCCAGTCGGAGCAAGCCAGAGGCAGGAGCTCACACCACTACAAGCAGTTTGAAGCTCTTTAAGCACTGCTGGGTACTGTCAGTCACACCCCAAGAAATCCTTTGTGACCTTCATAGAAAGGTCAGCCCTCAAGATACTCCTAGCAGCAGCCTCTTCGCGCTTTCCCCACAGCTGCAGTCATCACCTCCCTTACTGGGAAATACAAGATGCAGAACTTTTTGAATTAGGTAACACAATAAATTGTCTGGAATTGACTTACATTTTCTGGTGTGAGTGAAGTTCCCAGGTTCTGCTGAACATCAAGTTATGTGGTATCCTCAGGTGCCCTGGGAGCACTTGAGAGCGCTCCCCCACACTCACAGCTGCTGGGATTATAGAGTGGAAGTAATTCTGTTGCATGGTTTCAGGGCAACAAGGTTTCTGAAGCCCATGCAGAGGGGAGATGCTTCTGTGCCACAGGGCTCATATCCAGTATCCGTGAGGAGCCAGGGAAAGGAAGTGAGCCCTCGCTTTCAGGACAAATTCTGGGACACTGTTTAAAGCCATCACCCTTTTGTGTCCAAAGGCTTATGCAAAAAGTTCAGCACAGCTTAACAAGTGGGCACAGTGCAAAGAGGTCTCTATAGAAGTCATGCAAAACAAGCAAGGGAAGGTGAGATTAAAGCTACACATAGAATGAGAATAAATATTTGCAAGCCTTTTTGCGCTATAGGACCTGCTTCAGCCGTAAATGCAAAGCCAGGCTCTCAGACCACACCTGCAGCAGGGACTGAGAAATTTCAACTCTTTCAGCAAATTCCCACACTGTGCAGAGGCTGCAAAGCAGACGGCTCACACCAGGGCCCAACTGCAGATCATTCCAGGACAGGAACACTGATTTCTTTCAAGGTTAAATTGCATATCTGCTCACAGTTCAAAGTCCTTCCTTTCTATCGAAACAAGAACATTGCCGAAATAACTTAAAGACAATGTCGTGTGATATAAGGCCCTGGGAATATCAGGTTTCTACAAACTGTCAGAATAGACAACATGACTTTCATATATTGCTGTTATCTAAAAGGCTGATGAATTTTAGTTTCCTCCCTTTCAGGTTGTTTTAGGCATTTTTTTCTTCTGAGTTACAACTCTGATTGATTGAAAGTGCTGTTATGCCAGCTGGTAAATCTCCCATGCTGTGAGGAAACAATATCCAGGCTCTTCTGCCAACAAGAATATCAGTTTAGATTATTAAAACTTGAGGCGTCATTGAATTCATCTGCAAAAGGATGCAGTCAGCAGGACAAAATTCCAGCAGTCTCACATCTCTAATATTGTTGTTCAAAGTGTAGTTTTGGCACAAGCTACCAGGAGGAAGGAAAGCTTAAGACTGTCTGATAGAACTGTCAGCACATATTTGTATTTAAAAGAAACAGGTCTTGGATGAAGAGAAGAGTCAAGAGCTGGTCTTATCGGGCCAGAAGAGGCCAAACTTATCCTTGCCCAGGTGGGATGGTCCTTCATCACAGGCAGTGGGACCGCACCCACACATAACTGAATTCAATTAAGAGGAAGCAGCACAGAAGCAACTATGTTTGTGAGTGGCAGTCTTTCGCACAGGTGAGACAAAATTTTCAGATCACATGTACAGGTGCTTGGGACTTTTAGTCAAAGGTCAACAAGACAGATACAATACGATAATTTTGTGGCTGCCTTCTAAATTTGGGTATGGATAGCTAAAGAGGACAATATTTACCTGTGCATACATGAATTCTTTACACAGGTGCTCGGGAGGACTGTGATGATTCAGCCACATCATTTTTGGTGTAGCAAGGAAGGCTGTACTCTTGAGTTAACAGTGGGGCTTGTGAGGCGGGTCAAGCAGCCTCAGCTGTTGTGATAGGAGTTTCCACGTGGTGTTTGGGAATCACTGCATATCCAGCAACAAGAACTCTCCATGCTTTGCTTTTCCAACTCACACTCTTCATGCAGGCCACATGGGTGGTGGAATCTAGGAAGGTTGTAGTTTACTTCTGCTGCTTCATTCATGAATCTGTAATCCTTTGCATTTCCTTGGAGAAAAGTGTATTTTGCCCTGGAGAAACCATTGTTTTCATCACAGATATTGCCAATAGGACATGCAAGTATGTTAGAAAGGTTGTTTTTGCTGTACACTGCATTGTCCTGTATACAGGTTTCAGCAACAGGGGAGAGCAATGCTCTTTGAAAGACTGAAGTGACAAGGTTATAGTCACAGACACAACCCCCCTTTGAGGCCAGGAGAGTTATCAGTGCACTGGTTCTGCTGAAACCCATTCCTGTCACCAGCACGCTTCTGGAAAATTGAAATGTGGTGTTCAGGTATGAGCTAGTAGGCACCTCTGAGCTTCCTTGTACCACATCCACCTTCATGGGTAGGGTACCTGTTATCGTAGCAGCCACATCAGAGCATTTCTCTTTAGAGCAGAGCACAATGACACTGCATGAAAATGAAGATGACAGCTCAGAGGGGGTCATCCTTCATAGAGACATTGCTGGGAATGATCCAGGAGCAATTGCCAGGCCAGCAGACCCACAGAATAAAAGATTTTTTTTGCAAGATCTATGCACCCCAGCTGTATGCTTTCATAGGAGGAGCCTGTTTTTTCAGCAATGCACCAAAGATTCACAAAACAAGAAGGGAAAGTCTAGCCAAAACCCAAGGTCAGGAAGGCACATAAGGGGAGTTTGTAATTCTGTTAAACTGACTTCTGATAACTGGATAAGGAAGTGCAGGAGATTCAGCAGTGGCCTAGACAGAGAGGGGACAATTTACAGGTCCAGAGGATGGCCACACTTCTGTCCATTGGAAAACGACTCCATGCAGAGCACACCCTCAGTGAGTTAGTGGGCAGTGCAGTGCTGGGCACAAACTGAGGCATCAGGTCATGACTCTGCCACGTAGAGGGACGAGGGCAGGCTGGAGAAGCAGCTGGTCCCAGGAACACGGTGGGCGGGTAGCCCACACTGCCACCATGCACACATGTGTGTCAGCATGGATGACCACAAAGTTTGGGGGTTAGAAGGGTGTTTAGGATTTTATTGATGCTTATTAAGATTTTCTAAGTGTCTAATAGTGCGGTGTAAATGCTGTATTGCTGGTATCAAACCTGAATGTAAAGTCCACTGGTTGCTAGTTAGTTAGGTGCTGTTAATTGAACAAATCACTCTGATTCCGGAGTGATTTAAGCCATGTGAGCTGAGCAGCTTTGCCCTGCAGCAGGCTGCTGTTGTGGTTTGCCCCAGGGCATGCCACCTGGGGAGGATTGCCCTGTCTGTGCCCCTGTGGGCTCCTCCTACATCCCCAGGCTCTCTGAGGGGCATTTGCAGACCAACCAAGCTCCATTGCCTCTTGGCACAACCTCAGTCCCACAGGAGAGCTCTTGCAGCAGTCATCTGGTGGAACTCAACTACCCACACAGTCATGGCCTCAACTAATACTGGTATGCAAGCAGCACCTCCTGCACCCTGCATCTCCACATTTTGTTCCACAGAAAAGTTGTGAAGAGTGGAAAAGACAAGCTGAAGACCAGTGGGTGTCCCTGGACCAGCTTCCTTGCATCTGTTCCTGTACCCAGTGGCCCTTAAAGGACCAACATTCACCCCTGCGGCTCAGCCCCACAAAACATCTGTGTGCATCTCAGTGCCCTCTGCCTCCAGGCCAAACCTTGTGCTTTTGCACATGCCACCTTTGACATGACCCAAAATCCTTTCCCGGTCTCCAGATCAAAATAGCCATTCCCAGCCAGGCTGGGAACAAAGGAGCTGTGCCAGCATCCTGCTGCCATGACACCAAGAGCCCCACGCCAGGGGATGCTGCATCTCACCTGCGGTGAAGTACACTGACATCAGCAGGAGACAGAGGTTTCATAGATGAAACATACAGGCAAAAGGAACTTTTCTGTTTGTGCCCCATAAAGTAAAGACCTAGAAGATGCAGGGTGTGATCCTACTCCACCTTCTTGTCCCACCACCAGACTGGGGCAGAGGCAGGAGGTGATGCCACCTCTCCTGGTGCCAGGTGCTTGCTGTTGGGAGAGATGTCTTGCTGTTCTGCGACCAGGTCCCGTCAGCTCAACAAGAGCCCCAGCTTTCCTCTCCCACTTCTGGAGACTGCTTAAAAATGAGGTTACACTGACTGCCTTTCATTTACAGCAGCAGCAGGTCTGTTAGTGTCAAGTTCCCATGTGTTTTTGGCAGTAAATTGCGAGGCAGCCCCAGCTCAGGGTTTTGCATGTCTGCAGCTACCTCCAAAGCTGCCTAGGCACGCAACCAGCATGGTGTGGCACATTGAGGGAGTGCAGTGTTTCACTCACTGTCTGTCGCTCCCTGTGTGTGCGTGCACAGATTGACCTTGAATGGCAAAAGACCTCAGTCCGTATGAGCGCAGGCTGAGACGTAGCACAGCACTTGTCACATTTTGCTGCTCATACAGGCTTTGCCCAGGCTAACATTTCCCCTCATCTTGTCCCTAAAAATAGTATTTCACTGACACTAGCAGGGCCCTTTCACATCTCAGATGAGGCTGTGTAACAGGACACTACGTGCAGAATCCCGTTACAAATAGATTGTTGTTTCACAGGTCTCCCTCTTTCATGGTTCAAGCAAAAATTAATGTACTCACAGCACACATGACAGGAACAGATTAGAAGAATGTTTTTCACTACTTGCCTCTTGAACTTCCAGTGTTGCTTCCCAGTGACACTTGATACAGTTGAAGGAAAAATACAACCCTGGTATAAATTCTGGAGCTGCCATCACATAAACAGTGACAGTCCCTGTATTTACTGTTAAAAGAAACTGAGGATTTGCTTTTTGCAAAAATATTTGCAAAGAAACAATAGGATGTCAACATTTTTGTCTATAAAAGAGCAGCTTTGTAACTTCTTTGTGTGTTACTCGCTGTGGTAGGAAGCACTGCTGAAGTCTATTTTCCAGACTCACAATATCTGAAACCAGACTGAGATCAGTGAGCCCAGGAAGGCAGCTGAGAAAGAAGTGAGGTATTTCCACTTCTCATTATGGTCACCCTGTAGGCATTTTCATGGCAGGAGACAAGTGTCTGATGCTAGCAAAACTGCCTTCTGATTTCAAAAATTTCATTTCTCCAAATGGAATACATGCCAGCGTGAAATACGCCTAATCCTGTTCATGGGATGTTTCACGCCATGTCTGTGTGCGTGTGAATCTCATAAGGGAAACAAAACATTTGCCAGCAACAAACTAGACAGGATAAACTCCTAATAAAATAGACAAGCAATGGGGTACCTGGGTTCTGGGAACCTGGGAAAGCGATTTCATGTCTTAGCATTTTTGTATTTTGCTTTCTACTATCGCGTGTCTTTTGTATTGCAAATTCTTCGAGGAGCTCCTTTCCCACCCTTACAGTCTTATTTGTCTAAGGCTACCGTGGTATAAACAGAAATGAGCAATATGATGAGTGGGTAGTTGGAGTAAAGTATGTCATCCGAGCAGACCACAGAATATGGAGCAGAGACATCTCTAGGAAAGGTCTTGTCATCTGCCTGGTATTGCTTCTGCTTAAAACCTGAAAATAGCTCCAACTATTTTAGGTGCAACAGTACACTTTTCCAGGCAGGTGTCATTAAACACTACACACTAAGCATGCCCATAGTTGACAGCTTCAACAAATAATTATATTGGCCCTCGTAGGCAGATTTGCTGTGAAAATGGAGCAGGAGGTTATTGTCAACTTCTGCCACATCTGCTCTAGCTGCATTTTTATAAATAACCAACTCTTTAGACCTTGGGATCAATAGCTTTTTGCTTTTTTTCCTTTTGAATGAGTGATGCCTGAAGTCTCTCCAGGACCCCATAGGAAAGAGTTTGATCTCTGTCCCCTTTGGGATTATTTCTGAGGACTAGCTTTCCTGTGGAGTAGCAGGAATTGTGCAGGTCAGAAGTGATGGAAAGGGCAGAAAGAGAATAAAGAGATGGCACACATGAAGGGAAAATGACTACGTTGTCTGCTCACAATTTAATTTTAATCTTGTACAGATTTTGGAAAATGTTCTTTTTTTGTATAGTTTCATGTAGCAAAAATAGAATTTTTTTTTTCCAGTTACCATGGAAACACAGAAACAATGATTACTGGAAATCATCTGTACTTGTGGGATCAAGTTTGTGTTATCACTGGATGACACAGACACTAAGCCACACATGCATCCTCATCAGTGTTCCCTGGCAAGGCTGCCACAGCCAACAGGGAGTGAACCTCACAAAGGTCCTCAAACACCTGGAGCAGCTCTGCTGCTGGCTCAAGCTATATGTGCTTTCAGCAAATGGTTTTGTGAACAACTAAATACCGAAATTTTGACTATGTCTAAACATGTGTTTTGTAGTCCAAAATACTTAGCAGCCACCAACACATCAACGCTATTCATATCCCCTTAAATCTCTCACAGGAAAGGTCAGCAAGGCATGCACTGTCTCAGGAGCTGTCATCATTGACATTTATCTCTATTTAAAAGGAGGAAGAGTCCATCAATACTTTTCTTAAAAGCTGTTTTTTGAATAAGATCACCTCTTATTACCTAGTTCCTCTTCCTTTGTCTTTCTATCCTTTAAAATTACCCAGGCTCTTTGGATAAGCTACTGCTTTAAGACACAAACGTGGATTAAATTGTATTGATTTGTTTGATCTTTGTACATTCATCCTCTCCTTTACTGCTTACACATCCTGCTTTTCTGCAAAGTTGTCAGTCTCCCTTTCACATTTCTTTAAGTTATCTGCCTCCTTCCCAGACAAGAACTTGAATAGGTTCAGCTTTCTTCTGATTACCTCTGCTAGACTCGCTGGGAGGGAAAAGCTCCTTAGTTGCAGTAGGAAAACTTTAATTAAAACAAAATAAACCCCTGACCAGCCTAGCCTTCATCCACATTCCATGCAAGCACAGGTTTCTAATCTGTTTTTCCATTTGGAGATCAGTTCCTACACTCTCGTGTGTGCAGACATACACGAGGCCAGTAATGGAAAGTCAATATGAATGGAAGTCTGAGAACAAAGATACCTTTTTTTAAGTTGATCTAAATGATTTTTCAGTTAATAAAGATCACAGTATGGCTGCACAGATTAATGACTCCAGCAATGCATAAGATCAGGTATTCGATTTGTTTCCTAGGTTTTCCAAAAATGTAATAATCCATTCTATTAATGGGTGCTACTGGTTCTTCTAGATGAAATATAATAAAGGATGACTCTTTCAAGAATAATTTTAAACATTCACTCAGGGTAATTGATTACATGAGCCAAGGCTTGCAAATTGAAGAGATAATTGACTTCTTCAATATGCAAATACAGTACCAGGCAATAAACAGATGCCAGTTACGTCAGTACGAATTATATTTACAATAAACTTCAGCATCACAAAGAAAGTTTCTTGCTTTTCTTCAATGCTTGCATGCCATTTTCTGCTTTCAGTTATGCCAGTGTGGCATCTAATGAGAGCGCGTGGGGGTTCATTCCCACAGGGCTGAGTGCACCTGAACAGAGCTGTGCTCACATCTTGATACTTTTGGCTTCACACTGTGTCACTTGTTATTGTTTGCACATAGTTTGATAATTCCTGCTTTTTACTACTGGGAATCTCTTCTGGAGATTTCTACCAGTGGCAACATTTATACAAAGGTTTTGGAACAAGCTGCCCAGGGAAGCTGTGCAGTCTCCATCATTGGGTATTTTCAAGACTTGCAAAGATAAAACCCTGAGCAACTTGGTTTGACCTCAGAGCTGACCTGGATTTGTGCAAGAGCTTGGCTAGAAATCCCTTTCAGTCTGAATTATGCTATGAACCTATGAAAGTGAACGAGAGGTAAGCAGAGAGGAAAGGAAGAGCTTGGATGGAAACTGCAGAATGATTTTGATGTTGAGAATCGAAGAGATTTAAATAATGGGTAAAGGGAGGAAAGGATCCCACGGGAGAAAGAAACTATGGAAAAAATTAGTTGATAGCTGAGGAAATGTTCTGATCCATCTCAAACTGCCTCTCCGAAAGATGACAAAAAGGAGGGAGCAAACAAGCAGCCAGTATTGACCTTTTAGAAACAAACATTGCATTTCAGTTTTAACTAGTATGACTCCTTTCTGCTTGTCTTTCTCATTCTCCTGACAATAGATAGGAAATAGACCATGGCCAGCCACACCAAGGGTACTTGTCTGTTTGTAGAGAAGAAAGGATCTTGTTCTTTTTTAAAATCTCCGGTCTCGAGGCTATGCCAAGTAGGATGCACTGGGGCTTTCTGCATGAACAGGCTGAAATCCTCCTTTCCCCGGGAACTGAAAAGCTCAAATGCAGGCAGACTTGAGGAAATAATCTATTGTGTTCACGTAGCTCATGTCTCCTTTGAATGTAGCTGAGAGCAAGGCAGGTTGCTTGCAACAGGAGAGACAGGGCTTTGGTTGTTTCAAAGAAGTTACACAGTTATGCATCTTCTTCCATAAATACACTGAGTCATAAAAACAACTTTCTGTAAACATTTCTTTGCCATGTTCCATGGAGGGACCTAGTTAGAAGGACCCAAAACCTTTCTGGATGTACCATACAGTATTGCAATGAACCACGTTTGCACTAGGTTGTGTCAGTCTTCACAAAGGAACCTGTTGCTGCTTTGGCAAAATGTCCTTGGCTGGGCAAAGCCTGTGTACAGACGATACTGCATCAGTAACAGCAGTTATGGGCCTTGCCTTCGGTGGGTTTAGGTCACTAACAATAAAAATGTATTGGAAATAAGAACAAAAAAATGAAACAGACTTCAGGGAAAAAAAAAAGGGAAGGAAGAAGGGATTCAGTATGCAGAGAAGGGCTCCAGATGTCACAAAGCAGCATGAGACCCAGGTCTATAACCTGTCTGCAGGAATCAGATAGGCTGCTCTTCTGCAGACCCCAATTGCTACACATCAAAGGGAAAGCATGAGATTAGAAGCATCTCTGTGACTGTGCTGCTGCTCTAACATAGTTTTCCTGAAAGGATTTGATGTTACTTTACTCCGCTTTGCAAAGCAGTTGGATTCATGCTTTTCCTCTCTCTAGTAAGAAGTTTGCTATGGAGAGTCTCTCCTCATGGGGGTTTTCCTTCATAATTTCTTCTGTACTTCCCATTCAGTAAACTACCCCTTTCCCCAGTGAAAAGCTGCTGACATCCCCCGTGCAGAGGAAGTGTTAGGAAGGAAATAAGATGGTGTTAAAACCTAGTCACCCGGAAGAGCTACTCACCCAGAAGTCATCTGGAAGCTGAGAACTTTTTGTGTGCATTTAGGAACAGGGACTTGCTGCTTCTATTTGAATATCTGCAGGGGGTGAAAGGAATTCTAGTGATTTGCTTTCTTCCATTTGTGCTCTCATGTTCCTATGGAACAGGACTCCACTTATACTGATCTGCCCCTAAAATCATCACATAAAGCCATTCTCCTCCACATCAAGGCTGTGGAACTCACAGACCAGACCTCCTCCTTCTGCCTGCCCTTAGTTGTTTCACTTGGAGTTTGTCTGTTAGGTTTCGCAATGACATGCCACGGCACATCCAGGGAGCCCAGCCTCCCCACAGCACAGCTTTGAGTGCATAGGGAAATGAACAACCCCATTGACTTTTGTGACTTGTAACGGACAGCTAGGAGAGGGATCGCGTGGTAGAAGAGTTGGTCTGTCTGGTGTTTGCAGTGGCTGTTTGTTAATAAATACAGTTTGAATCTTTGCAGATCACTGTCCATAATCCCAAGCACAGGGTCACTCCAACATCTGATACGTGTGTTTTGTCTATATTTTGCACCGGCCAGCTACAAAATGAATCAACTTTATGTTCTTATTCAAAATTTGGTCTGCCTAATTTTTTTGGGTTCTTGCAATCTGCTCAAAGTTTAAGCTGGTTACTTTTAAATACAACCTAAAAAACTGAAACACTCTGCTTACGGGATTCTAAGTACTTCAACTTTATGGCCTGAGATAAAAAGTCCTCTCCCACTGAGCGCCTCCTAGGAGGTTGTTAAAATAAAGAGCAGTGCATTAAAAATCTGTTACATCTTTTACTAGTGAGTCATAACCTGTTCACTTGGGGGAAAATGAGCTTGCCAGTCTAGTAAGTATCTGAATTGCTGCCTTTCCAGTCTTTGAGAGGTGTCTGGTCTTTGTTTCCAAGTAATTTTCAAGATGGAGGTTATTCACCACAGGAAAAGCAATAATTTAACACACACTCTATCACGGTATCACAGTATCATAAGGTTGGAAAAGACCTCTGAGGTCATCGAGTCCAACCTATGACCCAAGGTTGGACTCTAATACAGTGCAGAAGCTCAGAGTATGATGGAGAGGACAGAAATCTTGTAAAAGAGAACACATTTACTTTCTGCATAAATTAGACAAAAACATAATTTTGGGAAGCGGATACTGCAATTAAATATTCTTTTTGATTTTGCATTTTCTAGGTAATATAAGGGGAGGCAGAGGAGATGATGCAACCTGGAGTAATTAACTCACGGAGAAATGTAAAATAAAGAGAGTAGTGGTGCATCATCTACTTAAGAGGCTCAGCAGTTTCTCCCCAACAGAATCAACTAATCCCTAAGCTCCTAACACACTTACACACACGCACATATATTCACTTTCATAAGCATTAATATTATATTTAAGGTACTTTCTACAAATATTCTCACTTTCTCTTTGCTCCATGCCATTTCCATCACAGCAGAGGTGATTTTTGAGGATGCTAAGGTAATTTATGGGCATCTACGGGCTCATAAATCCCGTGTGCTTATCCTAGAGATGTCTCTTCTATGTGCACTATTTTAGGTAGTATCTGTCATTCATCAATGTATGGTGAAAAAAGAACTACTGTAACAAATCTGATCTTTGTCAAAGCAGACATAGGTCAGCCCTGTAGTGATGGCAGCTACTGGATGGTTTATTATAGAGGGCAAAGTGGAGAATTGTACAGTGTGGGAAAATACTGACACTTGACTTCAAGTTTCTTCCCTTCTATGGATCCCTCAGCTTCTTGAGGAAAAGAAAACAAAAACTAAAAAATGTGTATAATATTTAGGCTTTCAGGAAAAGGTCAACCATCCTACCGTGGTTCCAGTGATAGGTACTAGACCAGAAAACACTGCAGAGTAGTTTGAGGTCAAGGGCATTTTGGAATATTAATAATGAACAATAGTCAAAACCAATTAATGTCCTTGGAGAAGAAATACTTCCACTTTGGGTAAGCAATTTCAGGCCTTCTACTTAGCCACCCAGTCTCCCACGGACCCTTCTACAGTCCCTTGAACATGATTTGCTTCAGGAGAAGACTGAGGATAACTCTGCATTAGTAGCTCAGCTCAGGAAGGCAGTTTGGATTGTGCTCACTTACTCTCTCCTAATCCAAATTCCATGGTCTCTGCATATGAATGAGGTTTGTCCAAAACACACTCCAGCCACTATGGTGCATTCAGTTTATAATGACCAGACAAGAGCCAAACTGAAGTAAAACCCTGTAATACACAAACTGTGGGCACTGGGACCTCAGCACAAACTGTTTCACTCCACAAACCCATTCCTGCTCATTTGCATTACTGACTAAGGTAGAGGTAAATCACTATGGCACTCAGTCCCCTTTAGGGTAAGCCTAGCCACCTAACTCAGGCTTTTCAAACTCAACACTGAAAAGGGCGAGTGGAAATACTCCTTTTTGTTCTCCCATCTGTGTCTGTGTTTACAAATGAGACTCCTGCGCAACTGAGGAGTCTTCTCCTTTCGTTAAATTGATGAGTTGACCATGGTGAGTGGCTGAATCTTTTAAGAATTCATGATATAAGTGGTCTCCCTGCTTGACCATTAATTTAAATACTCATGCAAAAGCTAGGCTTACTTGATGCTTTCTTCTCTTCCGTGCAGGCTTGTAATGACCTTAAAAGCATTAACTCAATGTGAGGTCAAAGAATTATTTTAGCTGCGGATCAGTTGCTTAATAACAGTTTTCTCAGTCATGTAATCACGCAGGCTGTAAGGCTCAAGTAATTCTTTCATTTTCTGCCTACATATTAATGGATTTCACCACTCTCCACACTGGAGATTTTCAGTACTTGAGTTTACAGTGTCCCAAACATACAGAGAAGCATGTATCTGCAACATCAGTCGGCTATTTCTGTAACTGCTGAACAAATCAAATGCTGTTTGAAAGCCAAACATCAATACGGTCACCTATTACATAGTACAAGCAGGATCTCACAGTGTATTACAATTAGGAATTAACGGCTTCTCTTTGACTATATCTTAAGTCAATCACATAAGTTTATAGTCTGCAGTAGGCAAAAGCTAATCGATTTATTTTTAGTTGTATTTTTTAATGCATAAAAATGTAGTCTGATTATAAAGTGAACTTTCTACTGATGATATATTAAATGTTCCATAAGCAAAATATTTGATTTTGCTGTTACTGTGATACTGCCTGTCTTATTTAGTGTCAGAAATATTTATGACTTTAAATAGGACAATGGATGGATAATATATATTATATATATATAAAATAAAATTATATATATATAATATAATTAAAAAATTGCAAAACTAACAGAACATGTTCCTGCCTCATAATAAACAATTGCTGAATGATATTTATTAAAATTGGCTCTCAAGTGACACTTAATAAATGCATAGTTCTATTATGCATGCTAAATTCAGCATTCCAAAAACTTAAAAGCAGATAGATCAAAACAACTGAGATAAAAAAGTCACAAAGACAAAATACAGCAACACCAGTAAATGACAGAGAAACAATTCAGACTTAAAATGACTTATTATTTAGTAACTTGTAACAACAATTTATAGAACTAAATTAGAGACAAATCAGAGTCCTTCTGATGTTTTAGATATGCAGTTTTCTCTAGTGCACATGGTTTGATCATACAGAAGAGGAATTCATATTACGAAGTCCCCTTCAAAAAAGCAAAATAACACAGTTTCTCTATATTTATTCCTCCAGGTTACACTTATTCATGGATAACGAATGAAGAGGAAAAAAAGAGTAAAATAAAATTAAATTATTAACCTGTTTTAATTAAAATCCCTAAACATTTCTTCAGTATTTGGAGAAGAGAGACTGCCTACGTATGGTGTTTCATATGCACGTTTCACATATGTCCAGACCATATCTGCACTGACCTGTACAAATGCTGGATTTAACGGGCTTCGTGTCCTTTACTGTAGTCACTCCATTGGCTCTTTGATATTGCATAGGTTTGAAGTGATGATGGAAAGAGTTGCCTCAACCATGTATTTTCACCTCTGTTTCTAAAAGGTGAAGGGCAAAACTTTTTATCACGGAGCAGTTTATTTTTAATTAGGTAAAATATAATTAGGCATTATCACCTAATTGCTATTATTGATGGAGAAAGTCATATTTTCACACGTAGTGACCCATGGTGAATTATCACTCTGCTGTTTACCGCATAATGAATCTGTATTTCTGTTTGGCAGCTAGCCAGCAAAAATTAAAAGGTAATCAACATGCTTCTCTGCAGTCCGGTCATCAAAGTCACTGGCTTCACAGATGAGTAAATAACAAAGTCAAGTTTTGATGCCCTAACAGAAACTGTTCTTTAGGAATAACTATATTTATCTCCTCTGTCAAGACATCAAACGATACTTGAAATAACCATATACAAAAAGCTTTGCAAAATAGATTAGAAGAACTGTGCTATACATCTGGTGTTCAGTTAAAAAACAGTTTAATGTCTCAAGGCACCAGCACGGTAGAATTTTATACCTGCAAGTAATCATCTAATACACTATTATACAGATAATGTATTAATAAATAGCTTGTGCAATTTTGGGAAGCAATCTATAAAGGAATGTTAGATATACAGTAGGCACATACTATAATACAAATAAAAACCAAAATTCCTAGAAAAAGCATGCTGAGCACCTTTTGGTATAGGTTGAGTTTCTTATTCTAAACACTATGTAAATCTTAACTTATAAAAGGTAAAACTGAAATCTTATAGTAACTGCTTATCTAAACTGATTTTCCTGGGTCTTTGCCTCTATGTCACAGGATTACTCTTAGGGACAGAGGACTCTGGTACTGGCTGTAAAGGGCTATCTTGTTCATTCAGTTGTGCGTTCAAGTTTTCAGAAGTTAGGAGAGAAGAATTAAAAACTATTTCACTTAAGTCTGATTTTATGGATACAAGATGTGGTTCTTGAAAGCTTAATGGCTCTTCCACTAACACCTGTGTATTTTCTCGTGTCATTCCCATATCTGACGGTGACTTCCGTTTCATTCTTGTGTAGGATTTGTCTAAATTCTCCATGCCTTGGTCAGTTTTCTGAAATCGCCCAAAGAACCAGATGAAGAAGCCAAACAAAGCAAAAGCCAACAAACTTGGGATAAAAGCCAGGCATTTGACATCAAGGCTAGAGCCTATAAATCTGCTGTGCAAGAACATGTCTCCTTCCGCATAGGTCCGATTGGTCAACGGGTTAGTGTTATTGGATCTCCATTCCCAAGACAACTTAGTTCTATTAAGGTCTTTCAAGCTTTCTGAGTCCTTCACCGTGTAAATCTTCTGTCCAGGACCAATATATTGACCATATTCATGAGGTTTGTAAAATATTTGGTTCTTCCACATATTCAGATCCAAGATTAAAACAAGGAAGATGATTCCATAGTTAAACCATTTGCCTGTTTGGAAAAAGAAAGTTCCGTCACTCGATATATCCATTTTAGAAGCAATGCAATTGCAGTCATACATAAAAGCTAATCAAAGAAAAAAAATCATATTTTTAATTAATCTGTAAAGGTAAGTTGTAAAAAAATTACCACCATATTCAGATTTACGCTGAAAATCCCTTAGTATTTCACAATTATGTCTGGGCACATAATAAACTAATACTGTAACACGAGCACAGCAGTGTATCAATTGAATTCACATTACAGTTTATAGGGTATCTGTGGTTTAGACCACTAGGTGATGTGGTATGGATTAATAAACTTTAAAAAGCATTAATTTCAGGGCCTAAAACACATATTCACATGGAAATTTTCCATGAAAAGGCCCTATTTGACAGAACTGTTTATATGCCAGGAATGACTGAAGTGACTGAAGTTTTGGAGGTTGGTAATTATGTAAATTTTAAGAGTCTAGAAATGTATTGTTTGATATACCAACCATGATGCATAGATATATGTGGGTGGGAACAATTGGATAAACCGATTCGGAGATATTACACCCAAAGAAATCGAAAAGGCAGACTGTAATTTTGGGAGGCTAGTCAGCTTACATTTTCCTATAGTCTGTGTAGTGAGAAACTCCTTCAAGGAGTGACTCAGAGCCTAACATTAAGCTCCTGCAATACTGGAGGAGGAAACATTTCTCCTTTTATTATTTAAAATTGCTCTTTTGCATATTTCCTCCAGGCACCCAGAAGACATTAAAGATAACTTTATGCAATTGCAAAGTTGGCCCTGCTTTGAGTTGGATATTGAAACAGATTAAGTCCAGGTATCCCTTCCAACCTAAATTGTTTTATGAGCACACAAAATAAGTTTTATTATTTCCCTAGTCAAGGTCTCACATTCTAGCTGGATCTTACCTGTGCAGTGATGACTGGCACCACCCAAGAACCCAGCTAATCTACACGTCAGCATTATGTAAAATGACATTCACGGAGGAATGTTCCTGCTGGTGATGAATGATTCTGCTCTATGGTCTGGTATGTTTCAAGTGAAAAGAAAACAAACATATCAGAGTATCTATGAAATTACTTCTCTCACTGGCTTGGTAAAGAATAAACTGATTTCAGTTTCTGAAATTCTATGTACAACTAAAATGCTCCAGGAGACAAAAGATGTTAACTCCATGTATTTCAGCAGCTGTGTTTAATAGTCCTCTTCTGTCTAGATCATATTTAGACTAAAAATGAATAAGAATGTTCATTCTCTTGTGTTATTGCCACTATCCAGAAATTAAACTGCATTGAAAAGACCTTGCTGTCAATCCTTCACATAATTCCCGAATAATTCCTCTTTTTTTCTAAGTTTCATCAAGATTAAAATTGACTTGTTTTAAAAAAAAATATGGTTTTAGAAGATTATCAACACATTTTATAATACCTAATTTCATTAAATCAACACCAAGACACTGAAAATTATGCTAAAATATGAAATACAACAATACAATCTAGTTTCATACCATTTCCTGTGGATTTCTGCCCTGTATTTCCTGTGTTTCTCTCCATCAGAATAACCTTAGTTTCCCCATAACGCATGAACTTTCAACAGACAGAGACAAAATATATCTTGCATAGTGTGTGTTGATGGGCTGAACGGGACACGTTCACTGATCAATTGGCTGCTGTCAAACAGAATATAATAGCTGCTCCCTGCTTTTTCCTCAGATGGACACTAACTTAGACGTTCCTCTTTTACCTAACCACTATTTCATTGGACACAATGATAATGTCATTATTTTTCAGATTCCTACCCTCTGAAAAATGTTTCTGAAATTGGCTATGGGTTCGGGTTATTTGATGCTGAGTCCAACTGAGTGTTGGACAGAGAAGTGAGACCAGCCCAAACAGAGAACATGATCACGTAGTTCTCAGTTCCTTAGGAAATCAGGCTAAACACAAATGACAATTAAACAAATATTAGAACCATTGTCTGTTTATCAATGGCCAATTTGAAAGAAAGCATGACATTGCATTCAACACTTCCTTTCTGTTATGGTTGTTCTCTTGGACACTTTCTGAAACAATAATTTGCCATCAGGTATTACTCTGTTTCAGCCAGAAAGTAACCCCTTGCTGCACTGTCCCAAAGTTAATTCCTTAAGTCATATTCTTTTCCCAGGAAAATGTATCATAAGCCCATCCAGAAAAAACCTTTCCACTTCTTTTTCTATTGGCTGAATCCAAGTATTATCTGTGATACTTTAATGTTTCTTCAGAGCCAAGACAGGTGATTTTCCAGAGAGATCTGCTAGATCCTAGGGATGGTAAGAAGCAGAAAAACTCATGTAGGACCAGTATTGCTCTTTCCCTTCAGCTATACATTGCAAGAGTGAAGATATGTAGGGAGAAAATAGGCAACCGAAAGATCAAAATACAAAGCATAAAATGGGGACATTATTGAGATGGTCTTTATAAAGGCCAAAATACACTGTTACAGTTTCCGTGATTGTAGGTTTCAGGTACGACTGACAAAGGAAACTTACACGTTGCAATGCTGAGCTACAACCTACCTCCTCTTTCGGCACGATGGCACCCAGTGGATTTCACAGCAATATCACCTGTGTGACCACATTGCGCGAAATGCAACACATGTAGAGCAAACTACCTAGGGAGTCAGACTTGAAATGCAGCCCGCCCTTGTGAGGAAGTTGACTACAACACTGGCAGAAAACACTAAAGACACTGAACAGGGGTAGCCAGGTGCTTGATCTCAGGCTTCATGTGGTATCTGGCACCATGATTTCATAATTGTGAATCTCTTCTAAAACAGATCTGTCTAAAAAAGGCTCCACCCTTCTTATGTTAAGAATTTGAGTGCTCACCTGATCTAAGAGAGAGACGTATTGCAGTCACTCCTGTTTCATAAAAAGCATGGACAGAGTTGGGCAGGCGGGAGCAACAGCTCTGCTGTTGGGATCATTGGGTCAGCGTGAACCATGAACGGTGCTTAGACAAATGGCACAAGTGCAGACACCTCAGTTAACTAAGATAAATAGCAACCTGTATGTCTAAGTTGCAGCTACTTGTCTGAGAGCTGCCTCTGTTCTGTAGTGGATCTTCTCAGAACTCCTTGAATTTCTCATTTCTAGACAATTTTTCCATCCTCTGCATCACTGTCATGCTCGATGAGCTCTGTGATTTTTCCATTTCTTTGAAAACTGTTGTCACCAGAACCAAACACTGTACATGAGTAACAGTCTCACTATAACCATACATGAACATAATGACATCTTCCTACTCCTACTCAGTAGCCAAGACTGAGTTAATCTCCTTAGACACAAAATGACTGGGAGTTAGTGCTGTCTTGGTTACTTACAGAAAGTATTAGCCTCTTTCTGGAATACAGTGTCCTCTGCTGTCTATCCCTCTTCTGACATCTACTTTACTCAGCTGCACTAGCAGGCGTGACAGCCAAATAAACCCAGTTTACCAAGCACTCCTTCTAGATCAGTGATAAATGTGTTAAAGCAGGTTGAACAAAAGGGCCTGACAGTCTCCACTTAAAAACATCTATTTGATGATAATTCTTTATGACAAGTAATTTTTGAGACTTATTATACTGACCAACCTTTATCATTATGCATGTGTGTAATTATGTATATGAAATGATTGTCTATTGCAACTTAATTTTAGCGTAGTGCTTTTTATAGCAAACTTTAACTCATATATATCAAGCTTATACAGGTAATAAGCTTGGTAAAGTAGAAGTCACTCCTGACCTCTCACCTTGTGCCTAAACAAGCTCAAGGTTATATTTTTACAGTCAGAATAAATAATTATGAAGCTGAAGATACTAATTTTCTTAAAAAAATATTTATAATTTCTTTTACAATGCTTCAAATTTGATTCCAGTTGAAAAGTGATAAGGGAAAATGGAGCCCCACACTATGAAGTCCTTCAATTTGTCTCTGAACCAATTTTGTTAGGATCAGTACCACTATTGCTCTAGGGTTGTTCCTACTCCGGTGAGGTCTGTGTGGCCAAGAATACTGGCATATGCCTGGCACCATATAGCCCTTGTTGAAACAGGTGGCTTTTTCACACAATTTGAAGATGCAGGGACATATGATAGTGAAGTTAGTGTTAAAGACTGAAAGGCTAGTCAATCATTTCAGCAAACTGCAAGGAATTAAACCTGGACTCTTCAATGAAGTTACAATGAAGAAAATCAGGCGGTAAAATGGGCTGTGTTATTCAGCCACGCACTACCTAAAAAAAGACCTAGTTGCTCACCGGCTTTCACAGCACTGATGTCTTTACTCGCTATGGATCACATTTGGAGAGTCGGGAATCTGGTTTGGTGTATTAAGAAATACGGTGCAATATTGAAATCTGCTGCCATAAGGATCCCCAAAAGAAAAACTGTAGCTTAGGTGTCTCCGTGAGGTTGTGATGCAGAACAAGAAACTTTTTTCTAGGGTAATAGGTCTGGCTGAGATGGAGTTAATTTTCCCCATAGCAGCCCTCAGAGTGCTGTGCTTTGCGTTGGTAGCTAGAAAGGTGTTGGTAACACATCAGTATTTTGGCTACCGCTGAGCATTTTATCAAGGCTGTCTCTCCAACATTTCCCTCCTCACTAGTAGGACAAGATCTTGGGAAGGGACATAGCCTGGATAGCTCAAACTGACCAAAGGAATATTCCATACCATATGGTGTCTGATCAGCAATAAAAGCCAAGAGGAGGAGGAGGAAAGAGGAGCATTTTTTATTATGACATTTTTCTTCCATAGCAACAAGTACTCATACTGAACTATATTTATCTTGACTCATGAGTTTTTTCCATCTTATTTCCCCCCATCTCTCCACCCTCCTGAGGAGGGGAGTGATAAAGTGGCTCGGTTGGCATCTGGCATCCAGCCAAGGTCAACCCAGCACAGCTTTGTAGCCTACAACCACTCTTTGGGAATGAAAACTCAATCCCTGTTTTCTGAGAAAACGTGGCTGTTGAGAAGGATTGTACCCTCATGGCTAGGACACTCACCAGATGGGAAATCTTAACGCTAGAACTATCTCCATTTACAGCAGCTTAGATCTGCATTGTAGGACCATGCTCTGAACACTAGCCTAGATGGGACTCTGCTTAGAAATACTCTCCCCTCTGTGCTGAAGCTGAACAACAAATATGCATTGCACATGAATGCCAGGGGCTTTCTCGTGGTGGGAGAGATATAACTTTTTCTGTTTCCTTTTTCCAGAAAGTTACTTATTTCTCCCAGGTGAACAAGATGTTTGTGTAGTGCTCATTTTTTAAAGAAGCTGCTAAAGCCTATGAGGTGTTCAGCAACCAGTCCACAATCCCACATGCAACTGACTCACTGGGCAACTGAGGCAGATCTCGCAGGTCGAAATATCCCAAACCAGCTGCTGGTTCTGGAGTATTTTTATTTTTGTATGTACACTCTGTAACAGAGCAGTTATGTTCTAAAAAAAAAAATCTCTTGTAGAATCCAGTCCTTAGCATCTTTCGTTACATTAAGAGGAAATGTGACAATCCCGCTTATTAAGACTAGATTTAAGTGGCCTCGTGCTGTGCAACCACAGCCAGTGGCTACTGTAGGAAATGTTGACTTTAGAGTTTTATCTCAATTGCAATTTGTGTTCAAAAACATTCAGGTACCTCTGTAAAACATTCAGGTATCTTCAAAATATTCTTCATATCTTCTGTCACGCTACTGTTATTAGCTAGTACATGCATACAGATCACTCACAGCTGAACTAAGCCACAAATCCTCTGAGTTTTTTTCACATGGATAGCTTTGTTTTTACCTCTAACCTTTCTATTTTTGCCCACGGGCTCCCTCAGGCTTCCCTGTGCAGGCAATGCTTGGCCTGAATCTAGACACACTTTCAGTTTAATTCCACAATCTAGCCATGCTCGGCACTTGCCAGCCATGAACACGATGATTTCTCCTTTGGGTGGAAGGCCACTGTGGATAGATCAGTGTTCAGATACACATTCATAAGCAGCTAGAAAAATCTCCGACCTGTTTTTTGATACCCAAATCTTAATATTTCCTATTTGAAACTTATCCACATACTTGACAGCAGATGCTCTTGGATCTCCACTGCTGCTATTAAAGGCTTCCAGTGAGGCCCCCTAGTGCCTTTTAACCATGAAAGAATCTGAAGTAACAAAATTTACTTTTAAGTTTTACAAATTTCCCTGGGTATTATAGAAACTAGGATAGACTATGTATTTTCATAAACAGAAGCCCAAGAAGGAAAACACACACATTGCAGCGAACCATCTGTCAAGGGAAATCCAGATGAGTTAAGCAGATGCAGGGATTCAAGTTATTTTTGATGTTCATAGATAAAAGCAGCTATCAAAACAGGATAAAAATATTTAATACTGAGTAGATGCTTGCTAGGAGTTTCTAGATGCAAAGAAATTTGAGAAAAAATGTAGTACTCATTTACCAGTAAAAATAAGATATGCTTTTGGTAGTAAATTTAAAATTCCATGAAGCATATCAGCTACAGGCTGCAGATGTTAATTCAAATTACTGCCAACTTACAACATTCAGAAATCACAAATCTGGCTTAAGAAAGAATGTTATTAGTTTAAAGTAGTAAGATGAGTTAAAAATAATACACTTAGTGTTTCATTTATCTGCTTTTTTTAGACATGGAGCTATGGAGAAGCAACATTTCATTTTTTTTCTCTGCAATCATGAGCTTCATTTTAAAAAATACGAAAGTCAAAATTCTCACACAGTCACTGAATTCAGGAGCTAAGTCTTTAAGACAAAATAGCAAAAAAATCCCCCACCCTAACTACAAAACCCCAAACTGTCTTAAGATTCGTAATAAAATCAGACGAGCTGGCAACACAGATCATGTAACTATGACATCCTTCAATGGCACGAAGCCATTAAGCACACATGGAAAGAAAAGTACTTTGAAGTTCTTTACTGAATGTCCCATTTCATAGAGCTGCCTCTTTGTGGGACTGTTGCTCATTAGAGCAACCAAGCACCAAATAGGTCTGCTCAGGGATGTCCTAGGACTGCTGTTATGTTAATCAAGAGCATTCAAAATGGACTGTAAAAGAACTTATGAATAATAAAATTTGCCAGGAAAAAGATGGTAAATGGCATTTCACCCATGCTTTCTTCCTATCTGGGAGAAAACAATTTCCAGTTTCTACAAATCAGGGGACAGATTTACAGCTTGGCTTTGTCCTTATAGCAAGTATTAAAATAAGTGGTGTTCAGGCCTTAGTCTCCTTTACCTGCTTGTTACTAAGAAAAAGTCATATGGTTAAATTTAACATGTATTAAACAGGGCTTAAATATAGCAGGCTTCCTGACACTGTCCGTGTCCTACCATGTCATCTGCTGCAGTTGCATTCATGTGCATCACTCTCTACCACCCTCATTTTAGACTGAATTACATTCATCTTGTTATACATACATTGGACCAGTTCTTTCTTTTATTAGCTCATTGATTTAAGTAGAAAATTACAAGTTTCTACACATCCACACAATAAGTAGAGCTTGAAAATGATCCAAGACTATACCCTAACCTAAGACGAGAACTGATGGCAAGAACAGATGGTTCAAGCAAAACTTACCCAAAGGGACGGTCTTGTGCCATGTGTTATGGCTTTTTATTAGATCTCCTAAAGGGTGGTGTAGCACTGAGATAAAACAGGCACTCAGTAGACAGTCTACGTGACGTGCAGTCAAATGGATTGATTTGTCTAGCGAATCTAATAAATGGATCTTGTTAATGCTGAGCAGGGAAAAATATTCCTCAGCCCTTATTCATTAGCTCATCCTTATTAAAAGAATGACTTCTTGCCAGAAAATCAGAAAGGCCTCCAGACCTCTCTTTAGAAGACTCTGCAATGCATAAATATTGGTTTCCCTTGGTTGATCTGTTTTCAAACAACAGCACTGCTAGCACTTGTATTTCTGATCCCTGATTTATCTTCTCTGCTGTTGCTTATTTTTCACTCTTCCCTTATTATTATCAATATCCTTGTCTCTTCGACTATGCAAAATTGTTCTTTGTTCTTCAGTCCCTCTTCTACCACCCATTGTTTTTCATCTACTTTAATTACATCCCGAGTTTCGGTACCTGATGGTGCAGCACATCCTAGTATGCCTCTGTGCACCCGTTCCACTATGGCTCCTTATGCAGTGGGATAACTGCAGGGCATGAGAGAGCCCTGAGAGACTGAGCTCCTCCAAATTCATGCTCTAGTCTTGAGAAGTAGAAAAAAATGTTTTTCACTCTCCCTGAATAGTATTACTATAATTCACATCAAATATTTGATGCCTATACTCTTTCCCTCTCGTTTCCCTTTTTGCTCACTTGGGAGAGAAAAATGTGTTTATCATGCACACATCCCATCTTCTCTCACCCTACACCTTCTAGTCACTGACCATGACATCACTTTCTTCATCCTTTTCCATAAACTACCAGTGGTTCAAGTGGTCTCACTCAGACGTGCCCCAGCCCTTCTTTTCTCTTGTTGTCTGTTCTCTCTCAGTATTCCACAGGGCATCAACATCTAATAATGAAAAACTTCCCATCCTTCCATTTGTATGTCCTACTGGCCCATTTGCCTTCCCTCATTCAACAGCCAGCAGGTAATTTTGCACTCATTTTCTCTTCTGCTTTTAAATCTGATCAGATTTCTGCCTTCTCTGTTGAAAGTGCCTCTTCTGAGGCCTCATTCAGCCTATCTCCACTGAGTCCTGGATTCATCATTCTTTCATCCTCAGCACATTTTCTTCCCTTGGCTCTTGCTGCCTGGTGAGGTTATGACTCACCTGCTAGCTCTTGGTCTTATCTTTGCATCATCGCTGCATGCTCCTATTGTCCCTGCTCTGCAGGAGTTTCATATGCCTATGTCACTGCATGCTCTCATCTATTTTATCCGTATACAGTATCATGGGAGTGCTGGTGGACAGGAAACTCAACATGAGCCAGCAGTGTGCCCAAGTGGATAAGAAGGCCAATGGTGTCCTGGCCTGCATCAGGAACAGTGTGGCCAGCAGGACTAGAGAGGTCATCATCGCCTTATACTCGGCACTGGTCAGGCCGCACCTCGAGTGCTGTGTCCAGTTCTGGGCCCCTCAGTTTAAGAAGGATGTTGAGATGCTGGAGTGCGTCCAGAGGAGAGCGACGAGGATGGGGGAGGGGCTGGAACACAAGCCCTCTGAGGAGCGACTGAGGGATCTGGGGTTGTTTAGCCTGGAGAAGAGGCTCAGGGGAGACCTTGTAGCTCTCTACAACTGCCTAAAGGGAGGTTGTGGTGAGGCAGGAGTTGGACTCTTCTCTCAGGTGACTGGTGACAGAATGAGAGGACACGGTCTCAAGCTTCGCCAGGGGAGGTTTAGACTTGACATTAGGAAGAAATTCTTCACTGAGAGGGTAATTGTTCATTGGAATGCGCTGCCTGGGGAGGTGGTCGAGTCACCATCCCTGGAGGTGTTCAAAGAGAAATTGGATGAGGCACTTAGTGACATGGTGTAGTTGACAAGTAGGAGTAGGAGTAGGTGTAGGTGTAGGTGTTGGGTCATAGGTTGGACTCGATGATCTCAAAGGTCTTTTCTAACCTTACGATACTGTGATACTGTGATGTGCTGTGATTGTTTATATTAGCAGCTAAAGACACCTGTCAATTCACACCTGCATTGTTTTGCGATCCATTATTACCCACCTCTTCCCAATATAGGGATGGGAGCTATGCTTCTTCTGCATAGCTTAAAGGTAAACCCATGATATTTATCCCTATTTAACCTTCTTCTCCTTTTTATTCTTTACTGTTATTAAAATACTGTCTCACGGTATGCAAGGATCAGGTACTTTTTATCTATATGTACCATTCATTTGGATAACTGCAATTCTATTTTATTTGAGGTTATTTAACTGTCTGCTTCTGATTAGATGACTCAGGGAAATATGGTTATGAGTGGCCTTTGCCAGATGAGATTGACTGAAGTTATGAAAAGATATTAGCATAAATCATAGCAACGGCATCTGAAAGCATAACGGGTTTCAAAATGAAATAAGCCACTAATTCCCCTGGAGAGTAATTTTAGATAAAAGATTTCTGAAGCTACACTAGGTATTACTTAGCATCAGAAGAAGTTGCTGAAATCCATGAAAAACTGCAGGTCTCTGATTCGTAAGATACAGGCTTGTCATTTCCCTGAGATGTTTATATTTGGGTGATACAGATATAGAGAGACAAACATATAGAAAACCTGTAATCTGGGAGTGACACCAAAAATGTGATGAAGAACATGTTAGCACACATTTATTGCACAAAAGCAGTTCAGTGTGTGACCGTCACAATCTGTAAGATTCCATACCTGTTATATGTATGTGATATTCCTCTTTGAAGATCTTCTGGAAATAAGGTACTTTGAACTGCATGTGTGCAGATGGCAAGCCTGGAAGATTCACTTCAACATCACCCATAAAATGTGGAAATTCCCAGTCCTGTTAAAAAAAAAGAAAGTAAACTCCTGAATAGATTTCATGGTATATTTTTCACCCTTTAAATGACTTAAAAGGATAAGAGGGAAAGTTTATATTTTTAAGCGTCCCATTACTGGATTTTCTTACTTTAAGTTTTACCGAATCACTGAAATAGAATATCTTATCTATATCAGACATTACAATATGATTTTTACTTCAGGTCCATGTAATTATGTGTTTAAAAGTTCACTTCAGAATGACAATATTGAACCCACTGCACAAGCTGATAGTACAAAACAGTCTAAGCATATGAATACCAATAGAGTAACCTTGCAATACTGATCACACCTTCTGTTACCAATTGGGCAAACAGCTTACAGGTAAGAAATTGGCAAAGAAGGCCTGATCCCTACAAATCTTTCATATATGGTTTTCTACTTGTTCAAATTAAAGGGTGTTTTCTGTATTTGGCCTTAATACATCAAAAGAAACTCCCCCTGCAAGTGAAGACCCCTCAGCATAATCTGCAGGAAGCAGTCCAAATACAGTTTTCCCACTGCTATATTTCAGCTGACAAGATATAGCTGGAAATGTGGAAGCTCTTACCTATTACTATGAATATTTTGGTAGCATGTGGTAACCCAGCTAAGGAGGAGCTTCATCTGAAGGAAGATTTCCCTTGGTTATTTGCATGAACCACTGGTCAAATCTAAGAATAATTGCTGAAAGATAAATTACTCTATATGCCTTAACTTCCATAAATTGCTAAGCAGCTCCAACATTTTCTACAGTGAAACGGAAATGGAAGAGTTTTATCAGCAGGGAATAGCATAGCCCAAACATTAACAGCAGCTGATTTGTGTTAATGCATAGTGATACTGTGTTAAGTGGATTAACAGGAGTGCAAGCAAGGAGAGAAACTGACCCTCTGTACCTGGTTCTCAGTGAGGCAGAAAGTGAGGCAGAAAGTGCCAATTTACAGATGCAGAAGATAAGTGTAATAAGGATGCTCTCCTTTTCCCTTATCACTAATGCAACACAGGCAGTCCTGGTCATGAGGCATGATAACTGCCCGGCTGCACAATTCCTTACACTGCACCTGCAACCATCCCCTTACAGGCAGCAGGCATTTAAAAAGTGTCCAAAGATAAAAATTTCATGGGTGTACACTCTCAGTTCACAATATCTTATATACATCTCTGGACTTGCATCTCATGTTAATTCATACATACTCTCACCCAGGAATAAACATGAAGAAATACATTACTTATTCCTGAAGATAAACAAATGGAGAGCTGTGGACTCTGCATTAAAAATCAGTAAACATGGGACTATATATCCGTCCTGCTCCTCTTGCCTTGCCCAAGTGCTCCTATAGTGGCGTTGGCTGGTTTATAGATAAAATTCCACTGTACAGAATTTTACACTGGACTGTGTCTTTGCACTTGAGTTTTATAAAACAGTTTAGCATTTTCTCTGATGTGTATGAATATTATGTGGTAAGGAGTAACCAGAATACCAGCTCTGTCAGATGTGCAATTCACTGTATTATTTGCCTCAGTAAACAACTACTTTGACTGGAAAATATTTCAAAAAGCAAAAGCAAACCAGAGAGATCCAACCCAGTGTGCTACTGTTTATGTTACAACAGACAGGTAAGTGGACAACCCATTGAAAAATACATATTTGACACCAAAAGACAGCTTCAGGCATACATTACCTCACATTTTCTTACATACTGTGAAGCATCCCTGAATTGTATCACGACCTGTGTTTCCCTAAAGCCCCGTAATGTGGCGTTGCCATTGCTAGTAACAGCTCACAGGCTTTGTACTGAGTTTGCAAGGTCTCAGGACCAAGGCTTGTCTGGCTTGCCCTGTCTGAACTGTTCTTGACCCGCCCACAGCTTTGCTTTACCTGGTTCACCTACAACGGCAACTTTTCTAATTGACCAGGTGGCTACAGGTAGTTTGTTGACTTTTGGCTTCCTGTGCATGGTACCACCATGGTTTTACAACTTCGATGCCACCATGTAGTATACAGAGAGACCAGCCTGGTGGAAGAGCAGCGGCTTCGAGGAGTAGGGGAGCAGACGTGGGGTACTAAGAGATGGGCCCAGCTGGCACTGGAGACCCCAGGGCTCTAGGCACCTCACCAATGCTCAGCTAAAGAAAAGAAGGCCTGGAGCTGGACAGAACCAATGTCAGGGCTTACAGGGAGCACAAAGAAGTATCTAAGACACGTGAAAGGTATTGTGTATGGTAAACTTGGCTGTAGTGTGGAGCTTCAGACCACTGAAGAAAAAGCAAGGTCTAGGTGTCTTAGCAAACGTAAGAATGAACTCAAGTAGACTCCAGACAGAGGAAAAAGAAAGCACCAAACCCAACATCATAGCCCTCCCAGAAAAGGACTCCAAACGCCAATGACATGCCAGAGTGCCCCCAACAGACTGAAAATCCCTATTTCATGACTCACAGGAGCAGAAGGATGATCAAAACAGCAGGATAATAATTTCAACATTATTACTATTGTTATTATTATTACTATTACTACTGAACCTTTGTCTGCACAGAAGTATTGTTTTTTGTAGTAATTAGATCTCAACTAATAATGATTTTTTGATTACACTGTTAAAATTTAAATGATACTTATAAATTCTTGTCTTTATCTGTAAGGTGTTTCTTTTTCGCCCATAAATAATGTTTTGAGTATAACACCTCTATCAGTCTGATTATAAAATCCAGTATTTAAGAACATACCACTGGAAATGTAAAATAAAATAAAATAAAATAAAATAAAATAAAATAAAATAGAATAGAATAAAATAAAACAACAGCAAAATAAAACAAAAGACAATAAAATGTATTTGAAAGTAATATTTAAAAAAAGGAAACTAAAATAATGACCTAAAACTACTGACTTCCAGGAAAGTCACTACAGTCATAGCACTTGAGGAAAATGAAGCTTTAATTTAGGTGATTAAGCAGCCTTCAGGGCCTCATTTGGCTCACAGCTTTGATAAGTGTGAGCATGTACTACTATCCAGGTAGCCACGTTATCACCTGCAGAGACATAGTTGTATTATTATTGTGCAGGAGGAGAGTAGATGACCATTAACTTTTTGGGCTAATGCCAATGTCAGGTTGTCAAACCCAAACCCAACAGGCTGGACATTTTGCTATCTAGATTCTAGGAAAGTATTGTCCAAAATTTTTTGTCACTATTTTTTTCCTTACTGTCAAACAGAAGACAACTTAATTTTAGCAATATCCAGAAAACCTTTTTTCCAAGAAATTCAAGATGCCTGATAGTAATAATCTGCATCATTTGTTAACAGGCACATTGACAGCACAAATATACAAGCCCCATAAATCCAGCTGCTTCTCTCTTTGGATCACAGGTCGGGTCTGCATCATACTTTCAAACACGGTATTTTCTCTCCATGGTCTCCGCTTGCAATCTGTGCTGTCAGTCTGTGCTCACCTCTGGGACACGAGTGACAAACGCTATGCTCTTTAAGTCTTCAGCTCACAACTATGAGAAGTTCATTTGATCCGCTTTAGTCCTCACTGCTGAGGTGCCTGTACTCTGCTGTATCTGGGATCTCACTGGGAACTGGACCCAAAATACCATATTTTGAATGTATCCCTAAAAGTTTGAATAAATAAAGCAATAGACTGTTGGCTCATATTTATACCTCTCATACTGCACGAACAGATTGTTTCCTCTTTATTTCCATCCGCACCAAATCGCCAAAATTCATCTACTTCAGCGGTTTCTGACCTGGGGGGTCTGCAGCACCTCTATGCAGTTTATGAAGGAGAAACAAACCCAGCACCAGAAGGCTGAAAGCAGCTGCACAGAGGTCTCTAACCTCATCGGCAAGTTACGTGGGATGTGCAAATCGAATGAGTTTATTGCCTCATTTCACCCCAGTCATGAGGAAAGGGCAGTCAGAGGATGAATTTATGATCACTGAGGGGTTCATCCTAGTGTTGCAATGGGCAAAGGGAGCACCTCTGATTTCCATCTGCTACATCATTGAACCCAGAAGCAGAGACAAAAATGGATGCTGCAAAAGAGGTTTTGATTTTCTTCCCTTTGCTTCTAGTTCTGCAGGCCAAACAAATGCATACGCTCTCTGCTGCTACGCCAGGCATTAAGACGCTACAGTGAAGATGGCAGCACTGATTTGCTGTCTCTTTAGGTAAAGATATTTTTAGCAATGGTAACTGAGCATCAAATTATACTTTCTGATACGATCTGGCCCTTCTCTGCCATCACTGGAGGAAAAGACAAGGCATTGACCGGGAAAGCCCTACCCTGACCCCAAGCCGGGACACACAGCTGCCCAGAGGCTCCTGGTCAGCTGTCAGCAAGGCAGCCCAGAGGCAGGCTGGCAACAGCCAGCACCCTGGCTAGCTGTAGTCTGCTCCTTGCTACTTGGTGGGTTTTATTGCAGGCTAAGGGCAATGTCTCCCAACTCCAGAGGACCAGGACCAGGTGCTGACAGGATTCAGCAAGGACCTCTGGATGAGGGCATTGAGTGCTTCATCAGCAAGTTCGCAGATGACACCAAACTGGGAGGAAGTGTTGATCTGCTGGAGGGTAGGAGGGCCCTACAGAGGGACCTTGACAGGCTGGAGAGATGGGCTGACTCCAATAACATGAGGTTTAACAAGTCCGAATGCCGGGTCCTACACTTTGGACACAACAACCCCATGCAGAGCTACAGGCTGGGGACAGAGTGGCTGGAGAGCCGTCAGGCGGAAAGGGACTTGGGAGTGCTGGTGGGCAGGAAACTCAACGTGAGCCAGCAGTGCGATCAAGTGGATAAGAGGGCCAATGGTGTCCTGGCCTGCATCAGGAACAGTGTGGTCAGCAGGACTAGAGAGGTCATCATCCCCTTATACTCGGCACTGGTCAGGCAGCACCTCGAGTGCTGTGTCCAGTTCTGGGCCCTCAGTTTGAGAAGGATGTTGAGATGCTGGAGAGCGTCCAGAGGAGAGCGATGAAGATGGGGGAGGGGCTGGAGCACAAGCCCTGTGAGAAGCGACTGAGGGAGCTGGGGTTGTTTAGCCTGGAGAAGAGGAGGCTCAGGGAAGAGGAGGCTCTACAACTGTGTAAAAGGAGGTTGTAGTCAGGCAGGGGTTGGTCTCTTCTCTCAGGCGATCGGTGACAGAACAAGAGGACACGGTCTCAAGCTTCGCCAGGGGAGGTTTAGGCTTGACATTAGGAAGAAGATCTTCACTGAAAGGGTGATTGGCCATTGGAATGCGCTGCCCGGGGAGGTGGTGGAATCGCCGTCCCTGGAGGTGTTTAAGGAGAGATTGAATGAGGCACTTGGTGCCATGGTGTAGTTGACAAGTAGGAGTAGGTGTTGGTGTTGGGTCATAGGTTGGACTTGATGATCTCAGAGGTCTTTTCCAACCTTATGATACTGTGATGCTGTGATACTGTGACCATAACCTGTCAGGGAGGGTGATGCCAGCTCTCAGCAGACTGCATCCCACGATTCACGCACACATGAACCCATGTCCCTCAGCCACCAGCCTCTTTCCACCCAGGGGAAACTGCCATAGAGAAGGTGGGACCAGGATTAAAAGCTGGTAACGATTAACGGTAAACAGAAGTGCCATGCTTTCATCTCTCCACCTCTCTGAATGTAGCTCATAGGGTGCCCTGGTACACAGTAAACGTGAAATAAAATACAAAGAGAATAAACACCGTTCAGATATAATCATGAAAGAAGACAAACGCACACTGAATATTTCTGCTTTAAGTAGTGGTGACACATACTATATTTAATGCTAGGTACACTTTTGTACTTTAAACTCCTCTGAATAACAAATAAAAAAATAGAGGGAAGGAACTGAGAAAATGCATATATGAACGTGTATATGTGTGTTTGTTCCAGAAACCGCCTATAGCACTTTTGATTAATTTATTAAAAACTTTTTAACTTACGAGGTAGAAGACTCTGCATCTTCAGGTATCTTTACATCTCTTAGCTTTGCTTCAAATCTCAGACAGGCAGACAGCCAGAGGAAATTTAATGAGAAGAAATGGCTATGTATTTTTGCAAGTATTTGCAGTCAAAAATGAACAGCTGGAATTCAGAGACCAAGGTCCAACCTCACTGTGATTATCTCTAACTTCATTGCAGTGCGGCAACCTCCAGTGATCTCTGCAGCTGAGATCTCTGCAGCTGTCAGCTGCCAAAGTGCAAACATCATTTTAATATTTCATTCAAACATACATAAGGAAGGAAGTCAGCACCCATGACTAGAACTCACTTTCATGCCTGTGAGATCAAATCTACTGCTCAATTTCCGGCCTCCTGGTCTTTGCCAATACCTTATCTGAAAAGCAAGGAAGTTTTATAGACACTACAGACTTTAGCCCTCGCTAAAACAAAAATATACATCTGCTCATCTGTATTGGCTTCACCTGCTTGGATTGTTATTTGCAATAACAATCACAAAAGCCTTTCAGGAACTATGGCACCAAGTCCCTAATTGCAGCCACAGCTACACCCTTTTATCTCTCAGTTTTATTTTAAAGAATTCAAAATATGGAAAATCTACTATAACACTGGATTAACTACTTCAGTTGAGCTCCAAGCTGTTGAAACAGAAGACTGAAAATTGCTTCCAGGACCAGATACAAATATAGAAAGGCTGCACTATATGGCAAGATAAGTTATGGACATATCCACAACCTTGCTGTAATTCTCTATCATCTTTGTGCCCTTCTCCTCCATAGTCTTTGCTTGGATTCTTCAGGCTCCTGGCTTTTCTCTAGAACCACCAACTCAAGTCTTGCTCATTTTCTTTCTTATTTGAGAAAATAATAATAAGACAGCAAGAACTCCCTCATTGAGAGTAAAAGCAGCAATGTGTCCCCTTTTTATGTGTGTGCTTGGCCTTGAGTGCCCTGTTCTATTAAAAAATCATTACAGAATCCTTTAGTCTGTTATCCATTTCTGCTTATTTAAAGGCAACAATTTCTAGGCCATCCAGGTCCCAAACAAGCCCTCAGTCTCTGCACTTCGAATTTACACATTAACGCATTTTGAGTACATGTCCTCAAAACAGTGACCCTTGTTACTGAAACATCCGAATTGGTATTGAGCTTTTCCACAGGAAGCTCGAAGTAACCTCAAAATTTCAGACCATCTAACATAAGAAACGTTGGCATTTCACTGAAAGATCTATACACACTGGCAGATGCCTGATTTTTGGTAGACAGCACTCCCTCCCTCTTACCTGTGACTATAGTTTGGCTATCATCTTCTATTCACTCCTCACAATCTGGTAGTGCCTTGATACTGCAGACCTGTTCTGCATAACACATCATAGATATAACAATTCTTATTAAGCCCCAGAGCTAAAGTTCTTATCAAGACTCTCATTGTCTGCTGTTCAGTTACAACAGCATCTTTCCCTTTGGCCTTCCTAAGAGCCGTTGTTCTCCACCAAAACAGAAATGCTGCTGCAAAGACCAATCTCCCAGTCTGTTTCTTTGACCATGTCACTCGTTTCTTTGATCAAATAAATATAGGTCACTTCCTTTCCTATTCAAATCCCTTCAGATCTTTCTCTACCCTAGGTACAGACTCTCTATATGACAGCTGCTCCTTCAATCTGTCTATAAATCCAGTGTTTCTCTATTTAAAGAAACTTTCCCCTGTGCAGTTCCCTATCAGCTGCAGAGCTTTCTCCTTTCTCGTTCTCCTTTATAACTTGTTTGCTATGAGAAAATGTATGTCATGCATTAGGTGTCCCAGATTGCATGTCATCCTGACCAGTGAAGTCACTATTGCTTATACCTGCCTGTCTAACCAGCCATAACTCTTGGCTTTTCTTTAGCATTGGAATGTTACAGGGCTGGAGTTGTATTTTGGTTGCCTCATCTAGCACAATGATGCCCCAGTCCTTACTGATTATCGCTAGTTCCTTGGTAGGACAAATACTGGTAGGAGTATGAAGAACTAATGGCTACCAATTCTTTTGTTACATTAGATACAAATTGTCTTTGCAAATGAGCCAGTGCACAAGGAAGGATGGACACTAGAAGCTCTCACATCTTGAGATGTGTAGTAACCAGGAAAAACAGTAATCATGTCCAGTTGAGGGCAAGGACTGTTCTTTCTTAAAGCTATCCTTCAAGTTTTAGCTACTCATGAGAGTGAAACAGGAGCAAGGTGAAACAACTTCATCCATGCCAGAGGTGCAGCAGACACCACAAAGCACAAACCTCGGTGCACAATCAGGATATCCTGGGAGCAAGTCCACCAGTTTGCCTGTCAGGCAAATGTGAGGTCTCATATATCCCAGTGACACTGTGAGGTTCTTTTTCATGTCATTCTCACCTGCGGTTATTTGTTCACAACTGCTGAAATCATTGATTACAAAAAGGCTGCTCAAAAGTAAATGTTTGTCTACTTTGCCTCTAAGTCTCTCCACTTCTTGTAAACCTTGCTTTACTGTCTCACTTGTGTCTGATCTTCGTTGGGCTAATGAGCTACCAGGTAATTCTGGATGAGAAACACCAACGTGAACTTTTGCAGCTAATTCTGGAGTCTGACAAGCTCCTAACTAAAGTGGCAATATTATGATATTGTGTACCTGTAAGACACAAAGAAATTGGCTCCAGCAAAGCAACTGTGCCTTGTTTCCTACATGAAATTTCCTTAAACCACCAGCAAGTCAGCCGTAATAATTTTTTTAACCACCTCAGTGACAGACTTTATGAAAGCCATTTCTGTGCTGAACAGGAGAAATGAACATTCACTAATAACATGCGATACGTATATTTACAGATTTCCTAAGATTATAGCTTGCTGACAAGGGAAATCACTTAAGACCAAGCAGCCAATCTTCCTGGAATCCTAGAAGATCAAATACTTGACTATGATGTGAAGAACAAAAATAAATTTAAAATACATTGCTATGTAATCATCTTTAACAATATGAATACACATGCACTAATGCCAAGTATCATTGCCTTGTGGTGTATATACCCACATCACAGCTGAACAGTAACATGAAATCTGTAGCATTTCAGGATTTGCAAAGACTGCTAAAGCCATTTGTACCTATTTGAGAACAGCAAGCTCTATTTAGAGTTCCAAAGCATTAAGGCAACTGTCTCCAACTAATCTCAGCTGCATTAAAAAGTATATTGTTCCTTTCTCTTTCCAAATACCCACATACATGAATTTCCTTGTTTCCTGGTATCCAAATGGTGTTTTTTAGTGTTGTTTAAACCCAAGAAGATATATTTGCAGTAAAATATCTGAGCAGATATTTTCCTCCCTATGAGCTTTTCAACATAATAAAAATGGTGTTATAGAAACAAACAGTATCTGGAGCAAGAGGATTATTATATGTTGCTCACTGTAGATAGAAAGCAAATCAGCTGCCTCAATGTTAGAGCTGTTCTGTCCAGGACAAAATTCCTTCAGATCATATGTGCTCTGAAAAGGCCTGAAAAAATCTGGGGCCAGTTACAAACAATATAAACTTGCCCTTTCATATGAAGCACGATCTGAAGTGGGAGGTTTGGATCAATGGTCTCACTTTGAAACTTTCATCCAACTCATTTTGGTTTAGCTGTAACTGTAAATTACACATGTGCTTGTGCAAGGTTCAACTTGCTATGATTAAGGTAATGAAACTGTAATTTTAATTTGAAACAACCCAGGATTATATGCTGAATTTGACTGATACTGAGAAAATTAACAGAGCTCAAGAAGATGATAGAAAGTGAAAACACCAGATGTATATGGAATGCAGGGAGAATTGTGTCTCATAAATATAAATGTGGGGTTTGCAAACAAGGCAATGCAAATTCCCTTTCCTTTAAAAAAATTAGTAATAACTTTTTTCCAAAATTATTTTCCTCCTCATAACTTCTGCTAATTATTAGACCAGCTTTAATATATAAGGAATATATTATATAGTATATAAGTAATGAAAAAGGAAAGAAGAAAGACTGACTTTCCAAAACCTGTCTATCTGCAGTTAAGTTTTTGTTTCAGGAACAACAGTAATATGGAATATATTGGGTCTTCCCAGCTCCCTCTTTTTGTTTTTGGTTAAAATAATTTTCTGCATCCTGAGTTTTAGTCTGCTAATAAGATTAGCAGAGGTAGCATACTGTAGTTGTGAATGAATTGCCTTAATTTCCTGAAGGCAGCATATCCCGTTCCTGAATTCTCCCTCCACATTTCCCTTTACCCTCAGTTTTATCTTCAAAAGCTGTGGTCTGGCCATTAGGCACATCTGTTCCCAAAGTAAAAGTGGTTTGTTTGGTATTGTATGAAATGCATACATTACCTTTGCACAGTCATTATGTAAATATATCTGGGGAGCAAAAGAGGGTATAAAGAAACACATAAAGCTTAGGAGGCAAGCATGTGTATCTGCTTGTATATCAGTATCCCTGTATATCAGTATCCTGCTTGTATATCAGTATCCTTTGAAGGGTGACTGAGGGAGCTGGGGTTGTTTAGCCTGGAGAGAAGGAGGCTCAGGGGAGACCTTATTGCTCTCTACAACTGCCTAAAAGGAGGCTGTAGTCAGACAGGGGTTGGTCTCTTCTCTCAGGTGGCCGGCGACAGAACAAGAGGACTCAAGCTTCGCCAGGGGAAGTTTAGGCTCGATATTAGGAAAAATTTCCTCACTGGAAGGGTGATTGGCCATTGGAATGTGCTGCCCGTGAGGTGGTGGAGTCACCCTCCCTGGAGGTGTTTAAAGAGAGATTGGATGAGGCTCTTAGTGCCATGGTTTAAATGACGAGTAGGTGTTGGGGTTGGGTCATAGGCTGGACTTGATGATCTCAAAGGTCTTTTCCAGCCTTGTGATACTGTGATACCGTGATCTCAGGAACGTGTTTACAAACTGTCATCAACGATCTAGAATACAAGTGAAAATGGATATATGTTGTATGGGTGTTCGTTTTGTCCATTCTTTTTTGTACTGTATGTGCTGCAAAATCAGTCTCTAACACTTACTGTGTGGATTACATTGCTATTGACTTGGATGAGAACAAGCACACAGCCAGCACCCTTGTAGACACCTACATTTAGGAGTCCTGAGCTTCAAACTGAATCACACTTGGGGTGTTTCAGCTGAGTCCCACTTTAGAAGTCTGATGAGTCACTCACAGCTTGTCAGTACATCCTACAAAGCAGGTGCCCTTTCTCACACTGAAGTTCTTCAGAATACAGAAGCCCTAAGTAGCAACGATGGCTGTTTAATGACCTCTGAATACCTTTTCTGTGTTTGCCGTGATCTACCTACTTTTTTTCCATGAATCATAATAATTTTAATAATCATATGAGACAGTTTCTATTGACTCCTTCATCAGGTCAGGAAGCTAAACAGCAGAACACTTGCCAAGCTGCTCTGGTGAGGCACATCTTCAATAAATGGGAGCATCTCCCTTCATCCCCTGAAATTAAAACTCAGCACAAACCATTGTCTATTTCAACAGAATTTGAATGGAATAGACTACCCTTCTGACAGAAATAGACCGAAAGAGTTCCTGGAAAGTACAAATCCATGAAAACAAAAGGAAACAGCTTTCTTAACTGTGCTGGTGTGAAATACAGACTCAGTTTGGTGCATGAGATACAGAGTTCCAAATTCAGTAACAATGGAACCAGGAAACTAAACAGAACCAAAACTGCCAGCTCAGAGTCCTCAGCAGCTTGTGGTGCCCAGATTTTCTGCCTTACAGTGTCCTCACAGAGACTCAGATGCTGAAAATAACTGGGCCTTCCCCAACTATTTAGATAAGTGAAAAAGGATATGAACACAAAGGTGTCCCCTTTGTTTTAACTCAAGGGATTGTGAAAAATAAAATGAGAGGTTCTCACACGGACAGTGGTTCCTTCTCAGGCAATTTCTGGTGAGTACAGAACGCTGCATTGGATCAAGGTCTCAAAGTGATGTGCAGTATGTTTTTATAAGTGCATTACATTCTAACTGTATTATTCTATTCTATATTAAATAGTTTCCCAGATTCTAAAAGAAGACATTCTTTAATTACAAAGCAATTTACTGAATCACACAGTAAACATACTCATCTTCATCGACACATGGAAGCAAAACTATAGCAAAATCCAGTTGATAAGAACCACTATAAGATCTTTGGCATAAAATAACTTTATTTCATTGTATTGTACATCTTTTGACTAAAGAGACTTTGAGAAAAATAAGAAAAAAATAGTCTCCCTACATAAGTACAAGTCTACTAGTTTTATTATTTTCAGTAATAATAAAAGGCTATACAAAACTAGTGTGCAGTTTGCATTATTGTACTGTATCTTCCATATAGACCTTAGCATCACCTTAGCCATCCCCTGAAGTTCAGTGACATGAAATATCCTCTTATTACAGAGAATGTATGTCACTTAACGGTTGCAGAAATTATTTACTTATGTGCTCCCCTTCCCATCTGCCCTCGTCTGTCCAAAAATCCATTCATTTTCTTTTCCCTTGGGGAAATGCTGCCAGTACTCCTGTATGTTATGCATACATAAATTACATGCCTTAAAGAATGAAAAACATAACAAAACCAAAAATATAGCCTCCCGTGTGAATCAAAATTAGGGAAGATAACTCTTCTCTACAGTCTCCTTCCTGACCCCAACGCAAAAGCTCGCTTCCTGAGTCTGATAAAAGAAAACTGCAATTTCAGCTTTTCATACTAGAGCAATAGATCTGCCTCTGTCAAGCACATGCAGAAAACATGAACTTCATCCTAAAAGGTTTCCAATGTTTAGAAATCTCCTGGGAGAACTTGTCAAAAACACAGTGAACCAAGTTCTAATTGCACAAACTCACCCTGGTCTTGACAAACACAACTGTTTGGTTTGAATTTCAAAACTGTTCCCATCAAAATCCTTGGGAGCAGAGAGAATGTTGTTAAATTGTCTTTTTGAATCTCAAAGACAAAATCTGAGGCTGGTGGTGTGCCTTGAATGAATTAAAGTGTTCTCCTAGAGAGATCTGCATCTAAATATAGCAACTATGCTAATCACAAGGAAAGGCTGAATTATAATTAAAAAAAAATAGATGAGACAGGGTGGACAACCTCAAAAGGTTTGGAAATTCAGTGTAGATAAGAAACCATTTATACAGGACTTGGCAGCAGCTTATCCAAACTAACAGACCCTTCTGAAGGATGCCCTCTTGCAACCCTTCTAATCAGTCTCTACTTTTGATCTGTAAGAAATCCCTTTCTCCCCTCACTGCCAGTGCTACTTTTGGAAGACAACTTGCTAATTTCCTTCAGTACTGAGAATTTTCTTTGGGTCGGTTGTATGTATCCCATAAGCCCATCTTTTTGAGAGGAAGACGGTCTCTTCCACTATCTGTTGTTTCAGAAATTTAGCTTTCTTTCACCTACCCACATAACCTTACATCTCCATAATCTTTGCCACTAACAATGGTACTCCCATGCTTTTCCGCTTTCAGTATTTACTTCCATAACAAACTCCTTAACATCTACAAGGGGTCGACTTAGTTCGGTAGTTCATATTTTTAATTTCAAGAACTTTCATGGCAATAGTTTTGGGAAATGACATCTTGCCTGCTCTCACAGACGCTGATAGGAGGGCAGCAAGCGGATGCAGTATGCTGCCTGTAGATAAACCCGTTGGCGTCCAAACTTCCAAGTACGACTCCAAAACTTTTAATTACTGGCATCAATGAATCAAGAGAGCTACATTACAGCAGTTGAGTGATTACTCTCTCATTGTGATTAATAGACCAGGTAGGGTTTTAAAGCAAAGTTCTGCATATGTATAAGCATATAGAGGAAAGGGGTTTTGAGGGGAGTTTCAGTTTAACTAGTCAAAGCCGTATAATGCAGACAGTTATTGAAACATTCTGGGCAGGAAAATACAGAATTCAAGCATTATTTTCAATTGTTTAAAGAAACGCTAAATCAATTTTCTCATCAGAGGAGCTGTTTCAGAGCAATTCTCCAAGTCAAGATAATGAATGAGCTGTTCTTTCACAGCATTCCTCAAGGAGGAATTATCCCAAATGATATGGTTACTTAATACGAACATTTATAGAGGGACAGTCATTATGCGAATTATGTATTTTACATAATTTATTTCAACTTCCAGTTTATAGCAGCACCTCCATCTTTTTTTTTTTTCATTCAGTGATAAAAAAGGCATCAATTATAATTCTTCTAGCATGTCTGCAGAACAAATGTCTGCTAGTGAAGTTACTGTGCTCATTCAAACATATAATTATACATTGGAGGGTCTTGGGCAATCTTCATTTACCAAAATAATGAATAGATAAAACCTGCACACTTAAATGTAGCAGTTTATGTATGAGAAACGCACAACAAATATTTTTAGGGGCATGCTGGTCTACAGCAGTGCTACCTACCATGTGATGACTATTGGCCAGGCTCTTCTGCTGTTAAATATGCAAACCCACTTCAAGTCCAGATAGCAATATTCTTACTGTCATATTTTTAAAACAGAGTATAGCTTTCACGTCTCCTCAGACTCAGTACATTTTTATTGAGGTTTATCCAGTTTGCATGTACAAAGCATGGCTACAAAGTATGCAAATATGAAAGAAATATGAGGAAACCAGATTATAAAAAGTAGTACTGCAGTTTCAAAGACTCTGTAATCAGAGGTGGAGAGCTAAAATGCAGGAAAGCAATTCAGAGCCACACCAAAGTTTATTATTACGCCAATATACTATTTAGGATTTAAAGACTACTGGGCTATTGGTCTGCATCAGCATGCCTGTCTGCAGAGGTTGTTCTGATCCAGCCTAAAAGCAATTTCACTGGCTTCTACAAACCAAAAATTCAAAAGCTGAGTTATTAATAAAATGACATTTTCTAATGTGCTTTGGCAAATACCCTGCTAGACTTTGTAGATGCTGAAAAGATATGAGAGCTCCATCTCAGTCTTTCTACTGCAAATCACAGATATTCACAAAAGACAAACTCCCGTGGTCTGGGCTACAGAAACCTATAATAAGAATAAATTTTTTAAAAATCACAGCTCAGGTGAGCATTGTGAAAGATTAGAAGCTCTTATAGCAACACAGCACGGGGGATCCATGAGACTTGAGGACACAAAGCTCGTCGTAACATTTCCTTATCTTGTAATCTTGATTAATATAAAGGTTGATTAAAGCACTGACTACTCCTTAACAATTACTTAGAAGGATCAAATCTTTCATAAGAAACTCAAAATAAAAAGTTCATGAAATAGGTAGGAATTAACTGCTCCTTCCTAAAATGTACATGACTTTTCTCCCTCTCATTTTATCTGCATTTCCCAACTTCTCCTCTGAGTTTTCCTGTAGTCACCTGACAAATTTCTTGCTTTAAATGCTGAGCCAAAACACAAGGATAATATCACTCCTGACACTCTTGTATATTTTGTCGCAACAATTTAAGAAGCAAGCAGAACTATTTCCCTCTTGATAAAAATAGAGTTTCAGTATATACTCTCACACCGAATTCTGAAGACTTAATTGTTTTATATGAATCTTTACTAGATACATGGAAATTCTTGTTTGTAAAAATAATCAAAGCTCCACAAAACAGTTTCTTTGACAGAAACCAGTTATTTAAGGCTTGCTAATTAATTGGCACTAATGACAACATTCTACTTCCCTGACAACAACACCAAAAGCTTTCATTGATTTCTGTGATGTAAAGTCAATCGCCAATCACATACTTGATCTCTGAACTTCTTTTTATGGTTATGATTCTGCACAAAGATTTCTACCAGAACGTGTTACCCTTAAGAACTAGATCACTAAGGAAAACTGAATTAATGGTCTCATTCTGACATTAGTGTTACACAAATTTACAATTTCCCCATAAAATATATTAATAAATGTATTTAATTTTCTTTTACAACCTGGAGGTCTGTCTAGCTTGAATGTCAGTATGATTCTCTGTGACGTGGTTATCCCAGCCCAAAGGGAATCTGTAGTTTAACTACTATCTTTTAAGACTGTCACTACTTTTCTGCATTTCCAATAGCAATCTGTACCTTATAAACTAAGAATACTTGTAACTGAAAGAGTAAATAAATGCATTTGATGGCTAATATTGTCCTCACAGGTAGTCCCTCCAGCAATACTCACTGAGGCATTCTTTATAGAAGAAACATCATAACTGTGTATATTTGTATCGAGACACATAGTGAAAATTTATTGACCAGCTCTGTATGGGGAATAAGAACAACATTTTTCAGATATTTAAAGCAAGAGTATTATTGCTATAAAAATGAATATGAAAATAAGGTTGAGAAATTATTACATAGAAGTGGCTATCTAACAATTCTACTGAAACTCTGAGCATCACCACTGTGAACTAGGTATTTTGCCTTTAAATTAACACAGTAGAGTGAAGGGTGAAAATGGAGCCAGGGTGCTGAAGCGCAGTCCCGGAGAGCTGGGAAAAGCCTCACCTCTGCCAATCTGAAATTCAGCAGTTGAAGGGGGTAGAGGCCGTCCTTCCTTCCAAACCTCTCCCAACCATTAAGCAAAAGAGCAAGAAAACTCTGTATGTGAAACACTGGTGATTTTGGCCCTTCTCAGTTTAGATACACAAAAGAAATACAACAAACTGCACTACAAGGAGAGAGTTGGAGTTTTTTTTTCACTATTGAGATGTCACTAGAGGAATTCATACCACCCACACAACAATGACACCCAGCTACCACTGCAGCAGGTGCCATATCGGACAGGCAAAAATCACAGCACCGCTGCTCCTGTGTGCCTGTGTACAAAACGCTGATTTCATTTGCTTATAACTTTTCCAAATTTAACTACTTGGGTTGAACACAGTCCATGCCAGGTGTCTGCCTCAGGCTGTTTTTTTCTGCTTGGTTCTGTGTTTCTGTTTTAGGGTTTTGACATTTTCAACTAACACCGTTCAAATACTTCTGAGAGAGAGACCAAAGCAAAAATAAGCTGCTTTGCTTTGTAGAAATGCCTCATGTTTGAAGTAGAGACACACAGTTTAGCAAGGGAGTAACTTTGTGTTAAGAGATGTGCCTTCCCTATGAATATCTGCCCCAAACTGGAAGAGTTTAAGGTGCCTTTGAAAAGTCAATTTCTATACTTGCAAGAGTTTAGCTAAAGGTTCAGAAACAAGTATCTACACAAACTGCATCACTCAGTGCGCCAAAGAGTCTCTCAGCACCTAGAGTTCATCAGACTATGAAACTGCCACGCTCAGAAGAAAGACAGAACACCCTTCATTCCCCTTTTGCCTTGCTCCCCCATTGCTCCTTGTGGCAGGACTTTGAGCTGCTCTCAAAGAGTGACAGAGCTGGCCTCGCACAGATACTGAGGGATGGAAAGCCCGCTTTCCTGTAATTACTGATCCCCAGTTCTCTGCATGCAGATGGAGCCAGGCACCTGGGGTTGAGGGTAGATGGGGGCTGGAGGGCTTCCAGCTTTGGGTCTGAGTCTAACCGGGATGCAGTGGTGCAAGCCCTGTTCTCCTCCCTCCCCACCAGCCCTCTCTAGGAGGCTGAGCAGAAGGCACGGCATACGCAGTCACACAGTTAAATGAAGGCTGTGTCCACCTGAGTGATGCTGTGAAGAGGAATGAGAGTGGAGAGAGAAAGGTTTGACAGGAAAATTGGAATAGGTAACACAAGGGTAGTGGGAGGAGGGGAGCGCCATGAATCAGGCAAGAGGATGGAGTGTTAGTAAGGATGATGGTGATGGGAGCAGGAGGTTGGGACTGACTGGGGAGGGAAAGGACTGCCCTGGGGAGAGAGTGAAGGGAGAAAAAGATAAATGTTGATCTGGACATTGGGGTGGGTGACTCAAAACAAGCGAAGAAACTGTTTCTACAACTGTTTGAATTCTTCAAGGAAAATAGGGTTGTCGGTATAATACTATACAAGATTACAACAAGTAAATATGTAGCTCTGTCTGCTCCTAATGAAATAATACGCTAGATCCTTCTCCCTCAATTAGCTAACCACTCAGCTAAGAGATGGGTAATAATATAAATTTTCATAATAATGTCCTCAGACATCTCAAATTAGGGACCCTTTGACTTTAATTTCTTTGTGCCTTAGTATAAAATGTGGGCAATAATGGACAATAATACCTCTATTGTGGAGGCTATTTGAAGATAAATACATTAATGCTTGAAAAGCCCTTAGGAAGTATAGAAATGTATATGGAAAAAAAAAAGCCCACGAGAAAATGAATGATTTCATCTTCATATTAAGGTTTCAGTAGTGTGCAGTAAGTAAGGCTTGAGGCCACACACTGCACAGAAAGGGTAAACCAAAGTATTGAATTGCTTCTCATTAAGTGAACACCATTCATCCAGTGCAGCGAGACAGAGGTCCTGTGGAAAAATGGGATGTGAATAGATAATTAAAGATTGTATTGTAATGCATACAAACAACAGGGGTAAAAAGTTATTACCAGGGACCTTAATTAATGTATCTCCTAACTTCTGAGTGCATGACTCTGCAGCCTCGGCAGTCTTGTCTCATTTTTAACACCATTCTTTACGTGTAACTGTATTTGTGTTGCTTAAATCATCATCTGCTCATTTCTGATGCTAGGCTTGTTTGTGTGATGCTTTTCTTCCTCTCATCCTGGTATTTAGAACACTTTGTCCAGACATGCAAATCTTTGCAGCCTGACCTTGAGGAATAGTAGGAGTTTGTATAATTTAGATTAGTGCAGTAATTGTTTGGCCCAGATGCCAGAAACATCCCCAAGGGTATTTTAACATTCATTCTGAAGTTGTAGCTGTTGCTTTGCAGCTTAAGGTCAGCACAAAAGTACCAACTTGCAGTCAAGAGAATTACACTGCAGCTCTTGCCTGGGAGGTGGCTGCCGCAGGTGGCTGGTGCAGCACCAAGCAGGCTGCCTCCAGAAATGCTACAGGGCGCAGCCTGGACAGTCTGAGCAGCCTTTTCCAACACACAGTCTGCAGAAAGCAGGCTGAGTCACAGCCATCAAAACCTCCTTTTGCAGATTTGAGGCTGGGCAACAAAAAGTCCCTTTGGCTTTCTCTAACACTGAATCCCTGATAAAGCAGACCACTTAATCACATCTTCTTTGCCACCTACTCCTAAACAGATCGTGTGCTGTGTGGGATCACTGCTGCTGTTGAGGATTTTTTGTTTTTCCACTTTGAGGATACAGTTCTGAAGTGAAATTTTGTTATAAATGTAATCCGTGCTGCACATTGTATATAGTCAAGTCCAAAGAGCACTTGAGAGAAACTAAAGCAAGGAGCCATCCAAGAAAGATTATAGGACTATATCCTTAAATCTATAGCAATATACATTAGAAAGAGATGTACAGCGTTTTCTCATTTTCATCTACCGGCAATAAAATGGATTACCTAGTCACAAATTTCCATCATTTAATTCCTCTTGTGGCAGCTGATGTGGGAAACAACATCATAGCAGACCTCACTGAGAACTGATGGAGAGGGAAACTGAAGCTGAATTTATATGAAATGAAGAGGTAGAATGGCTGTCCTGAAAGATGAAATAAAATCACAGCCCAAAATGACCAGGACCAGCTAGAATATCTATAAGGCAGCCTTCTGGATTATTGTACCATGTAACTAATGCTGGCGGGGATACAAGCCATAAACGCAATGAGAAACTTAGTGCTCTATAGGCTTCTGTGGTTGTTGAAAAAGAGATGTAAACAGAGTTGACCAGGACAGGATAAAAGCTTCTTGAACGTGCAAGCCAAATTTGGGTGGCCACAGCAGAAAAGCAGCTCTGTCAAGTTTGAGTCATTGAAATCAGGTGAGTGTTTCATCCCAGGAGCGGGGCTCCATCTGCCTTTTCTCTGTGCCTACCTGTGCCACTGGTGCACTGTAAAGCATTGCTGGCTGGAGGGAGAGGATTTCGGGGGATCAAGCCAGTTTCAAGTCCTTCTCCCTGCTGCTGTGCTACCCTGCACAGCAGGAGCACTGGCTACTACCACAGTCTTTCTTCAGAGACAGGGAACTGCTTGCAAATGGCTGCTTCGAGCTGCAGGTAGCTGCATGTACCTGCAGCCTTGGCTACAGGACCCAGGCCTCTCTTTCCCCTACAACCATGGACCATCCTGTGCAGAGCCAGTCTCTTTAATTCACCTATCTGCAACCAGGGAGAAATGGAATTGGTGGCTGGTATAACCAACTTCAGACACTTTGGCAGCTCCACCTTGCATGGGTTGGTAATGGACAGTCTCCACCATGCCTGCAGCTGCCCTTCCTGCCAACAAAGTGGGAATGAAGGCACAGGGAGCCAGCTGTACTCATCACATATAACCCAAGGCTGTGTCAATCCAGCATCACAGATATCGAGACAAGTTCAGCATTACTGGCTCCTGCAGCAATTGAACAAGTGCTGGGGGAGAGAGGTGAAAAATACAGCTTTCCTAGTTTGATTAACACTGGGTTTTGTCTCTGTACCATTTCAACAATAGTGACAATGTGTTAATGCACCTACACCGACTCTTGGCTCACACAGGACTCTAAGGAATCTTAATGAAAAAAATATATTGCAAATACTATTTAGGTACTAAAAGAGATGGAGAAGAGGTTAATTATTTGGGGACCAGCTGAGATACAGTACAGTCCAAGGCCAGCTGCAGTGCACTACTGAGACTCTTTGGGAGACTCTATAGGCATGTTGATTTTGTTACTTTGCTCCTCCAGCGGGAAACACAGATTCACACTGTGTCATGCAGTGCCGGTCCCCAATCTATCTGTCAGATCTGGTAAGTGTGATGCTGGGGAATCTCCTCTCCCTGATGAGCATTACAGGATGGTCAGATTCCAGAAAGCAGACACTTTCTAGCTTCTGAGTCGTAGGAGACTAGAACCCTGGCTGACTTAAGGCCACACTTGTACACCCCCTATGACCCACAGGGACATGACTCCAAACACAATACAGCTGAGTAATTAAGTGTTAATTCAAATTAAGAAACCACTGCAACTATAATTTCAAATTGCTAAAAGCACTAGGGAATACTTCCCTTCCTCTGTACATATGGGAATTAATTACTTATTGATGGGTTCGATAAAGTCTGATTCTAACAGATGCAGAAATACCTAATGCACTCCGTATATCAAGACACTCAGTGGTTAACTACATGTGCTCTTTTTGTTAGATAAAGAAAAGCAGCAGCTTTACAGCATGTTAGAAGAACTCAAAGGCAATAAAAGCAAGTATGTCTTTTTGTTAATGTCTCATATAACAGGCTTCAAACTTTCCAAGGAAGTATAAACAACTACCACTCAATCAGCTTTGCATAAATAATGCAGTTAGACCAACAATATCAGGCATGTTCTTGTTTCTGGTCCCCTCCAAGGTTTGACTATGAACAACCAAACTGGTTTTGCTTTTTCTTCTTACTTGAACTCAGTATTGTTGCTAGGTGGATCTGTATGCTCAGGTATGACCTGTCACTACGTCCTACAAATTCCGTACGCCATGTAGCTAAATGTAAAATACAGACAGGCATAAAACTGGTCTTAAGGCATCACTCTATCCAGTGATGGCAAACTGAGGTTTATATTCTTTTTTTTTTTTTAATCCACGTGGTTGCATTACAAAGTGCATGCAGTTCTATCACTTAGGGAACAGCTGAACCACTTCAATTTCATCTCAGATTTTTCATTTTTAGATAAAAAACCCTGTGTAACAATGCTCATCACAAAACAAATTTCTACAATCAAACAATATATTCAAGAGCGTTGCTGTGGAGAGTTGAAATTATCTGAATGTCATCATTACTGTCATATCAACATGTATCACTGCAATATAACATTAAGCAATGCAACACTGATCATACATACTTCCCACAACAACAAAGCCTGTAACACACAGATTATAGCAGAATCTGTGAAAACTTGAAACTGAAGATAAGAGTCTTGTGAAATACTTGCAAACGATTTCCAGCTTTTCGTGTTCCTAAAATCCCACATTTTTTTGTTCATTTGGGCTGATACGATGATTTCAGAGGGCAGGGCGTGAAAATGCTAGGTCTGCTTTTGGAGAAGTGCTTCATTTTGCCCAGAAAATACCTGCACTGCAAAAGAAGGGCTGCAGTGTCACATGTATGGCACGTACCCATTGTCGGTGTAAAAAGGAGCAACTGTGACAAACGAGAAGCTTTTCCAGCTAATTCATTTTGTGTGTAGTCATCTCAGAGCCAAGAGGCTCCAGCTGGGACCGGTGCCTGATTATGCTAGAAGCTGTACCAAGTCAGACAGAATCCTTCTCTGAGCACCTTAGGGGCTAAACAGACAATCAGACAACTCGTGAAAGAAAAGAACTAAAATTGTTCCTTTTCAGCAAATGAGGAACGGAATCATAGAGCTGAAAAAAAGGGCCCAGACCTCAACTGTATAAATTGGCACACTAGAATTCAGGTCAGCACCAAGTTACAGCAGCTGAAACAGACGCTGCAGTTGAATCTATAATGCCTGAGACAAATATAATGCATCCAAGTAAGACTTAACCACCTGCAACCAGTGCAAAGGATGAAGTGTACTTAAAAATATTGTATTTCGCATGTCTTGTTTGACAAATCCACAATATAAAATGATAGTGCCAGTTATCAAACTAGACAAGCAAAGAATGAAAATGCTGCAATATAAACCAGGTAGCTCATTAAAATACGGATGTATAATATGCAAGAACAGATAAAATACATCTTTTGTCACAGGAAAAGTATTTTATTTATCTTTTTCTTATTCCAAAGTAACTGAAAGAGATGAAGAAATAAACTGTACTCCATAGTGTGTTCCGGCAGGGGGCAAAGGAATGTTTCAGGGATTTTCAAAAGGAATTTACAGATCCATCTGGATCTTGAAAACATTTCAACAGAAACTTCTGAGGTTTAATTACACATAACAATGCTGTACTTTCCCCTCCTCATCACCCTTTTACATAAACACTGCATACACTTCCATCAAACTCAAAAGATGTTTCCCTTCAAAATAAAAGCAGTGGAATTCAAATGCATTATTTAATTCTCTGATACACATGGTTCAGTCTCATTCTCTTTGCCTTGTCCACAGAAAACAACAATGTGAAGAGGCAGCAGGGAAGGAGATGTGGGCTGGTTCCTCAGAGCTTCACTTCCCTGCCAAGGAGAGGCACAGGACAGCTTCACTGTGTGGGACACCGACTCCATTTCTAGCTGCTCATTCCTGGGCTGTCAAATGGGCTATTTGTGAGACCACGCTAATTTGACCCGCTCAGTACAGGACAGCCAGGAAATAACCTGCTCCCTTGATACCAGTGAGACAGAAGAAATAGGAAAGCTAACAGAGAACAGATGTCTAAAGGGATGGATGAAGGCACAGCTCGGGAGAGCTACTGCTCTGTGTTCAAAATAGAAAGGAGTAAGATCTGATGCCCACAAACCAGTGAGTCTCAGGGAAATAAAATAAAGCACTTTGGGACTGTGAAATTCAATGCAGATATAAATGCAAGAATAGCAGCTGTGGAGACAAATTCAAGAAAAGGAACAATTCTAAGATAGGCAAGAAAGATCTGAGTCTGACCCAGCAGGACGTTGGGCCACAGCGCCAACAATGCCATGAGAAATATTATCAATATGTCGGTTTAACAGTATTTAGGAATGTACTCAAGTCTCATTTGAATTCAAGTACAAATAAAGCAAAGTTGTAGATCAAGAGCTGCTCCCTTCTAGTCCTTCTAATTCACTCTTATTTTTCAGAATTATTTGAATGTTTTATATCAGAGCTAATAAGCAAAATTTCCAAGATCCATAGAAGGGTGAGGATGTAGAAAGGACAAAAGAAGGGGAGAAAGTCTTCCTTATGTGAGAGACTTTGCCAGAAGGAAAATCTGTTACTCGCTACAGAAAGGCTTCTCCCAAAGTTACCTTACTTGAACTTGTTCCCCTCTCCTTCTGTAGGCCATGGGAGGTACAGCTCCGCAGAGCCAATCCTCACAGTAGGGTTCTTCAGCAAACATCGCACAATTAGCTGAGTACAAGCGTGTGTTCAAAATGCTTACTCGTTTTTGTAATGCTGTTTGACAGGCATGTTTAAAATCTGCTAGTGAAGAGCAATGTACTCTGAGTGGAATAAAACACTCCAAATAAAATCTGAAAAAGTAGTCCAGACCATATGGGTCCTCCTTGTAAAACCTTGCCATATGGTAAAGGCTGGGAACACCAGTAATGGAGCTGGATCTACCATCAGTTTTATAAAGGTGAATTTCCATCTATCCTGACTGCTCTGAGAAAGGGCAAGTAGTGCATTAATAAAAAATACACAGTATCTCCTCACACACAGAAAACCCGAATGTCAGAGATCACAGAACTGCAGAATGGCAGGGGTTGGAAGGGATCTGGAGATGACCTAGTCCAATCCCCCAGACTAAAGCAGGTTCACCTAGAGTCAGCTGCACAGGAACGTGTCCAGGTGGGGTTTTTTTCCTCTCTTCAGAGAAGAAGACTCCACGCTCTCCCTGCACAGCCTGTTCCAGCGCTCTGTCACCCTCACTGTAAAGTTTTTCCTCATGTTCAGCTGGAACCTCCTGTGTTCCAGTTCGTACCCACTGCGCCTTGTCCTGTCACTGGGCACTGTTGAGAAGAATCTTGCCCCATCCTTTTGACACCAGTCCCTTACATATTTATAAGCACAGATAAAGTTCCCTTTCAGTCTTCTCTTTTCCAGGCTAAACAGATGCGGGGTCTCTCATCCTCTCCTCATAAGAGGGATGCTCCAGACCTCTGATCATCTTCATGGCTCTCTGATGGAATCTCTCCAGTAGTTCCTTGTCTTTCTTGAATTGGGGAGCCCAGAACTGGACACAATACTCTAGATGTGGACTCAATAGGGCAGAGCAGAGGGGGAGAAGAACCTCCCTCGACCTGTTTGCTATACTCTTCTCAATGCACCCCACGATACCATTGGCCTTCTTGGGCACAAGGACACATTGTTGGCACATCGTCAACTTGTCTACCATGACTCCAAGGTCCTTCTCCACAGAGCTGCTTTCTAGCTGGTCAACCTCTTACCTGTACTGGGGCAGGGGGTCATTCCTCCCAAGGTGCAAAACTCTACATTTGCCTTTGTTGAACTTCATGAGGCCCTTCTCCATCCAACTTTCCAGCCTGTCCAGGTCTTGCTGAATGACAGCAAAGCTTCCTAGTGTATCCCAGGTTTGTGGGAAATGATGACAGAAATTATGAAGAGTGATGGAAATGTTACTCGCTAACTTCACTAACACAGATGTTTCTCCTGGTTTTGACCTTTATTATTGTGCATTGTATTTTATTATTGTGTTTTCAAATGTTACAAAACCCAGCAAAAGTATCAGGAACATTCGTTTGCGTCTTCAGAAGATGTTGTGCTGAATGGGTAGTTTTTAGAAGAGCATTTTCATTCAAAGTTTGATGGCTTCCTTAGGAACATGTTATATATCAGTACTTTTTGCTGTTGCTTGTTAGGAAACAACAAAAAAAGTTATATACCACTCTTGAACCAAATGTACAGCAGAGAGGATCTACTCGGACAGGAATGAGAAATTATTTTGTGTATTTTGCTTTGTCTACGAACACAAAATAACTTCTTGCTTACCCGTTTCAAAGGCAAACTACGGTACCTGTATATTCTGCTGAAAGTGTAAATCAGGATTCCTCTCTCGTTTGTATATGTGTAAATTCTACCAAATTAGTGAATGTAAATGCAGTTAAAAGTAACGATCAAATTACATTTGCAATATTAAATAGATGTTCTAAAAAAAAATCCCTCTAAAAATCCAGTCTTCACACATTCTGTGTGGACAGACCATAACCCTACTCTATCTTTAACTTTACAAGCAAATTATATCTTGTTCTATGCAGTTGATGTTGCAGGTGGTGTTTTTAACTTGCTCACACACTGTACAAGATTTTAATTGACACAGTCTCTCCATCACTATAAAACTGAAAATAAACGGAACTGTCCCCCCTTTATATATTTGTTAACAAGACCAAAGTCTGTTCCATTTTGCTGATAATGTTTCTGTGTTACTGTTTAACAATGACATATAGAAAACATAATTGACATTACAAAGTAGCTAAACTAATTACTTTTTTTTCAGGGAATTATGAAGCACTAGAAGAAAAAACACAAGAGAGCCTAAATATAGATTTTCTTCAACTTGCTAACCTTCTAAATCTCTTATTAAAACTCTACCAAACACAGAAGACCAGACATTCTGAAGAAAACAAAACAAAAAAAGTGACAGGCCACCCATTAGAGTTGATTTTCAACTGCGTTAGCAAGGAATGATCTACAGTTACATGTTAAAGAAATATACAGACAAAAATAGTATGAAAAATACATTTGAAAACCAGTTATTATTAAAAAAAATCTGTCTGCTGGTATTCTAACAAATATACAGGCAGAGAATATACAGACAGAGAACCAGCTCTAGTCATAAGGAATGTTGTTAATTTCTTCACCCTCTTTGACCTTTATTTCTTTCAAGTTACTTGGAAGAATAAAATTCTACTCTCTTTATTTATAAGACTATTCCCATTTGGTATTAATATGATGATTTTGCTAGTTTGGTTAAATATTCACATACAAGAGCCTTCTCAAAGAATCTTAGACATGAACACTTCCTGGCTTTTGTTTATTCCACTCAGCTGCTCAAGAATCTCTTCAGTTCATTGAATAAATTCTCCTTATGGAATCAAATGGTATTTTCAGGTAGCTTTTGAATCACTCAGATATTGTATTTGATTGTGCTTTCAGATAAAAAGTTGCAGTAAGTCATAAGAGTTGCAAGAATTTACACCACAGGACTTGCAAAGTGCTCAGCAAGGGAGCTACAGCGTGTAACTCCAAAGTGAAATATTGAAAATACTGAAATACTCCACAGTCTTTCAGAAGTATGGAGAAACCTGTAAATGCTCACAAAAGACACTGTAGAGACTGAACAGTTCCTCTCTCCTAGACATGAGGTTTAATAACTCAGCCAACACAGACTCCTATCCATTAGCAAAGTCACTAAGAACATGACATGAGAAAATAAAAAGGCATTATATAAGCTAATCCAGGAGTTCCTGTCTACTTGCTCAAACAGAGGTACTAGGAATGTGGGATTTTTGTTTAATTTTCCATATTTACTTCTTTATTTAATAACTTCTCTATTATATCTTTGAGAAAGAGAACTTAATATGTGATTTTTTCATTAAAATGGTAAGAAGTTCTAGTGTATGATAATAGCTTTTTTTTCTGTTTGAAACTAAGGCTAAAAATATAATGATGGCCATGTACAGCAGTGAATGCTATAGGTGACAGAAATGCACGTTGGCATCTTGCCGTCTCAGTTATCAGGGCAGGCATAATTAAACACATTGTGAAAATGTCTAGATTCATCACTTCCATACCGAGGAAAAAATAACAAACTTGTAGTGTTTGCTTTCTTATTATAGGCAAGCACATGTCTTTTAAAATGAACTAATGCTCACCTGCATTAGACTGAATTTGTTCTGGTTTTCAGTGAGAAAATACGCAATCTCTATGCTTAAAAAAAAATCAGTGTTTGCGTTTACATTGGATAAAATGTCCTGACAACCAGCACTGGAATAGACTTCTGTGCTGCCTCTCAAACAGGTCAAAATGGGTATTGTCGCTGATACGCTGTCCTAGACTCATTGAAACTTAAACTCCTTTCAAATCGTGGCCGGGCAGCGGTGGCAGAAGTGCAGCTCACCCTGCCTGCAAGAGTCAGACACGGTCTAAAGAAGTCTCATTGATAAAACACTAGCAGGGAAATGCTTCTTCGGTCCTTTGGTCAGACGTGGAAATAGCTGAATAAGACACTTGCAGAGCTGGAGCTCTAAACTCAAGCCATTCCACTCTCGTAACACTTTTGAGTCTGAAGGCACGGTTTCTCTCCGCTCGTCAGCTTGTGGCTGTGTATTCTCCATGGAGAGAAATATGCATCACTAGGGCCTGCTGCATCTCATCCTACCGTAGATGTTCAAAATCACCCCAACTCTACTTAGTCCTCCACATTGACTTTAGAGACACAGTGATTAAAATCAGGTGGAGATGTACACACAGCAGCCATTTGAAACAGGCACTCGGGGGCCCTTTTCTTCAAGGAGAGCGGATGCGGTGATGTGTCACAGGGAGGTGGATGTGGTGATGTGTCACAGGGAGGTTGGCAGAAGAGGAAGGAACACAACCTGAGCCAGTAGCCAGCCCCACTGTTCAGGAGGTCCTGTTGTAGTCCTCGACTTTCTCCAAGATCCGTTTTCTCAGGTCATCATAATATTTTTGCGGTCAGAATTTTAACATTTAAATTTCAGACCCAAGTCTCTGTCTCTCATCTGTGCTCTTCCCCCTGACCTGTCCCCTGAATGTGTGGTGAATCACTTGGACTGGAAGAGCCTTTGTGGTGCCAGGGTTTGTTGCAGGACAGAAACCAAAGCTAAAAAGTGCATGTACTCTTCAGCATCGCTCGTATAATTGTCTGTATAAGGCTCAGACCTTTGTGTACTCCTCTTATCATGTTTGCCTGGGTTATGTCTAACTGAAAAAAAAAGTAGCTCTTCAGGGCAGACATTGCTCAGTCCTTTATTTCCCTCTTATGCTCCACATGGGCCTTAGGTAAATATTAAATTATAATAACATTAAGAAGGCAAAGCCATCCTTTACAGTTATGTGATTATTTTACACAGCATTAAGAATGGGTTTCCAAATTCAATTGGTTTTCTCTTGTTGCTAAACATAGCATTGATTCTACCATTCAGAAGGACAGAAATGCCTGAACTCAAAAATTAGATGACTTCATCCATGCCCTTAGTTAGCATCAGTCTCAAACAGAAATTAGTTAACACCAGGCTTTTGTCTTCTTTTTTTTTTTTTTACTATTTTTACTGGTTTGTTGCTAAAGCTTTTTAAGTTAGAAAAAAAAATCTGTGAAACAGACAATACCATTAAAAAGAATTTCTAGAAATATATAATTCTAAAGCGTGCTTCAGTCAAAGGACCATGATCACCCGTGATTTAATACTCTGCTGTCTCAACTTGACTTTATTGCAGTAGCAATGCAGTGATGCTATTACTACATTGTAAATAAAACATGCCAGCTTAGTTGCACAGTCCAAATAACTTTAAATAAATAAATAACGCCATGACACAAACATCAGTCAAAAATGCAATTAAAAAGCGCCTCTTGCTTTGTGTTGTAAAAATATGAAATAGTACTTGGAACGGACTGTTTCAAATAAAATTCTTTCCTGTATTCAGCAGCTCCAAGGTCAAAGTACTGGAACTTCATTTTTCAAAGTTGAAAGGATGATTTAATAATTATTTGGTATGAAGACAAGTCTGTTTCTCTACCCTGCATACAATATCAAATTCAGTATGGCTTGATAAGTTGTGTATTTTCATTCAGGCTTTCATTACAGCCCTGTGAACTACAACCATTTATTATACATTCTCTTGAATCTTTTTGAAACAGCAAACAACATGTAAAATGCAAAGGGAGAGAAAAGAAAGCACCAGAAGTCTTACTAGAAAAACAGCACTCTCTTTCTTAACCTTCTCCTTCTAACAGGAGAGCAGTGCAGCGAGCACCGAACAGTGATGGACATTGGAAAATAAAACTGTACTATAGAACTTTACGCAGCTTTAATGTCCTAGCACGGCAGTGATAAATTCTGAGTGTCACCACAGTGTCACCTCTACGGTAATTACTCAAGCAATAGACATCTTATTAAAGAAAAGTAAGTGTCTCAGAAATGGTCTTTGCTAGCAGAGTTAGTCAGTAATATACTGGGAAGAAAGCACCCATCAGTTCTTCCGAAATTCTTCGCTAAACTTCAGTTCAGAAGTACAACATGCCTAGTACTAATCGCAAAAGTCCTCTTCCTTGCCTCAGCCCAAGTAACCTAAGATTTCACAGAGCATTAGGTGAGTTATTCACACACAGTCCAAACCACTGACAGAGCACAAACCACTGGTGGAGCACAGCATCACGTGACAGAGGGTTTTGGCCACATACTTGTGACCCAAATTCCTTTCTTCACAGCTAGGTTCAAAGAGGAGATAGCAGGCAGACCACAGGGAACCATCTCCTCAGTCAACGTGGCCAGCAGAGGACATTACAGTACAAGGATCAGTTGTCGAAGTAAAGAAATTTTCATGTGAAAGTGGAAAGTAGGATCTTCATAGCAAATACTAATTATCATTTCTTAAAACGCTATAGTGTGTGCATATCTAATATTTTAAGTGATTGAAATATAGAAGCATTTCTTTCTTGTTTGGCTAAATTTCTCTCATCTTCCTAACAGAAACTTTTAATTTACAAACCATTTCTCTTTCTGATGACATTTTTGCAGAAAATACCTTCTAATTTGGAAAGCAGTAGTCCTTAGACCTAGTGGTCTAAGAGGAGAAATCAGCAATGTTTTCATAATAAAATGCCAGCGGGCTTTTTGCAAAGTCACTGAGAACGGTGTTACAAAATGCTTCCACTAATAGGTATTGCAGACTAAACATTTATCTGCCTGTATGCACTCTCAGCTAAACATCATTTGCTCTAGTGGAAAGAGAGTGAGGAGGCAGCCTCAGCACCTTCAATGAAACATCAGGAGAGCATACCTGCATGACAATAAGAAGGTCAAACACCAAGATGAAAGAAGCCAAGAAGGCTCTTGAGACCTCATCACTTGGCAGAAATCCACGATTCAGCTTGTCCCAGCTGATCCAGTCAGTAGTGATGACAAGCACAACGACAGAGGTCAGAGTAAACAGAACCGTCCTGCAAGGGGGAAAAAATTACTTCAGAGAGAATACGATAGTAATGAAGATGCATCATTCTATTTTATCTGTCTTCTAATGGTCAGCTAGTGCTTTATCAGTAATTTTCTGCTGATGAAAAGAGATGGAAGAAAATTAAGTGCACAAACAAATGATTTAATTCAAAATAGGAAAGCCGTCGGCTGTATCCTTAGTAGCACTAAGCATGTTGCAAAATTAGGCTGAAGTGTATCACTCTTGCTCTTCATTCCTTATTTTTCACTTACGTTGCAAACCAATTAAATAAAATAAAAAAGACATAAACCACAACAGTGTACCAAAGACTGTATGATCTACATAAAATTCAAATGAAAATTTTGAGAGAACATTTTCTAAGATGCCAACAACATTAGAACCTTTGAAAAGTTTTTTCTCAGCTACAGGAGCCATTTGACCCTAACTGTAAAGTCTATTTTTTATACAGAAACATGACTGTATGAAAGAAATTTTCAATGCATTATATTAACCTTTAATAAAATCTGGGGGTTGTAGAAAGATTTTGCTTTGTGTCTCACAAGAGGTCCTTTGTACAAGCTTTCAACACACCTTACAGTGTTTCTGAGAAGTTAGTGAAGAGTGAATTACAAAAATAATAAATCTTCCCTGTGAATGCTACAAGAATTCCAGAAGACAAATTGGGCTAACTCATACAGCTTTGCAATATGATATTTAAGAAAATATCGAAGCTAACCCCCCAAAATAGCTCTGCATCAGTTCTAGCACAACATTTGTGATATCCTTCAGAGTTGGCATTGATGACTGATTGAATTCCCGGTCCCATGGAAGCAGACCTATTTAGCTGGTAATTTGAGGGGGATCAAAGCCTCTCCCAGTAGCCACGGCTGTCAGTAAATCTGTGCTGTAATAGGGGTATATCAACATCTGAATGCATGTGCACAGCTAAATAATTTTGGCACGGTGGAGTGTTTTTCTACAGTAAAAAAAAAAATCTCATTTTCTTCAGCTACTGAGGGCTATAAAACAATGCGAAGAGTATTTTCCATGACATTTTCAAATGGGACAAATGCTTAGAAAAGTAAAAGAAAAATCTACACCAGCAGTCACAGGCTACCAGTCTGTGGGCACTTCTTTTTATACGTCAATGTTGGCTGTGTCTGTGTAGGAAGGGAAAACACATGTGCACCTGAGCAGCAGCGTACACTTTTGGACTCCTAAATATCATTCTTCTGTGGCACACTGGGCTATGTTTCTTCACAATATAATGAGACACACAATGACTTGATTGCTGTCATCTTTGTCTTTGAACATTTATTTTTATTCTTAATAAATACATTCAGTTATATTCAGCACTGTGGTTGGCACCATAACAGTATCCCTTGAGCATATTACCAGCATCTGGGCCAGAAAGAAACAAATGAGGTATATTAAACTTAATTAGACCTGAGGAATATTCAAGCCTGCTCATCCCCAAGTTATTTGCTTAGCTACCATTTCACCTGTCAGTACCCGAATGTGATGGAGTTTTCTCCAGTCTCTGCTTTGGCATACCCAGAATGGCTTACTCCGGAAAGGCGATCCACTACGGTGCTTTTCTCATGCACTTAAGTCTCTCAAGACTCACAAAGTTAATTTTTCCCACCTATTTCACCTTTGTATTTGAAATTTATATCGAGGTAAGTGTTCTTACTTTGGCTGACAAGTTTTCCAGAAAGAACACAGTCCCCAGTGCTCGTCTGCCAGCCTATGCAGACTGCCTTGGCCATTGGACACACTAATTTTCCTTGACCTCATGCTGAGGTACTTCCATCTCCTGGCGCATGAGCATTTCAGAAATGTAATTCAAATTTGTGCACTTTGCTATAGGAACCTAGAAGTTATGGTCAACACTATTCTGTTTCAGTCCTCTTGAATTATGCATTTGCATTTTGGAGCAAGAGTTCAAAGCATGAAAGGTTGGCTTTTGGCATGTATGCAAGCAAAGGCAGGCCTATTTTTATGCATGCTTCATCGACATGCGCATGTGTGTGCTCAAGCCCTGATTTCCTTGAGGAAATGCATATGCACTTAAAAAACTGCTTTGTTATTCGTTCTGAAATGTCAAATAGGGAGGGAAGGGAGCAGAAAATGGGTTGCTAATAGAATAGGAAAATGAGAAAGCAATAAAAAAGGTCATAAGTACTTTTGAAATGGTTGCATCAAACAGCATAATTAGAACGCAGTTGTATTTTTGACCTATGATACTGGAACACAGCAAAATATTCAATACATGCTTTGGGGGCTTTTATAAACTGAGTTTGTCTGGGTTAGAGTTCAGTTCATTTCTTGTGAAAGTACAGCGTTGCCCTGCTGTCCTGGGAATTTAGGAAAGAAGCTGAGGATTTCATTTAACTTGACATAACTTGTCTCAGATGAACCGGTGTGAACTACCCTGCAATATTTAGGCCAACGTAGTTTGTCCTTTATTCTGCAATGCACATTACAGGGACAGAGCTACGCCATGAAACTATGCACATCATTGCTAGCAGGACCTCCCCAGCTTCTGCTTATAGAAGGGCTATGAGGGGAAAGGCTAGAGAGGGCTGACTGTTCTCTGTACCAGCCCTTGAGAAATGCAACTTCTCTGCTTCACAGAGGAAACACACTTCTATATTTCACTTCTAATTCTAGCTTGCTGTATTCAATGACTATGTGTCCTGGGCACCTATTCAGCTGCAATAACACACATTTTACAGCCTAGCCCACACTCTTCAAGATACAAGGCTGCTATGAGGGATAAAAATAAAAATAAAAAAAAACTGCAAAAAAACCACTGTCCAAGCCAATCGCATACTGAGAAGTTAAAATTATCAGGTACGTCTAGAAAAGTCAGTACCGTGATTATCACTGCCAGCAATGATCTAAAATCCTACGTTCTGCACCAAACCAAGGGAAAGAAGAGAAGTGTTTTTCACTGCCAGGAACCTCTCAAGAAGCAGGTAATTTTTAGACTGTATCTCTATAATCTTTGATAAGCAAGAACTGAGTTTGGTCTTGAATTTGACAAATCAACTCACTGATGCCAGACTGACTCCACACTGCTGGCTTTCATTTGCCAACAGAACATTTATTTTGTCCTCACACACTTAGCAAGGGCCAAATAAAATGTCTTTGACTCCGGCCCTTTCCCACAATAGCATTTTCTTGAACCATAAGCTTTGACCAAGCTGACCATGACCAATCACTTAGCAATTATCACCCAGCATATTATACACTACAAAAGGTTATGCACAACATAGGCCAGAAGCTTGAGCAGGTTTTTATCATTGGTGCTGGCTGCCGACAGTCCCTCATGGCAGACATGGTCTTAACCTCAGCTTTGCACTCTCTGTCATGTTCTGGAGAACAAAGTCTGTGACACCTCTTTTTCCTCTACACTAATACAATAAATAGGAAGTACAGAACAATCCACATGCAACTGGCCATCTTCAACAAACTGTGCAAAGGACCTGCCATTAATTTACCTACAACGTCTCCACATAGTGCCATCCTAGTGTTCAAGAAAGCAGCCATTCCCTGAAGTCTGAATAATTCAGCCTCAATGAGTTGTTTGGAAAGCACTTAGAGGTGGGGAAATTCAGAGCTAGTGTCACACATCCCCGTTACAGGTGCCATCCACAGCTTTGCTCTGTGTCATCTCTTGAACTTTCTGTTTTGTGTGTCCTATTTCCCACATCAGAAATTACATAGGCAGAGCCCATGAGGCTCTGACACGCCCCAGCTACAGTAACACAAAACCTTTTATAGGAACCCCACCCCAGACACAAGACAGAAGTACCTTTGACACCATTCAGCCATAACTTTAGGAAACAGTCTGTGTTATTTGTCTATACTGAGTTGAAAAAGGCAAAACCCCAGAATTTGTCCTTGGAAAGATAAAGACAAGCTAAGAAATGTATACAAGTTCACAAAATGTTTGAAGTTGGAAACAAGAATGGTTCCAAATCTGAATTTCCTGATTCTTCATGTCTAAATCAGCAGGGCAAAGTGTACCAAAACCAAATTCTAGTGTATGACGGGACCTCACTTCTCAAACTATCACGTAGTGAAAGTGAAGGTTTTTGCTGCTCAAATATCAAATATAATTCTTTGTTCGACCGTACATAAGGAGAAGATAAGACTACCTTCAATTTACCAGCAACTTTGAGCTGCTCATTGCTAGAGCTATTTATAATTTTCTTCTGTCTTGTGTGACCCTCTGTCAACCCTTTTATGAAGCTGCAGCTTTGATGATCACATAGCTAAGTTCTGCTAAGATCGACTGAAGAGATGAAAGACAAACTTTGGCTATTTTCCTCATCTTCATTTTGTCTTTTCCAAGAGGCAAAAAGCAGTATTCTGCCCTTTGACTACACCTTTTCCAGAAAAAAACCCCACCTGTGCTTAGTCAAAAGTAGCTCTTATATTTGTATGACATAGCGCTGTGAGAACTTTCTATCACACTTTCACTCATAATTGCCACTAAGCCAGGTTATTTAAAAACTATTAAACATCACTAATAAGCATTCCAGGTATTGCCTAATACTATGTACATTTGGCACAGAAGGACACACTAATAAAGAAATAAGGTCATAAATTCTGTTCCTTTTCTTCTTCATTAAGGGAATGAGCATACATACTTAATAAAATACATAATATATATATGCACTTACCAAACACAGAAAATTAACTAGCATATAGTCTAGGTATATTTAAACTCCAAATAAAACCACCTAGCAATTAACCAGCATTCATCAAAACTTTCAGCTTCAGATGGTGCTGTAGGAAACACAAATGCCATTCTAATCATGTCTTATAAATTATTATTTATGTTTTCGGTTGCAGTGTTTATAATGTCAATTTTTTATGAATGTGCCCAAATAGTTAAAAAAAACCCTGTGAAAACAAATACAGAAAGGGAGGAACAAATTTTACTGCACTGGATATTTAGAAATGCTTTCCAGTCCTCAGGAAAGATCATCCATCAAGTTAAACACTTTCCATAATTTTTAATCCCAGAATCAGTGCTGGCCAAACACACCGTCCCACAGTGTACAATAACTATAAAAAACAATGCTACTGCAGATGTTCATATGCAAATGCCAACACTTTTTGTTTCACTTGTTTTAATTAGGAAGGGTTCTGTTATTAAATCTGTCAAAACTAGCAAATCTAAACCCATTTCAAATAAAATATTTAGTCTGCCTGTTGCATGGTGTCAGCCCCACTCCTGCAATTAAGCAAGTGCAAGGTGCAGATGCTCTGTTGGTGAAAAGCATCTGGGTTCTCTGGAGCAGCGTGGATCCAAGCCTCCAACTGGCCTCTGCTCTCCTGCGGCTGGGACAGAGCTCTGACAGGAGAGAGAGCAACAGGGTTGTCGGTGCCATAGTGACACAGCTGGTGTTGAAGTCCCCATATTCACAGCATTTCCGTCTCGTGGGCTGAGCTGAGCACCCGTCCATAACTGCAGCTCACTAGGTGAGATCCCACAGAGCAGCTTCCACTTCCGTTGCACCCAGAAGAAATCCCAGTTGCGCACCCCAAGATCAATCCATGCCATGAAACACAGGGCAGGGGGAGAGATGGCTGGGAGATGCTCTTCACAAGTGTGCTGCTGAAGTGAACGGCTAGTACAGACACACCCTAGAACAAGTCATATGCAACAAATACCTAGGAATAGCTAGAAAATTAAAGGGATTGGATCTCTTCTGTTAAAATATGGTGCTCGTTCCCCTGATGAGGACAAGTATGTGGTAGAGATACCGAATACTACCACTGCCAGATTTCAAAGCGCCACACTCCCCGTGATTTACGCTCCACAGGCACAAACAAGCGGGAGAAAGTATATTAATGTAGATTGCCATCAAAAAGACTTAATTATCTGAAGTAAAATACCAATTAGAGGAAAATTATTTTTAATTCAGTTTTGAATTGCATTGTCTTTTTAAAAAACTTGCCATCACAGTAGCGTATTTCTAATTTCCGTCATAGAGTAGGAAGCAATGGTAAGTAATTCACTATTTGCCATCAGCTGCCAGTTTCAAAATTTCTGTTCTGAAATTGCAAGTTTTGAAATACTCTGTTTCAAATAGAGAACAGCAATGGGAACTCTGTGGTGGGATTAGCTCATAAATGCTCATTGATAGCAGGTAACACATACTGTGGGAACCTTGCATTCCCAGTTATGTGTTCTGATCTATGCTTGTCATCATTCCGCCTGGTAGGCTGAAGCAACTGGACACCGCAGAGTATAAAGGATACTCTGACTTTGGTAAGACTGCACTTTTACACATCCATTTTACTCAGAAAAATGAAAAACATTTCTGTGATTGTAAACAACACCGGTTTATTTTTTCCAGTTATATCACTTTGTCAAAGAAAGGATATTGCCTCTCCCACAAACCTTACTTTACTTCTATCCTTTGACTGCGACAGTTGCAATTTTATTAGAGTGTATCAATGTGATTCCAGAGGTATCTGGAATTTTTGCACAAAGATTTATATAAAGTCTGAAATTACATTTATGTTAATGCACAGAGGAAAGATTTTACTACGTTCCATGTGACAAAATGAATAAGATTAGGTAATGTAATCACATGGTGAAATATTAGAATTCTAGAGAGCATAATTTTTTATTATAGAAGGTAGAAGCATCTTTGAGTTTCCTTTTGCCACACCATTAATTTACTAAAATGAAAGTGTTATCTGTTTCAAACAGCAGCTCATTTAAATTAAACTCATCAGCCATAAGCTTTAAGTTTCAAATGCCATTTCCTATCTGTAACATAGAAAAGGAAAAACAGTTTAAGAAGGTTCATGGTCTTGCTTGTAAAAACATTTTCAATCAGTACCTATCATACACAAGGTAGTGTAGGACTCACATGAGTTATACCCAAAGAACTGTACTCCATGTTCAACTTCCAAAGTTAGAAGTTAATTGCTTAACTCCGGTAGAAAGCATTTTGGAAAAAAAATCACAATTCTATACAAGATAAAGGGAAGTCTTTTTTTATGGTTTACTTTCAGATGGATTCTTCTCCTACTCTATCAACAGAATGGGAGGTGGAAGACAGCTGGCTCGAGAAACAACAAACCCAAGATTTTCAGAAATGTTTTCAAAGCATGGAATGTGCTTTAGGATAGATCTACCTGGCAATGTTTCAGTGAAAATGGTTTATATTCAGAAAAGGGCAGTTCATTAACACATGGAATTTACCTGCAAAAAGGCTGATTTCTGTAACGTGAGGGAAGCTGTGTCAGAACCAGACAAGATTCCTGCCCCTCACTGTGGCTGAGTTAGAGCAGGAGTTAGAGCAGCACCTCAGCTGTACGAGTGGAGGCAAAAAAACCCAAGAGCCAGTACCTCGTTTGTGTGATTCAGATCAGGGGTTTGAGTATCAGTCTTAAAGAGACCAGTCATAATAATCAAGCTTTTAGATGCTGCATGGTACTGTTTGTTCCAACTCTCTAGTTGGAGCTGTTCTACTTTGTATAAGTCAAAATTAGTACAACTCTCTGGACACAGATTTCCCCCACAAAACTGAGTGTCTCAGTGGCTAGTATTAAGTCTTTATATTAATTTGCAGTCTCTAGTAAGAGTGAGAGGTAAAGGCTTGCTGTTCACCATAGCGGGAAGACAAAGGAACATACGCTAAACCATACGTAACAGGGACTTTGGCCTTCCATGTTTCCAGTATCCCCAGTAACTGTTGCAGAAACTGGTTATTAGAAGAAAACGTTCTTGACGTCCTATTCTCTTTCATGATGAAATACAAGGGGAAAAAGCTTAGAAGTGGAAAAAACCATACATCTTCACATTTAGAAGCCAACTCTCATTTCAAATTCATTTAGATGATAATTGAAATGCTAGTCTAAAGAGCCTGGAATTAGGCTCTTCCGATCTACAGCAGGAGCTAGAGGTATATCCCAACACCTCCTTGTTTTCCCTCAGTTGAAACGTTACCAAATTCTACTTTTAGAAACAAGCAAGAGCATAAGTGTAGATGTAACACCTAATTTTCAAGTCTACCTATGATCTGGAATATTTGGATTTCTAGATAGTTGATATAAGATAAACTGATTTTCAGGAAGACCCAATAAACAACATGTAAGTCACTCAGAAAGGTGGTAAAAATCAATACATTAATAAACCAATTCTTTAATAAATAAATACCTTTATTCATTATTTCCCAATTATTAAATTTACTAGCAGTGATTCATAATTAAAGAAACTCTAGCCCTGATCAAAGTTTTACTACACAGACAACACTCTGAATGTTTTCTTCAGGATATTATAGACTCATATTTCTTTTCTGCATTTAAATTATTCAACCTTTTTCCCAAATCATATTTGAAGTCTTCTACATTTTGATTAGAGTCAAGTGAACAACTGATTGTTTTGTTTTTTATTCTAATTCAGAGTATTTTTACATATGGTTCAGTAAAATTAAAACATTTTATAAGGAGTTCATATTCAGCCAGAAACTTAATCACAGATCTTTTTGGCAGAAAATACATGTGAGCTAACATCTCTAATATCTTATTAAAATTGATAAAGATGTAGTATGAGATTTGATTGTCTAAACCTATGTGTTTAGCTTGATCAGGGACACTGTGGAGTACCCTGGCCAGCCTCCAGATCCTACAACAGAAGGTCTCCTCTGAGTCCCATGTCGTGCCTACCAGGCCTGTGCACTTTTTCAATACCCTTAAGGATTTCAAATTGTAATCAATGCCTGTGTTTAGGCATCTGAATCCCATCTTTATTCAGCTGGTGGAGTCTGGAAAATTATTCAGGTGACTTAATACAAGTTTCTACTGAAGGTGAACTGAATGACCACCATCTGCATTGGTCAAAGCTCCATCAACTGTAGTAGCAGCTTGTGTGTTGATAGCCATAATCAAGACATAAATAACAGGCACCTGAATCCAGACTGAAGTCAGTTTTCAATGTTTTAATTTCTTTCAAGAAAATAATGAAAAGCCTGCCTGAATTGGAAAACAAATACATTTTATTTAGGACCTGTCAAAACTCATCTTTGAACAAAATAATTGAAAAGTTCTCTTTAGAAACTGTCAAATGAAAAATGCTACTGAAAGCATGGAGATTTTCTTCTCTTTAAAATACATTTTAGAAAACTGAAATGACTTCACAAAGCATTTTGATGTTGCAGAGGTTTAAAATTACCCTTGGAAGTTTTTGGAAAAAAAAAAAAAAAAAAAAAACCATAAAATTTCCTGCTGTCTTTGTGATCACGAGTTACAAAGCATTAAGGATAAAAACAGAGGCTGATTTTATCTATGTAGAACATATGGAACGTGTTGTCCTTGCCCAGATGTTGTCATATTGCTGCTCTTAAGCAAAGCTTTTGATGAGTAGGTGGGAGGGCTGTGCAGCATACAGTCTTCTCACAGCTTTTCAGTCAACTTACTATATCCACAACCAAAATTAAAAAGTGCAGTTCAAATTAAGAATAAGCTCATCATAATAGTTTAATAGCTTTCTATGTCCTGGACTGGATTAGCTATATATTTTAGCTATATAGTAGTTTGATGGGATAAGAAAGTTCTCACTATTTTAGGTTTCATACACCATGGTATCTATGGGATATAGCTTCTCCTTTATCAAGATGTTGTGCCTTTTAGAGTTACATTTGTGCAAACCCTATCAAAGTAAAGTATAATTACAATTGTTTTTATCTGCTCTTTAATCTTTTTTTTTTCCAAAGCATTTTGAATAAATGCAGGCTCTTTCATCTAACAAGTTGATTATATTTTGATTAAATGTATTTCCAAAACAACTCCGACACACACAAAAAATTCCCATAAGCTTTAATCTTGCCTTCTGAGCAATGCATTTTTATGTCAAAAATCTTCCAAAGAATATCAATCTTACATTAGTGTTAAAAAGGTACTAGTAGACAGCAAGCTGAGCATGAGCTGAGCGTGTGTGCTGGCAACAAAGAGGTCCCAACAGTGTCCAGGGATGTGCAGAAGTATGGCCAGTAGATCAAGGAAAATTATTATTTCCTTCTACTCCACACTTGTTAGACCATATCCAGAATATCTCATCCAGTTTATGCCCCCCAAGCACATAAAAGACACCAAAACACTAAAGTGGAGGTACCTAAGCTGTCTGGGGCTGAAGCACTTGTCCTGTGAGGAGAGGCTGAGAGGCATGGGAAAGTCCAGTGCGGAGAAAGGGTGGCTTTGGAAGCAACTAACTGCTGACCCCCGTACCTCTGGGGAGCAAACCTCTTCACAGCAGGGAATGACACGAGGACACGAGACAATGCATATGTTGAAACACGAGAGATTCAGACTGGCTATAAGGAAACACTATTTCTGATGAGTCCCATCAGACAGTGGAAGAGGCTGCCCAGAGAGGCTGTAAGGTCTCCATCCCTACAGCTTTTTGAGACCCAGTTGGATAAAACTCTGAGCAACCTACGCTCTACTTTGAGTAGTAAACTAGAGACCTCCTGAGATCCTGAATTCCAGCCTAAGTTATTCTATGCTCCTATGATATTTTCACTCCACTAAAAGAATCCTAGTAGCAAAGCATGTAAGTTACACATCATTAACATTTATGAAGGAAACATGATCTTAACATCCAACAAGCAAATCTATTCGCTTGTATAAAAAATGTGAAGAGCAACAGCACTAGCCTCAAACCAAAAAAATACTACAATTGCTACTGAATAAAATCTATGCAATCAAACCAGAAGGGATTTGGTTTGTGCATAGGATTTCTGAATTTCAGCTGTCATGGTTGCTCCAACTAAGTCTTTACAAAAGCAAGCACTCAAAACTTCACTTAACATTTATGATAATTACAACATATAATACTTTTTGCAAATGATTCATGAAGAATTGATACTAACTCAAAAGTTGCTCAGGAAATAAAAGCTAATACGCATGTTCTTCCACAAGTTGAGCCAGTTCCAGTATAAGGCTGACATGACTTAGAATATAAAGGAAAATCACATCTGAATTATTGTGACTTTGATCTCCTGGGAAGTTTACCTTTCTAAGAATGGAACAGGGTTAGAAAGCAGAATGAGCAAAAAGAAGCTAACAGACTTACCAGAATACATGCTGAAGGCCAGTGCTACTCTGATAATTATATACCCAGTTCCGTGACAATACCAATACTGCCACTTTTCCAGTGACAGATGAACATGAAGAACTTCTGAGAAGCAAGGAGCACGAAAGAACTTGAGAACTGTTAAGTTTGAATTCACTAAGATGTCCAGATATATTTTTGGTTAAACTTTGAGCGTGTCAGGCAATGGTTATCCCCTCAAACACAAAAAGCCCTGTGTTCTGTCCTGAGTCTTTGCTCCCCTTTCCAGCTTGTTATATTGAAAAGAAATCAGAAAACATCCTGAAAGAAATAGAAATATTCAGGGCATTCAACAAAGATGCAGTAAACATAGATGGAGACTTCTCCCCTCATTTCCCCCCCACTGAGAAGTGCAGGGGCTCGGATTAGCATTCATCCACATGGATTTGATCACCAGGGTACTGGCTACTCTGAAGAGACAGAGTTTCTCACTAGTTTTGATCAGAAATTTCTTTCCACAGATGAGAAACATTTCTCCATGAAAGTTTAATCAAAAGTCATGCATTGCTGAATGTTTCAGTTTTCTCAAAAAAACCCAAACAAACAAAAAAAGTTTTGTTGCAGGAATCCCAGCAAAGTGTAAGTAAAGGTCCCTCTCCTTTCAAAACAATTTGTCATCCTTCAGTTTGCAGCCTTGGTCTCTTCAGCTTCTAATGTCTTAACATGCAAGACTCCGATGTGATGCTCAGAATTTGCCAGCTCCGTCCCATATCATTGTAGATCTAAAGAAACCATCTCACTTGGCCGTTAGTACTCTTACGGTTTGCTGTCATTTTCCATCTCTTCCCTGCTCCTGTTTAGACTTGCTTCTTCCTCCTGATCTGTCCAATTCAGTCCTGCATGAATTTCAGTGTGGTCTGTAACCTGTAATATGGCCTCTCTAGCCCTAAGATTTGATGGTATTTTGATGATCTAGGATTCACGCAAATGGCTAACGATGCCTTAGCAGGATCAAAGGCAGGGGCATAGCCCAATGCTGAATGACACTGCAGAGTTCGGGCAGTGGGGATTGACAGCAAGACAAAAAAAGCAAGACAAAAAAAGGGGATCGAGTCCATCATTAGCAAGTTTGCAGATGATACCAAGCTGGGAGAGAGTGTTAGAGGGTAGGAGGGGCCTACAGAGACCCCGACAGACTGCTGATTCCAACAGCATGAGGTTTAACAAGTCCAAATGCCGGATTCTACACTTTGGACACAACAACCCCATGCAGAGCTACAGGCTGGGGACAGAGTGGCTGGAGAGCAGCCAGGCGGAAAGGGACTTGGGAGTGCTGGTGGACAGGAAACTCAACATGAGCCAGCAGTGTGCCCGAGTGGCCAAGAGGGCCAATGGTGTCCTGGCCTGCATCAGGAACAGTGTGGCCAGCAGGACTAGGGAGGTCATCATTCCCTTATACTCGGCACTGGTCAGGCCGCACCTCGAGTGCTGTGCCCAGTTCTGGGCCCCTCAGTTTAAGAAGGATGTTGAGATGCTGGAGTGTGTTCAGAGGAGAATGACGAGGATGGGGAAGGGGCTGGAGCACAAGCCCTGTGAGGAGCGACTGAGGGAATCTGGGGTTGTTTAGCCTGGAGAAGAGGAGGCTCAGGGGAGACCTTGTAGCTCTCTACAACTGCCTAAAAGGAGGTTGTAGTCAGGCAGGGGTTGGTCTCTTCTCTCAGGTGACCAGCGACAGAACAAGAGGACACAGTCTCAAGCTTCATCAGGGGAGGTTTAGGCTCGATATTAGGAAAAACTGGTGATTGGCCATTGGAATGTGCTGCCTGGGGAGGTGGTGGAGTCGCCGTCCTTGGAGGTGTTTAAAGAGAGATTGGATGAGGCACTTGGTGCTGTGGTTTAGATGACGAGTAGATGTTGGTGTTGGGTCATAGGCTGGACTCAATGATTTCAAAGGTCTTTTCCAGCCTTGTGATACTGTGATACTGTGTGATTTCTTCTGGGATATAATCAGTGTTATTCATTGCTTTCCCCACCACCTTCTCCTCTTGTGGATCTCCTTTAGGGTTATAACCATCTTGCACAAAGTATTAAGGAATAGATAACATCCCACTTCTTATGTCTACCCAAGAAGGTAGTTCTTTCACCACAGCCAGGCTACAAGTTACCGACAGCTCTTTTCCCTTGCTCAAGGAATAGGTGGGCTGTCAGAACAAGGGACCACATTTAGGTCAGGTTAGGCATCCACCCAGTTTAACTTCCAGAGACTCTCTTGCCTCATCAACTTCTGTTTTGCTTCCCTGATTAGACTGAGATCAAAATAGTTTAGGTACTGCTAAAGACATTCTGAGCTTAATAGATACTGTGCTGACCTAAATTTTGTTAAATACATGTTCAGTGTCTAATATTCTGTTAAACACTTTAGCCAATGCTGATTGAGTGCCCCCCAGTTTTACAGCTAGACAATCCTTTTCTTCCTATGGAATACTTCAACACATGTGTCTGGCGAGCACAAAAGCCTACAGGCTGCATCACCTTCACTTGTATGATTGCTCAATCAGCTTCCAGCAAGCAGCTACAGAATCATAGAATCACTTGGTTGGAAAAGACCTTTGAGATCATTGACTCCAACCATACCTGCCCACTACTAAACCATAACCCTGAGCACTTCATCTACGCATCTTTTAAACACCTCCAGGGATGGTGACTCAACCGCCTCCCTGGGTAGCTCCTTCCAGTGCCTTTCCACAAAGAAATTTTTCCTGATGTCTGATCTGAACCTCCCCTGGCAGAACTTGAGGCCATTTCCTCTCGTCCTGTCACCTGTTACTTGGGAGAAGAGACCAACACTCACCTCGCTACAGCCTCCTTTCAGGCAGTTGTAGACAGTGACGAGGTCTCCCCTCAGCCTCCTCTTCTCCAGGCTAAACAGTCTCATATCCCTCAGCTGCTCCTTGTAGGACTTGTTCTCCAGCCCCTTCATCAGTTTTGTTGCCCTTCTCTGGACGCGCTCCAGCACCGCAATGTCCTTCCCGTAGTGAGGGGCCCCAAACTGAACACAGTGTTCAAGGTTTGGCCTCACTAATGCTTATTACAAGGGAATAATCACCTCCCTGCTCCTGCTGGCCACGCTGTTTCTGATACCTGGGCACACTGCTGGCGCATATTCAGCCAGCTGCTAACCAACAGCCACTCCTACCCAAGCCTGTAACGTTGCATGGGGTTGTTGTGTCCCAAGTGCAGGACTCTGCACTTGGCCTTGTTGAATCTCATCCCGTTGGTCTCAGCCCATTGACACAGTCTGTCCAGATCCCTCTGCAGAGCCTCCCTTCCTTCAAGCAGATCCACACTTCCACCCAGCTTGGTGTCATCTGCAAACTTGCTAACACAATCCCTCCATCCAGATTGTTAATAAAGTTATTGAACAGGACTGGACCCAGCACTGAACCCTGGGGAACACCACTTGTAACTGGTTTTAACTCCATTTACCTCCACTCTTTGGGCCCAGCCATCCAGCCAGTTCTTTATCCAGCAGAGAGCGTGCCTGTCCACGCCAATGGCAGCCAGTTTCTCCAGCAGGATACCGTGAGAAACAGTGTCAAAGGCTTTACCAAAGTCCAGGTACCCCACATCGACGGCCTTTCCCTCGTCCATTAAACGGGTAACCTTGTCATAGAAGGTTCAGGTTAGTTCGGCAGGACCTGCCTTTCATAAACCCGTGTTGACTGGGCCTGATCCCCTGGTTATCTTGTGCTGTGTGATAGCACTCAAAATTATCTGCTCCATGACCTTTCCTTGCACCGAGATGAGACTGACAGGCCTGTAGTTCCACAGATCCTCCCTCTGACCCTTCTTGTAAATGGATGTAACATTTGCCAACCTCCAGTCAAGTGGAACTTCCCCAGTCAGCCAGGACTGCTGAGGAATACTTTTGGAAGGGTTGATGAGACTTTGAAACAATTCAGCATTTGCAATTGATGGATGCACTTGGCTTCTTTGATCAACAACAACTACAAATGCCAGAATCAGCCAAATTTTGAGACCTCTGCAGAGCAAATAACTGCATCCATTTCACAAAGATTGTAAAATGTGGAATAGCTTTTGGGACTGATTTCATCCAGTATCTCTGAAAGCTGTGTTTAGTCGTTTTGATTAACTTCGTTAGTATTGTTTTCAGTTTTCTCCTAGGTCACTCAGTCATTGTACAGAGATGACATTAAATTAATTTGACCAGTTCTTCACTGAGTTTTTTGGCTTTTCGTTCTTCCTGGGAGCCTTGAAAATAACTATCATCTCAAGCTAGGAGGCCCTGAAAGATGAATATGACTTACAGTCGTTCCTGGGCCTTTCCAACCATAACTGGCAATCCATCACAGAGATTTCTGGGTTGATAGCCCCATCAATGTCTACTGAAAAACAGAAATATATTTCATCTGAGGCAGTGGCTACCTTCATGAAGTTAAAGCAGGTCTTCACTTTGTGGTGGGGTATTTTAATGTCATATTTAGGGAGGAATGGACTTTACACTTAAAACTCCCCAAATATTGTGAAATACTATACTAGATCAGCTATTAACAGATGGCTGCTTATATATGCATCTGTTATTTAACATTTAAAGGTAACTGCCAGTTGCGCTATGGACAGTGATTGCAGAATGCCACAATATCTTCTCTGCAGCCAGCTGCTGTAAAAAGCAAGATGTCCATAGCTGCATTCAGTGTGTAATCATCTATAACCAACAGGAAGATGCTGCATCACAGAAAAAACCTAACCCATGCTTCCACTGACTAATCCTGTTCCCAATTTCTCTGTCAATCAAATGATTGTTACCCTGAATTTGCATAAACGTAAAACAAATGGGACAAAACATTTTTAATTCTATTTAGATTTCTGGAGTTGCATTTGCATCAAATTGGTTTAAAACACAGGATGTGTGGCTCTGTAATGGCACAAGCAAAGACTCTGTTGCTTTACTCAAAATGGGAAAAACTGAGCATACGAAGGTGTTTGGTCACAGAAGGCAGAATTCAAAGACAGTGTATAGATAACTTGTTTCTTAAAGAGAAAAAAGGTTTCAATTATTCAGTTTGAAATATCAAGACTGTTTTCTAGCTGAACTTAGCACATGGACAAATGTCCTCAGATTTCTTTTAGAAAGATTATAACAGAATAGCTCACAAGGCATAAAAGTCTGGAATGAGCTATGAACTTATTACAGATAAGAGCTGCTTAAAATTTGAGCTCCTGCTTAACATACCATGCTGGTGACGTGTGCCTGCTGTGCTGACAGATTCTTCCACCTTGGACCTTGCCATCAATCTTATTCAAAAAGCTCTGCCCTAGGAGTTCTTTAAAAATTAAATGTTTAAAAACATCTCCAAGAGCTTTCTATTTATGTTATCGCACTTTGTATTATGGAGCGATGATTTGTTAAGCTCGTTCACTTTTTAACCCAAGGCCTGCTAATGATTGCTTATTTTTACTTTGTTACTGAAAAATTTAATAAAATGTAGAAAAATTGAAATGATTCTTTAATTTTGGGGTTGTTTTATAATATAGTCACATCTGCTCCCAAAGCACAATTTTACTAAAGCTCTTCCAGTTTGCTCATGTTGCAGAGAATGATAATACTGAGCCCTAATAGGCAGTGGATGCCCTAATAAGCAGAACTGTGTCATAAAGCCAAAAGGTCCCTGAAACAATCCAAAGCCTATATCTTAGATGGCATTATCTATACCATGTCCATACAATCAGACTTCGCAAATGGGGTAACAGTATCTTCTTTCTCTTTCTGCTCATTCAGGGAGAGATACCGTCACTCATCACCGTCTACAACTGCTTGAAAGGAGGTTGTGACGGGGTGGGTGTTGGGCTCTTCTCACAAGACAGCGATAGGACGAGAGGAAATGGCCGCAAGTTGCACCAGGGGAGGTTTAGACTAGAAATTAGGAAGAATTTCTTCACTGAAAGAGTGGTCAGGGATTGGAACAGCTGCCCAGGGAGGTGGTGGAGTCTCCATCTCTGCAGGTGTTTAAAAAACGGGTGGATGAGTTCCTTAGGGACATGGTTTAATAAGAAGACAGGCACGGTTGGAGTCGGTGATCTCAGAGGTCTCTTCCAACCTTATGATTCTATGATATTGAAGTTGAATCCTGCCTCTCTAACTTCACAGAGCTCTGGTTTGTCCTTGTGCAAGGAATTACCTCAGTCACCTCACTGCAGATATCCAAATACAATGAATGATCTTAAAAACTGCAATTATGAAAGTGAGGAAGTAAATTGAATAATGGTGTTACAAAGTAGTGGTTCATATCTCCAAAAATTTTTTAACCTGTCTCTTTTTCCAAACTGATGAGAAAACTCAAAAATTAACATACTAAGACATACCTGACAAGATGAACAGATACTTAATAATTGCGAAATTTTCATATGGTTCAGGGAAGGACGTTAGAATACAAATTTATGTTGAGTTTTAAACTAGGATCCTAAATCCACACTCTGGGAATTATATTTAAATGGTTTGATTTTCTGAAGTACTGCAAGCCCCACAAATCTCCTGTAAGTCAAATTCAAAGGACATTTTAATATATTTGTATGTTTAGAATATAGATATAGGAGAGTAAACTCAGATGGTTAAGGTATGAATATTTGGGCTATGACTCATTTTCCTAGAAGGGTAAAGCATTTTTCACATGCATCAATTTCTGAGTACACATACCCAGATCTTAGTGTCAGCTTCCTTTATTAATCTGATCTTGCTACTGTGAGGAATAACCTGCTGTCACAAGACACATTATAGTTTGGAATGCCATGTTATACAAGGCAAGAATGTAACTTCTTCTCGTAAAGCCAGATTTTTTTACCCACCTATCACAAGAAATAACCCAATCAGGTTTCTGATACAAAAATCATAAGGATATAAATACTAAGAATATTACTGTTAGTCAAAATAAGGAAAATAAGCCTTTAAGAAAAACAACGAGCCAATAAATAAAATCAATAAATGGATGGAAAAAGGTGCCGGATGAAGTGGAAACAAACAAAAAAACCCAACTCAGAAACCTACACAAGAACCAGAATTTTGCTTCTTGAATAATAGGAAGATATGAATCAACATTGTGAAGAAAGAAATATAAAAGTTGGGTAAATAATTATCAAAGGTGAGGAAAGAAAGTGTTTAAGACTTGACTAATCAAACGGCATATCTGTCATTGTATGCTTCAGAAATTAATTTGCATGGATGCTACGGAGCTCGTTAAATTCTGCAGGCAAAAATGTCCTCTACAACTAAGAAAAAAGCTGCCAATATCTGAAAGCGTATTAGAGTTTCATTGAAGATTACTGGGCTTTTACCATTGATCTAAAAAAGATGAAGGTCAGGTTCTTATTTCAATATACTTACGTGGATGTTCTTTTTCACTATAAAAAGTCAATCATCTTGATTGTTAAAGTGAATATCAAAAGCCATCAACTCCAACTGTTCACATGTACCAAGGTTTCCTGAATTGTCCAACATCACCAAGACTGCTTACTGTATTCCTGAATTAATTAAGGTCTTAAATTAATTTTGCTTCTCTAGAAAATTAGATGATTTGGGGGCACTCACATCACATATCACTGGCATCTCCAGTAACAGGGGTCATAGTAAAACCACATATTTTTCATAAGCACTGTTGATGATATCAGCAGTTCTAGATTAAACTATGGATACAAACAGGGATATTTTCTCCAGACCAGTCTTCATAAATGACCTGGAGCAGGACTTGAAAGTTTACTAAGTTCGCTGATGACACAAAACTGGGAGGAGCTGTTGAGACTCTTGAAGGCAGAGAGGCCCTGCAGAGAGATCTAGACAAATAGGGAGCTGGGCAAGCACCAACCACATGAAGTTTAACAAGGGCAAGTGTCAGATTTTGCACCTAGAACATGGTAACCTTGGATACGCACACAGACTGGGGAGTGAGATGCTGGAGAGTGGCCCTGTGGAAAGGGATATGGGGGTACTGGTCGACAGCAAGTTGAACGTGAGCCAACAGTGTGCCCAGGCAGCCAAGAGGGCCAACCATGTCCTGGGGTGCACCAAGCATGGCATTGCCAGTCGGTCAAAGGAGGTGATTGCCCCGCTCTACTCCGCACCAGTACAGCCCCACCTTGAGTACTGTGTGCGGTTTTGGGTGCCACAGTATAAAAAGGACATACACTACCGGAGAGTGTCCAGAGGAGAGCCACGAAGTTGGGGAAGGGTTTAGAGGGAAAGTCATATGAAGTGCAGCTAAAGTCACTTGGTGTGTTCACCCTGGAGAAGACTGAGGGGAGACTTCACTGCAGTCTATAGCTTCCTTACAAGGGGGCGAGGAGGAGAAGGAATCGATCTCTCTGGTGGCCACCAATAAGACCCAAGGCAATGGCAGGAAGATGTGCTGGGGACATTTCGGTTAGCTATTAGGAAAAGGTTCTTCACTCAGAGGGTGGTGGAGCACTGGCAGAGCTGGCACAGGGAAGCAGTTACAGCGTCAAGCCTGACAGCATTCAAGAAGCATCTGGGCGATGCCCTCAGACACACGGTGTGAGTGTTGGGGTGTCCTGTGCAGGGACAAGATTTGGACTTGATGGTCCTTGGTAGTCTGTTCCAATTGAGGACTTTCTACTATTCTATGACCTTTGAGTCCTCACAATTCCATTGCATTTAATAAATAATTACAATGTCATTAGAAAGTAAGTTTGGTTTCAATAACAGCCTTGAAACTAGTTAAAAAAACAAAAGCATGCTTCTGGCTTTAGCTCAGAGCTAAAACAAATGCCTTTGCTTCACCGTGCCATTATCCACCCGTACTGTATGCTATTACTGGAACACAAGCTCTCATTCCACTAATGTTATTCCTTAAAGAACATATTAAGATTCTGATATTTCCATATGGGTGAAATCTATATATCTTCCACAAGTAATTATATTACCAGTAATCCTTTTAAAAGGCTGTCTTTGCTCAATTGCTTTGCCAAGAGCTCTAAACTTGGTTACATGACAATCCTACTTACTCACAGCGTATAGATTGATAACAGAGGAACCAACCAACATGCTACTGCTTTCTGATCCCTGACAAATCATAGACTGAGACCCATCAAAAGAAACAAAATCTCTTTGTAAATCCCCAAATAGTTTGCTTTTATTTATTACTGAAAATAGCAGAGAGAGCAAAGAATTACTGACCCTGAAAATAGCATGTGTTCTTTTATACATTTTGCAAGGAATGATAATTATCAGGAAATATTACCACTAACATTTTAAAGAGCTCTTGAAATAAAAAAAGCAGCCTCTAGCTATAGTACAAGCATCTCTTCCATGAAGGATAAAAGCATTGATATGAAGATACGGAATACAGGCCATATCATGCAATACTCTAATTGGAAGACCTAATAATGCCAGCATATTCGGGCTAAGAAGTTTTGCTACTCAAACACTGTCTGAATTAATTCTGAAGACTACTTCCCATACTGTGAATGATGTCAAATCTATTAATGAATAAAAACTGTTAACCTGAATACTAACAGTGCACTTTTCTACTACAGTGTCTACTCCTTGCTCCTGAGATAGTGATTAAAAACAGTGACTGTCACTGTATGTGTCAGTCAGGGGATACACAGACGATGCAGGAGGCAGTGTGCAGAAGTGTTTTAGACCATCAAGCAGCAGCACACAGAAAGGCTGTGAATAAATTAAACCAAAAATATAAGCCTTAGGCTGATGTGTTTGAACTTCACTGCAAACATTCTTCATACATATTTAATTGCTCCATTGAGACTGTGACTGTTCTGGAGATGTTCCAGGCATTATTTCCATTCCATTAGTACGCTTGCAGTATGTGTACTCCTTAACCCAAAATGATTGATTCCATAAATGTCTTCCCACTTACTGACCTGAACACTAATTGAGGTTGTGTATAGATTAAAAGAGAGTGCCATGCTTCTTGAAACAAGCCAAAATATATTGTAGACACTGAAATATCTTGTGGCACAAGAAGAAAGTGGTACTTCTAACTGAAAACACCAAAATATTGCTCCACAGAAATGCTTCAGGTGGGGAGAACTGAAAATTATACAATGGATTGAAAAATTCTGCTAAACAACAGTAAACGGAAGTTTAATTCTATGTAGAAAGCCTACCTTTCTGAAACATAAAACAATTTCACATACCAGATGCTTTTTTTGTCTGTGCTTGCATCTTGTAAATTAATTTGCTTTGGGAGGAAGTATAAATTTTTTACATTCCATAAAAAAACCCCCTGAAGTTAAGATAATTTTATCAATTCAATTGCACACAGGGGGAAAAGCTGAATGTTTTTACAGACTTATTCAAAGCAAGATAATATTGTAGAGTGTAAATTATTCTACTGTAAATCAAAAAATTTCCTGTTCAAGTTATTAAGTATGATTAAATTGTGGCAGTTCAAATCTCAAGCAAGCCACCCTAAGGAAAAAATCCTGAAGATGTCCGTAAACACTGTCTGGTTTTGGGTTAACCTGAAAACTACAGACAGTCTTAAACCCTTACTACTTAAGCTGTTAAAACTAAAATGAATTGCACCACAGTTTGAATGAAAAATGACTATTCACGAAATAGACTTCCTTGTAACAGAGGTATGTTCAGGTAGCTTGGTCAAGCTTATACCATACATTGGAAGCATCCCTGGGAAACAATTTTATTCATATTATACTTTATTTATAAAGTTTAGAAGCATGAGTATGTTAGACCTCATGTGATAGAAGACTGCAGAGAAGCTTAGACAAGAAATCTGGGCCGGCTTTGGACAGAAGCTTCATCCTGAGAACTCATGCATGAAAAATTACATTGCCATTTTATGTACTGTCTTCCTCCAGATTCTCCAAATGAAATTTATTAAATTTAAAGATTATTGTTTCCCACCTAAATTTCAGCTCTTTCAACTCAATACGCCATTCAAAAGTCAAGTAAGATATTTCTGGCATGTTTACTGTCATTGAAGACACGTCTCACTCTATTTCCTTGCCCAAGACCTGTGCTCCTTGCGCTATGCGATTGACCTTGAATATTTCAATACATGAGGTCAGGTCAAAGCATGTAAACAACTGGAGCTGAGCATGTATCAAAGGCCATTTCTTTAACGCCATGCTACTTTTGTGAGCAGCAAATATACTTTTGTAGAGGAAGGATTTAGCACATCTCTGAGCCATGTTCTTTTTAAAATCAGAATTCCAGTCAGTAACCTCGCTGGGGCAGAGAGTTCATTTGCTTTTGGGTTGTACAGTGCTGGCACAATGGGGAGCCCAAGTGAGAGCACTTTGAATAATTTTTTGTTTTGAAACAATGGCCATGTGTGGTTGTTTACAGGAAATTAATTTACTAAATTTATAAATTTATTATTTGTTTCAGTTTATAGTAGAGATACCTTAGGGCACTTCATTATTTAAAGTTCCAACAATTGTGTATGAATTCAAATAAAAATTAACATCAACTTGTCTAAATGAAAAGCAATTAACCAACAGGAACAAGGAAGAAAAGAAAAAAATATCCCACACATTTTGCACATCATGCAGTTCTCCAACGTATGACAAAGCACAAAGGCCCAGGAGCTTGCACTGGTTAATACAGTTGCACAATCTCAAAGTGAATGTTTGTTCAGCACTGAGAATGTAACATCTTTAAAAAAAAGAAATACCTTCTTATTTCTATATTCAGCATGTCTTTGAATTAAGTAAAACAGCCATAGCAAGTCATGAAACTGACATGAAAACCTCCTCCATTTTAATGTAATATTTTGACAATTTGTTGGCCTTTGTAGTCTATCTTCCCAAATGTAAGATATTTTTTACTTAATGAAATTAAATTCAAATTACTCCATGGCAGAACTGGTGGATTCTGGTAGGCTGTGTAAAAAACAAATGGGGAAGCAGTGAACAAAGCTTCCAAAAATATGGGTAAAGGCTAAATAGATTTTTTTCCAGCTGCTGTCCCTGGCTTTGCTTGACCCCTTCAGTCATCGCAGACAAGAAGGGCTGATGCCGTTCCCATTGAAATCCAGAAAAATTTACTTTTTGTTTGCTTGAGGAGCAGCACGGTGCTCACCAATGTACCGACACAATCAGGAACACAAAGCAAACAACTGTAAATTGCAGTCAAGGTGTTTTTTCTTTAATGAAAATTAATTCATTTCAGTAGGTAAAAAATCCGAAGACGGAAAATTTTTAGTACTGTATTAATGATATCTTTGTTTATACACAGGTTACTGAAGCTTTTGACTTTGATTAGGCAATATAACAAATTTATTAAGTTCATCAGGATAGGTTCCTGCTAGACAAAGTACTGCGAATATGCATGGTCTGAAATTTAACTGATATCTGTTATTGTAAGGATTTAAATGCCAACGTGATTTTTTTGTGTTGTTAAAAAAAAAATCCAGAAAAGATGCTAAAGTATCAAAACATACATTATGAAACCAAAAGCCCTGCAGGGCACCTTTTGTTAACAACCTTGTGCTGTGATTTTTACTGACAATTTAATCTACCCTTTGTTTTAGGCATTGCTTTTTCTACTGTCACAATTACAGACAGACAACATGCAATTATTTGAAATAAAAATATAGCCAAGTATTCTTATTATGTTACCCAGCTATCCAGATATTTTAAAATTGATTAAGATAGCTGTCAGCAAATTCTTTTAATTTTACAGCCGTACTGATTTTTTTAAAGTAGAAAAGCAAGTAAGAAACAAAAGGAATGCTGCTAACATCTAAGTGAAGGTTTTATACAAGGACTAACTAACATGTGTACATTCATATTTATAGTCGTGATAAGCACGTCTTGAAACATTAGTTTTAATTACATTTTCATTTTTATCGAAATGGCTCTATTCTGACAGTAGCCATGGGGTATAAGAATCTGAAGGGGGAAGAATGAGATAGGCAATCAAGCCTGGCATTACTTAAATAATAATTTCCTGTTCCATTTTAAGTTCAGATTTGCAAAAGACCGAGTCTCATAATTTTTCTGTTAGCCCTAAATAACTGAATAAGGATGTAACAAGTTTCCACGCACAGCCCCGCTCCCACCTTTCTTTTAAGCAGCCTGAGTACAACCACTTTCTTTCTAGTCCTGTGCAACACTTCGGATCTCAAGTTGTGATTTCATTGGAACCACCGTTAGTTTGCAGATGTTTGTTTGCCTCTCTGCGTCAGCGGAATAGGATGAAAAAGTAGAGAAAACGCTGGTGAACTCTACTGGCAAAATTCCATTGATGCTCAACACATAGCAGAAGCCTTGTCATCAAGGCTTATCAGGAAATCGAGAAGAATAAAACATTTTGAAGCAGATGCTCGATAGATGACAACACCGATATCCTCCTGAAGTCAGTGGAAGACTTACAACCCGTTCAAAGAGTCCCTGGGACAGTGTTCTTAGTCCCCACTGTTAAATAGTCCCATCAGTGTCAGTGGAACAGTCTCACTGTGTTAGTCCTTCCAGCTGTACACAAATACCTCACGCCCTACAACCAGACGGTTTCCAAACTGATTTTTATTGGCCAAAAATCAGTTTCAGAACAGCTTATTCACATGGATCTGAAAGCCAAAAACACTTGATATGATCAGCATTTCTTATAATCTTTGCCATGATAAAAGAAGTTCATAGTTCTGTGTATTCTTATCTGTTTTCCAGTCCAGAATCTGAAAATACTCAATATTTATGGCTAATATGGGAATATGAAAGAGGCTGTGAGTCAGAAGTTCAGCTACGTACATCAGCAAATCCTAAGACACAAATTTAAACATGCCATTACAGAGAATTACAGTTTTTAAAAAGTACACCAGCATTCCAGTAAGGGAAATAATTTAATTGTGTTAATCATCACATTTATTTTACAAAACTGAATTGATCTTTGGAATCCAGCCATGGCAAAGTCTCTGAATTTTGACTGTGAGCATGAGCAGCTGAAGCACTCGTTTTCTAATCTCCATTGAACTCTGTGGGCTTTTACAGTGCACATATTGCACAAACCCACTAGCTGAGGCTGTATCTTCTCCATGCAGCATTTCTTTGTGTGATGGATTCTTTAAAGCTTCCCCCAAAAGACCTGAGTTCTAGTTGAACTGACCACATTTTGGGCTTTGATTTTGCCTGGCCTTGGCACACTGAAGAAAGGATGCAAGACAGTGAATTTCTGCCTTGATAATCCGAAATGTATTATCCCGCTGTACGAATAATAGTCCACAGTGTGCATGCTGATCTAATTGCAATACTTAGAACTCCTGTCTTGGAGAGACTGTCAGAACTATCTGATTATACATTGTTATAATTTAACTCTCAGCATTTTTTTCTTCCTACATGATCACATAATGCATATGCATATCTGACAGCTATACTCATCCTACTTTCAGAGTGGTCCTGGAACAAGGCCCGGGCTAGCGGTAAATGCTAAAGATAGAAGAAGATGGTTTTGCTAATAACAAATGGATTTATACCACAGAAGATGAAGAAAGGGAAAGCACTTAAGCAGAAAGAGGGCACTGGCAGAACAAGCAGTCACATCAGTAATTCTCCTTTTCTCCTGGAAAATCTTCCACGGGGCCTCAATGGAGGCCGAGGTGTCTCCTACTCAGCAAAAACTGTGGAATGTAGAGAAGAGGTGCTAAAAGACACGTGCTACAACGTCCTTTCTACGCTGGCCCTGTGCCTGAACTGAGGATTGCACCTGCCTGTTTCAAAGAAAAGCATTTTGAAACTTGCTAAGGAAAATCTTTGTCTAAGAATTAGAGCTATTCAGGTTTTGGCATAGAATGTGATTTTGCGAAAACATTTTCATTTGGAAGGACCATTATTACTGAAACATTGCAAACACTGCACTTTAAGAAGTTTTCTTAAAGCTATACATCGGATAAAATATTTTTAGTAACTGTTCATGACACACCTCTTGCTCACTAACAGGCATAGAATAAAACTTCTTAAAAGAGGTGAAGATGGGTTGCCATATTCATCCAATTACGACTGCTATACTTAGGGATCTAGCAATTATGTAGGAATAAAACCAGCTTTTTTTTTTTTCCTAACAGGCTATCAGCTATTGAATTGCAAGCAGACACCAAATATAACTCAAAAGCTTAAACAGGCTGAGGAACTGAAGGGATATGCTACAAAATACGTATGTACGACAGCAGTTCAAAGAATTTAAAACCAAATCAAAGGCAAATCTCACATCTATGAGTCCAACCCAAAACCCCATTGTAGCTAATGGACGATCCTTTTCTCTCTTCAGTATAACTATCTTTTAGTCAGATTGCTCTATTAATCTTTTTTACAGTCCAGGGCATGAAATGCTTCCACACTAGAACTTACCAGGGGAATGGTATTTGCGCAGGGGTGTTCGGAGCTCCTTTCTTTCTCACTATTGCTGCCTTGAGTGTGTGCTTGTGTGTGTGGATATGCACACCTCTATCCTGCTTCAAATGAAAGGAGAGCTGTCACGCTACACTCCTCCCTCTCTGCCAATCCTTCTCTTCTTCGTGTAAATACAAGTAAGAAACAACATATATTTTTGTTTGATCTGTAGGCATCTCAATCAGAACAAAATAAATATCATGAGACCACTTCGTGTAACTTGAACAAGACAAATAACAAACCTCATATTCATGTGAAAGTGATCTCACAATTACAGTATGTTTTTTTACTCTGAGGTCTCAGAGCTCCCTAAACTTGATTTTGTCCCCCTCAAATTCTTTTTCCTTCTGAGAAGAAAAGTAAGACGAGGAATCATTTGTTTCACTATTCTTATCACAAATAGAGTGGGGGGAAAAGGCATGACACAGCCTTTCCAAATATAGACTGGCATAGGCAAGATACAAATTTCTTCCTTGATAGGTGAGACAGATGGGAGACTTTCACACACACTCCCTCACATATGGATATGTTCTCTCTGCTCATATATAAGTAATGCCATGCAAAGCATCCACCTTTCATGCACTGCATTACCAGCCCATGAATACCATACTCCACGCGGCCTCATGGGGGGCCTGTGGACTGACTGTATTTCCCAAGATGCTCCTAATTTCCTCGGGTTTTCAAAAAAAGCAAGGGAAATGTCACGATGTTAGAGCAGCAAATGCTATCTTGGAAGTCAACCATCCCACTGGCTTAGAGACCCAGGTATGTCATGCCCTTTCCCTCTTGCTTCTGCACACGCTGGCAGCATTGTGGACTATTGGTGTGTTAGTGTGAGAGAGGAAGGGAAGAAGTGAAAGGATAGATGTGTTCTGTTGGGGACTGGAGCTTGTACTGGAAATCAGTGGGGAGGTAAGAGCATCCTAGAGAAGGACTGAGTAACGCTTCCAGCTGAAAACAGTGTTCACTGGGAAAAGCGATTGATGGGAGAACCCTGAATTACTGATAATGTGGTCTTCATGCACCGAGGAGTGAGGGAAAGGCATTAGAGAATGAGGTCACCAAAATGAGTCTGATTCATGAGGCCGTCAAGCTTCAACCATCTGCTGAGTCTTGACCACTGTTATTTTCCATACTAGGTACTGTGAAAGCACTTTGCTACCAAAATGGAGAAGTATTCCTTAGGAAAAGAATCAGAGAGCTGGAAAAGGATTAAATATAGGCTCAAAGAAAAACCTTATGTGTCAATATTTTAGATAATACAGTATTTTCATATATATACAATATTTTCACATATAGTATAAAATGAATAAATGAAAACTAAAATTAAGTAGAAACATTAAGCAACTATCATTTCTATGAAAGGAAGTCCAGCAATTTGGACTATGATGGTTTATTTTCAACAATTTTTCATATTAACCACCTGTAATCTTACAGCATAGTTTACCAATAATACACAACACGTAAATTAAATAAATGCTCTCAGAAACATGTCGTATCTTGAAAAATAGTAATCGTACTTCTTGACTGTCAGACTAAATGTAACAATTACTATTCATGGACAGTTTTATCCTCTTAGAATATATTTAACATTGTCTGCCCAGATTACCAGTCAGATTACTCAATATAAATCCTCCACGGATGACCTTAGTGAATACTTTGTATTGAGACAAAAAGGAAATAGTAAAGAACTTATTTATTGTCTTCTTAATCCAAATTGAAGTTATTCACTTTGGTTATAGCATAAGAATAAAAGATTTACTGGGAGGAATAATATTGCCATTTTTTTTTTATGTTCTTTAATAATATTTATATTATGTACCAGGAAAACAGCCTCACCTTCCAGATGATTCCAGATTTCCATTCAGTAGTATCTTATCACAAGATAAATTACTTCAATATGAAAGAATGAAGAGATGGACTTAAACATTTCCAAAATAAAGAGAGAATAATGCATGCGTATCTATATGTATGTATATTATAGGTAGAATTATTTTGTTGTTTCATGCAGTTGTATGTGTGGGACTGCATCACAAAACCCTTTATTCAAATTTAACGAAAGGTTTCTTTTGTTTGGGTCAGTATATAATTTAAGTTGACAAAGCTATAATGTCTAATTAGCTTTTTGCAGTGCAGCTTATAATGAAAAGAATGGCTGCTTCAAGAAGCTGTCTTTGGAAACAAATGTATGAACTACATTCATAGATGTGAAAAGAATGTGATTGTCTAGTGTGCATTTATCATCTTGACTATGAAAGCACAGAATATGGAAATATAACAGCATTCCAAACAGTCAAATAGGTGCATAATAGAAAATCTCTTTCTGTGTGGAAGAGGTCTCTATCTATACCATAAGGAAGCTTCCTTTACTTCCAGGGTACAAAATATTGCCCAATTAAGAATCCTACACAAAGCCATGCTTAACACAATCTTCTATAAACGTTACATATGCACATGAATTAGTACTCTGCAGCAATTCTGAACAATTAATTTGAATAAAAGCTTTTAAATATGTGTTACTAACATGCTGAATCAACAAAGTACTGTGATTGCTAACATATTTCTAAGCATGTGCAGCTTTTTCTTTTTATTAAAGAGAGAGCTTATGGAAATACACACTAAAAAGATTATTAAGTTTGCAAAGTCAAACATAGCAAACATAGGGAACCAAAAATTTACAATTCTCCATATTACTTTATTTCTTCTCCATGTTGCTATGTGCTTTGTATTATTTCAGACAAGAATCCTATGTCAAAGACGCATTATCACACCAATGAAGACTGACTATTGTGTACATGTACAATGAGTGTCTAGCCAGGGACTCCACGGAAATGGATTCCAGTCTGCTACTTGCATATTCAAACATTCAGCTTGTATATGTTCTGTCACCCTGCCTGCAATCAATACTCAACTGCACAACCCACTGGTATCGCTACCCTCCCCCATGTTGATAGGCTACCTTTGAATATCAATTTTGCCTTCCCTGGTTACACAGACCTCAGCAGCTTTTTTTCTACTTCCCAGTAATGTCGTTTTTCTTTGTTGGTGTTCTCTTTTTCCCTATAGTTAAAAGTTCACATGAAGAATTCTTCATGTCTCGCTCACTATAATCCCCCCCATCCACTGTTAGGGAACTTTTGAGGACGATTAATATTGTAACAGTTTGTCAAGAGAGATGAGTCGGGTCTTGCCTCTATTAACCAAATCGCACACACAGCCCAGACATGTCCTGGTGATCTTATTCTAACTACTACACTGGACTCTTTACACGACGCCACTGCAGAAGATATCGTAATGAAGAGATAACGATTTTAGGCAGAAACTAGACAGGTTAACCACAGGCCTTGGTGGCAGAGACCTCTATGTTAACATGGGCAACGACGCTATAAACCGAGCACACACTGAGGCATTAGTGTGTGCTGCCTTTATCAACACCACCTGTATGTACCACTTGCCAGACCTTGCTCCTCTGCAGATGCGTAAGAACACAACGCTTTCAGCAAATCTTGGGGGATCTAGAACGCTCAGTTTTGCACAGGTTTGTTCACTTGGAAAAATACATTAAATACTATAAAAATAGACATTACATAACTATTTACTAAATTAGTTTTAAGTAATTTTTCATGGACTCAAGATCTTAACATTATTCTCTTCCATTTATAGTTAATTTTTAAGGTACTTAGTTGTCTCTCTACTATTTTAGCAAGTGGCTTGCTTATTACAAAAAAATCCTTATAGAAAGAGACCATTAGCATTGGTTGGGCTTAAACGGAATAAAACAACCTATTTGCAAAATAATCAGTCTCCTCACATTGCAATTCTCTCTCTGCTTCCTCTAATATCCAACACTAAAAATAACTACTGTTCTATATTGTCCTATTTATTTAACTTATCACTAGCTACTGCTTCTGCTTTGTTGTCAGTCTTGTCCAACATCTTTACTTGGCTTAATTTAACAATCTTTTTTTCTTGTTGCTTCTTTCAAATGCCAGTCCTCTCATGTCATATAATTTCTCTCCTAAAACAGTCAAATTAGCAACATATCAAAAAGAAAGTATAAACCAGCCTTTTTTTTTAGTTCATCCTTGTAACTTCACAATAACAACAGTAACCACAGAGCATTCAAGACATTTGTCTCTCTGCCACAGCCTCATCTGGCTGCCAGGTGGTGCCAACATTGAACTCCCTGTGGGTATCTTTCTTCCTTCATAACCCACAAACAAACCCACATATGCACCAGTCTAGTAATTCCACTGGGGTTCCAGATAGTTCATTGCTTTCTAAAAGACTTCTTGACAATACGCTTTCTTAAATCTGTAAGGAAGTGTGTTTTGATTCGCATTCTATCGCAATGCAATATAACACAGACAGTAACAGTGTTGTATAAAGGGGCTTCTGGATGAAGCAGCCATTTAGTAGACCTGGAAATGACCAAAACGGAGACCTTTCCATCAAAAAAACCCTCACCCTCCCACTGTAAAAAAAAGTAAAAAGCATTTCAATGAACTCCTAGTGATGGATTAGACAAAAACAAATGGCAAATGGACATTTTTGAGCTAGCTGAGCTGCTTTTGAAAGAATTCTATTGTAAAGACATTCCAAAGGCAACCACAATCCTCAAGACTACTGACAGTGCTTCCAGGGAATAGTTTAAAACAGGAGATGATAAGCTAAATCAAAACTTTTGCTAATTAGAGGCACTGGAGAGCTGAAAACATTTCCAAATGAGAAACACAAAGCAGTCACATGATAACAGTTATAAACAAGTGCATAGTGCCTTCATCCCCATGACAATCCATCTGTCTTTGCTACATTTGTAGATCTTTTCTAATTTTACAAATAAACCCGAAAATAAAAATGGCATTGAGAGAAAAACAAGTCCAGTGTGTATCTAAATTTTTTGTTTCATCAACCACTTCAAACCATACATCACAGATCAAGTATTTGGAATAATTAAAATACAGTGCACTGTATTACACTATCTCTGCTAAACAGGTGTGTCACTAGGAAATGTCTTGAATAAATGGATTTGGGCGTACCAGTATCTGTATAAGACATTCTGTTGGGGATGTCTCGTTTAGGACTGCTCACATCACACTCCTTAACAACAATAAATGAAATCCATATACCCCACATTATCGTGAATAACATTGTCAGTACTTTAACTCCCTCCTCTATTTTTCCTACTTATTAGGGGGAAAACATGATCTACTTTTACTGATGTCTTATGTGAGCTACCTAAATAACGTCTCTACAGAATGTAGACTGTTGCCCAGGGCTATTTTATTTCACTGCTTAAAGCTAAAAATACAAGCATTGATGTCACCCTCTAGGTTTTGAAATCCTCATTAAGCACACTCTTTACTATGAGAACCATGCATGAAAAGAACCATAATTTTGTACTTTATTTCATTTTTAAACTTTTTGGTAAGATTTTTTAATGCGAATATTATTTGAAAGAAAATAACGGATTTATAACATTTTAGACTGCAAGAAGTCAAAACATCTCTCACAAGAATATTTAAATAGTTCTAAGAGTGTTTTATTGTTCTCCCTGTCTGGTATGTAAATTCAAAATCTCCCTAACACGTCACCTTGCTTTTAACTCTTTTTTCCATTCTTCCAGTCTTATCGTGTAATTACGCTTTTTTTCTTGACTCTAAACTTATTTCCTTTCAGACAAGGCTATACTTCAGACAAGGGTAAAAAAAATCAATGATGTCCTAGACTAAGCTTTTAGCTGACTGTCTCAGTTTAAGCAAAGTAAAGGGTCCTCTTCCCAAAACCCACCATAACCTTTGAAATTTATAGACTTTAATCAGAAAATGTATAGAAAAGGATAACAGTTCTTAACTCCAAATATATATATATATATATATAACCAAAACCAGAACAGGACACACAGCAACACTGTAACCAAAACCTTTAAAAGAGGTAAGTCCTGTCCCTGCTCCTTTCAGTTATATTTACAGACAGCAGGACATGATGTCGCACTCTGGGAGGCAGGGGGGCCCTCTCCTCGTCCTTTTGTTCAAAAGTGTTGGGGTGGGGGGGAGTAAGGGGGTGTCACAACTCCTCTGCAGGTGATGTTTGCCCCCCGGGGAGTCTGCAGCAAATCCAGGCAGTGGTGACCACTCTCCCTCCGAAGGACAGCACAGGGTGCGTGGAATTGGGGCTGAGTCAAGGGAGTTCCCTCCAAGATGCCTCCACCAGCCCAGCAAGACGGTGGCTCCCGCTCACAGCAGTTGCTGAGCAGAAGTGGCGCCAATCGGAAAAAACCTCTCACCTCCCTCCCCCCTCACCTCTGCCCAGCCAGCAAACTAGAACTCAGAGCAATTAAACCCGCCCCTGCAACCCATCCTGGCTCCTAAACCCCCTGTGTTGGCAAGGGAGACAAAAATTCCCTGGAAGATTTAGAAACTGTAACATTGACTTGACCAAATGACACTGTCATCATTGCTAGCTCACTTGGTCCCTGTCTGAGTGGTCTTTTATTCACCTGCTTTACCCTTTTGTCCACTTCGGGACACTAAGACAGAATCTTCCTCTGCATGTCCCGCAATGGCAACAAGGAGCTGATCAACCCCAAACTCCTCCCCAGCCCAAACTTTTCAATTACGTTATTCTTTCCACTTACCTTTCCAAGATTCTTCTTCCACACTTAGCATTTGTCAAACTATTCACTTCATCTTCTGTAATGTCACTAACATATATGATGCATACAAATAATACTACTTTTAATATTAAATAATGGGAGTCCCCTTTCTTATCAACATAGTAGAAAAATATGATTTTATTTATACCTTTCATTGCGCCTTTCTGAGATGATTCCTAAAAGTTCAGTTCACTCTAAGGGGCTTTCTAGTTTTCTTAATTGCCTTCAGTGAAGAACTTTGTCAAAAGACTTTTGAAAGTCCAAATAAATTAGATTAAGCATTTCTTCCTCATCCATTATTTTCATGACATGTTCAAAGAGTTCTAACAGATCAGAGAAGGTTTTCTTTCAGCACAGCTACCCTGGCTGCTTCTAACAAAATTGAATCTAGAGTTTTGCTCATGATTCTATTATTGGTGATGGATTCAATGCATTTATCTAATACTGAACTCAGACCTACAGGATAGTAGGATAATTCTAGTTTGTTGAAAAAAACTGAACAAAACCAAAACAATAGTTAAGTTTTAACATTCAGTTTTTTAATAGGCAATTAACTGCTAGCAAAATTCACATCAGCTGAGCCCCTTCAGTTCCTTATAAACCTTTTTTGTAGCCAGTCAGCCCTTTGATTTTGCCTTCTTTTGAGTCTCTAAATGTCTCTTACTATTTCCTTTAATTGCCTCAATTTAATACATTATAATATCTCAGTTTTACTCCTTCAAAACTATAGATATTTTATTGCGTTTTCTGTAGCAGAATCCATGTAAATAAACCTTTCAACTTCTCTGCAACAATTCCTTCTAAATCTACTCTTAAAAAACAGCAGTTAGGCTGATATTTTCATGAGGTTTTCAGCTTTTTTCTATAAGGTCTTCAGACCAACTCAATTTATTTTAAGTTTTAACCTTACCTGGAAGAAGCTCCATTTAGAGTCAAAGCCAGTCACTCACTCACCCCTCACAATTTTTCCCATTGATTTTTAAAATTTTTTTCTTAATAATCTGAGGCTGACTCACCACTTGAAAGCCCATTCATGTGTTAATTCAAAGAATTGCTGTAATTAATTTCAAGGTCACAAAAGAACACTCACATATCTATTTACGTTAATTAGAAGGACTGACAATGAGACACCTAATTATCATCAGATATAGAAAAAATTTTGCAATTCAGTTATAAACAGCATCAAAGATATAATAAAAGAAACATTATAATTCAATTTTAAAATTATATTTTTATGTTCAGTCAGGTACATCTTTTGTGATGTCTAATTTTTTGTTAGACCAAGTTTCATTTTTTCCCAACCATATATTCCATTTATATTTCTTACTGCTGTGGACAATTAGAAGACATATTTTTGGATGTTCTATAAAAGGTTAATTTACAAGAATTTGATTTTACTATTTTCCTACCAGAATAAAATGATCCTAATGTTTCCTTTCTTCCAGAAAGCTCTCGCAGACTTTCCCCAGTCTGGGTAGGGTTTGTCCTGAAGCATCATATCAGTAACCTACAGATAAAGAAGAAATAATACACAGTTGAAGTCGTGTCACTAAAGAAAGTACTAACGTGGACTTTATGAACACTTCATGAACGTATGACACACCTTCTTCAGTTCTGGTTATTTTAATATTTAGGCACTAGAAAAACAATATCTCTAATTTTATTTGAAACCAAGATAAAGTACATTGGCCTACATATGCTGCCTCTAGAAGTGCGCACACAACTCCTTGAGAAACAAAGAAACCTGTGGAGATGCAAAGGTAAGGAGAGAAGGGGAACTAGTCTAGAAGTTACAGCAACCTACAGTACATAAGCTACGTTCCCTTAGGGCAATGAGGCTTTCTGGACCAGCCTGGGAGAGAGGACCCACCTCCTTCAGAGCAGCATCAGCAGAATTTCCACTTTCAAAATCAGAACTGCAGCCAGGGAGTTCAAGCCTGTGAATTACGCACTATATGCCATTTACAATCTCCTCTTGCTTCCTGGTATCAGTAAGAAAAGCACACTTGGGACTAGAGACACGAAAATCCCCTAAAACTTGCACCAAATTTAAAAAGTATGAAATATTTATTCTCATTTTCATAATTCCTATCTAAAGAGACTATCTGTTTCTCTGTCCAGAGACTCATATGATGCACGCACTACTTCTGGGCGGAACACAGAAGTATTACAAATGGCTTTCAGCTAAATGAGGGCGGCAAGTACTCCTCAGGCGCTTCACCTTTGGGAAGCTGTGTTTTCATATCCATTAACTTCAGGTTAACTCTACTAAAAAGCATCAACATTTACATTACAGTAAACTCATCAATTCTGTTGTGCAAAAGATCCAGAAGGGTGGAAAACCTACCCATATGGAAAGATTAAGAAATAGTTGAACAGATAAGGGGTGAGTACCTGCTTCAAAATACAGATAGTAAAGCAAATTTCTACTATCTATCATTGGTATCATACACAGTGGAAAATTACCGACAACTGTTTTGATTAATCTGAAAATAACTCTTAATAAGATTTCAGAAGGAAATAACTTCAAATTGAAATCAAGATCTCCTGGTTTTAGTTTCCACTACACTTGGTTTGATATACAGAGGGTTTAAAATCCAGAGCGTGAGCTACCATTTTCAGTCAATGACATTAACAGTGTTTATCAAAAAGAAAACTTTGCCTATGATTAAATTAAAACTACAGACAAACTACAGTCACCTCCTAAATTTTGGTTCCAAGTCTATTTGGGATTAACAGTGTTCAGCATATTAGCCAGAAGGGCTGGGTCCAAAGGATAACGAATATGTTAAATAAATAGAAAAACACATTCTAGGTTTTTATGATTCCATTAAGCCTAGCCTGGAGAAAGAACAGTTTATATCCTGAAATACCACCTTACTAATTGTTTTCTTTAGGTAAATCTTTCCTCAGAGCAGCATGCTATGATACTTTTTTAGAAGATTCCCTACTATCTAAATAAATATTACAATAAATATTTAATGCTGAGCAAGACCTCACTAAAGATTTAATCCAATACTTCAGTAATATCCCTTTCTCTTAGGAAGAGTCTATGTAGTAACAAATATTTGCAAAGAAGAACAGATATTTCAAGAGGTTTTATTCAATTTTCAAAATATTTTCTTCAGACAATTTCTGGGAAATACTTATTATATCTGGTAGAAGGCTGCAACCTGCTGCTCTATGGCCAATTATTACAGTAGATGTTTCATAAGAATGACATTCAAGAAGGAGATGTTTTCTGAGGAAAATGGCAAGACGAGGCAGGAAACGCTTTTTCTGATATCAGACAGTTGGTCTTTCATCTCTCAGCTTTGGCATTTATTTAAAGTCATATCACCAGATCAATGTCAGGTCGGTTGCAGCTAAATTGGCTGAAGCAGAGTCAGTCATTAAAGGGATGCATTCCATAAAGAGAAATCCAATTACCTTTTGCATTAGAGAAATCAAATTCATTTTCTGGTTTGGTCAAGGACAGTCACTGTGGAAAACAGCTCACAGGAGAAAAGCACTCAAGATCGTATTAGTGCAAATAGGTTTTAGACAGCAGCATCAAAAACTCATTGCTACTGTTAGAATGACGTTTTTAGGAAAAGAAAAAAATATAAATTTTAATTTAATTTGTACAACATAATATGAAGAGATGTGAAAGTGTGTATTTTTTCCTCTCTCTTTGTATTTGAATTACTGGCCAGCAAACACTTCTCTCTTTTTTACTGGACTATATTTGAAAACACTGTGGATACTGAGGAATAAAAGAAGAATTGATCACTTCAGTAAGTCTATGTATGCATGCATCCTACATAATCAAGATAAAACGGGGAAAACTACTTACAAGGTAATTAAGTAATGCATTTTTTTTAACTGAGAGATGTGATATACTTTAATCAATCAATTACAGTGCTTCAAGTCAGAAAGGAATGGCCTCTTCATATAATGATTGTATACTCTTTCATTTTATTTAGTGTCTCACGAGATAAATGGTTATACCTTATCAAAATGCACAGCCAAAACTGCACAATACACATTGTCTGACTTTTCAAGTAACACTTGTATATGTAACAGAATATTAGATTTCACTTTGCTAAATAAAAATATGACTTTATTGACTATTTATATTATCCATTTCACATTAACCATGAAGATAACTTATAAACCTTTAAAAGGGAATATTCCAATCATTAACAGCAAAATGTTACTACTCAGAATTCTTACAGAAAATTGAACTGTTCCTTTTGATCCAATATACTATAAAGATACTGGAGAAGAATGAATCCAGGATTCCAAGTCACGTTCAGAGCAAGTAACTTACACAAACAACAAGCACAGAAAGCAAAATTATAAAAACTCAAAAAATCCCATCCAAACAGTAAGATACCCGAGACAGATACACTAAGAGGAACAGTAAGACACCTTAAGGAGCATTTTACTGCTGACATAGAGTTGCTCTTCAAGCATAGTGCTCAGGATGCTCAGGACATACTTTGGATTTCCATTCCTAGACAATCATGTCAAACAATGCCACACACAGGATTCTTCCCAAGCAGAGGCAATGTCTGCTGTGGCAGTTTCAGGTAAGGCTAAGTGCCTTTTACATTAATAAGGTAACTGTAAGTGAAACTTTCTTTAAAAAAAAGAAGAAAATGACCTAATACTTTGGTCACGCTTTCAAAGTATCTTCCATGTTCTTCACTAGTAGAAACTATGCTGTCATCTTTAGAGTGCAAACTGATCATTCCTGGAAAACTAACGTGGCATGGGCTGCTGGCCAAGCTTTTTTCATCTGCCAAAGTGCATTTTAGAAACCTAGAAGTACAAAAGTACATCAAATAGTTTCACAGTAGCCCTTCTCCACATAAGAAGCTGCAGAAACCCTGGACTCCACGACACAACGTATTCCATGCTCTAACATCCATTAAGTAGAGATCATCCCTCAGTGGAGAATTATCATTGCTTTATTCACACTTGGATAAATCACCAAAACGGGGTAAGAACAGCTCTCTAGAATTTAACAGAATGTAGAAGAAGCCAAAATCCATAATAAAAGTCTGGAAATAAAAATCAAATCTTTTTTATTATTTTGATACAGCAATGAGCAGTGAGAGGTCTTATGGACGGTAGGACTCCAACATCTCACGTCAGTAAAGAAGTTGTTTATAGACAACTGCCCAACCAGGAGGACAAGACATCAAGTTGTATTGCTGGAAAATGGAGTAGCCTGAATAAATCTGCATTTGGAAAAATACATATTTCTATCACTGTCAAGTACTTGACTGAAGTATTGTGTTACTTTTTTCTATTTTTATAATTTTACAATTTCAAAGTACCTTATTTTAAATCATAAAGCTCTTCATAAGTAGTACTAAATTAATTTAGTTTGAAACTCAGCCTAAAACTCAACACTTTTCCACTTTCTCCGAACTCTCATACAGAAACAGTCCTGCAGCTGAGAAATTTAATTGATAAATATGAGTATCATAAATCCTAGAAGTTTTTAGAAATTGTAAGAATGCCATAGCGACGGGACAGGTCTGAGTGCAGTTTCCCAGGACAGGTGCGTGCACCTTGCTTGCTTTCACGCAGCACAACATTCCTCATGAAAAGAACCTGCTGGTATCTTTTGCAAAGACTCAACTCGTGTTTCTGAGAAGTACGAGTCTTTTTCTTAAAGAGTGGGGCTAAATCAGGTTAAAGTAATTAGTCAGAGTGTGAAGTCAATGGGAGCTAATGTGGACAGCTGAGTGCATACACTCTCTTTGCTTTGCTGTTATGAGCTTTTAGGTAAAAGCTATATATAGGTGTCCCACTAACTACACATCAATTCTTTATCATATCTCAGGCTTAAAGTACTATACTACATCATGGTAATCATATACCAAACCAGGGAAACATTTAGTATTCAGACATGAAAGCCTCAAGCCATCGTTTTTGGTCTTCATCCTCTTTGAGATATTTAAAAACTGCAGAGCTGCTCACTTGATGTACAAAAGTAACCTATATGAAACATGCTTTAATGCTTCTTTCATTTGGATGTTAGGGAGACAACTGCCTTCTGTGGATCGTACCTCAACACATCCACTGCTTACACAATGACAAAATGAAATGTGTCTTTTAATCATGAAACTGTTTTGGCAGTTGAGCAGAAGTGTTGAAAATTCTGTTACGCATCCTTCAGAAATAACTGTTAATTTATTTTAATACACTCTACAGTATTTTGGAATATACAAAATGTGTAAATGTTTGAAAACAAATGTAACAAATATTTGTACTTAGGCTTAGTGATCTATAAGGGGGATGATATTTTTCAAGCTAACTATTAATAGTTATCTGTAAATACACTACTAGATTTTAAAGTAGTTTTGTCTGATTTCTATATTTTCAAACTTTCCTAAAGCAGTTTCATTCCTACCCTGAAAACAATCAAGGTCGTGTTAGGTTATTTCTTCTTCAATTTAATTGTAATAAATTCTTTTTATATCTGCAACAGCAATCACAGTGACAAAACATGGCTCCTTCAATCTACTCTAATTGTTCTCTCATTTTAATCAAAGACCGCACATTGTTCTTTTCTCACCAACATGAGTTGTTTTAACAATAGGTAAATCCTGAAAAACAACATTAATTTATTACAATTCAGTGATTAAATGAATGATAAATAATACTATTGTTCAATTCTGTTGCTTCTGCAACAGCCCCCAGTATTGTTTTGCACATTTGCACATTTCCCACCAACAAAATGTTTCCAGAGTGTTGCTCTTATGAGCAATTATTCTCCCAATCCACAGCAATTGCACACAGGCACCATTTTATGACTGAATTTCTTCTAAAATCAGTTCTAGAACTTATCTTGTACAAATACTGAAGGAGCTTATATTAACTATTCTATCCTTACTGGGCCACATAAATTTGTTTCATCACTCACTGAGGAAGCAGAAAGAGGTTTTTTAGGCAGCAGATCTTGATTTACTTTTTTTTTAATATTATCATAGCATTTTCTGCCATAGTCACAATTGATGCAGGGATATCAACTCGACAACGCAAGAACAACTAAAAATATATACACTTCAGGCCCAACTTTAGAAAAGCCGCCCTTGCCAGCACTTCCTTTCAATTTTCAAATCGAGTTAGGACAGAATGTGCCATAAACCAATGTTTAAGCTCACAATCAATTTGTGGTGAAATGCTCCATTAGATATCAAAAGGTGAGTTGGAGAGAAATCTAGACTGCAAATTATTTTAAGTCTATTCAAATCATTCTGGAAATTATACTTTGTATTTTGACATGAGCAGAAATAATTCCTGAATAAATTTTTGGTTGGTTTTTTTGTGTGTGTTTTTAAGTATCTAAAGCAAACAAAAAAGAATAATGCTCTTCTTTTAACCAGAAATTCCTTGACACTTCATGAATACAAACAACCATTTAGGAACAATTGTACAACTGAAGTAGGGCTTCTGCAAAAAATTTCTGTGCCATCTCGCTTCCTACCAGGCTTCAAGTCCTTACTGTGCACACAAATCACTGTATATATGCAAGAAAATATACTGGCTGCCATGTGGCAAACTCATACTGTTTATATAACCATTGACACCACGTTTCAGAGGACATTTTTTCTTGCTTTACTGCTTCCTTATTAGTATTATAAATGCAGAAGCAGAGGTCTGGGTAATATCACGTATTACAGACAAAATGTGAGACATAAAGCCACACCATGATATTTTTTAAGGCATTCAACTCAGTTCTATCTTAGGCTGACACAGCAGGAGAGCTTGCTTTATTCAGTTAGGGAGCTTGCCGGTCTTGGTAAAAGGCCAGTGGAAGAAGTCATGCCATGGTTGGTGTATATATGCCATATGCACGCAGACCAATGTAGGTACTTTTTATAGTCAGTGAAAAGAAATTTCTAGGGTTCAGTTCAATTCAAAATGGGTTCTGTTGCAAAGATGTACCTATTTTTCTTCACCCTAAACCAGGACCTGCTCAGATGTTCACACTGCAGACACTGAAAGTCTGGTAATATGAATCCCAACCTAGTTTCCTCCATTTCTTAGTCTTTCTTATCAAAGTGTCACTAACTCAGTTAATAGAATATGTGATTGCTCATAAGGGATGAGGGTTCCTCATAGGCAAAGGGCCATATTCACGCATGCTCTGCCTGAAATAAGGTTTTTCCTTCAGCAGGCTGATTCAGACAAACAAATTTATAGAATCCAAGTTGTTTAGGCAGGTCCTGGAGAGAAGTATGCACAGGCAAAGGATTAAAGAGCATGGATGAGTCATATCATAAAAGGGTGATCCAATCCAGCAAACAAGGTCAGCCAATGCAAATACCAGATACAGAGGGACTTGACTAAGCGCTTGACTCAGGTTTCCATGGGATATGTTTCTGTAAATTTGAGATTAAAAATGCAGAGCTCTCTCAGGAACGATGCCATAGATACATTGTTTTACTTCTGCACAGAACACTACTGATTACAGCAATCAAACGGAACTGCCCGCTTTTATTCTCTGATCTCCCCACAGTTTAACTACTCTACAGGCTTTATCCATTGACTTTAATGCAAAAGGCATAGAAAGTGCCTAAACTAAGAGTCAGTCTCCAGGAGACTTCTGCAGCTACAGAATCAGACTCTTCCCCATTTTAACCTTTGTTTCAGCCTGTGAATTTTGTACACCAGTAAAGCATTGAGAAAAGAATTGACCCGGCATGTGATTAGCACATACGTAGCTTCTTCTACCTTGATGGAAAGGACAGAAGGTTCAAAATGTGATCACGCCAAAAGGGAATTTTTAGGCAAAATGCAAGTAGTAGTTTTTAATTTAAAGTGGGATCCATAATATCTTGGAATATCGCAGGAATGCAAGCATCTACCTCCACTGACTTGTAAACTGTCAATGTAACTTCTGTATAGTCTGTGTTTTGATGTGTCAGACAGTCATCATTTGCTGTTTCAATAATTGTAGTTCACAAGTTGTTGCTCTTCAGAAAAAAGTTGATGTTCATAAATGATAACATATATATCACTTGGTGCCTTTTCACCTGTCTTTCCCTCTCCCACTAATACTTTTTAGTCATATTTGGTGAGCTAATGGATGAGAAAAGCCCAACAAACACAGAGGCAACACTTGAAATGACAACATAGGGTTAACGTGATTCTACAGTAGGTGAAGGAGTGAAAGAAGAAACATTTGTGACAACAATTTGTGACAACAGAAAATTAGTAATGAATACTTTGGGGAGCTTGCTCTTTCCTTCCCTGTGTAATTTCCACTTAGTGACTATCGAGGAATTATTTTCTTGTGGAGAAGCCTGAATGAATGTGAGATATAATGGGTGTATTTTGCCACTAGATTACTGGGAATTGTTTTCACTTTACACAATGTGTTCTACATCAATAGCATAAGTTAGATAGAGTAAATATAAGCAGCATAAGCACATCTTTCAAAAATCCCTGTTGGTGTCTACATCACGCAGAACTTGTTAAAAATTAAGATCTGATGTTTGTGCTCTGCCTTTCATTACTCTCTCACATCCAAGCACATAAGACATAGAACCATCTGAACACTGGGAGGTCCCCAGCGATGTGCAGGAGGCACAGGCCACTCTGCTGAGACACCTGCCTGCTTCCTCTTGCCAGAACAAAGAGTCTAATTAAAAGAAAATCCAACTCTATGCCGCTGACACTGTGCGGCTTTCCCAGTTGATTCAGACCTGTGATGTACTGACAGCACAGAGTGGTTTCAATCCATTCCACTTCTTTATGATGCCTGACACAGAGAAACTGTAGCTTCAAAATAAGTAAATGGGAATTTGAAACTTCCTTTACATGGCCTTCCCTGTTCTGCTCTCACAGCAAACACAACCACTATATATTTTCACCTAAAGCAAAGAACGAAAGTAATTTTGCACAAAACAATTTTCTCAGTTTCTAGAAACACTAACTTGAAAGTGAAAACTGTTAACAGAGAACAAATCGAAAAATCATAGAATCACAGAATTATTAAGATCGGAAACGACCTCCAAGATCACCAACTCCAAGCATCAGCCCAGCAGCACCGTGCCTACTAAACCATGTCCTGAACTGAAAATCATTAAATACTTCTAAAAAACCTTCCCAGGGCTCTTTAAAATATTTTCTTTGTCACACCACAGGGGATTAAACCACTAAGACAATTTTCTGCTAAGCTTCTGGTCCTCTGCCAGATTTATGGGAAACACCGTTCATTGTTTTTAATTACTCTCCGATATTGAAGCTACAACCACGTTAAGAACATAAACCATGAACAATTTAGAAATCCTCCTATTTGTCCACATTTCCAGTGCAATTCTGTACTTGAGGTGCAAGCATGGTCACCGTTTTGTTCAATTCGCTTTAAAAAAAAGTATCTTGGTCTTCCTTTCAGAATAAAGCGTGTACATGGAATGTACTCGGTGGGAGGCGGTTGGTACTCGTTCCACTTCAACAGAGGAAAATCTCTAGACTCTGTTGCAAAGCCACTTTCTATTTCACTTTGAAAAAGTCAACCAACTATTTTTTACATTAAATTGTGCTTTTTAAGAACATTCAGATAGTCAAGTTCTAATACCTCAAATTATAAATAAAATCTAAAAATACCCATCAAAAATTGCCCCAAAGGAATGTAGGGTCTTTTCAGAAAGGAGAGATGATTACTCTTAAACTGTATCAGGATTGTTCAAGATATTCTCAGTGCTGAAAGAGAACACAAATTGAAGTATGTCCGCATTCCCTGAATAGGGAACTTTTGGGATTCATTGTTCAGAAAACTGAGATTATCTCTTAACTTGCCTCTTTTAAAGAATCATAATATTGGAGGACTTCAGTGTTTCAAGCTCAGTAATGTTGCTGTTCCCTTAAAATGATGTGATTGGCTCAGCTCAGATACACTAAATTAAGAAGACAATACAATTAAGTTTTCTTTTCTCCTTTTATTTGGGGTTTTAAGGTTGTGTTTTCAAAGGTTTCTCACCAAAAATGATGACTTGAAAAGAAGTAGAAGATAAGACACAGTCACACAAAACTTCAAATTTTGGCTTTCAGATAAAATTCCTGCTTCTGTCAAGACAAAATATTACAATATTTAACAACTGAGACTATTGATATCCTTCTGTATAATAAACACCAAAGGCGAAAGCCGGTTATTAAACATTAATGAATACAACAGGAAATGTTTCATCCTGCTTCTTGCTTGGGAAGAAGACACACAGGGGATAACGGTTGCTAGAGGGTATTTTGGAAAAGGAGGAAGAAGAGGAATTGCTTTAACTCTAGGGACAGGATTTCACATTTCCTTTTGGATTTTTGCTAAAAGACGTTCCACAGCAAATCTGGCACTAAAGAGATACCTGGTTTTGCAGGCTGCAAATTCAAGGATGGCTAGAAATAATTTGTAGTAACATTGCTTTCTTACGTCCCCTTCGCTATGGAAAATAGCAGTCTTTAACCAAAATGCTCAGCTACCTGAGCATAGGCAGAACTTCACGTTTTTGTTGCTTTGCTTCAATAAGGAGTGAAAGAATGCCAGGACCTCTGGCAAACGTAACGTTCAAAGAGAACGGAAGGAAATTTGTTGCACTTTTAATGGCACTTGAGAACACAATCCTTAAGGTACAGTTGTTAATCAGCCCTCTTTATTATGAAGTCTGTGCCCAGGCTATACTTTTATTTGAAATTGAGTTTCTCTTATATAAACAAAGAATCAAGATTTTTTCAAGTATACTTTCCTGGCTTTGTATGTATCACTATCCATCTGCAAAGGTTCATTTCAGGATTGACATCATTTAGAAGAAAGCAAATACCATTAAATCGTGATGCACAGTTATTTACAATTTGGTTGACAAGCTTAGTCTCTATCTACACACCAAGCCATATGAAGTCAGCTAATGGTCACTCATTAAAACATACTTTTACCTTATAAATATTCATAAGACACGCTTCAAAGAAAATCAACATATTCTTTAAAAAAAGAAGAAAGGAGCAAAATCTCAAGGACACCAAGTTTACATGAAAAAGAAAATTGATTTTCTTAAAAGTTCAGATGTTACAAATTAAAATATGCTGCTTTATCAACATGGTATAAAGCAGATTTTTTATCAGACTCTCTTTTGAACAACAATTTTGCGTCAATTACTACTTCTCACGTGGACATTTCTCAAGGCTGAGCCATACTGTGTGCACAGCTGATATGGTACAATCTTGGCTCTACAGATGCTCTTATTTGTCATCTCAGCTTACTTCCTTAAGCATTTTAATCAGTGTTTTGCAGAAGACTGTTCACCTTCTGTTGAAAATGGTCTGGCTGCTATTTAGTTGAAAACCAGTTGACTTCTCAACACCTTACTTATGCTTTGGCCATTTCTCAACCCATAACTTCTGAAGGGTTTATAATCAGTATCTTAAACTCTTTCTTTCATTACAAAGCAATAATAAATGTTCTCCAATCATTGCAAAATTTTGTACTAACAATGTTGGTAAGCAGCTTTCAATAAAGTTGGTAAACAACTTCCAAGGAAGCTGGTAAGCTGTTTTACATTCAGCATAATCCCATGGAAAATATATAACAGGACTGCCTTATTTTACCTTAAGCTTTGACCTTTTTGCTTCTAACTAAAAAAATAACTTTAGCTTTAGTGTTGTGTTTATCCCTTCTCTTCTGACTCTTTTGGTAAGTCACACTTTTTCTTCAGCCAGATCAGGTGTTGAGTAACTTTTTTTCAACATAGTAATTCTGCTTTTGCCTCCAGAGTTCTCAGGAAATTGAATGCAGATTATATTTACATTCTTGAACTAGCTATAATGTACAATTTAGAATCATCTTTATTTCATTCATGCTGCCGATGTTTATTTATGTTTCCCTTATGATATTAACATAACCCAGAAGCATTCTCATTTTGGCTTTTCTGAGTAGACCATTTGGCTGAGTTCCAGCTCTTTGCTTTGCTCTCTTAACACAAGGAGTGAAACATAATTTGGGAAAATTTAAGTGCCCCCTCCAGAGTCCAGATCACACTGCCTTAATACCTTCTAGAAAATGTTATTGATAAATGAGAAACAAAAAGTTCTGCAATGACTAAGCATAAACAGGACTTAAATATATATATATATATACACAGACCTTTGCCTTATAACTCTAAAGAGAAGGCAAAAAGTCAGTTAGATTATTAGTGTGCTCAAGCAATAACAGCATATTCTCCAGAGGCATTACACAACAAAAATCATTTTATCTGGGAAAAGATAAAGATACTATATTTACTGGATATCCACTACTGCAATAAGTAAAGTAAACACATATTTACAGTTGATTTACTTCATATTTAGGTTATATCACCTCTTTATCAAACATATACTTTCTGCTTTAATAAAGTCTCATCCTCCTTGCCTTGTGCACAACAGCTTATCTTTGAACCAGTCCCTAGACTCCAGTTTCAACACCTCTGAATTCTCATAAGTCCTTGCTCAGAAAAACGCATTTAAAAATTACTCGTCCCAGGACTCAGCAGTCTGAGTGTACATGTGCACTGTGACATTATACCTGACAAATCCACTTCACCTCCAGTCCATGGGAAACCTAAGCTAGTGCTGATGCACTGTATTTTAACGTAGGTACACATTAACCTAGGAGGTATACTGCTGGCTTAACTACTATCTAACAGAGCCAACGTGGTAAAACTTCAAGCATTAGTGACTAATATAAGTGGTAATGCTTAGTATACATACAATTCAGAAAGCTGGAATATAGATTTCCTGATTTATCTTGTCACATAAATAGGAGTCTCAGGAAAACGTCCATGTTAGTTGGCTGAAAAATTGGAACAGAATTATTTAGGTTTATTCATACAAGCATATAAGCATAAATCTATATATGCTTGAAATCAGTAATATCTGTAAACACTTTTATTAAAATTGCAACTCACTTGTGTGTATTGGCAAAAATGTTTTATAACAGTTGAAGAATGAAATATGATTGCAGTTCTGGATTAGTGAAAATTGGTATGACCTTAGGTCTAGTATGAAATATTTCTCATTTAAAAATACAGTATATACAGGCATTTTTAGCTTATAATAGGACCTCCTGAATCCTATGCACAGAAAATCAAAGTTTAATAAAGACCTTTATCAGCTTTGAAAAATCTGATCATTTTTGATGGGAAAATGAAAAAAGAAAATAGACAGTCAGAGATGACTGAAACAAGTTCTAAAAAGAGAACAACTTTGATGGAAGACAGGGAGAGAGAAGTTTGGAAATTATAAAATACCAAAAATGAAAACATGAGGTTGAAATAAGCTCAGTAAATGGACATATTAATGTATAGCTGCAAAAGGAAAAAAAGATCAAGTTCAGAGCTTAGAAGTATTTGTTTACACTTCGACAGAAATGAAGGTTGACACTCACAGGCAGATTATCCCAGATTAGAGAAAGCTACTGCTTTAAGATAGATATCACAATACTTTCTAGAACATGTCAGATCGACCATTTATTCCTGAAGTGTTTGAAAGAGAATCCAAAGAGCTGTTCACATCATACAGCAGATCAACCCGTAGAACAAAACCAAGCAAAGACAGACTAAAGATACAACTTCTGGGAGCAGAAAGTTCATATCGAAGACTTCAGAGTTATCGTGCACTTGAGAGGCAGGCAGAAAACAGACACTACCTAAAGTTCTTAATTATGAAACTACTCCTAATTAGAGTACTCTCTGGATATTTCACTTTAATGAGTAATTAAGATATTTTAAACCACACAGAATCCAGAGCTGTCATGTGACTCTCTGATGTCTGCTAGAGAGACAATGGAATAATTGCTTAGTAATTTATAAGATTCACTGTCTTGTTTGATAAATTCATGAAGAGGCCTTATATGAGTCTTTGAGCACCTTTGGTCCACAATGCAGCAATGTTGGAATGCAACAAGGAAATCTCTAAACTGGCATCAATACAAGCCAGCGTGTCTCCTCCGTGGACCATAATGCCATCTGCATGTTCTTAACTTCATCTCACAGCCAGCAGACCTAAAATGCTTTGGCGTCCTGAGAGGGAAGCATATTGACTTTGATGTAGTACCACAAAACACAGTTTGTTCTTATGACCCCGGCCTGACATATATCCATTGCACATCCTTGTGCTACTTATGCTAGGGTTTGCACACATGGATTTGGATTTAGGCTGCATTCCTGTTTTTCTGCAATTGACAAATGTAATAAAATTAAACTGATTTATAATATGGATTTTGGTGATTTTTTTCAGTCCAGCTAATAGGCTACCAGGTTGAATTATGCTGCAAACCTGTATTCAGCAGACAGCAATTAAATTTAGTTTAGCATGACAAGAATCTTGTGTTTTTGCTCTGATTGAAGAATTATCAAATGTTGATTCATTGGAGCTTCTTCTGTACTAGGAATACAAATGGGAAGGTGATTAGCACTGTTGAATGTAGGTTTTCTGTGCCAGATACTTCCGACACTATCTTCCATGAGCCTAGAACCAGCCCAGCAACCATGAAACATTTGGGGTCCGATAATGTAGAACACAAATCTAAACAGCTTTTGAATCCTGTGTTGTAAAGCTGTCTGCCCCTGGCTTCCCACACTTACGTGTCTCCTGTCAATCATTTCCAGTAGAAAAAGGAGGCTGTGAAATCTGGGACAATCCTACAAACAATTTGCACACGGATTTTGCAGCAAGTTTGTGGTCAGGCAATGGAAGAACTGGCGGCAGAATCACATTCTTCAGTCTCAGTTCTTTAACCACAGCATGACACACAGAGTCAGTAGTGGAAAGCAAAATTTCTGTCACTGTTCGTAAAATTGCTTTTTCTATTTCTGACTACACAATTACCAAAAATATCCTGGCAATTATCAATGATGGTAAATAGGACATATTTGGAGCTGTTACTTGTGATCCGGTGCATAGCATTGAGGAAAATGATCAGAAAAATGACAATTTGCCAGCTATTTCAGTATAACAACCAACGCAGCATAAAATCAATAAATGAGTGTTTGATTCCCTGTGACACAGAGATACTTACATTAAGCACTCCTACAAGTATAAAAAGAGGAATGTAGGCTTTTGGAAAAATAAATGACTTGAGGGATTAAAATCTATAAAATTACATTAGTCTATTTTTAATTTGAATTTTTTAATAATGCACTAAAAGTGAGTAAAAAGTTTCACGTTAGTAGAGAAAATTTTATATATAAATGATAGGTGTATTTGCATTTTTTTGTTTTGCATTTTCTACTTGTATTTTTGTCTATGCATGTATCCTATGCATAAACATAGGATTAAATATTTTATACATGTAAGCCTTTCTGGTCAGAACAAAGTGCTCTTAAGATCAGATTGGTGGAGACTAACAGCCTGAAAAATTAACTTAGGTCCTAGTTCCACAAGGAGTTCTGTATAAGCAGCAGTTTACAGACTGTAAAGTCAAAGGCAGTCAACAATGCCAGGCTCAAACTCTTCATGCTCTAAAGCAGGAAAGTTTATTGCCATGGACTGGCCATCACTTTCTCATTGAATGACCTTCCTTCCTATTAGACCTTCCTATTAGATAATATTATAAAATAATATCTAAAAAATAAACAAATGATCCCAAGACGTTTTTTGTACAAGCTCAGAGATTAATGTTGCCTTCCACCACTTCAGAGAGAGCTTCTCCATTGATGCTTCTGGTTACACAAAATGATCTAGAAGTGTTCTTTGGAAGTCAATGCGAAAGCTTAAAGTATGCCAACTACGCTGTTACAACTCCACTGCAATTATTAGTAACAAAATAATTTCAGAATGCTAGGAAACAGAAATGGGTAGTGAGGAAGTGCTCTAGAAAGGAGAATGAAGCAGAGCTGAAAATGCTATGTTGCTACAAAAGCACTTCAAAGGGAAGAATTCACACCAGGTTTTAGTGCATACCCAAGCGAAATAAGTAAGGCACGTTTACATAGGTAGTTTTAGTTATAGCATCAGAAAAGTTCTTATTTGAGCACTGAAAAGGGTATTTCTGAAGGGTGATATTTATGAAGGGCATTTATGTGCCAAAATTCTTACATGACATTCTAAATATATGGTATGTACACATCCACACTATTTTACAGCAGAATGCACAATCAGCATAAACAGCATAGGTATGGTTGCTCTTACTAAATTTTTTTTTACAACAGTCATTCTGCTGTGGGAAGATACTGAAACGGAGCTAAAATACATTTTGCCTCTGCACATTCTTAGGTTTTTAACTGTCACTTAACTGTTTGATTAGTTTGAGTGTGAGGGTTTTAAATCTAAATTTTTGAGTGAGAAATCCTGAACTGCTTATGAGTTAATCTCAAATTACCATGTTTTCAGTCTCTGTCTTCTTTCACATTCTAGATTCTTTATATTTTTCCAATCCAATAAGTTTCTGGTTTTCTAGTTTTTGCAATATTTTAATTAGCATATATTGTACAAATGTTTTCCACTCCAGAGAAAATCCATTAATGATAATTATTTTAGCAATTTTTAGAAGTTTTACAGATAAGTAACTTGCAAAGTTTTTTTTTCTTTCTTGTTAGTAGTGTGATAGCAAAAAAATTCCAGTTCAAAAATAAGTTCTGTGGTTTCTGACTACACTCCTTTCTCATTAATTGCACTGTAATTAGAAACTCACCAATAAATATTATGACAGAAGGATTAGGAATAGATTAAGATGTCAATCAGAACATAAATAGTAGCAGATTCCTATGACTTATACTTTTTGGTGACTTTTTCCACTTAGGAATAAAACCAGGGAGTTATAAAATCTGCAGTTAGCTTTCTCAGATGAAAATAATGAAGCTTTTGGCCGCCTTTTAAGCCTGCTGACTTTGCACTGAGGTGCACGGAGCAGGTTCACGCGAGCCATTCTACTGACTCGTGTGTAGTAGCGGATAACCAGTTGCATGAAGGATGGTAGAAAAAGACTGAAGAGGCCACTTAAGAAAGTTTGGCATGGGCATGGCCATCTTCATTTCCAGACTTCTGTTTGACCCGACATCATTAAGGCAGTAAGAACATGCTGCTTTGAAGCTCCTGTAGAATACAAAAAACCAGACAGATGGTACCAACTACACAGAAACTTTAAGGAAGGCGAATGAACAAAACCCATTTAACTTTGGTTATTTGAATTCAAATGAATTTGCCCAGACAGCTGTGATTGCTATGATGGAGATTTCAGAATTTTTTTCGTCACAGTAAATATAAAGCTCTGGGCACATTTTGGACATGCTTTATTTTTTTCTGGAGTTGTCTTTGCAGACACATGACATTTGTCTTCCACGTGAAAAACACTCCAACGTGGCTTGCATTTCAAATACGTTTCTAAGATAACAGCACTTCTTGCCCCAGATATCTAATCAGAGACTTCGGCATGAGAGGACAGTAGCAGCCTCAAACCTCATTTGTACCTTTCTTCTCCTAAAGTTCTTCAAGCCCTGATTCTGCTTTTATTATTCAGACTATTGAACAACAATGTTGTTTGCCCACCTCCTCAAGGCACCATCATCATATCCATTTCCCATCAATCAGCCAGGCAAAGGATGTAACCTGTTACACCTGTAGCTCCAGATATATACATGCAGACTTCTTTGTAGATGCCTCTAGAGGCAGTCAGGTTCACACACCTGGACTGACCACATGTAGCTATGGATTGTCAAGAACTTCTTTCATTTTGTTTGTTGGGAAATAAATAACAAGATGCTGCAAATACAGTGTGTAACAGAAGCCTATCTTAATACCACCCGTTTGGGCAGAGTGCACAAATGGCCACAAAAACCAGTAGCACCTTCACCTGTATCAGACACAGCGTGGCCAGCAGGAGCAGGGAGGTGATTGTGCCCCTGTGCTCGGCACTGGTGAGGCCACACCTCAAGTGCTGGGTTCAGTTTTGGGCCCCTCACTACAGGAAGGACATTGAGGGGCTGCAGCGTATCCAGAGAAGGGCAACAAGGCTGGGGAGGGGGCTGGAGAACAAGTCTTAAGAGAGGTGGCTGGGGGAACCAGGGTTGTTTAGGCTAGAGAAAAGAAGGCTGAGAGGAAACCTTACCACGGTCTACAACTGCCTGGAAGGAGGCTGTAGCGAGGTGGGTGTTCGTCTCTTTTCCCAATTGACAGGTGATTAGACTAGAGGTAATGGTCTCACGTTGTGCCAGGGGAGGTTCAGATTAGACATCAGGAAAAATTCCTTCATCAAAACAGTTATCAGGCACTGGCATAGCTGCCCAGAGAGGTGGTTTGAGTCACCATCCCTGGAGGTGTTTAAAGGATGGGCAGATAAGGTGCTCAGGGATATGGTTTACTAGTGGTACAGTTGGACTCAATGATCTCAAAGGTCTTTTCCAACCAAGTGATTCTACGATGCTATGATTCTATGATATCTACTGGAGGGTGAGATGGTGTGAGATGCTTCCCACAAAAATCCAAGAGGATGCCCATGCATGAAAAGTAAATTATATTTCTGTAGAACTGCCCTTTGCAAAGTCAACCCTTCGATGTTTGACATGGAAGAAAACCTCCGCTGTTCTACACACGGCAACAGAAACGGGTTTGCCAAACCAAAACGAAGATGGAGAAGTTTATGATTCACAAGGAATAGCAAAATACCTTCTGCTCATTTCTGAAGGTTAACAGCAGTTCTGACTAAGGATTTTTGCCTTGCCAAAATCAGTGGAAAGTCACCAAGAAAACTGGACGAAAGAGCTAAATTCTGCTGTCCATTACAGCTGTGAACTTCAGGACAATCCCATCAACGTCAATGTATGGCAAGAAGGGCCGTTATTTTATACTACCTAAAAGAGAGCAGAATTTAGCCTGAAGATTTTCCTGTTCTTCTAGCATTCTGGTGCTTCACAAGGCAGTCAGACTTCCCTGTCACAGTTTATTACACTCTCAGTAGAACTGTTTGATGTAAAATACAGATCTGACACTCTTGGTGGCTGTCGCTTCTTCCCATGAACAGCATGTAATTAATAGAGGCCACCTAGCATCAGAGTGGATAGTATGGTGTTTTTAGGAAGAAGTATGCTATAAAGTTGCTTGAAATTATATATGAAATACAGAACTTAAAATGACAAAAATCTGCATTCACTGAACAAAATTAAGAAAATAATTCAATTCTAATTATGACACACAGTTTAAGAAATTAGATAAACAGTTTTAGAAATTATATCAACTGCAAAATAGTTGCTAAATATTAATTAAGGATTCCATTTAGAAATATTTCACACATGATTTCCTTACCATCTGTATTTGTAAAACTTAAGAAAAAAAAAAATGTATCAACATCTGGCTAGAACTATTTGAAGGTACGAGCTACACTGCTTAAATCTAAATGCAATAAAAGCATTCTCCTTCTCTTGAAAACATATTCTTTTATAGCTGAAAAGAATACCAATATATTCTTTGTGTAGACTTGTCATGTGTCTACAAGAAGTGTCAAACTATATTTTTAGCTATGGAGTTCACTTAATCCCACAAGACTTTATCTTGCCTTTATGTTGACAAATGAACAAGGCTGAAATATACGGGATGTGAGCTTCTGTCAAGATACACTCTGTTTCTAAAGTCATTGTTCTTGCACAGCTGTTTCCTTTAAGCTATTGACTTAAATACAGTTTTATTATTCTTCTGGGCTTATTACTGAACTCCTCAGTAGTTGTAGTTAATTGTCTCCAAGTTTTACTTTTCCAGACAAGCCAAGAGAATGCAGCAGAAATTTATCATGATGCAATGAGGTGACTTTAATAACTCTCATTCAACTCACACAGCTGTGTTCTGGCTAGGTTTTACTATTCCTGTTTTCCAAAATATACTTGTGGCATATTACCATATTAAAGAGAAAAATGCTACCTGCATTACTTGTAACATCTTTTAGTTATTAACACAGACAGTAATTATCATTAGTATTAAAAATAATGTTTTGGTTCACACTATAGCCTTACTTCTATCTTTAACATGTCTATACTGAATGATGAAAAAGATTCTACCAGCTGTCTGTTTCTGCTGTACTAATAAACAGTACATATCAACAGGTTTTAAATTAATATTCATAATTTTCAGCAGATTACATGTGAACTTTTTATTTTAGATTTTATAATTCTTTGTTTCCTCAAGGAAAAGATTCTTGAACTAAATTAAGCCTGGGAGGAGACCAAGAAACCTCCCTGTCAGACTAATGCTTTTTCCAGACATTTATAAAACAACCAAAATACTGTGCATTTGCCTATTTAAAGACCAACATAGACAACCTCTGCTAGATCTCATCTAGAAATACTTTTTCTGGGAACGTTAACTGCACAGATCTCTAAATTCAGTAAAACGGTACACACAGAAATTATGTTCATCTTATCAACACAAACTAAATCGTGGACTCCTTCCTAAATTTTCCATTTATGTTAAAATAAGAACCTAATATCGAACTTGGAGAACTGGGAAATAAGTGTGCCCAATATTGTTCTGTACCACCAAAAGTTGTTTTCATTGTTGGAAGACTTGCTCTGGATGACCCCGTTGCATAATCAGGACAAGAGGCTTCCCTCCGTCTTACAGAAAGAATAGATCATGGATCCGTTTCGCCATTCTGATGACCCCTATGGAACGAGAGCAAGTCTCTTTGCTTAGCAGCAGGCTGACCATTCCAGATGTCATTAAGCTATCAAACTATTATGGGACTCTGACCACCTTAGAGCTACCTTGCTACTGGTGAAGGGACAAGTAGCCAATGTGATTTCTTGTACTAGCTCTGGAAGAAGAGATGGGAGGAGGGAGGACGATAGGCACCTACTAATTTAACAGACATCAATCTACTCAAATAGTAAGGGTTTTCCTTAGTCACCTCAAGGCAAATAACTATACCAGAATTGCCCTGAGATAACAAAAAAGATTATTATTCTGGGAAGGACAACAACATTGTTTCCACTCATTAGAAAGGATGAAAGAACTACTTGGATCAACAATAAAAGATTTTCTATTTTCAGTTGCATCTGGCCAGTGTAGAGAATCAGCATATGAAAACTGAGCATTCCTTAGTTCCACGGACACGTGCAGACGTCCTAATAAACTGCAACATCTGTACAGAACAAAGGGGATGTAAACTCTCAAATAACAGCCAGTATAAGAACAAGAAATATGTGATGTGAAAAAGAATAACGTTTCTCTTCAGTATATGCATTTGAATTACTTCGCTTATGACAGATTAACCTCAAAAGGCAAACAGATTGCAATGATTGAGATTAGTATCAGGAGAAAACAAAAAAGCACAAAGCTGTCATGTAGTACCTAGAGTCCCTGGCAGACCGCATGTTAAATCTTCTCTTGGACATGCTCAGCCTTCTCTTCTTTTAGAAAGAAATTGATAGATGTTGGTATGTCTTGAATGTTGTCTTACTTAACCACAATGCACACCCTGGATTTCTCTCACATAAATTTAGAAGTCTAACTACTGTATTTTGATCTCCTCTATAACCAAGAAGAAAGGCAGATACCTTCACAAGAGATTCAACTCTTGAAAAGACTGAACTGCCCTCTGAACAGAGACTGGCAGCAGGTTCTCCTGACTGTCTACACAGGGGCACAAAAGTAGAGATACTTTACACATAGGTGCGGCAGTAAACTGCCTAAATTAGTACGGAGGCTTGCTGAACACAGCAGCAGGAGACAGATTCCTTGCTTCAAATTTCCAAGTCCAGCATTGTTCATAAGAAGTTCTCTCTCTCCTGATTTTTTATCATGTATGATGAATGAAGCATTCCTAGGCTGCCTATAAAAGCTGATCACATGCACGAATACTTAAAAATAACTGATTTGTTGATTGCCACCAACATAAGCCAGTGCAGGAACATCCAGAACATTAATGGTGATAGTAGCAGATTTTCTTCTGTTTCTTCAGTGCTTGTTTGAGGCAATGTATGCTCAACAGAAAACACGATTTTGAGTAAATCTTCAAGGTCTTGTGACCTCTTTAGTGTAAAAGTATTTCGAGAATGACACAAGAACTCTTGGTACAAAGTAGTTAGCCTAGCTGTCAGACATGCTTGTGGGCACCGAGTCTGCTCTTTTTACACTTAGAAAAGGGATATTTTTTTCTTAAAACACCAATCAAGTCAATGGAGACACTTTCTTGTTGTCAAACAAATCAAAAGCTAAACCACACACTGGAGAAGAAGGAAAAGCAATCAGACCACAGACATGAATATAAAGAGCTAAATTTGAACTCTAGTTCTTAACAGGACACCCTTAATCACACAGTCAACAGCTGCCATTCTACGAGCAAACTGGGGAACACATAAACCTCCATCTGTATGCACGGAGACTGTGTATCCTGGGCATGTATGGGATGCACAGGGTGCAAGAACTACTCCTACATCCTGTCAAATCACTGCTTCTTCATCACTCACAATGAAGACAGTGAAGAAATCAAGAAAATCTGGCACCTTAACGAACAGCAACATTTTGTTGGATGAATTACTGAAAAACACCTCTCTAATGTCTGTCAGATACAGACTTGGCAGCATGGATCCACACATGTATGACCCCCAGGCTTCATTACTGCGTCTCATTGTATCCAAGAATAAAAAACATATCATGAGAAAAAATCCCACTGCTACAAAATGCAGCTGGCAGTCTGCTTAGCAACACAATCTGCTACGAACACATCGTCCTGGCATGCTAGTCTCCCTGCAAAATCCCCCGTGATTTCAGAGTCCAGGTGGAGGTCATTGCCACGGTCCTCAAAACTCTGTGGGACTGGCCTTAGCTACTTGAGAGACTGCCACCCCTTCTGCAGCGATGACCTTCTCTGACAGCTATGTTCCCTTGGAACAATGAAACTGTCAGCCAAGGGAAGATGCTCGGCAACGCGTAAGACCTGACTTTACAGAAGATAAGTCTCGGTGAGAGAGGGAACTGACTGTCTCATCTGCTGCAATTCTCAGACCTTCAGCTTACCTTCCCTGATAAGCTTCCTCCCTGCACAATCAAACCCCGTGAAATGGATGGATGGACTGGATACCAACCATTGGTGTACAACCATTACCAGAGGTAAACACAAAATAGACATAAATGGTACAATGACTAATATACTCTCATAATTGCTATTATTGTGTTACTCCTAGGCTAGAAAAATGTCTAGAAGACTGCCTATTCACTCTATTGTAAATGTATGTTATATCGAGATCAATGCAAACCATTGAAAACTGAGTTTCAAGTCATTCTTCCCAATTCCCTGCTCACTGAATTAGAATTACTGGTGATTACAATTTGAGTTCTTTCCCTAGAAAGACAAAGGTCCTTACTACCAGCAAAGACACTTCTGTCTGCTTCTCCCATAAAGTGCTTTTTCTTTTACATTTGTGCACTGCTTAACAGCAACAGGAAATTCAAAGCATTCTGCTTAAAAGTGTTGATTTTAAACAGTATAGTGATGGAGATGGACTGAAACGTTTCCTCTTGAGTATTTTCGAAAAACGACAGGAATATTCAGTCTCAGAGAAATTATTCCTGCTTTAACAAGTCGTTAGCATCTGAAAGATAAAGGGTGTCGGCTGTCATAAACATTTATTAGGATCAGTTGGAATGGGCCTGAACTTTTAACACGCTTCTCATACTATCATGATGTCACACGGAAGGTCTGGGACTTTACCCTTACCTGACATATGGGTGCTACGGGAGAAAAGTGCTGGCTGGACTTTAAAAACGTGTCAGCTGATGGAAGCAACTGGACTGTCTATAAATCCTAGGGTAATAAGATGACCTGGCATGGATGCAAATATATATAATTCACTTAAGGGATTACACTTCTGACATCATAAACTACAAGAACATTGCCTGAATGCTTTATGGACAGCAGCAAAGCCCCAAGAGCAAAATCAACACTGCTCTCTGAAGTCGTTTAGTATTTTAGATAGAACAGACTGTGAACTCTTCAACATTTGAAGTTCAAAAACTTTTAAAAACACAATGAATAATTCAATTTTTCTCTCAAATGACCTCAGTGAAATGATGCTGGGGGCTGGATTCAACGTTTGTAAGTGAACTGAAACTAGAGCAGCAGCTAGTAGTGCTACAGCCTAGAAGGAGCGGGAGCTCTCTTAAAACTTTTAAGGGGCTCCTCCTCAATCCCTGGTGCTTTGGCTTTATCTGTATACTGCTTTTTATACCAATGCAACTGTATCAGTTAGAGGATGATTACACACTATCACAGTATCATAAGGTTGGAAAAGACCACTGAGATCATCAAGTCTAACCTATGACCCAACACCTACCCCTACTCCTACTTGTCAACTACACCATGGCACTAAGAGCCTCATCCAATCTCTCCTTAAACACCTCCAGGGACGGTGACTCCACCACCTCCCCGGGCAGCGCATTCCAATGGCCAATCACCCTCTCAGTAAAGAACTTCTTCCTAATGTCAAGCCTAAACCTCCCCTGGCGAAGCTTGATTGTTCTCATATAGTCAGACCAGTTTTGATAGTTCTATCAGTATAATTGTGTCATTGATTCAGCCTTTTCTTTTAAAAATATCTTGGCTCTATCATCAGCACTATTAGCTTGTGGCTAAAATATAAGTGTGTTTTTTCCTGACTTTATCAGTACTACTGCTGACAGTCAGGACACTTTGCCCAGATGTTCACGAGCTATAGCCACATGGATGGCACACTGATTGTTTCTGTAAGGGAGCCGTGTTGTTTCACTGCCTAGTGATGTCATTTGTGAATTGTAAAGCTAATGCAGTGAACTGAGTACATTTTTTCCTGTGCTACTACTGTGTTTTAGAATTTGCTTTTATTGAAATACAAGTGATTCAACCTGTTCCTTTTCCAAAAAAGAACTGATCATTTTCAGCAATTGTACACTTAATTCTGAAATGTATTATATTTTTAGCAATTTTATTTCATACATTACAATATCTAATGCCAAACTGAGTTCTCTGACCTACATTAGAGTGTTATAGTAAATATATTTCAGTCAGCATCTGTGCACCATTACTAACAGCAGATGTAAAGACAGTTTAATTGCAAAGAAAGGACCACGTTCATCAAGTCACACCTTGGGCTACTGTGTAAAAGACAACAGTTATAGCTAGGGTTAATTCAGACCACCGTGCATTCTGTAATTTCCTTTAACAGTGTTGTGAAATTATAGCTATTAGAACTGGCTAGTGCATTGCTGTGGTCAAGCCCCTGCTTTATTTTTGTCTATTTCCCAATTTCAGGAACTTTTATACAGTCCTGTGGGCCATTTTGATTAAAACCTCAATAAAAGGTCTTCAACCATTTACTTTTTACTGACACATTTGACATAGAAGTCTCTTCTGGATGAAAAGGAGCACATAGATATCAGAGAATATGCATCAGTACTGCACAGCAAGCACGGTCCTCAGTGCCGGTGTGAGCTGCAAGCTTGTACGCTGTCCCCTATGAGCATCAAAGCAAAGAAACAGAGACAACAACATGCACAGGGATGCCGGACTTACTCCATTGTCCATGATGATACAAGAGAAGAGTGATGGAATTGTGCTAATGCTAAAAAATTCAGCAGAACTAATGTTTATAATCATTATTACAGTATACCCTTAGCATTGTACTGCTTGCAAAAAACACCCTAAACAAACCACAAACCCAACAGCCGGTGACACAGTCAGTGCCTTTTTTACAACATAGAGGTGTCAGAGAAACAAAACATAGAAGATCCAAGTACAATAGACAAAGTCATCATCAATTAAATGGGCAGATTTTTAATTCTATGTGAAAGGACTGGAGCTCAACGTGTACTGAGAGGCTGTTCAGTCTAAAAATACTGGGCAAGAAACTTGGAATGAACAAAGGCAGAAGGAAATCTGAAGATCTTAAGATATCACTGCACAGTGCACAGAAAGGAGGATGGCTGGAAGGGAGACACGCAGAACTTGAAGGAGAAGATATTTGGGAAGCACAAGGAATATCTCGGAATACCAACACACAGAAATAGGAGTAGAAAAAGACAATTTTTTTTTTGCAGCTATAGTTTGAAATGAATGACAGGTGATGAGTTTAAAAAAAAACAATATAAGAGGAAGAAGCTAATTTCTGAGGTAACAGATTATGAGAGCAGTGTTCAATGGCTAAATTTCAAAGCTTTTAATACAAACCCCACATTATAGCTAACTTCTCAGTACCCTCCTTCTTACCCCTTTCTTGTCAAATTTTGTCATACTTGTAAGTAATTCAGGTCTCATTCTAGCAATACAGGTCTTCATTCCACCAAGTACCAAACAGGCCTTCAGTAACCCAACAGAACATCAGTATTTAACCTTCAATGTTATAGTAATATGGAGTTCTCACCGTACCAGATCTTCAGCTCTCAAATCTCTATGCCTTTCCAAAGGCGAAAGAAGATGTACAGTTGACCTGACAAGAAGCCCTCACAGAGGAATAATCAACCAGTGTTTGCATCTGTTTTGAAGTCATACCCGAATATCTGGTTTGGAGCATCAAGTGGCTGATTCAGGCCTTTCATACTACCTCAACTCCTTCAATAGCTCTTAGTCTACTAAATAGCAGAAGACGATCTTGGAAATCGGTTAAATCAATAGAAATAGTAAGTTAGCAAAGCATGAATAAACATTGTAGATGGTATAGGCCCACTCTGGCTTTGGTCACGCCAATAAGAAAGATACCTGGAAACCACTACAGGATAGGAAATTCAGGGCAAATCAATGAGCTGAAGCTTTTTTTGGTCACAGGCAGCTTAGTAATAAATAAAATACATTTGTTAGCCTTATACAGATTAAGACACTTTGGTATTAATAACATTCAGTTGCCTCATAAAGATTAAGGCTGTTCTGTACTAGTAATGAAAGAACACAAAAAAAAGGCTGTCTCAGGCACAGTGCTGAATCTGTGTACACACACATACACACACACATTTTTTTATCTTTTTATCTATAAGCACCCAGAGACCTTCTTTGAAATGACTCTTGAAATTTAGATAACTTAAATAACATTTATTCTTAATAGTTTTTCTAACTTCAAGGTAAAATTTAAAGTTCTAGAGGACACACAGTCATGCTTGTTCTCATTACCATCCATACAGTCCTTGATTTCACACTGCTGTTGTATGTGAATTCTTTATGTTTTATTTGCATTATGAGTTAATATATTCACTGCTGCCTCAGACTCAGACTTTATGTGAAGTTCTTTTAATGTTCCACCAGGAGAGCCTTGCGACTCTGGAAGTGTTCCTTTACCTTCCCTAGATCCGAAGGGACATTCAATAGTAAACATTGCCATGCTTTAGCTCTGACAGTTTCTGGGACACTTTCTGGCATTTCTGTATCCCCTATCTCCAGACACATAACTTCACTATTTCAAATGTAAACATCTGAGTCATCTACAATTTCTTCATAACCAATGGAGAGAAATATGTGATTTATTTGCATCATGTCAACTATACTCCAACAACTTGACAGGCTTTTTTCTCTCCATTGATTATTAAGATAGTCCAGAAAATAATTTCAGATTAAAAGGTCAAGATCTGTAGGTGTCTGAATGTAAATCCTACCACTTCTATGACCAAACCAGCATTTGGTTGCACAAATCCTATCTTCATTCTGTTTCAAGTATCAACCCAAGCAAAACACAAATATCCCAGCTTCCCACCTCTCCTATACTGAAGACTGTGTGGCAAATGGATAACTTGGGACTTCATTGTTAGGCAGTGTAAAGCCATACAGGTGTAAAGCCTGCTCCTCATCTGCTGTGGGTATTCTGGAGGTCTATGAGACATAAAAAGAAGTGCATGCAAAATATGCCTGCAGTCTGAAAAGTATGCGCATGCCTGCCTGCCTACTACAACACCCATACGTCATAACTTGAGCTGTACCTTGCTCCAGCACTGGGCCTTTGCAGTGGCACACTGATGTAATCATACCCACATGATTTGTCCTCATTCTGATAATCCTCCTAGCAGCTCCCAGTACAATATGAAGTAGATTATGTTGTCTAATATCTCTACATAGTTGTTTCTCTACTATAAAATTTGAGTATTGGGTGGTAAAACTAATTTCTGTGGGATCATACGATGAGCCAAAAATTTAAGCACAGATCCACCTAATTTCAAGTTAGGGAAACCGGAGTACATACCCTGATTCTCCACAATCGGACATTGGTATAAACTCCATCACTTTGGAACAGCAACACAAGCATAAAAGGAATGCAATGCAGAAGAGCAGACAGGACAAAGGTCTCCAGAAACAGGCACAGAACAAACCTTCACTGAAAAATCCATGTATCCTGCAGCGCATACATGGCTGAAGCCAGGAGAAAGGGAAGCACAGTCCAGAGCACCCACCACTTGGAAGCATCCTTTCCCTTACATACAGCTGAGAAACCTTTTAATATGTTTTAATGAGCAGCTAGAATAAAAACCCAGAGCAGCTCCTTACCTTTATGTACACACAATGCATATATATGCCATTGTAATTTTCCATAAAAGAAAAGATTCAGTGTCCGTGCAGGAAAAGGTATATTTTAAATACATTGGAACACTGCCACCTTAGAGACAGAGAAAATAACTTAACTTAAAGATTTGAGGTAAACAGTGATAGGACAAATATAAAGCTGAGAGCAGGCTCTTATCTCAAATCCATCATCAATTTTCAACCGCAAGATGCAAGAACTGATAACCTGCTGCCCAAAATACATCCTTTTGTCATCGTTTACACTAACATAAAGGTCAGTGTAACTTTATTGGAAGCTGTGGGTAACGCCTGATTAATTTGATCTCAAAAAGCTTAATCTCTTCTCTTTCCTTTGCTTCAGTTCTCTATTGTAAAACAGGGGCATATTAGCATACCTATCTCCACGAGTTGCTATAAAGATCAATCCCTGATGTCTGCAAAATGTAAATCCTTTTTTATTACTGCCAGTGTAGGAGGTTGTGATTTCTTTTGTGATTTGGAGAAGTGTAGTACAAAAATAGCTTTTTAATGGAGGTTTTAAAAGTACTTACAAAAGTTTAAGTGAAACTCGACAATCTTTCTATCCATTTAAAAAAGTACTTTAAGTTCCCACTTCAAGTAATGTAAAATAACAATAAAAAGAGACTAAGGCAAGATTAGACTCATCTTACCAAGTGCCTTTTATTAAATGACATTTTATAGTGAATTTTACTTGAAATCCATTGAAACTTTTTATTTTAATATCACAGTTTTTAAGAAGCAGTTGTGTGTTTTAAGAGTGCTGCACTCAGCAGAATTGCATCAAAGTTAGACTTGGGGTTTGTCAACAAAGGTGGAAGTTTAACTCATTTTTCCCTGTAGAAACTGTGTTTGAACATTCAGTGTTTCTCGAGCACAATCACAAGTATAGATATCAAAAAACTAACCTCCAAGCCGGAGTACTGTAAGTCTAAGTCTGACAGGTCCTACGATTTCTCCATTTTAGGCTTAGCTTTACTGTCATCTGCCGCACAAACAGCGTAGAGTTAGTGATTTCATTTACAAGACAGGAACCTTATTTGATTTGATTCGGGGTTCTTAGCAGGGTGGATTAAGATAAGACTTCTCACACCATTATTACAACAAATTCATATATTATGCAGTACCGTACAGGAAAATTAATTCTGCTCTGTATTTACACAAGCACTTGCTTAAATGCTCTTCTGATGTATTGTACTGGTCTCCAAAATGTGTTGGTTGACTTGAGCAACAGCAAGGCATGATATATTTTTAAAGTATTGTAGCTGTTGTGAGAATAATCTTTTCTTTTTAAGCTTAATTCAATAATAATTAAATTATATTCTGGTAACCTGGGCATTTAAACAATTTCTCTCTGGTCATAGTCAAAATATATTTTCTCTACAAAACAGCATCAGATATTAAATCCAGATAAGAGGAATTTATCTTTGATTTCAGTTATGATGATTACACTCTAGGGAATGTGAAATGAAAAGTGTAAAAATAGAAGACATAATTCTATACAGAAGGGAAACAGACACCAGATGCATCTGCAGCTTCTTCCAACCTCGCAATAAAGTTTCTCAGCTGAACACCCATCCCTCAAAAAAACACAGTTTAAGACTAGCAACAGTAGCAACAGTCTTCTTTCTTACTTCACCAGTTTCAATCATGCTCTCTCTTGTAGAGAAGCACAGAGTAGAGAGGCAAGAGTGTGGCGATTTGCTTTTTCATAATAAAACATCCTTCTTTCCTCTTTTCGCTTAGCAGAGTTTTTAATAGTTCATCCTACAGACTCTGAAGGAATTCAGAAATAAAGAAATGCTTTGCTGTGTATCACTGCCATCTGCTGCTAATCTCTCCCTGTGGATACAGACGGTGCTTATTTCACCATGTATTTAATCCATGAAAGCTCTTCAGCTGAATTTGCATTGTCAATTCAATATTCCTGCTATAATACTTATCAAACAAACTCTTCCCACTCTGTTACAGAGGTTCTCGTCGCACATCTTGGCAGATTTATTGAGGCTTCAGCTTCAGTTCCAGTAAGAAAATTCTTTTATTCTGCCAGTCAGTGAAAATGGTTTGTGCTTGCAATCTCATACAGAACCAGACTGTTCCAGAGAGGAAGTGTCCATCTTACAGACTCCCAACAGTTTACTTATTTGCCATCTGTACTCAAAGATATTCAGTAAGAACATGTTATTTCTAGAGTCCTACTTCTGCAGCACTTCTGACACCCACTCATTCACACCATTTCTATGCAGTACATCATATCAGAATGCAGAATTGCTGCATAGTTACTTTAATTTATATGGTACTCTGTCTTGAGTTTCTAAATACATGTAATCAAGATATATCAAGATCTGGTGTATAAATATCATTAAGAAGCCAATACAGTTCTACCTGAAAAAAAGCAGAGGATAGAATGATAAAGAGGAAAAGAAAATCCAGGACCCTAAGTCTCACTGATTTCTAACTGTATGTCTAATTGAAGCTACAAAACAAATCAGTTGGACAAGGTTTGAGTTGCAGGAAAACATATCTTCTCCCTTACACCTAGTCTTTTGAGAAAGGTGGAACCATATCTTTCACCTACAACATCTGGAGAGCAGAATATCTCCCATTAATATTTGACATGATCCTTCATGCATTTTTAAAGCATCTCAGAACACTGGAGACTTCAGAACAGATATTGTTCTGGAATTAAAAGAAAATTTATTGACAGAATAAAATGCACAGATAAGTCCGAGTTAAAAAGGACGCGAGTTTTAGGCCTCAGTTCCATGTTCATTGCAGTGAGAGGACAGTCACCTTAGCTTCTAAGCACACCATTATACCATTGTCTAGGTGGACAGTTCTCAGCTTGCTAGCTCACATTCTCCCTTTGTCTGGAACAGTCCAGCTCCTCAGCCCCTACACACAAGCATACCTGTAACTCCAGAATAAGCTGTCATAGAACCACCACCGGCTACTGAAATCAGTGAGGCATGCTCTGCCCACACCGGCGCCCTGGGCAAGGAGCCATGGATTTTTTGCCACATTCTCATCTGCCTGATAACACCTACTTTTTGCATTGCTTAATTTTTAAGGGGGGTTGGACGGTATAAGGGAGTCATGCAACAATTAAGAAATAGGCTTTCTGTGTCTTAACGAAAACAGCTACAACGCATTAACAAACAGCTCTTATCATGCACTAAGAGTTATCACGAGAGATAGCAGTGTTTGCAATTTGATAATATCAGAAAAACATACAATAAATATATCATCAAAAGAAAAAGACATTTCACTTTTCCACTCAGACATTCTGAGGAAGAATGCAGTAAGTGTGTCAGGTCATTCAATATGAAACCTGTAGCATCTAAACAGAAAACACCTATTTAACTTCCCTGCACCTCCTAAGCCTCCTCTATTTGCCTATGGCCCACTTATCTCACCCCAGTAACACACCTCACCTTGTTCCTACTTGGTTTACTTTTTACCTCAGTCCCTTCCCAGAAGTAAACTTTTTCTTGCTTTGAGCATGAAAAGCTCAAATAGGCATCTGGAGCAAACAAACTCTGTAGCGGCCACCACTGACAGAAGCTGAGGCTCTAATTGTTGAAGGCTTCATGAAAATGTACCTCTTCGTCTTCTTTTACTTTCCATCTTCTTTACCTTTCAAGAGTCTATGAGGGAACCAGATTAACTTTCACTGTGAGCATTTAACCCTGACCAGTGCAGAACACAGGACAACAGACAGGATGAATGAATGGTATTCTCCAATACAGAATTCCTGAATTCATTTGAGCAGTGTACTTAGATGGAGTTTTCCCACGACCCAGAACTAAGGAAAAACATGCATATGTTTTCTTTAATTTAGGCTAATTAGAAAGCTAACACTAAAAATATATCTCTTCCTCTTTTCTAACAAGTAGCAACCTAATGGAAAATTAGGTTGCCATTTCTGGAGGATACCACAATCCTCTCCACTTACTATCATTTCTGGCCATCTATTAAGTCCTCTTTATAACAGGTAAATCTTGTTGGATTAAGTGTTGTTTTTATACAATCACCCAACCAACTACATCTTCTAAAGAGTAAAGTCAGGTTAATAACCAGCCACGACTACCCAAAACATTCAGTTCATATGTGAGCTGAAACCACTGTTACATGAACATGGCAGTGCAAAAGAGCAGATACTTCTGAAGGGGCACACTGCTCTTTGGCACAGCTCCATTTACTTTCTCCTTCACCTGCAGGACACTAAAAATAGGTATTGTTTATATAACATCTAGATCACCTGCAAACACTAGATAAAACAGTTCTAGGTGAGGTAAAAATAAACAAGATCGCCAGTTGCCAGAAAATCTCTTTTTACTCTTAGTTGTTTGTTTACTTGGACTGTGGTGAAGGCTGGGCAGTAAAGCAGCACATACAGAAACAACGAGACTACACAATTAACTTCCACATCAATCATGGGTACCTGTATATGGCATACAGCTTTATGAAAGAATAATGATAGCTCTTGGTAGTCATTTGGCCAATGCTAGTGGCAGAGATAATTTACAGCTGGAATGTAGCTTGAGCTGTAATTTAAGTATGCTCCAATGATGGGAAGAATGTCCACAGTAATCTTGTAAGAGGTAGCTTGCTGTTACCGTGGTCAGTTACCACTGTCAGTCTCGGCAAGCAGGGTCTAACTTTCTGGATTTGTCAACTCTTCAAAAACACTATGGGTATTTCTGGTGTTGTCAGCTTCAAAAAGAGACCTTCATCTTGACAGCTCAGCCCAAAGAGACATCCATATATACTGGCATCTCATACACTTTGCTGAAGGAATATCCATGACCAACACTTTCATTAGAAGTTGCAGCAGTATACAAGTTACAAGGCTGAAACACTGGGCCCATAGGAAACTTCAGCACCCAGTTCAAGTCACCCTAAGGACTAGAACATTCCAATGGAGAGCATTTTAATTCATTCCACCAGAACACTAAGTACAGTAGGGTAGAAGAATCTCATTGCTCAGGTACTTAAGATTGAGTTTAGATTGCTACCAGGTGAACCTAGGACAACCATCTGCAGACTTCTGGCTCTGGTAGAAAACCTCACAACATCAGGACTGAGGTCTGAATATGGGGTGAAGAACCTAACTGAGAAATGAGGAGAACCTGGGCTGCTTTTCTGATAATGAGCAGAATCTCTCCAGCCTCCATGAAACAGCTCATTCATCTTCAACCACACCACCTGGTCCAGAAGTAGAAGATATGACATCACTTTTTGACATAGGGATCCAGATAGTACAGAAATGTGCCTATAAGGTCACAAAAATGTGTGTATGATTTCACACTCCTTCAAAAAAAAATCAGTGGGGGAAACTTCCCACCTATTTGAAAGAACTCCTAGAACAATTTTTGCTTGTCATAGAAAGCTGTCATCAGCTGATTTGGACAAACCTTAGGACAAATTTTGAGGCACAACATTGGGTCTTCCAATCCTTACTCTTGACCTCTGAGGTAGAGCTGGCTGTGGTCTTCTTCAGAAGAAAATCCCGAGGCTGTCACTGCTAGATATACCAAGTGCTTGTTTTAAAGCCCAGAAAAATGGTTACCAACAAAGATGCCTGCTGTGATGATGAGTTGAAGGTACTCACCAGCTGGGAAACAGCAATGAAGTAACACCTCTGGCAATTCCTGGTCAGAATTCAAATGACAAGGTAACAGGGGAATACAAAATAGACCAAGCTAGAAAAGGCAGATAATTATAATCTAGAGCATATGAACAGATGGCTACACCATCAATCAATGAATAAATAATAGTGCAATCTAACTTGATGGGATGATTGGATGAACCCAGATGACACGAAGCACTCTCCACTTACATAACTAAGTACCAGCCATGAAGCAGAGCAGCATGTGAGCATATTCATGCCCTACAAAACTGAAAATATATAATTAGCAGGTCTTGTAAGACTAGGTATACGAACAGCCATTGTGTCAATGAACTTACATGTGGGTTATCACCTAGAGATAGCTACAGAATGGCTCTGCAACTGGACTGGCCCTTAAGATGAGGAAATTAAAAAAATCATAAACACTGAAGAATAAAAAGGGCAGCCGGCATTGTGCCTCCTTCTCAAAATAGAAAGAAATATGTTGCCACCAATGATGTTATTAGTCACATTCCTGTGCAGTCCTGGCAAGGAAGTTTAGTAACATCTGCTATCCACTTTGCTCCTTCCACTTCATGCTTCATAGTTTAATTTCATTTCCACTACTGAAGTACTGCAGAGTTGTTAGTATTTCAGATGCCACTGCAAATTCAATTACAGTTTTATTTTGTCATTTGATATGTCAGTGGAATAGAAACAATCAAGAAGATCGACACTGATCACAATCTGAATTGTCATGCCCAATCCTTGACAGAGGCATGAGTTAGAAGAGGTGTCAGTCATTCAAAACTCCTGACTCAAACTTCCTTGGAATGTTCATCAAAATGGTGGATTCTTCACTGCTTGCAAATAAAATAATACACTATGCTTTGCTGAATGTAATTTCCTGAACTGAATAATTACTTTTTAAGACTAATGTAAATTTAAGAGTGAACATTTGCCCTGTTCTTTTAGTTTAAAAGATGCATAGAAAAATCTCAGAAACTTTATTATTTTAATAATGATGTTACATTTTCTTTCAGCATATTTTTTATATTGTTGTCCTTTCCTGTACTAAAGATGTCATTTTTCAGTCACATTAGTATTTTATTATCTGTTTGCACTGCAACAGTTTAGTGTCCCTGCTATTTCCCACAACGCGATAGTATTTGCAGCAACAACGTTGCTCACTTTGTTTGAACACACCTTAACCACACATACACTGTTGCCAACAGCTTGCAAGCCATCAAAAATGTTTCAATGGCAATAAGTAAACACCTATTTTTATTACAAAGATGAATAAAGAAGAAAGCAGGCAGAGCATACTCTACAGGTATCAGCTATCTACCAGAAGATAACATCAAGTGATGGGTTTATTAAAGTGTAATGCTATGTTACTGCACCCTACACTGTATGTATATTAGAGCATTATGCTTCAGATTTACAGGGAAAGACCTCACCAGCATTTACAAGGTCAAAATGAAGAGCTAAGCAAGCGTACATCTGGGGCAGCTGAATACTTCTATCCCAAACTACAGCAATTAGATTGTGTCCACACAGCCAGGAATGAGAAGAAAAAAAAAGGTATTTCTCAGCAATAAGGTGAAGAGGGGCCCAAATTCAAAGAATTACTTCAGCAGAAACAGGTTTGTATGTCCAAAACTATGATTCAAAAATGCCACCTAACTATGAAAACAACAAAATCTTGTTGAGTCTCACTGTTCAGCCTAAGCGATCTATAGACCGTGAGTTTTCAGGAAGGAAAGGCTACGTATCGACGGTCGATGTTCTCCGAAACATGTAATCCATGCACATATTCAAAATACAGGTCTTACAAAAGCAGGGATGTTTCTGCCTTCAGGTTAACATTAACAGCCATGTTCAGGTTCTGTTAAACCTTCTGCTATGTGCAAGAACATACAAATATAAGTATTCTCACCTTAATTTTTATTCACCTGCAAAATGGCACCCAAGCCATATGACAAAGATTTTGAGGGAAAAGGAGAGTGAAAATAAATGAAAATTAGGTAAAATGAACAGACAGAGTTTAACTGTTAGGAAATAAGCTCATTGCCTTTCACTGATAAGCCACATGAAGATAGCTCCATACAGTTCCACACATTCATAGCCCCTGAGCTGCGATGTTTTGTCTTTCATGCAAACAGTACTTTCAGGGCCACTCCGTGTTGTCTGAATATCCCCTTAATGGCAGCGGGAAACACAGAAGCTGTGAAAGGAGTGCTAAGTGGCTGGCTTGGTAAATATCAGCAATGGGAATATTTCAGAACAGAATTATTGAATGAGGTCAACAAAGCACGTGGATTTGGTTGAAATAGCCTAATGTGAATTTTCTTAAAAGCTTTTGAAAAATCCCTTATCAAAGGCTTCTATGGAAACCCAACAGTCAGAGCTTTAGGGAAGGTCTTTATGTTGATAAATAACTGGTTAAAAGACAGGGAACAGAAAGTAAGTAGGTTAGCCAGACAGCTTTTGCGATGGAGGGAGGTCATTAGTGGAGTTCCACAGGGATATGTGCAGGTGATGCAGTCGTTCATCATATTTCTAAGCAACCTCGTAAAATGGATGAGCAGTGGGGGGAGAAGGCTTTCTAATGATATTATGTCATGCATGGTAATAAGGATGATAGCTTGCTGACTGCGAAGAACTGAGAAAGGTCCTTACAGAAGTAGGTCCCTAGGCAATAAAATGGCAGATTAAATTCTTTGTAGATGAATGCAAAGTGATGCACAGGAAGCAAAGTCATTCTAGGCTCATTTATGGAACAATTGGCACACAGCTGACCATTACAGCTCAGGACCAAGATCTTGAGGTTATGATAACATAGTCCCATGAAAACATGCTCTTAATATCCCATATTGTCAACACCTCCCTGCCACAAATGTTAGAAACAATTGGGAAAGGTACTGAAAATCAAGGATTATTGCAAAATCCATAGTTCATTCACACCTTGATTACTGTGGGCAATTGTGATCTCCCTATGAAGGAGAACATAGCAAAACTGGAAAAATTACAAGAATGGCAATAAAGATAATCAAATAGATAGAACAGCTTGTGTATGAGAAATAACTTAGTAGGCCAGGTCATCAGCCTGAAGAAGGGATTCCAGTAACTATGGTATATGCCTGAAACACATTACGGAGAAAGCATACAGGCACGAAGTGTTTGTTTTCTCTTCGGTAAAGAACCGAAGTTATCAAATCAGGTGAGTAGGAAACAAGTTAAAACAAACAAAAGGAAGTGATTCTTTATACAGTGACCTTTGGAAATTGTTGCCAAATAATTCTGTACGTGCTTAAAAAAAAAGTATGTGGCCTAAAGGTGAGATTGGGCAAGAACAGTGAAGAAACACTGATCAAGAGTTATTACATATATAAAACTCCATGCAGTCGAAGAGATCAATAGAGGACACTACCATATATGATTGGCTTGTTCTTACTCTCCTGATAGGCTTCTGATCATGGTCACAGTTTGAAGCAGGATACTAGTTTGGATGGATTTTTGGTGTGATCGGACACAACTGCTACATTCTTACAGGTGCTGCCTGAGTTCTAACATGGTGCATACGGCACAATGAAGTTCTCGTTTAGGAGTATACAGATTTACTGTGTTATTGCATGGCAGTAACCATTCACTTACACCTGTCAGCTATTGACGTTAATAGAATAGCATCAAGGATCACATGGATAAGGCTTCAGCTCTCCGGAGTGTTCTTTATGAAGCAGCCACAGGCCCCTCTGCCAGCTACACTGTGACCAGCCATGTAAGACACATTAGTGTCATAGAATGGGAAAACACAGAAGACTCCTTCACCAGAGGATGAAGGTAAAAAGTGCCTAATAGATAAATGAGAATGAGAAGAACAGAACAAAATCTACTTCTTTTACAACTAGCAAAGGCAGAACACATAATGGCATGAGATTTGTCCTCTGGAACTAAAAGACTGAAAACCTGATCCATTTGCCAGACAAGTATATTTTCTGGAACTTTTTCAGCTAGCACTGAAAATCTCAGAGAACAGAAAACTCTTCTCACAGAAGAACAGACAAGCTTTATCAAGGGAAGCAGTGTTCCACCACAAGTTATATGTCATGATGCATAAGCATCATCACCTATTGATATGACTCCTGCCTGAGAAACTTCATAGAAGCCAAGGCAACTTGTGTATATGGAGGTCATTATCCAGTTCCACTAATGAGGAAGGGTAGGTGAGGTGTGGATTCCTTATTCAGTAATAACCTTTTGTAATCTCAATACTACGTCCTGACAAGAAGCTTTAGGTAGAAAGTCTCTACCTCCATGTTCATTCACCTGAGCAGGTAGCATGTGTCTATGTCAGTGCTGGATAACGGGTCAGCAGCATAAGTGGTGACCTATTGCCCTTCCATCCAGATTACACTGAAAGTACCACTTTCTAACTTCCTACCAATTCCTCTGCTAAGATGATGAAAGAACAGAAATTGTCCTGTGAGTCTTCACAGTCTCAAGTGAGAGAAGAGTCAAACTGAAGTCAAGTAAAGGTGTTAGAAAGAACAGCCAGGAATTTTGACAAAGATTCAGCTTACACTCTAAAACATTCTGCCAAATACTGTGCTAAAGCACAGTGCTGAGAGAACTCTTGGCTTCTCCTTGTTAAAAATAACATACTGGTACAGATTTCATAAATGCTAGTTTGATGAATAATAAACTAAACTACCCCTTGAGTTTATCATAGTTTCTGATGGTGTGAGCCAGAAAAGTTCCTGCTCATCAGTGATCTCTCAACCATTCTCAGTCTCCTCTATCAATCAAAGCAACAACAACAAAAAAAGAATCTCTGTTAAATTACCTTTAGAAGGAAAGTAAATGGGATTAAGATCCCTTGTCCACAAGATGAGCCCCTGATATATTCAGAGATTAGTGCCAGCCTCTGGCTGAAGTTGACCGTTTTGGCTTCTGGTAATTCTAGCAAGCAAGGTCTAAGGAAGATGTAACAAGCTTCTACTGTTTAGACTGTCTCACACATATGTAGGACTTTTAGGCAGGGATATGTCTTTAAAGTAAATGGCAATGGCAGCTGTTAAGCAAATCTCTCAATTCATTATGAGTATCATTCACAGAACAGGGCCAATATAACACCTTCAGAGACCCCAAAGAGCCACCACCAAAGGGAGAGACAAAAGTTTTGACAGCCTGAAAGCCAACATTTCCTTGAAAGAAGGAGGAAAGCAGGCTGCTCCACCTCACCGGAAGGCTGTAGAGAAGAGCTGAACTCTACCCTCTGTGTCAATGTTCAATACCACCCACTCCTGTAGGTACACTCTGAGCATGTCTTACCTCACATGATCAGAACTGCCCCTCACAAAAGCACAGCTGCAGCAGGTTGCTCATTTATACAGAGAGGGTCAGAAGGCCACCTGACTCTAATCATCAGAGATTCTGCTCTGGAATCAGCTTCTTCCTCAGCCTGCTCACACTCTCCCAGAAGGCAGCCATAATTGCTAGTTTATAGGCATGCCTGGGTGGAATCCAACATTTTTTTCAAAGCTATCCTACTGTGCCAAATCCTGTGGTGTCTGCCTCAAAAGCACTCTCCATGAGAACAGAATGCACATTTTATGAGAGCAGGAGAGCATGTCAAAGCAGGTGCAGAACACACTTCCCTGGCTTCAAAGAGGAAAAAGTGCAGAGAGTGTTAGTACATTGAACTCATTCTTTTCTTCACAGACTTATTTAGAACATCTAACACTTTCTACAGATTTCTGCAATGATTATTAGTAGAAGTTCCTGTACAGAGTTACAAAGGAGAAGCTTCCGTTCACCCATAGCAGGGCCCCACTCTCATTATGTGCAGTGGAAAGAATACTGTTGATTTTATTAGGAATTGAGTCAGACCCTGTCACCAAACTAGACAGTAAGCGAGGCGGTGTTGAGAGGAAAGGCTCACTTGTGCCTTTTAAATCACAAACAAACAGCAATTCAAAACATTTTCTCATTTCAATCACTTTGCTGATTTAATAAGCCTCTCCTCCATGTACTAGGGCAATACTATTTTTTATTGATTTGGCATTTTTAAAATGGAATCCCATCTGTTCTACTTAATACCAATTGTGTCTCCATTGCTGAAAAGGTATGCGAGGTCCTTCACAGAAAAGGATCAAGATCCTCAACCCTCTTGAATCCAGCCATTGCCATACTTTATACTGTGTTGCATATAACAGGTTGTTTTTCAAGAAAATGAGAAAAGAGAGACTGAAATCTAAGGTAGTGGGACTTGTATTTAATCTGTCACTAGAGCTTTAAGTCACATATACATGATGAATGTGACCTCTCAATTCAGCTTAGTTTATGCATCATCTTTTCTTCCATAGTGGAATAAAGCTATGGAAGCCCATTAAAAAAAACAAACATAAGGGTCAAGCTAAAAGTATTCAGAAGTAGCCATGAACTGTATTACCCATTCACAAGAAATCACATTAATTGTCAGCATCAGCCAACGCACCAATTCCACAATGTCCTTACTGTAACATACGCACACATGATTTGGTCCGCACTTGTTTTTTGTGGCAACCACTTTACAGAGCATAATTTGTCCTGGACAAACCACCGACACATACTGAACAATATGCTGAAAAAATTCATGATGCTTTTTTTCCTTCTGTCTGTTGTACCGTATATTCCAAATAAGTGGAGGATAGAAGACAAATTGACAGAAACTCAGATAACCATTCCTAATTGAAACTATTCCTAGAATGTTTTCTCTCAGTGCATACCACAGTCCTAAAATTTATCCATTTTGGCTTGTTTCTTCGCTTAGGTCAGAGGTTACTGTAGTCACTAGCTACATGCAGTGCTGAGATCTTTTCCATGCATGTTTCTGAGATATGTGATAAGCACTCATCATCAGGCAATGCTCCCTGTGTTAATGATATCCTCTAAATTTATGTTGGTTCTTTTGAGTAAACCAACAGGCCTCAGTGAATCATTAGGGTATCTGCAAGCTCAAAAATCACAGACTTCTTTCCCCATTTTAAATGTATATCATAATCATTACTGTTAAAACTGTTACATACACTAACCATAAAAACCTAATCTTACTAAAAACAATTTCACTTTTCATTACTTTGTGTTTAAGAAAATGCTTTTCTTAAATAAAAACTCGTGCACATGCTTTATTTTGTTTCCAGTTAGCTCCCGTTTTCTGGTTCTCTTTCACTAAGCAGATTTTTGGGTTGCCCATATTCCTGGAGAGAACTTCTGTAACAATTATAATCCAAACGCGAAAGTTCTCTTCTAAATTCTAAATGAGAGACAAACTTAATCTGACAGTTCCATAACAAACAAGCTGCCTTCAAATTCTGGCATATAATTGGCTTTCTTTCTTTCTCTCATTTCCATTGCTTTTTGTCATATCCTTCAGTTAATATTTTTTTTCTTTTTTCAATCCTTTTCATTACATTTGTTTATCTCTAGTTGTTACTCGCTGTTTCACCAGACAGGAAGTCATGACGATATTATACAGCAAAGAAGGGCCATCGTGCTGTCCTCACAGAATGGCAAAATTCCCACTCACAGCAGAAGAAATGAAATATTTTTCTGATACATTTTAACTGAAACCCTGCTGAAATCCCAGCTAATTAAATGCTCTGCCATTATGGTATTTTACCTTTGTTAACTTTCTACATAACTGAGTTGAAATACTTGAGTACTTCAAGAAACTGAAACTTCTCCTCTCCTCTTTCCCCTGAAACCAACAAATATATTGCTTTTATTTTCTTTTAAAATGTAATATTATGTTTCTTACCATCCATGCTGTGACAAAATCTCCCATCCAAGTCCCAACTGCAGCTACCTTCATAAAATTTTCATTCCTGATGCCCATGAAGTCTGTTATAATGTATGCACTGTGGAAACAAGAACACAAACTGTAAGCTATACACGTTTGCTTAATGCAGTTACAAAGAACATGCTTTAGTGACAAAATTTATGATTAGTTGTGAAAGATTTCCTATTTCTTTCGTAATTACTTTTTCTGCTAGATATGAGTCTTGACATAGAACAAGGATGGTTCAATTCCAATTAGAAATGGAAATGTCAATCTGATTTTACAGCCCATGTTGCTGTTGAAGGTGCTAAAATACTGATAGGCAAAGGCTTTAGGATTATGTAAGGCTTCTGGAAATATAAACCATTTTACACATTTTACCTCTTCCTTTGTACAACTGGAATCGCAACATTCTTGGAATCAGTGACTTTGCAAAATCTTTGTGAAGAAAAATGAAAATCGTTAAGTTCTCTTTAAAAAAAATTGACTTTTCATGCTACCACTTTTATGATCCACTATACAACCACATGGCTTTTTTTACATAACAGTGTAGCATTTCAGTGAGAAGTCACTGTTTCTTGATTTATACAATGTATTTTCATAGATAAATTTTGATTAAATCCTAGGGAAGCATTTCCACTCTGCTTTGATAACGCAATAGATGATAGGATTTAAAACCTCACACAGTAATTTGACCTCTGCTTTCAGGTTCATCAAGATGTTTAAGGACAATTAAGACGTTAAAGTTACTTGTGCTATGTGAAAAAAATCATAGTTTTTAATATACTCATACCCTTTGCTAAAAGACTTTTAAGGTGTTTAAGAAGAGATGACTTGGCCTCAAGAGCTAACACATTGAATAATGATAGCAATTATATTTTAACTTCCCAAGTGGTATCTGTGTTTTCAAGACACCTGTAAACATCGCTTACATAATGTTATGCCCATTTAAGGGTGCGCACAACAGACCCAGTTACATGTAACAACTTCCTTCAATATTGTGTATCCATTATTCAAATTTTACCATTATCATATACCAAATCTTGTAATGCCTAGGATCTAACAGACCATATCTTTACACCTAGATCAGTGCACACTGATGGCACTTTCTCAGGCAGTCCTATTAAAATCCAAATGTTTGATCAGGATAGAGGATCTTGCCAGCACAATCCACACACAGCACTGGATCACTTCTTAGATACGAGTTAATATGTCCTAGAGTGGAAATATTAATGTCATTAAATTCATGACATGTAAAATGCCACGCCCTAATGGCTGTTCTCAGTGTACACATTTCATGAACTTTCAGCTAATATGTCACTAACAAAAATACAATCTGGTTTTTTTCATCTGTTGAACAGCATATAAACGCTGGCTCAGATTTTTTGCTGGAATTTAAAAAAAACACAACACATTTCTTAAAAGCTATTTTTAATTAAGTTCCATGTAGTTAATAAGACCATCAATAGTCTAAATTTATGTTGAAAATAGGGATGGGAGAACACACGAACAGTTCTATTGGGTCAGTCTAAAGTCTCTTTGTTCCAACACCCTGTCTTCAAAGAGGGCAACAGAGGGTATCTAGAGAAGACTGAGAGAACAGGAAACCACACCCCTCCCAGATGCATTGTCCCAGCCTCTTTATAATTGAGAAACATTTGGAGTTCCTCATTTTCCTGCATCTTGGGTGTGCCATTCTTGTAGCATGTGTGAAGGTGAAAAATTATCAAGTCTTCACTCCTTAAGAAAACGTCTCATTAACAAACAAGGTAGGACAATAAATGTCAGTTGTAAGGGCTGGCCCCCAGAGCAACCTCTATCTCTATCTTTTTATCAGTCTGAAACACATACAAAAAAACCACAGTAGTTCTCACCTTTTTTATTCACATTATACATTTGCAGATGCATTATATGCGATTAGAGGTGTACAGAAACTAAATAAACACTAGCACAACACTCCTGAAAAAGTGGTCACTTGGGTAACTCCTGTAACTCCGTCGCATATCGTGGGCCTGCCACAGTCACCCATGACCGGGCGATGTACACAGGATGGGCTATCCAAAAAGGCTGAGAACTCACTGAAAATTGAATGTACATATTAACAAGTAGAAGAGATATCAAACCAGACATAAGCTATTTTTTTTAATAGAAATTGAAATTTTCCATGTAGTCACCTGTTGTTATAAATGTTAAATGTACTGAAGGTTTATAATGAAGTTGAATGAGCTGGATGTAATATTTAAATACATAGAAAGGCCTTGAAAGCATCAGAACATCCTCACAGTCCTTTTTATAATTTGAAATAGGAACATTTGAAACATGAAAGCATCCAAAAAGCCTAGTATAAACTGTGCATCATGGTCTAGAAGTAACTAATGCCTAAATTAAATATGAAAATTGACAGACCTTCAGGTAGAGTTAAAATAGCATATCATTACTTAAAAAGTGCTTAAGAGCATAATCTGAGCATATTTTAAGTGCATTTGCTGATTAAAATACAGGTACAACTTTTTATGGGACAGAAAATATTTTTAGCACTGTCATTATCTTATTAGAAATAGTAATGAAATATGTTGCTATTATATTAACTATTAGCATTACATCCCGTGTCTTTTATACTCTCTGCAGGATTATTTTCATTTTGAAACACAAAGAGAAAATTGCTTTTTTAAAATACGGATTTTTGTCCGTTAAAAAAGAAAAATCTCTATTGCTAATTTTCACAGTTTAGTTTGAATATATATGAGATTAGTTGACATTTTTTAAAAAGCCATGTGCCTCAGTTTAGCCTTTATCCAGTAGTTAAACAGCAGGCAACTGGTCTCACACCTCCCCTCAACCAGGGGTAAGAACTCTAAAAGGAAAGGGAGACTTATGGGTTGAAATAAAAATGAATGAGATGATCACAGAGGCGCAAAGATCAAGGCGGACAGAGGTATCACCAAATGCAGAGCTCTATGAACGGAACACCCAGAGCAATGGAGCAACTGCAGCAGGGAACAGCAAGAGCAGGGTGTACCAAGAGCAGGCAGGAGCGAAGTGGGCTACCCCCGGAGAACCTGCAGCTCATAACAGAGCATGACGTTCGTGGTATGGGATACGTCTGTTGGCCAGTTTGGGTCAGCTGTCCTGGTTCCGCTCCTCCCAGCTTAATACACCTGCTTACTTCTAAAACAGGAGAAACTGAAAAAGGCTGTTGGCTTCCCCAGTAGCCACTGTAAACATCACTCTTTTTCAGCATTTTTCTCATAGTAAGATCTAGAAAAATAGCAGCTGCTGAAAGGAAAACTATTTCTATCCCAGTCGAGCATAAAATGTTACCCAGCTCCAACTGCAAACAATATGTGTTATCAACATTCTTTCCACACTAAATCCAAAATGCTGCAGCTCCTGAGAAGAAACTTTAATGTAGCCTAAATGAAACCAGGACACCATGACTGCCTGATGATGTTACAAGGATATAAATACCAAAAGTAAATATATATATATAAATATATAATATATAAATATATTTATATAAAACAATACCAAAAGTAAAAATAATTCTTCTGTGGGAAAAAATATCCCACTTTTTTCCAGCTTTAACTAGTGATTAGAGCAGTTTTCACTAATTGTATACTCTGATTCCTGGCTAGGACCCATGTGAGCACCTGGGTTCAAGTTAACTGTCATGGTCAGCCCAGATTTTCTATAGGTTGTCAAAAGGCTCCTTTTGGCTTTGCCATATTTATATTCCGTAGCAAGGTACATTCATACTGCACAAATAGCACACTCTAAGAAAACACTGAGTAGAAAAACACAGCAGTTAAGCTCATAACAGAGTAAAAAAACTCTTCAAAAACTGACAGGACAAGAGTCAATAATTAAAGACTGAGAAGTCAATACTTGTGAATGTCATAGATAAAGGACAGGTTTGCAATCAGGATTTGGGACAAACCCACTATTAACCTTTGACAGTAATACTTGAAGCTGCAAAGCCAGGGAAATTGCTCTTTGCAGGCCAAAGTCTATGGAAAGTAGACACAATTCTGTAAGAACAGTACAGTAATTGGACAGGCTGGATCGAGGGGCTGAGGCCAGTTGTATGAGGTTCAAGAAGGCCAAGTGCTGGGTGCTGCACTTGGGTCACAACAACCCCATGCAGCGTTACAGGCTTGGGGAAGTATGGCTGGAAAGCTGCCAGGCAGAAAAGAACCTGGGGGTACTGGTCAGCAGCCGGCTGAATATGAGGCAGCAGCGTGCACAGGTGGCCAAGAGGGCCAATGGCATCTTCTGTATCAGAAATAGTGTGGGCAGTAAGATTAGAGAAGTGATTTTCCCCTCTAGTTGGCACTAGTGAGGCCACACCTCAAATATGGTGTTCAGTTTTGGGTCACTCACTACAAGAAAGACTTCGAGTTGCTGGAGCGTGTCCAGAGGAGGGCAATGAAGCTGGTGAAGTGTCTGAAGAACAGGACTTACGAGGGGCTGTTTAGCCTGGAGAAAAGGAGGCTGAGGGGAGACCTTATCGCTCTCTACAACTACATGGAAGGAGTCTGTAGTGAGGTGGGTGCTGGTCTCTTCTCCCAAGTAACAAGTGACAGGACAAGAGGAAAAAGCCCCAGGTTGCAGCAGGGGAGGTTTAGATTGGATATTATGAAAAATTTCTCCACAGAACCGGTTGTCTTCCATTGGAAGAGGCTGCCCACGGAATTCAGGATGGTTAGAATTTCAAAACAGTATGTTCATGTACCAAAGGATATTGATGATCCTGTGTGACTAAACCATTCCAGGTGCTGTGAGTCCTGGTCTCCAGATGATAATCCAAAGAGATCAGGATATCTTGTAAGGCCTGTGAGACATTTGACAACCCAGATGCATGTGAACTCAACTCTAGATCTCCATGGACTGTAACGAGAGCATAGACACTTTTGGAAGGCTTCATTTGCCTTTTAATGCCATTTGAACAATGTTTGTACATCTTAACTATCCTTCAGTTGTTTCTTATACACTCTAGAGCATCAAAGGCACTGGGCTGGCACATGACATACAGAGGAAGGTCTACAGAGTCTACAAGAACCGCACCCATAGACAGTGGTAATTCAAGGCTCTTCAAAAAGGAGGAGAGCCTAAATGCCTTTTGTGTTGAGTGATAAAAAGCCCGCACAGGTTCTGCAGTCTGACATCTGCTTTCCTGAGGTGGTTTTATTATCTGGCATTCCTCCTAAATATCTGATTATCTATATGAAACTCATCTTCCTTGGCACATCTGGCGAAGTGAAATGCCTTGACAATAGCCAATAAGTGACAGCATGGGAGTTGACACAGTTTGCAAAGAAGTATGCGTTTAGACTTGGCACCACAAGCTTCCATTTCTCTTAATTTAGCAGAGGCAAAGAGCGTCAGCATTGCTGAAAACATACATAAAAGACTGCATATACAGTTCCTGATCAATATTTGTCACTCTAAAATCACAGAATGACAAATGTGATGCAAGGTAGCACCCTGCTCAGCTGAAAAGCTACCCTTCAATTGCTATTACATTATGCAAAATAATTGCCATTTTTATTGTTGTAAACTGTGGTGCTTATTGTGGATTAAACTTTTATTTAACTGTGTTCACGTAGTACACCATTTTAAAGCATGAAACCTGCTCTACTTATTAATGTTAGTGGATTTGTTTTCACGTTTTTTTTTTTTTTGTACTTTACACTCTTAAATTAAAGACAGAAGAAAAGTAAATTCAAGTGACTTTGTTGTATGAGTTCAAAAAGGGACTTAAAGCAGCATAAAATGCTAGCAACAACAAGTAAGTATTTGGCCAGAGGACCATCAATGAATGTATAGCTTGACTTTTGTTCCAAAATCTTCATAATGGAAACAAGAGCCTTGAAGATGAGGAGGGTTCTGGACACCCTTCTGCGATAGATAACAATCGATTGAGGGCCAATATTGAAGTGGATCTAAGCAAAACAACTCAAGAGGTTGCAGAAGAACTATGCACTGGCTGTTCAACAGTTGTTTGACATTTGCACCAAATTGGAAAATCAAAAAAGTGTGGCAAATGGGTGGCATATGAACTGAATAAACCCCACAAAATCGCCATTATGAAGTCTGTTCTGCACTTCTCTGCAACAAAAATGATCCATTTCTTGATGACATGTGATGAAAAATGGATCTTATATGTCAACTGATGGTGTTCTGTGCAGTGGCCGAACCAAAGCAAAGCACCAAAATGCTTCCCTAAAACGAAGCTGTATCAAAAGAAGGTTATGGCCCCTGTTTGGTTGTCAGCAAGTGGAATCATCAACAGCTTCTTCAATTCTGGTGAAACCATCACAGCATAGAAGTATTGCCAGGAAACTGACTAAATGCACCAAGAACTGCAATGTTTACATTCAACACTGGTCAACTAAAACCAACCGATTCTTCTCCATGACAACACTCAGTCCCATATCTCACAGACGACTCTGTAGAATCTGCACAAATTGGGCTATGAAAAGCTACCTCACCCAGCCTACTTTCCCACTGACAACCACATTTTCAAGCATCTCAACAGCTTCCTGCATGAGAATATTCTCCACAACAAAGCAGCAACTCAAAACGCCTGTGAAGAATTCATCATTTCCAAGACTCCAGAATGAGGTTTATTCCAGTCTACAGGACTGGAATAAACAGACTTGTTTCTTGTTGGCAAAAATGTGTAGATTCTAACGGTTCTTATTTTGATTAATACATTCTATTCTAAGCTGAGATATATCGCTCTGTAGTTGATAGTTAAAAACCGCAAGTATTTTTGCACCAGCCTTATGGAAACCGAAGCCACAGGGAACTGGAAGGTGCACCAGGACAAGAAGATCTGCTGTCCTTTAAGTTGGCAAATCATAATGCGATTGGCATAACGCATAGCTATCTACAAAGAGTACAGAGAGCACAACAGCTTGTCAAACAGTCTCTAACCATCCTCAGTGCACATTTTGAAGGTACAGACAAAATTTTTTCTACCACACCAGAACAGAAAGAATTAAGAGGCACTGAACCAGTGATTTTGCTTGACAAGACGTCAAAGATAAACAGCCACAAAAGGATCCGCAGGCTAATCTCTAAGTCACAACAAAACCAGGATGCAAAACCAGCTTAGTCATAGCAAGACAGATCCATGGCACAGTGCAGAACTCCTGAGACTGACGGATTGATGCTGTAACTGAGCATTTGTGGTTGGTAACTTATTTATACACTATTTTTTCTAAAATCTAGGAACAGAACTGTGATTCTGAAAAGCTTTGCTCATCAGTGTACAGGCCTGAGGGCTGCCTAACTTACTCTGGGGATTTGGCTTTTAAAACTCCCAAGCTATTTAAAGTTCTGCTGCTAGGCATGTACAGGAGCTGCTCACTCTCCACAGGAATAAGCCATTTCGCTTCTAGCTCACATCCTATATTGATTGATACCCATAAAGTGGTTATTTCCCCACTTGATTTGCCTGTGGAGTTCCATCTGTGAAACGTTTCGCAAGCCTGCCTAGAAGACAAGGCCTACTGAAAAATGCAGCAGCTGCAATTCTATCTGTAATGTGGAAGAGGTGTAAGCACCTAACTTAAGACAGTAGGGAACGCATGAAATCCATTCCCTATTCCAAGGGATACTGGTTTAATGCTTTTCCAAGTTAGAGAACTGCATCTCACTGTCACTCTCAATAAGAAAAGAAAAAGTGATGACGGTCTATTAGGACAGCAGTTTTTTGTATACGGCCCTCTCCAAGAGGATAAGAAATATGTGTTTGAGCCTCCTTTAGGTGAAAGGTAACTAAAACTGTATAGTCCTCAGTACAGGGAAGACCGTTGGAGTGGGTCTAGAGGAGGACCACAAAAATAATCAGAGGGATCAAACACCTCTCCTATGAGGAAAGGCTGAGAGAGTTGGGGTTTTTCAGTAAGAAGAGAAAGCTATGTGGAGACCTTATTGAGCGGCCTTTCAATACATAACGGGGGCCTGTAAGCGAGATGGGGACAGGCTGTATGGATGTTTTTATACGTAGCTGTTTATGCTTCCACTTAAACTCTACAACCATCCCCTAAGTTTTTTTACTGAAGCAATGAAATAAAGAGTTGCCTCTTAATGTCTGTTGATACTACAGGCGAGGATTATGATATTTACTTACCACTAAGTGAACTGTTTATTTAAATTGTTCTAGTGGACAATCAAACAAGTTAAGAAAATAGTTGTTAGCATCTATTTTAACAGGCTAGTAAAATTCTGCAACTAATTCACAAGACTATGTAGTAGGAGCTGGTACCTTACATGCCTTATTTGAGTCACATATATCCTATATACTATGATATCAAAATACATGTAAAAAGGTTCAAAATGCAGGCACAGGTGCCCAGGGACACAAACAGGACAAGTAGCCTTGGGCATACCCATTTTGCAGGTTTAAAGAAGACCTTCACTCATCATGCTGTAACTCTGCAGACATACAGGTTTGCAGCCTCAGCCCCCGCCGTACACATCCGGAGAGGATAATGAGTGTTGATTTTCAGAAGTTTCTAAACAGCAAGCTAAACTATACCTGCGTAGATTTAAGAAAAAGGTATGCTCAGAGTTTAAAAAATTTAGCAAAATGTTGTAAGCTATTTTGTTGTTTTTTTTTTTTACATTTAACATTCTTCTAAATATTGTATGTTTGCTTACCTTAAAATACAGATTTTTTTATGGACATTTAAAAAATAGGTACTAAAATCTGAAAATAACATTAACAGATACTAGAGACTATACCAGGCAATACATTAGGGAAGGTTAAGTTAACAATTGAGCATGACAGAAATGCAGTAAAACACTGTATTTTAAATAAATACTTGCCTTGTTTTTAAACTTGGTGAGATACTGGCAAAAATGGCTTTGAATGATGCTGCACTGGCTGAACTCCTCAGAATGGGAGATGGCTTACTTACATCCATTCCCAGTGCTGTCATTTCAGTATAGCTAAGAAGGGATAATGGCAGATGTGCAGCAATATTCTCACAACAAGCAGTTACAAGAAAAAAATGATTCACTTAAAAAAAAATAGAACTGCTCATATCATTGCCAGAATATAAACAAAATTAAATTGCATAGTTGGAACTTCACCACTTTGAGTAAGCGCTTTGATAACACTTAGAACAAATTTCAGCAAAAACCTTTTACTTTCTATCCAAGTCAGTTTTAGGGATAGCAGAGAAATTTAAATGCATTATTATAATGCTGATTAAACGAGTGACTGCAGAATTATTACTGTTCAGAAAGAGGAACTTAGAACAATTTGCAATTGGTACAAAACTCTGAATGGACTCTGCTTGTAAGTAGCAGCACAACTGGGAAAGCAAAAGCAGGAATATATTTCAGTAAATTTTAGTATAAACTCCTAAGTATTAGGAGATAATGCAATTTCACATAAGAATCCTTCTTTAATCTTATTAAACTTCCTTGAACAACTGATGAACAGATTTTTTTTATGAATACCAATTCATAAAAATGAAATGCCAGAAAACTACAAACAGCATGTCATAAGTTAATGAACTGGAACTAAAGGAACAAAGAAACGCTAGCACAGAAACGGCTGAAAAATTCTCAGCAATGATATCTCACAAGAATTTGAGCTGGCTCTAAAAAAAGTTGTAAGCTCATAATGTTGAATAAAGTTTTGAAAATTTCTTACAAGTCTACTTTTTAAAAATAATCTATGGTAAACAAGGTAGACTTTTTTTTTCCTTATTTAATGAAAATATTTTAAAGCTTTATAAAGACTACTATTAGTTTGAATTTTAAGGGTCTGCTGGATGAAGCAAGTCCCATGTGCCTTCTTTCAACACCTCGTTTTCTGGAACCACTGACACCGTGCAACTGAATGAGAAGTGGCCAAAGGACTGTCCTTTCAGCATGGACCAGGGGACTTCTAGAGCTTTACTGAACACCAGAAGACACTGCAAGAACTTGTATATTTGTGACCGGAAAGGGGAGAGATGCATCACTACAGCAAATGTTGGACCGATATTTGAACCTCTTGGATGGAGTTTAAATTTGAGAAGCAATTGGAAATACAGATGAATGCAACCTGGATGCCCATTTTTAAAGCAGTGGAGACTGACATATGACTCACAATTTGCATCCAAGTATGTAAACGTGTGGTGGAGGAGTGTAACTCCTGTTAAATAGGCTAAAACTATTTTTCTTCCTTTTTTTTTTTTTCACTACATCAGCACAGTGTGCTAAGTTTTAACTTTGACATTTTTGTTTCCAGAGTTTTGTTGCTGAGATAAATCAGAGTATCTGAAGCAGAGAAGGCATCTTTCACAGGCTAAAAGGAGATTTCTCTGACACACAGGCCTTAAATGACAATTTCAAATCCACTCACGTTATGTTTTACATAAGACACGAAGATATTCAATTTGGCTTGTGTGGTTATAGTGCCAGTGCCGCTGGTACCACTGTCTCTTTCTTCAAAGTTATCAGGAGTTAAAAATGGTCAGGAGCATTTTACTATTATTATAAAGTGGTAGGTCATGAACAGAAAAATTGTGAGAGAATGAGTAAAACAGCCTGTGTAAGTCCTATAAGTACGATTTTAAATTATCCAAACCAATCTGAGACTTTGTATCACAACTGTTCAAATTATTAAAAAATACTACAGAAGTGTCAAGGTTGTAGAACAGGTGATTCCACTAAACTTACTTTTTTTAAATAAGTATTTCTTTGAAGTATTTTCAATAAAGACAAGCTATATTTTAATTGAATGAGTCAGAACAAGACTAGTTGGTGATAACATCTGAGACTGAATAGACGGTTGGTGAGGCAGAGTCCTGCTACTTTGAATTGCAAAATATGAATTTACTAAATAGAGTGAGTAAGAAATACCTGCCTTGGAGCTTGTGGGATATTTGCTGAATGAGCATAAAGAAGATTGGACTTCATGGATGTCTGAGGATAAGATGAAGATTTCTGAACAAAATTTAAAAGGGCACTAGGGCATGAGTACATTTTACAACTAACTGCTTGGGATTTCTAGTTCAAGCGGTTTCTTTTGATTATGCCGAGATCCCATCCGTTTGACACAGTGCTAAAGCAGCCAAAGATTTGGCGCTGAATAATTCTATGCAAGAAGCCAAGATTTTCCTCTTCCTGTCCTGTCATTAGAGCTCAGTAAAATACAGCATATTTCACCTTGAACAGTCTGAAAAAGACAATACTTCATTTTTAACACCATATCATTATAGTTCAGTATTTGTTACGTCCTCCACAAAATAGGGCAAATGTAAGTATTTTATGTTAATATAAATAATACTAAAGTTAGCCATACACACAGGCATATATTGCTTCTGCAGAATAAAAGCAATTTTTTCACACTGAGAGACAAAACAAGTCAAAATGCTACGACTAAAGTTAAATTAAAATATAAACTCTGTTTCCTATAGGATCATTGTGTTGTATACAAGTAAAGCCTAGAAAAAGTGGCGCAAAGGCCCTCAGAGAATCTCTGCTAAGTTGCTTCTTCATGAACTCTAATGGCTCTCACACCTACTCCATGCATCCCACCAGTGAGTACTAGGATCCTTTGCCATGCCAAGTAATTGAATGTTGAATTTGACAAGGGCCAGAGGGAGACCATCAATCAGCCAAACCCAGAGAAAATCCTATGCAACAGGGGAAAGGGAATACTAAAACACACTTGAAAGAAGGAAGAAGGTTAGGAGAGCTGGGAAACTGCACTGACAAAGTTGATGGAAGGGAAACAACAACAACATTAATATACACCGAAATATAGAAATACAGTTCAAGTACAAAATGTTTGTAAAGGAAGAAAGATCAAAGTCCAGAATGGAATGCCTGTGCTCACAATCCTCAATTTTTTTTTTTCAGGAAAAGTGTTTAGATTCAGCTGTGTTTTCCTACTCCTTTTGTAAAGATTCAACTGTCTAGAACCTCAGCATTGTAGAGCAAGTTTCACTGCAAGAAGAAAAACAGAGAGATACTTTCTTCCATGAAAATCACTCAGTTAAAGTCTTAATTTCAAATGAAGGAACAGATCCAGGTTTTCTATAATGATATGTTAGTGCTTATAGCTGCTTACAGATGTTTCGCTGTATTACGGTGTGTGCATGTAAAAGCACACTGAAACTGTAGCTTGTTCAAAGAATTGGGAGCATATACCAGCCCAGAACATCAGTATGCAATGGCATAAAGAACAGCTCAGGGTTTTATCAAGACCTAAAATAGTATTAGCATGCCAGCCCTATCAGGCTTTTCAAAGAACCAGATCAGCAGAAACAATAACTGGGACTAAACCCCCAAGAGTTTACTCCTATTGAAGATGGATAGTACAATTGATAGAGCCACAAATGAACCCTAAATAAGAACCTTCTGAAACACTTCCTCTGCAAATATTTTGCTCTAAAATGTTATCCAAGTCCTACAATCTGTATGTATGTAGCCAGTACTCTGTCGATAAATCCAAATGAATTAGGAAACACTCACATGAGACAAAGCTACTCTTTAAAGCTACTTGCAGGTGCAAGAATGGGAAATACCTTTCTGTTATGTATGTTTGGGTATGTACCTGTTGAAGATGACTGGTGTATATCAATCTTACTACAGTCTTTCAAACCATATTGAGATACAGAAACTGAGTTGTTATCAAATAATCATGTACCACACTCGCAGGTACCTTTCAGAAGAAATGGCAGGAAAATGTGCCATGACAACTCAGGAGCTGGTCTGAGGATTTGTTTGGCTTCTCTCATGATATAATAACAGCAGCAGACTGCAGAGCAGATGGAAAAGAACTAGTCTTCAAGCAACGTACAAATTAACAAACTAAGGAAATGGCCTCTGTACTATATTTGTTGAAAACGGTATATAAAGAACAACTGGGTCTAGGGCCAGTCATCTGACAAGAGCTGACATGTAATCATGGCAGAGAAATTTACATTGAAAACTCAGGGAAGAAGACAGCCTGTTCTTCTACTCCTTGGCTGACAACACAAACACTTTTATCACGACTACCTGACCATCCAGTGGCTGATACCATCTGAAGGAGCCCAGTACTGAACTTGGTATAAAGTCACTCCATATTGTATTGACTACTATATTTTCTTGTCTTTATACCACTCAGCATTTTAAATAAAATTATCATTGACATAAAAGTGGAAAATTGTCAGAAGTTGTTTGAAGATTTTATCCTCAAATCAACATAACTATTGCAGATTGCACATTTTACAACACAGTCTTCTTTTAACAACTTGAAAATGAGTGATCAGAAGATAGACATGTCAGAAGAACACAATACAAGTGTTTGCTCAGGCACTATCTCTTGCAGCACAACTTCAAGACATAAATGGAGAAAAAACACAAATCAAGGTGTGAACTTCATCCTCAAAAAGAACAGTCTCCTAATTTTTCCCAAGGACTAGCATATCGTCAAACAATGAACACAGTTATGTATGCATGTGCATTTTTTATACCCAGACACTCAACTTTGATGGCATAGGCTCCATTTTTAAGGTCAGTTAGTTATAAATACTGAATTGCATCTCATCTAATTACAGTCTCTATTTCAATGGAGAAAATAAGCACTTTACAGATGTAATTCATCTGACAGACATCTGCACTGCATCTCGCTGAGATGGAGTTATTTTTCTTTACGGCAGCTTGTACGGTGCTGTGTTTCGTGAACAATACACTGTTCATAACACACTAATGTGGTCTACTAAGCTCAGCCTACAGGAAGATCTCTGTATCAGATTAATCATGTTCTGAGATTCCAGTTTAGTTAAATATAAAAGTAACTAGTCAACTTTATTTTTACTGGATTCTTGAAATATGAGATATGACAACAAAGGGATTTTTATGTTTTGACTAGTACAGTTTAAGTTATTAAACTGAAGATCTAATGTCCATAAAATGTCCTTGCAAGTCTACACACATCCCAACAGTAAGATACTAAAAGTAAAATATGCAGTTTGGGAAAATACCATTGTAATTGAAAAAAAACTTACCTTTTATTTAGACATAAGGTTGAAAACCACATTTCCAAATAGTGTAAAAGATTACAAGATAAAACACTGGCAGTAAGAAATCTTTACAAGAATTAGTAAACTGCAATTAAGACTCCATTAAAATAGTAAGTTAGACCTAAAGCTGAACAGATGGCTAGTAGGACAGATATAACCAGAATTAAATAAACTATGGAGTAAATATTCTATCTTTGTCTGATGCTTACTGTGGAAAACATTTCAAAGTCCTACTGTTCAATGATAATTTGATCTAGAAACAGTTTTATAATATCTGAAAATTATCATCCGAATGTTACTAGCTGAAGCAAAAAGTGTCACTAATATGAATACCTTGCAATCTTTACACTGGATGCATACAAAACTTCAGGAACGATGCCAACGTGTTTTACAGTAATTATTTCCTTAGTTCACTTATTGATTATGTAGGAGATTTTATAATCAAATTGATATTCTGCAGCGATGAAATAGAAGGTTGCTGTATGCCTTGCAGAGCAATTACAGATCCTTCTGTCTGCAAAGGAACAACCACTACAAAAATTCTCCCAGGATTCTGAAACCAGTTGAGGATGTAAGAATGGTTAGAAGTTCCTGCTCTGAAGCAAACAAGACAGACTGTAATTCTTCAGATAAAAACATATCTTTTAGGCCTTATACAACAATATTTTTTTAAAGAAAAGAAGAAGTTAAATATAACAAACAGTCCATTTTCTAGCAGTAAGGGGCACAATACCATGAATGTAGAAGGCAGTAAAATGAGACCTAATCAATAGAAACTACTGGGTAGAGGTAGAGCATGATTGAATTATCATATTTCAGGATTTTTAAATCCCATTTGTAATTAAAGTATAAATACATCTTTCTTTAAAGTTTCATTATTTCTCAAAATAAATATTTGAGTAGCTATACGTCAGATATAATGCCTATGTTGTATTTTTCAAATGTCTTTTTCAAATGCTCACATAATAACAAAAAAGAGATTCATGTCTAAAGACAAGCCACAGCATTAAATCAGATATAATAGAGCAAATGTATTGTGTCTGGCTGGGATGGATTTAATTTTCTTCATAGCACCACAAACAGTGCTGTGCTTTGCATTTGTAGCGACAAAGGTGGAGAACACTCCAGAGTCTGGACTATTGCTGAGCAGTGCTCGCATAGCATTAAGGCCATCTCTCAGCTTAGCACTGAAAAGGCCAGTAGGCTGGCGACTGGCAAGAGGCTGGGAGGGGACACAGCCAGGACACCTGACCTGAACTGACCCAAGGGACAGTGCATACTACATGGCATCAAACTCAGCAACAAAAGCAGAGGACAAAAGGAGAACAGAGGGACATGTGTGGTTATGGCATCTGTTGTCTGAAGAAACTGCTACGCATACTGAGGCTCTACTTCCCAGGAACTCTTTTTGCTTTGCTTCCATGTGTGGCTTTTGCGTTTCTTATTAAATTGCCTTTACCTCAATCCACAAACTTGTTGCTTTCTTCCTGTGTCCCACTGAAGTTGGGGAGTGAAAAAGTGACCAGGAAGGGGTCAGGCAGCCAGCCACGATCAACCCTCCACATGGCATGATGTTCATCCTGACTTTCTAGTAGCAAAAGAAGTTCACAACTGATACGTCTGCACTCTGATTTCATTTTAATATGACTTTAAATATTAGCAAAATAACATTTCAAATATGAATGACAATGAAAAACTTCATCCTTTTGAATATTACCTTCATATACATATAGTTCTCAATGGCATACTGTTAAAATAAACATGATTATACATTTCCAAAAAATAAGTGATTGTCATGAGCTAACATCACTTACTTAAAAAACAAATACCAACCACTCCGTAAAACACCACTTTCACATTTTGTTCAACTCACTTTAATCCAGACACAAGTGCTGCATTCCTGTTTATAGATCAAGCTTGTACCATCCACTTTCAGTTGTTATGTGACACTACAACCTTTAAGTCTTCAGTTCAAAATTTAGGAAGCAGAAACCTTCACAATATCATATATGTATGATAGATGTGTCAACTTCGTGAGAAATCTCAACATTAACAGGATAATGCTGAAAATTTACAAAAAAAATAAAAAAGAACTATCTCCATGTTTGTGAGCTCTGTGTAGCTCTGTGTGAGTTTATCTGCTGTAATGTTTGAAGAACCTTTTCTAGTCTTCATTTGAAGGCTGTTCACTCAGTATTCTGTCACATTCCTGAACCGCAATTCCATTTCTTGTTCTGTACTGCAAATGAAAACAAAATCCTCTGCTGGATAAGACAAAAGATAAGACTGTGACCCTGTCCCTTCTGATTTACTGGTTGTACAGGCACACTGTGTATTACACTGAATCATCTCATTAATTTCTCCAAAGGTTGTATCTCAGAGCCGGCAGGAGATCTGTCCCTTGCAGGAATCCAGTTCCAAATTTTTACACCCAGTTTTCATATTTCCCATTATACTAGAGAGTGGTCATTTGCCACCACTTAAAGCCGATGGCTTCTTATTCTTTTCTGTACTGACCAGAACTCAGCTGTTCTATGGGTGATTCTTTAATCCAAACAAAAACCAGGAGAGTAACAGTGCAAAAGACTGAATTTCACACATTACGTATTTCTATACTTCTCATGAAAACATATTAGGTTGGAAGCAACCTCTGAAGATCATCTAACTCCTGCTCAAGACAGTGCTGATTTCAACCTGATCAAGTTGAGGGAAGCTGAGATCTTCCCTCAAAAGCAGAGCACAGCTAAGACTTTTGCCGAAGTTTCAGAGCTTCCGAACTGCTGCAGAGTCAGAGGCGAGGTGCAGCACAAAGGATAACTACGGATACACAGAAGGCAGCACTCCAGAAACTGTTCAGGATTTTATTAATATAACAGTACCCTTGCCCTCTTTTGGAGATTGGATAACCCATTTCGGGAAGATTGACAGCAGCAAGCAATCCAAAGGGAAAGTTTACTCCGTGCTCTACTGACTTACTTACATTACATACATTTTAACTAATCATATGGGAAAGACAAACACTCTGCTCATCTAAATTTGAAGTGAAAGTTATCTCATTTTTTTGACAGAAATGTACCATTTTGCTTAGTTTTCTAAGGTTGGGGTTTTTTTTGTAAGTATTCTGAACTGATGAACTGTACTCAATTTTTGAAAATTTCACATGAACTACATTCATCTTGGCAGTAATCATGTTGCTACATAAAGAAAAAAAACTGCAAAGTAAAAACAAATGTGTTAACTCATTTTGGACTGAAAAGCTTAATAAGATTTGTTGTTAAATAAGGATTTACTAATAGAATGATAAAGAGATGGCTATACATCTGGATAGTTAAGAAAGTGTCTTCACTGGGCTGGCTTCGGTCTTCAGTTGGACTCCAAGAGACTCCTAGAGTGCATAGAAGATAACTTCTTAATGCAGATAACATAAACCCCTACCTGAGGGGATGCAATACTGGACCTGATGGTCACCAATGCAAGTGAGCTTATCAGTGCTGTCAAGATGGGAGGCAGCCTGGGCTGCAGTGGTCACGCACTGGTGGAGTTCAAGGTCCTGAGGGATACAGGATGGGTGAGTAGTATAGTGAGGACCCTAAATTTTAGGAAAGAAAACTTCCAGCTCTTCGAGATGGTTAGTCAGTAGGACCTCCTGGAAAATGTTTCTCAGGGCTAAGGGAGCAGTACAGAGCTGGCAAATATTTAAGGATGTTTTCCACAAGAGTACAAGAGCGCTCAGTCCCCAGATGCAGGAAATCAGGCAGGGAAGGGAAGAGATCAGTGTGGCTGAGTTGAGACCTGTTGGTCAAAATGAAAAGCAAGAGGGAACTGCACAGGCAGTGCAAGCAGCAACAGGTAACTGGGGAAGGGTATAGGGATGCTGCCTGGTTGTGTAGAGATGAAGTCAGGAAGACCAAGACACAGCTGGAACTGAACTTGGCAAGAGAAGCAAAGAATAACAAGAAGGGCTTCTATAGGTTCATAAACCAGATAAGAAGGTTAAAGAAAGCATTACCCCCCCAGATGAACAAAAATGGTGACCTCGTACTAACAGATGAGGTGAAGGCTGAGGTGCTCAGAAATTCTTTTGTCTCAGTCCTCGCTGGTAATTGCTCTCATCATCCCTCCAGGATCAAGGAACAACAAGACGGGGACCAGGCGGGTAAAGCCCCTCCCACCATAGGGGAAGATCAGATTCATGACCATCTGAGGAACCTGAAAATATACAAGTCTATGAGACCTGATGAGATGCATCCCGGAGTCCTGAGGGGACTGGCTGATCTGGTTACCAAGCCACATCCATAATATTTGACAAGTTGTGGTTTTCAGGGGAAGGCCCTGGTGACAGTAAGAAGGGCAACATTGTGCCCATTTTTAAAAAGAGTACAAAGGAGGACCCTGGAAACTACTGACCTGTCAGCCTCCCCTCTGTACCCAGGAAGATCATGGAAGCTCCTAGAAGCTACGCTAAAGCACATGGAGGACAAGGAGGTGATTCCAGACAGCCAACACGACTTCTCCAAGGGCAAGTCCTGCCTGTCCAACCTAGTGGCTTCTCTTTAAATTGGAGGGATATGGATTTGATTGGTGGACTGTTTGGTGGGTAAGGAGTTGGTTGGATGGTCACACTCAGAGAGTAGTGGTCAATTGCTCGATGTTCAGATTGAGATCAGTGACAAGTAGTGTCTCTCAGGGGTCCATACTGAGACCAATGCTGTTTAATATTTTCCTTAATGATATAGACAGCACGATTGAATGCACCCTCAGCAAGTTTGTGGATGACACCAAGCTGAGTGGGGCAGCGGTCATACCAGAAGGATGGGTCATCCAGAGGGACCTGGACAAGCTGGAGAAGTGGGCCTGTGTGAACCTCATGAGGTTCAACAAGGCCAAGTGCAAGGTCCTACATCTGTGTTGGGGCAACCCCCATTATCAATTCAGGATGAGGGACGATGTGATTCAGAGTAGCCCTGCAGAGAAGGTCTTGGAGGCGCTGATTGATGAGAAGCTCGACATGAGCAGGCAATGTGTGCTCACAGCCTAGAAGGTCAACCATGTCCTGGGCTGCATCAAAAGTAGCTTGCCAGCAGGTCAAGGAAAGTGATTCTTCCCCTCTATTCCGCTCTTGTGAGACCCCACCTGGAGTATTGTGTCCAGTTCTGGAATCCCAACATAAGAAGGATATGACACTGTTGGGAGAGGTCCAGAGGAGGGCTATGAAGACGATCAGAGGGCTGGAGCACCTCTCCTATAAGGACAGGCTGAGAGAGCTGGGATTGTTCAGCCTGGAGAAAAGAAGGCTCTGGAGGGATCTCATAGTGGCCTTCTGTTATGGTTCCAAAATCTTTCAGGGAATTTTTGTCTCCCTTGCCAACACAGGGGGTTTAGGAGCCAGGATGGGTTGCAGGGGCGGGTTTAATTGCTCTGAGTTCCAGTTTGCTGGCTGGGCAGAGGTGAGGGGGGAGGGAGGTGAGAGGTTTCTTCCGATTGGTGCCACTTCTGCTCATCAACTGTTGTGAGCGGGAGCCACCGTCTTGCTGGGCTGGTGGAGGCATCTTGGAGGGAGCTCCCTTGACTCAGCCCCAATTCCACGCACCCTGTGCTGTCCTTCGGAGGGAGAGTGGTCACCACTGCCTGGATTTGCTGCAGTCTCCCTGGGGGCAAACATCACCTGCAGAGCAGTTGCTACCCTCCTTCTCCTCACTTTCGGACATAAGGATGAGGAGAGAGGGCCCCCGCTGCCTCCCAGAGTGCGACATCATGTCCTGCTGTCCATAAATATACCTGCACTGAAAGGAGCAGGGATAGAACTTAATTCATTAAAGGTTTTGGTTACAGTTTTCTAATTAAAGTCTATTAATTTCAAAAGTTGTGGTGTTTTTGGGGAAGAGGCCCTCTGTCTGGTCCATATAGACATCTTAGTTTCAATAACCTGAGACACCTTCCAGTACCTGAAGGGGGCCTACAGGAAAGTTGGGGAGGGACTTTTTACAAGGCCTTGTAGTGATAGGAAGAGGGATAATGACTTTAAACCAGAAGAGGGGAGATTTAGATTAGATATTAGGAAGAAATTCTTCTCAAAAAGTATGGTGAGACACCATAACTGGTTGCCCAGGGAATCTGTGGGTGCCCCCTCCCTGGCAGTGTTCAAAGCCAGGTTGGATGGGGTCTTCAGCAGCCTGGTCTGGTGGGAGGTGTCCCTGCCCATGGCAGGGGGGTTGGAACTGGATGATCTTTAAGGTCCCTTCCACGCAAACCATTCTGTGATTCTATGACTCCTGAAACAGAAACTAACATTTTTTTAAAATATTTCTTTTTTTCTGTTTCCTTAAAGGAAAACAAGACTTGGGCATTAATTCATCACATTATCAGGAAGCATTTCTAAGGCTAAAGCAACACTTTTTTTACAAGGAGACTACTCATGAGTGACAGAAACCACGCCAAAGATGAAGAATATATGGGTCTCCTCCACAGAACAGCTGGGTTCTTAACGTGCTGTGTATATGATACATTTCCACTGCTTTTCCAACATACTGTTTCACCCCATGTTCTTTCTAATCTGTTGCAGGCTTGATAATGTCTGGCTCAGCCTCACATCCATATTGTAACTAACAGCAAGTACATTGCTGCCTTGTTGTGCAAAGGTATCTGTGGGAAGACAGCTTGAGCCATATGGCTTTTTCCAGACAGAGGAATAAGTCAGGGTTTGGAAAGTAAGTACACAAACCCTGCTGGTATCACGTCTTCAGTTGCAAGAGAAACTGCATTATGGACAGAAGTTTTCTGAGGGATTTCTATCCTCTTTCTTAATGACCTTTTTCTACCACAGTCCTAACAGTCAGCTTATCATTACATGCATCTCTCTGTATGTCTTCCAAGAAAGACAAAAAATGTTATCTGATTACCATGAGACAAAACTGAAACCTCACATGAAAATCTCTTTATGGAAAATACAGAAATAAGAATTTTCACCTGCAAAACAGATGTTCATTAAACTTAAAACTATGTAGATGTGTACTGCTTTATTTTTCTCTATTACCTTTTAATTACTGACACTTCCAGATACATACAATCTAGTTTTAAAGCCTCTTTATCTGCTTAACATGAGAATCCAAACTTTTTCCATTGAAATCACTGATTTGGTAATTACTATTTACATTATGACATTAAAGTAGGCAAAGGAGTAGCAAGATTTCATCTAGTCACAACATAGATGATTGTTCTTTCAGTCAATGTGTAAGTAAAGAAACCCTAAATGATTTGGCCAGACAGACAAGATACAAACCAGCTACGCTTTCAATGCACTCCCTTATCAAGGATTTCTTTCCATTAAAAACAATCGTGTTTACTTTATGAAAATTTTGAGACAGAAGTGTCTCCTCATTAAAAAATGAGCCAACAGTTTACTTGAAAACAATGAAGACAGAAAAGATCGCTTTTGGAATGAGACTTAGGAGTTGATTCTATTTCTCTGAAAGTCTAACGGGCTGTAGAGACACTCAGTGCTTTAACTCCTTCAAGAGAGAAAGTAATCAAGAGAGTACCATTCTCTTGATGCCATCAGCAGTGTCAGTTTGGAACAAATATTAGCTTTAAATATTCTCAGATGACCTCCTGGGCAGAGAGAGACTGGAAAGTGGAATGGCTTTTATGTTACTCACAGCATTTGTTTCTTTGTGGATAGTTCCCCAAAGATGAAAAAGGGAAGTAATACACGGTGACACGTGTTTGACAGGCCACATGTCAAATGCTGACATTTCACATTCTTACTGTTGTAGGATAAGAACTCATTCATTTGTTAAGAATTCTTGAATACTTTTTCTGAGACTTTTTCAAATAATTATAAGCATTATGGTCAGCTTGAATAAAATACACGTGAAGTATAGGGTAAAAGTAGAGTTCATAATCAACACTTCATCTTGAAGTTCTTCTGCTCAGGGCTGCAATAAAGCAGAACAATCTGATCTGATACAGCAGAACAGCAATAAGAAAAAAATGGTAATGACAAAGTTTGTCATCAGACTCTCTTCTCTTGGGCAACGGAGGCAGCACATTGAGCTTTCTTATTGGAAAGAGATTTTTGCCACAACAGAGGGCTTCATTATTAATTGATAGTTTCTTTCTGCAACCAGAAACCTCAAATACCATCACTCAGCTCAATTCTGATTTATGGTTAAAAAAATCTCGATTACAATCATGAACCCATTTAACAGGAAGAGGGGGCCAAGAATGTGAAAAATGGAACAAAATGAGAACAAAGTGAAGAAAAATCCTGAAAGGTCAGTGGTGGGGGAACAGACCAAAACTAAAAAATGTTAGCATAATATATTGATACTTTCCAAGATCAAACTGCCATTTCAGTCAAGAAGAGGAATATGGGCTCTGCAGGTGCGGGCAGCAGTTTAACCACAGTGGAACACCAAGTTATACACTTCTATCGCCCATCACAGAATGCTTTAAAAACAAGGATCTTGAAGGTAAATGTGTGAAGCAGTGAAGAGAAGCTGCCTCTGAGAATGTAGGTGGTGTAAGCTGATTTGCTTTGATTTAACACAAATGCTTCTTACTAAAGCAGATGAGGATTCAACTTTTGGTAAGAACTTCCTAAACAAAGTTCTTTCAACTGGAGGAGTAACTCACAGTGCTAACAAAAAAATAATGGAATAGAAAATTTAAAGCAACATAAAATAGATTCACCAGAGCAGCAGATGCAAATACTAGTAGCAGATATAATTATCATTGATTTTAAGAGCCTTGACATTTTACTTCATTTCTTTACAGGTTCTAGAAACCAATATGATTAAGATCTGCTGTTCATTAGCTCTTCTTCTGAGGTCCAGCTCTTTCTGTCTTAGTTGTTATTCTCAGAGTCTTGAGCAATATAAAGAAGATGAATTACATGGTAATCCAAAGAGACTCCACGTTAAGGATGGATTTGTAAAGCTAAACCAAAAATGGGGCAAGCACACATTTAAATACCTGTATAATGTTCACACTTAGGTTCAAACATTAGTGTGTGTGTGAGATATTCAGAGCCCGATTTAATTTCAGTTCTTTCTGGCAACAAGACCAAGTCACTCCTGTTAATAGCATTGGTCCCTCCTCTCTCCCTGACATACTTTTAATAATCTTCTTTAATGATGTTGACTACCTTGCATTATCATTCCTTTTACAATTCTAAATATGAAATTGTATTAATAATAAAAATTAATATATAGAAACAATGCACTTCTGCACAGAAACATTTAAATTCATTCCTTATCAATAGATTCCAAATAAGCTTTTGTTATAACATTCCTTGACAGAAAGTCTACTATGAATCAAATAATTGATTTCTCAAAATCTCAAATCAAAACTCAAGTTCCTTTAAGCCAGTCTTGCAAAGAACTCATATTGTTCATGCACTAGTACTACTGCAACCTTAGTTATACACAGCCAAATTTACTGGAAAAGCGTTTTGTAAATTCTGCTTTTCAGTCAATACTACTGCTAAAATGATAGACCAAGTAACAGTAACAGCATGTGTTACTATTTAATATCAACGTCACAAAATGGTTTGCGCAACGAGTTCTTAAACAACCGCACTATAGCGTGATAAAATTAGCTTAAATATCAGTATATTATTCATTATTTTTTTCTGACAGGATTTTCATTAATGAAATTGGAAGGTATCGTGTTACTAATCTGCTAGACTTCCCTAAAATAACCTGCTTGATGAGATTAGGGATTTATGTGTATACTGTAGCCATTACAGCCTTGAAATAGGTCTCATGTGTCTACCAGAGACAGAAAGGGAGAATTTACGTATTTTACTATCAATTAGGTATTGAAATACCTTTGTTTGCTTTGCTAATAAATTCTGCTGCATGCTGGCTGCTGTAGTCTGGTAGAGCAAAACACATACCTTCACGTACCTTATTAAAGCTACTGATGTCAGAAAGCGTGCACTTGAATTAAGCATGTTTCTAAACAGTTTGCTGAGCCAGTGAACAAAAATAAAAGGGTATATACGGACAATCTGAAAGGTTTTTAAATGATTGTTATAAAATTACAGGCATTGTAGGTCTAGTTCTCCACTATTTTGTGTGATGCATGCAGCACTTCCCATAAAGTGAATATAAAGTTAGTAAGGAAAATGGTATATATTTGCTTTGGCAGATGACTGGACTATTACAAGGAAACTGGAGAGTAACTCCCTATACACATTCCTAAAGAATACAAGCTGAGACCAAGTCACAAGAGGCAACCATGTTAGGGACATATAAAATCAGAAATAATCTATAATTATATGTCATTAATTGTAACAAAGTAGAAAATTAGATCACATATTTATATCAGAATAGCCATGTGGAGACTTGCTTGAAGAAAAGACAAATGTAACTACAAGTCATCTACTGAAATCAACATAGTTCCCAGGATTCACAAATGTAAACAATTCCTGCTTTCATCTCAGCTGGCTCTCCTTTAAAGGGATTCTTTGCATTTTCAAGGTCATGTAAGTTGAAAACAAAGAGCAAAGCCCATTTGAACAGTAAGAGCTAAGGCTGAATACGGGCCTCTAAATTCACAAGTGCATTTCTGAAAGCTTTCACCTAATCAATCAGATACTAAACTACCTATTTTTGAACCACCACAAAGAGTAAAATAAAAAAATGCCAAATTCAGAATATCAGTTGTTGGGGTTTAAACCCAACCGGCAATGAAGTGTCACACAGCTGCTTGCTCACTCCCTCCCATTTGGGGTGGGGGAGAGAACTGAAAGGGTAAAAGTGAGGAAAACTCCTGGGCTGAGATAAGAACAGTTTAGTAGTAGTAGTAGGTAGTAGTAGTAGTAGTAGTAGCAGCAGCAGTAGCAGTTGTAGTAGTAGTAGTAGTAGTAGTAGTAGTAATAGTAATATAGTAAGGAAAATGACAATAACAAAAATAAATAAATAAATAAAACCCAGGGAAGACAAGTGATGCAAACGAAAAACAACTGCTTACAAACAACTGACCTATGCCCAGCCTGTCCCCAGGCAGCACCTGCTGCTCCTCAGCGAGCTCCCCACAGTTTATATGCTGAGCGCGATGTCATATGGTATGGAATAACCCTTTGACCAGTTTGGGTCAGCTGACCTGGCTGTGCCCCCCCCAACTTCTTGTGCATCTCCAGCATCCTCACTCTCAGGGCATGAGAAGCTAAAAAGACCTTGACTTATGTAAGCATTGCTTAGCACCAAGTAAAACATCAGTGTTATCAACATTATTCTCCTACTAAATCCCAAACACAGCACTATACCAGCTACCAGAAAGAAAACTGATTCTATTCCAGCCAAAATCAGGACACCAGTGCAGATTTATCACAAGTTTTGATGAATTCATGAAAAATGAATCCATGAAGTAGGCCAGTAATTACATGCAAGAGATCACTATGAAAAAACCCCGTTCCTGGTTGATTCACTACTAAATGTAGATGTCAAACAATTCATTATAAAAAAACACGATAGGTATAGATATAGTTCTATTTAGAATTGCCAGTTTCAAAATAAAACTTCACATTATTCAATGATGTATGAATGTATTTTACACTTCTTAAATGAACTACAGCTACATGTTAGCTTTATAAGTCAAATTTACAAGTAAAACGAGCATCAAGTATTTAACTGTAATTCTGAAACTGCATAACATTATGGAAAGTTGTAAATAGGAATTAAGTGTGAGCTCATAGGTATCAATTGGATTCCACTGATTTACCTCCACTGATGAGCTGACCCTGCCTTTCATATTTATCTCATTTCATTAAGATACATTAATGATGTTGATTATGCAGAAAGGAAATAAAATAAGAATCTCAAGATGAGATAGATGATGGTCATTAACAGCGCATATTACCTTGTTGTTAAATTGCATAGAGATAGAAAGCTCAAATAATACTACTAAAGAAAACCGCTGTAACTGAAGAACGAAATAGCTACAAATTTGTGCCTACGACGTGTTTGAATTTGCTCCGCTGAAACAGCATCATCAGCAAAGAACTTAAGGGCACATTTAACTTACAGTAATTACTCACAGTTCAGAATTACCCACCTATACTTCTGAGCTTTTTTGACTCAGACCTAAGAACAGCAAACGTTTCTGTATTTTTATTTCCCCTATTTTATAGTATTTTACAGCAATTGGCACTGTATACAAATTTCTGTCTGGTATTAACACATAAGTTTGGCGGAAATTATCTGATTCCCTTACTCACATTCCACTTTCCTGAATCTTTATCCGCACCTTTTATTTACTGGCTTAGTTCTGTCAACTCAGTCTTTTGGTTTCCTATCATTTCTCCTTATGCCAACATTCATCTTGTCTGCTTAGATTGTGGATTACGGTACTAGAGTGCAAACTAAGAAATGCTGACACTGCAGATCTGCTTGGCTGAGGAGAAAATAATTCTGTTAAGAAAGAATATCCCAGATACAGACCAAGGAAACCACCTGGAGCTGTCAAGAGATAAATAAGATTATGCTGCTAGATTCACGTGCCTTGCTCAAGATCAGAAGGGCTGACATTCCCACTTACGTTTCAAGGTTACAAACATAAATAGAAATAATTTAACTCCTAGTTCACTGACATTTGCTCTCACAAAAGCACTGAACACAGTTTAGCAATTTAACAGATGGCAAATGAATCCTAAGGCTACTGAAAAAAAAGAAAGAAGTTGGGTCTATACAGATTAGCACAAAAGTGCAGCTCCAATCAAACTCTATATGGAACGGAATATAGAATATGACGTGTTTTTCTCAGCACACTTCAGGTTGTTACTTACATTTCTAGAAATACCAGCCCAACTCTGATGATAGAAAAGAGGTTATGTATCTCTGGGATAATATGCTTTTTTTTACTTCAAATAAATGACTGTCCTGGGTTTCTCCATCTAAAGAAAAAGAGCTAAAGTAAATTAAAGGTCAGAAGTAATCAGGCATATGGGAACCCTTCAGAGGACCAAAGAACCAGGGAATGGCTTGGATTGCAAGGGACCTTTAAAGATCAACTAGTCCAACTCCCCTGCCATGGGCCGGAACATCTTTCACTAGATCAGATTGCTCAAAGCATCATCTAATCTGATCCACAACTTCTCTGGACAACCTGTTCCAGTGTCTCACCACTGTCATCGTAAAAAAAAATTCTTCCTTATATCCAATCTCTTTCAGTTTAAAATCCTTGTCCTTTGTTCTGTCACTGTAGTCCTTTGTAAAAGTCTTTCTTTCTTATGAGGTCCTTTATATATTGAAAGACTGCAGTAAGATGTACTCATAGCCTTCTCTTTTCCAGGCTGAACAACCCCAACTCTTTCAGCCTTTCTTCACAGGAGAGGTGTTCCATGCCTCTGAGTATTTTTGTGGCTCTCATCTGGACTCACTCCAAGAGGTCCATGTCTTACCTGCACTGGGGGCCTCAGAGCTGTATGCAGTACTCCAGGTGGGATTTCATGAGAGTTAAGTAGAAGAGAGGAATTGCCTCCCTCGATGTGCTGGCCACAGTCTCAAGAAGCGTCCTTGCTATACTCCAGTTTTGCTGCTAATGCCAAAACTTTATGTACATAAACCATGAGTAAGAGTTTCAACAATGTCCAGAAATAGAAATAAACCTACCTTCCCCTCTCCTGTCCCCTGAATTTATAAACCCACAGACAGATACTTTCACCTATCCCAGCTTCACCACGCAGGAAGATACATTTGGAATAGCAGCATTTTCAGTCAGATTATCTCTTTCAAAGTCTTCACATTGCAAAACTTCTGAAGAGAGGACATACCATGCAAAATTAATGATTTGCTATGAAACTCAATCATCTGATGTGCCCACACAAAGCAACCACCAATCTCAGCAGAACTCATCACCAGCCTGATAAAAGATAATAGTATATTTTTACTCTATGACACTTTTTAGTTTAGTTTATTTTAGTTTTGAAATGTTAACAGCAACAGAGTGTTAACCCTGAATTTTGCTGCCTTGCACTGTAGCTCAAGTCCTTTATTCGTCAAGGTTAAGCTGTCTTTAACTCGTTTCACCTGCAGCCAGCAAGCTCAAATTATTTAAAATTAATATTCTATGATGATATAAGCAGGAGGGGAAAATCTTTCAGCGTACATATCTCACTATGCAAAACAAAAAATAGCTCAAATTTTGGTCCCACCAGCTTAATAATACCCTTTCTATTGACAAACACAGATTGACATTAAGTGTCTTGAAAACAAGCAAGAATCCTATGTGTATGTCACCTTTGCATATTAAGAGTTACAAATGCTGGTACCACAGATGAAAAGCAGACAAAATATTTTTTGAAGCACTGTTTTCACTGTTTCCAATAGAGGCATTCCTTCCTGAGTCCAAAGAGCACTGTTGTCCAGCAGATAGAATAATGCCATTTCATTCGTGATGAAACAAAGGTGGAACATAGGACCTATTACACAAAAAATTTATTCTCTCTGCTCCACTTAACTCTCTCTGGGTGTAAGAACAGCAGTAATTAAGTAAGCAGAAAGGTAGTTTCTTTACAAGTGCCTGGTGCCGGCCACATTGCTGCACTAATGCATAAGAAGCAATGAGAAATTCTAAGGCAGGTACTTGCATGCAGACATAACAAAGGGAAAGAAACACAGACTGTGACAAGTCAGAGAATTCATCTATCCAAAGTATAGGAATTTCCCTTCTTGGTGTTTTCTTATTTTTCTTTTGTAAGTCTCAGAAAGTAAATTTCATTTAATTTACATTCTTTCATGTAATTCTTCCATCACTGTAAATTGAAATTTCACCTGGTGATGATCCTGCTTGAATAATGTCATTCATTCAAGGTGACCTTTGTCCTCCCCATTTTATTTTTTTTAAACAAATGAATCCCCATTTCTGTTTGCTGGCTACCACTGAAGACAATGCCATATTTGAAGCTTAAATGAGGCATTTCAGAGCAAAGAGTAAGCATCAGCAGAAGAAATACAGAGGCCCCAAACAGAAAAGGAAAATCAATATAAACAGAGAATTTTATTCATTCCATCCAATAACAAAAAACCTAGGAAACAGCCAATGAAATTACCAGGATCTTAAAATAAGTAAGTAGTTTTCAGAGACTGCATTATGTAAGCCTCGAGTTTTGGCTGGGTACTGTAGTAGAAAAAAATGTAGGTAATTTGAATAGTTTATATTCTAAATTAATTGAAGAAAGACCATTAAGGGCTACTAATATGAAAGTACATCATCTAGATCAGAAAACTCCTAAGCACTGCATTGGTGGAAACTGAGAGGGTGTGCCGGGAGAAGCATCACTGTATCCTTCTCCTGCGCTCCTTTCCCAGATGTTTGACCACTGACAGAAACAGGTTGTTTCTGGAAGTCAAATAAACAGTTTGACACATTACAGTCTTTCTTATATTGACACATATTTGCAGGTCATAAAACTAAACAAGCAATAACTTCTATGATGTGTGTGAACAGCTGTAAGAAATACGTTGGTGTGTTACTTTCAGAAGATCCTCTACAGTGATTTAAACTGGGGCGGGAAAAGAAGTATCACCACGAAAGCTCGTGATTGATGCTGCAGCCTAGTGAAAACAGACATACAGTAACTGTTTTATTTATGCATACGCTGGCAACAACACTAATAAATAATTTATTCATGTCTTAATGTTCCTCATGGTACAACTCAGTTTCATCCAAGGACACACTGAAAAACCTCACAGAGCAAATAACCATCGTTTGTCTGAAGTGCATAACTTCAGAACTTTTTTTAACACTCTGTAGTACCATTGTGCATATTTAACCATAGCAAATTTCACCAGCAACTCTTTCTAAAGAACTTTTTTCCCTGAAAGAACAACAGAACAAGGCAATCCCTCTGAGGCTGTAATGCCCTTTGGTATACATTACTATCAGGCAACCACAACTTGGTGCATCTGTTGAGCAAAAGATACTTTGATTAAAAAATCCACACTGTAAGTATACAGGAATTAAAATCTGGTTATCTCAGTTTAGCCCATATTTCTCCTTTGTAGTATTGCATTCAGAGAGTCACTGGTTTCTGGACATCACATTTCAGCGGCACACAGAAATTCAGAGAAATTGCACTAAGGAAAACTATTACAACCAGCCTAGTGGACTAGAAGCAATGTGCTTCCCTATTTATCCTGAGACACAACAAAACCAAAGCTTTCATTTCACATGATTGAGTGCCTCTACAAAGCATCTGTTTGTCCAAAATACAAACCATTTCCTGGGTTGCCTTGCAGAATAGTGCTATTTGGATCCTGGACATAAGCTGCCTCCCAGTGGTAAGGAATATAGAAAGCAAAAGGAAAAATATTAAACTGAAAGAGAAGGCTGCACTCTACTGAGGTCCCAGCTTCCTATCCAAATGCCATCTTTTAGGCTCCTGCAGCAGCACTGGTGCTCACTCCAGAAACAGATTAGACCTAGGCTGAAGTAACTCCTGCACACACCCCAAACTGCATGCAGAGGGGATGCTTGGCCCTCAGCAGTAGTTTTTTGCTTTATAGGTTCACTCACGTTTTGCTAATACTTGCTAACATAAATATAGGTTGCACAGTTTCCTCTTGCCTAGCTGGAAGCAAGGTGATTCTGTGTTTATCTTATCCTTTTGAGAAGGTTAAAAGTTAGTCCTAGCTTAGCAAAGAGCCTATTCTAGTCACTCAGATTGTGTTTAACTGTGAGATTACACTCCACGCCTTTTCCTTTTCCACAAAGTAAAACTGGCAAAGCTATTTTATTTTAGATGTGGACTCTCAACCTACAAAGAAAAAAGGTTTCAAATATCCAAGCTCATATAATACATAACATATCAAGAGGTAACATTTCATAGCGGATGTCGCAACAAGAGCCAGCTCCTCAGACGCAGTAGGGCTCACCCATGCGATGTTGAGCCCATTATGTACAAGCACAGCAGGACAGGTAACCAGTCTAAGAGCTGGTCTTCTGGGACGTACAAAAAGATTTGAGCAAGCAGAAAGAGAGACTTCATCAAAAAAGTAACAATAAAGAACAAGACTAACTAACCAGAGTACTTCTAGACTGTATCAATTAAAGTGGTCCCCTGAAGTTAACACAGGTCAGAGCACACCAATTAATTAGGTTGTTCAAGTGGAAGACATACAGGTAGTAACTGATGTGAGTTTCTTTTTTCGCTGCAACGTTGGCAACAACGAGAAGAGACTTAACAAGTGTCCCAGAGGTGGCTTTAGAAGAGAAGTCAGACCATGGGAAGGAAGTCCATCAATTCCATATTTCAGAAAGTAGCTAGGTTTAATGCATGCCAAGCAGTCATATGGAGTCCTTAACCACTAAAGTACATCTTAAATCCTCTCCTATCTTGACATGGTGAACAAACTGAATTTGTGCCTTGTCTGATCCTAAGACTGCAGCTCTGTAGTCTGGCTGCTTCTGCCTCCCTAAATGGCAGGGCAATGGCCAAACCAAACCACGCTCATCCGTCCGAAGCAGATTTCTAAGTAGAAAAATGGCAAACTCTCCCATAAATTAAGTCAGACTACAAGGAGGAGTTTACAAAGAAAAAACAGATTTAAAAAAATGTACAAACACATCTTTTTTTGCAGCAAATGGATTACTAATATTTCTGAAGGAAAACTGTGGCCTGGAGATGAACTATGGTAGTCTGTCTCTCAGATGTTTTCACTGTCTGCTATCTGTGCTCATTGTTTCCATGGTACTTTCATTTCTATTTAATGAATTAATTGCTTCCAATTAATTGACAGCAGCTTCATACTGTATTACCAAAGGATTACAAATTAAATTTTAATTACAGTTCATTGTTACAGGAGAAATCAAGTATAAACATAATCACAATCCATTATAAAGTAAGTACACTAGACATTTTCCAGAACAGATGCGAACTGTCCAAATTATAGTCAATTCTGATATATCGTAAACAAGTTAAGACTCATTTATTAAACTGAAAGTATCACACCTCCCACACATAAATGCATGAGACAAATGTTTAAAGCTTCAAATTTTCACAGATGGTAGGAAGAAGAAAACACTCTTAAAAGACAAGTATTTCATGCCTGCAGCCTTCAGCAGTCACTGGTGTTCCACTGAATGGAAAACATAATTCCCAGTACAGTTTTCCTGTACCGTGGTAGCAGTAAAATCATTCAGTTGTCACTGTGAATTTGGCCTGATATCATGCAAAAGTTGGTCCCTGATGGGCTGCCAGGTGCCTAACTCCAAATGGTTAAAAATCATGTCTGAAAACAAGTTTAAGGCTTGTTCTGGGCAGAAAGTACTCGTTGCAGTTTCCGAGTATCAAAAAAATCATTGGGAGAGGAGAGATTAGAGCAGTAGTGTATTCTGCTCAGAAAAAAAGGTATCTTCATCCCAGCTGCACCCAACAGAGGACAGATCTGTCTTCCTCCTAACGCTCTGTGAAACCTCACCCGCTCTTGGAGAGCGAGTGGAGTATTTTTGGAGGAAGAAGGATAAAGCAGAGATATATCTAGAGAGCAACAATTTTTTTTTCTTGAAAATCTGACATCAAAACATCTGATTGTCAACCTAGTCAGTGAATTAAAAACTTACTACATAAACTAAGCCTGATCCTTAGTTGATAAAAAACGTACCTAGCTCCACTTATGCCAGCAATGAGTTTTTGAGAAGCTGAGAAAGACGGCATCTTCCACAACCAGCCTGCAAGGATACTGCTTATAGGATTTGATTCTCTTTTAAAAAGTTAATTTATGCATAAACACCTGAATAAACCTTTTAGCAAAAGAAATAGGATCCATATTCTGAAATGGCTGACAAGGACTTTTCACTCCTCATCATTTCACTCCTCATCATTTCACTCCACTGAACATCATTAACACCCTGAAAAACACCATTTCACCATATGATAGACTCAGTTCTCACATAGGTGAGCCTTCTCATAAATTCCAATTTAAAAGTCCTACCAACTAGAAAACAATTCCAAACATGTACAGCATGTGTAGCAGCAGCAGAATACAACCCCTCCAAGCCACCACGTTGTCTGAACAGTAACTCAAATCAATTCTTCGAAAGTGAGATCTGAAAGAACAGGCAGTGAATTCTACATTATAAGATGCAGTTCTGCACACACTTATCCTGGGCTCTTACAAGATCAGTTGTCACTGACCTGAAAACACTACAAGTTTACGATTAATAATATCACAGATGATGCAGAATTATACCGTAAATCGCAGGCACAATTATGTAATCTGGATCATCTATTACATTGTGTTCATTGAAATAACACTCTAATATGCAATAAAATTGTGCTAATCTGTAAAACGAGAGGGATATCAATCTGAGAAAGTATTATTACAGCTAACAAAACACAAGGTCCCAATGCAGTACTACAGCTAATGAATAACAACATCCTTGGGAATATAAGCAGAGAAATACGTATCAAGATTGCAATGACGGTATTACTCCTGGGTATGGAGGTACTTTTGGACAGCATGTGTATTTTCAAAATGCGGTTTCAGGTTCTGATGCTCTAACGGAAAACACCAGGAAAACTATATTTCTACAGGAACCACTAGATAATCAGTGGGACTGCAAATCCTGTCTTCTAATGACAAACTTAAGAATCTGTGCCTATCTGATCAAAGTGAAGATTAAGAGGGGACTTGATTACACTATACAAGTACCTACGTGGGAGATTACTGGTGCTCTTTAATCCAGCCAAAAAGCGAGTAACAACATTAAATAGCAGAAAGATTATGTTAAACAACACAGAACAGGAACAAGTTAGAAATGTTTAACTGTTAAAATAGTTAACCTTTAAAATGCCCTGACTTTAAAAGTCTATGAATTATACATGACAAAAGCCAGTAGAATTTATGGCAGTAGAGAGAGATGCTTCCCACATGCTTTAGTTCTAAAACCTGCGTTACATAGGAAAAGTATCATGCAAAAAGCTTCCTGACTGTCAAGTACAAATGAACAAAACCCTACAACACATTTATTTCATCTGCACTGCTGTAATATTTTCCTAATCCTCTGTGTTTATATTACACAACCATAGCTGAAATTTGATCTATTGTCTTGCATCCTATTCCTGCACAGGAAATCCCTGAGACATAGCAATTGATTTCTGAATACACAGGTACACATTACTAGCAATACTGAAATACTGCCTTTGAAGACCCTCAAGTTTCCTACATGCTGTACAGAGGAAGCAGAACTATTGATGTTCTCTGTGAACTAATACCATTTAGTTAAGTAAAAGGTTGGGGCACTAAGTGGAGTTCATAATACTGTCACTGATGTTAATGGAAGATTTATGCCGACATGCATACAGGCATGTCAAAAAGAAATAAATACACACATCATAATCAAATGACTGCTGGTAATATCTCAGGTTATACTGCCGCTGTAACTTTAAATGAGTTCACTTTAAGCTCTCACATGGGACCAGCAGTCTATTACAAGATGCTGCTTTATGCACGCAGCAGACACTTCACTGTCATTTAGCAGTCTGCTGACAAAAACAAAATTATACTAGTGACACGCAACAAAAATGTGTTAGCTACATGATTTTTAAAAAGGAAACCATAATATGTGTGCACTTATGGTGGCAAACAGTATGAAAATTGCAAATACAAGGATGGATACCAAACTAATTTAAGAGTTTCAATGTTTAATATGTTGCATGCCACATGCACATGGGTATGTGTGGGTGTCAGAGAGACTGAGAGGAACTGATTTATCCTGTCAAGCTTCCAAATGTTTTCTTTTTTGGATATTTATAACAAGATGTCACTCTTTAGCGTCAATTTACTGATGGCTTATTTAGCTAACATTTTAGGACTACAGGGAAAACATTTGAAGGACTATACTCAGCCCAGTGTCTGATAGGTGCTGTATGAACTAAGTGAATGAACTGGAGACAACGAATGAAACAGGCAGTTTCTCTTTAGTATAACTTTGTTAATAAACCAAAGAATTTGGACAGATCCAGAATACACAGTGTACCCCAAGGTATTTACAATCTTATTTCTGCTGTACCACAAGAGGCTTTCAAAATACCTTTCTGTTTTCATTTTCTCATGCCCATGTTTTGCGTGTTTCTTTCATCCTCAGTTACTTTTTAAGATTTTATAATAAAAGACTAGTAAGTGATTTGATAGAAGTCAACTCATAAGCTTGCTGGTAGAACTGAAATATGTTTATGTAGCATTCACAAATCTTTCATCTATTTCTCACAAAATGCTTTAATAACCCATAATCTCACTTACTTTTTTTGCAACATTGTCATAGTTTGCATTATAATCCTTCATATAGGATTAGCAGTATTGCAAGAATGAGAAAATATTCATTCTCTGATGGATATCTGGTTAAGTTTGACAGAAAGGCCCTCTAACTCTTAAATAACACAAACTGAATTAAATGCTGCTATTCCAAACTGAATACCATACAAGCAGAATTCCAAATAGAATCAGACACAAGACCTGAATCTTATATGGGTAAAGAAATACAGGCAAGCATTTCTAACTGATCTTCCTATTTGTATACGCATGAGTCATCAAAGAGGAAACTCCACTTTTCCCCTAGTTTTTTTCCCATTTTCATGCTAATTTTCCTTTCAGCCACAAGGCATGTCCAGATTTCTAAGGTCATCTCTCAGGACCTTATCAGTAGTTCATTTATCTGGAATATAATTTCTACCTTTCATGACATTACGTGCACGAAGCCTCAGAATGCATCAACTTCCTGTTCAGAAAATGGTAGAACGGGCATGTTAGGGATGTGGCCTGTAACACTTTTCAGTATGTATTTCATATAGCTTAATATGAACATGACATTTCTTGAAATATATCTTTTATTATGATCCAATTTTTAAGAAACATTGGAATCAGAACAATAGAAATATAGCAATGGTTGTACTTTGCCAGATCAAACATCTCTCTCTCCCAGTATTCTACTTTTGACAGATACCCAAGGAAAGCATTAGAACTGGTAAACCCTATAGGTGATACCTGTGGAAAGGGATAAGAGGGTTTTGGTCAACTGCAAGTTGAACATGAGCCAAAACTGTGCCCTGGCAGCCAAGAGGGACAACCGTGCCCTGGAGTGCATCAAGCACGGCACTCCTGGGCAGCTGAGGGAGGTGATTGTCATGCTCTGCTCCGCACTAGTGTGGTGAGTACTGCATGCAATTTTGGGTGGCACATTATAAAAAGGTTATAAAGGTAGCGGAGAGTGTCCAGAGGAGGGCCACGAAGTTGGTGAAGGGTTTAGAGGGGAAGTCGTATGAGGAGTGGCTGAAGTCACTCCTGTTCAGCCTGGAGAAGAGGAGATTGAGAAGAGACCTCTTAACAGCCTACAGCTTCCTCACAAGGGGAGGAGGAGGAGCACAGGACCTGAGTGAATGGCAGGAAGATGTGCTGGGGAGGTTTTGGCTGGACATTAAGAAAAAGTTGTTCACATAGAGGGTGGTGGAGCACTGGAACAGCACCCCAGGGAGGTAGTCACAGAGCCAAGCCCATCAATATTCAAGAAGCATTTTGAAAACATCCTCAGACACACGGTGTGAGTGTTGGGGTTGTCCTATGCAGGGATAGGAGCTGGACTCGATCCTTGTGGGCCCCTTCCAACTCAGGTCATTCTGTGATTCTATAAACAGTCACACAATGATTTTGGTTCTAAACTGTTCGTTGTTCTCTGCTCTTTTCCTAATAATTCCTTACACTCTCTCCTTTGCCCCCTTGCTCTCCTTTGCACTTACATTTTTATACAACTCCCCATGTTAACCTCAAGCCCTGTTCTCTGACAGGCTTGTGCTTGTCATGTGCCACACTGTCATCTACTAACTTGGTATTGTGAAATCCTTCTGTAACGCTTTGTGATGAGCTTTCATTTTTGCTACACTGAATAATGCAGCACCATCCAAAACCTTGCCATTCCGCTTCTTACGCTCCCTTCCAGTGTATCTCTGCAAATACCAAGCAGTACAGATATGAGCATAGATCCCATTAACACACTACTAATAATCCCTTTTCATTCTTAAAATTGACCATTTATTTTTGCCTTTAGTCTCTTGGCTTTTAAGAAGTTTTTCTTCTCTGAATACATCTTCACTCTAATCCTGACCAAGATTCTTGAAAGACTTAGATGAGAGATTTGTTGAAAGATTTGGAAATTCAAGCAAGTTATACTAGTTGGATTTACTAGCTGACATATTCAGTGATGCTTTAAGGACTCTTAACAGATTGTTCTAAGGCACGACCTCCCTCTGCAGAAGGATTCTTTTAGAATTATCATTAATACATTATATTTGTCTACAATTCATTGATCCTATCAGCTTGTCCTGTCCAGTAGGGATATCAGACTTCTGCATCTATGGTTTCCCAGTTTCCCAGTTTCCCCTAAGCACTGTGAAAGCACACAAAAGTTCTTGTTTATATTGACCTTTTAAGTTAGTTTGACTTTCAAACTGTCCACCACAAAACTTTTTCAACTATAGCAACACACTTTCTCTCCAAAGCATACTTGCTAAATTGGACAAAAATTCAGGAACTATATGCCTCAACTCTCCAAAACCTTTCCTTTTTGGGAAGTGTTACTCTGCATTTTAGTATCATTTACTTGTCTCTCAAAGTATACTCCATCTGTGATTCTGTCAGTCTCTCTAGTGGGATGTTAGAGATGAAATTTAACCTACTTCTTACCTTACTAACAGCTTTTTATTAGTGACATTCAAAAAGATTTAAACTACACAGCCCTGGCTGCCCTGTTTCAGATTGGCAACACTACTCCATGAGATTCCAGATGAGAAGGTAAGACTACCACATATCTTCTGAACATGCTTGGAGGAATGTCAGTAAATACAGGATGTTTAAACTAATGAATCGTTAATCATAAGTACATTTTAGGACTATTTGGAATCTGTCAGAATATTGAATTTTCAACAAGGTTAGTAACAGCCACTTTTATTTATTAATGCAGAAAACAGGAAAAAGTACTGTCTACTATAAACCAAACCAACAAACAACTGCTCTTGAACAACAAACACTCTCAGCAGGGAACAAGGTAATTTCCACTAACTGTAAACCGCTTCAAAAGGGCTTACGTAAACACCGTGATGGTCAGAAACTCAAGGGATGAAGGAAACAAAATTATATGTGAACCAAAACATCATAACTGGAATACTTGTAATTCAAAAGTGACTAACACATCTACAGTTCCTTACCGTCTCATGCAGTGCCAGTATATAGGATTCAAACACCCTCCCTGAGCTTCGCGTTACTGGTTGCACTTTAACTCAGCCCCTCTTACAAAAACCTTATTGCTATTTCCTGTCCTTGCCACCCAGTGTTCCTGCAAGACAGTCAGCTACTGGGCCAAGGGCATGTGCCTATTAGTGCACTAATTTCAGTATTTGCCCTATCATATATTCAAGTGAGTCACAAGGAATCAACTACTATGCTCTGCCTCCATGGCACTTATCTATGCAGCCTGCCAGGTTCATCATTCTCCCTACTCTTACATCCCAACCCTTTCCTGATGCTCCAGGAGAAGCTCACGACATACCACGTATTCACGCATCACGAGATGACACTCATTTTCCTTTAAAACATAAGTACTTCAGCTTCAGAAGCCAGGAGAGATTTAAACTGGAAGTTGCTCTTGCCATAGAAAAAAAACAGAGGAAAGGAATAAAATTCCACAGTGTGAGATGTATCCTGGCATTCACCAATGCAAAGTCAAATGTTGGATGTGCACTGGTGGAAGCAATCTCAGTACAAAGGGTTCCAGATGCCCAAACACGGTTTCTTTCATTACCTCTGATGGCTCCACTACTTCTGTGTGACTGGGGTAATGCTAAATGTCATGTTTTGAACGTACCTTCTCATATATGTTGGAATCAAGGTATCTCATTGTTTCACTCAGGTTGTCAGCACTGGCTGTGGGAAGTTGTTCTGGAACAACGCAATTGATTAGCAACGTGGGACTCGCCTCAGATGCTGCCAACATAACCTTCAGTCTCAACTCTGAGAAGAAGGTTCTCCTTTGTATTTCCTAGGGCGGCACTGTACTCAAACAACGTATAAAGGAACAAACAGCAAGAGGCACTAAACACCATAGGGTAAATTGTCTATAGAAGAGTAGTTCAGAAAAGAAACAGTGAAATGAGGTTTTTTATTCAAAATTTCTGTATAAAGGGATTTATCAGGGCTTTTTTTCAGTGCTTTTCTAAATACCCACAGGTAGTGGGAGAAAAATCAAAATGTGTATCAGAATGCTCTTGTGTACTACTTCTATCAGAAGCAATGTTAGCTAATTAGGGGGTGGATGTGAATGACAGACTTCCCTACAAGAGGGATGCGGGCCAAAAGATTTAGGGAAATATGTGGCTAATTTGCATCAACAATGAAGTACTAGGCAGAAGAAAAAAAATCATTTTTCCTTTATAAGGCATTGGTAAGACTGATACCAAAACGCTGCACACAGTTCTGGAGTCCACATTTTTAAAACACGTTGAAAAACTGTGTCAAAAAAACCACTGGAGAAAAGACAGAGTTCTAAAACTTAACTGTTTAACTGATTAAAGTAGGACTGAGAGGTGACCAGGTCACAGAATACGTGCATTTTCATGCAAAAAAAAAAAAAAAAAAGAGAAACCAGTGGAGACAGAAAGATTCTTTCATCTGTTACTGAAAGGTACAAAACCATCAGGAGCCAGAGCTGTGAAATTTCGCACCAGAAAAGCAGCACAACAGTTCTTAGAAGAGCTAACAAAGGAAGCAGCAGATTCACTGTCCATTGACATATTTTGTTCTTCAGATCAAGGATTCTAGAGGTGCAGAGCCCCCTCCATGAGATGGCAGTGTGTATATACTGCTGCGTGTTACCAGCACAAGTCTCTGGGATAGCGTACCTGAGCCCTGCCACACTCATCAGTGTTCAAATCTAGATGATACAGAACGGCCCCCAATACACACACAGGCAGACTGGAGAAAGGGTAAGTAACTTCTTCACAGACAAAGCTCGGAGAGCTAAGCTTGTCCCTGAAAGCAGGTTAAATGAAGGTTTACACCGGAATCATAGGCTGCAATATAGCGAGAACTCTGTGTATCCACTTGTACCCACTTGTACCCACATAAACACCACATGAGAAGCAGGGAACTGGATATACACCATCTTCTTCAAACATTTCATTAGCAAAAATACAGCCTGACAATCAATCCCTGTCTATCTTCATTTATCTGGGAAAGACTTCTAACACTATAAATCAGACTGGGATGCATCCTGCCTTTCTAACCATGTATTTGACTATGACACATCAACAAGGAAAGAACAGGTGCAAAAGAAGTATTTCTCTGTGTTTGTTCTTATAATACCCAGATGTACAGCACATTGTCAGCAATGACAGAAAATTATTGTAGGGATCAAAACTGCTCACTGGGCTTAAAGGATTATCAACCCATCAGAATAAAAGAAGTTTTCATGTTTAATTACATGTACATGAAAAGGCAGTTTAAGTAGTCACAAAACATCGGTGCAGAGCAATACTTCTCCTGGTTTACATTAGTTGTCTTTAATAATGAAGGAAACCCAATTCTCTGTAGAGTTCTGTGATTATACAAAATTATGCTTATAAAATAGGTGTTTTGCAGAATGAACTGCTAGGAGGACTTCTATTTAAAACACGCACTCTACTGAATCCCTGAATTACTCTAGTTTTGATCTTTATACCACAAGACAGAAAGCAAAGAGAACAAGTGTCCACTTGCACAGGTGAAAGGAAAAGGGAGAAAACCAGCCCATTGTAAGTTTGGTTGCCTCAAATATACCTCAGAATTGACAAAGCATTGATGATGTGAGTTTACTTTTACACTGAGACTCTGAATCTCAATGAGAGGAATTAACTATCCTGGGTAGTTCCCCTGTAATCTAAGAATTCTAGCAGGTCAATTTGATTCTTTTCATGCCTATCCCAATAAAATTTCATTCCTTTTTGGTGGTTTATTATAGCAGTTTTCTCCTTGAAAGTAAAGAATCTGATAAAAATCAGCTGCCTCTAATTAAAAGTACTGAAGGTTAAGCTGGTAACGAATCTTACAAGTCATGAATTTAATACACTTAGCGCAACCATTTGTTTAAGTCAGCATAGTAAGTTCTAATTAACATTTTTAATAGTCTACTTCGTAAAATATTCACAGAACTAGAATAGCTGTTAGTAGGGTGACAAAAATTCAATATCTGTATTTACTGTTTGCAAGCCTACTGCCAATACAGATGTTCTACAGGATATACTTAACTCTTCTGTGAAGGTGCAGACACGCATTTTTCAATAACACTGGAAAACAACAAGGTCAAAAATCAGGAACAATAGGCTCAATCATAAGCAGCCTGAAAAGGAAAAATCCCACCCCCTAAGGACAGAAATAATTTTATTTTTTGCCTTGAGCTTGCACTCAATCCACAAATGAACCCAAGACTGGTAGCTGGCTCAGCTATCACCTATATTGCCACCTTCCTGAATAAAACAGAGACAAAAGAGAGGAGTTGAGTCATGGTGCAGCTGCAACACACAGCATGAAACTAATCCCAGCTGAATCGCGCAATTGTGAACAGTTACCAGCACACATCAAATTAGGTGGGATTAATAAATTATTCCATCAAATAGACTGTGTAATTAAATAACAGTAGTTAATTGGTATGTGATTTATGCAGATAAAAGCATTCAGCCGTGTCAGATGTAAACTTTGTATTAAAGAACCGTACACATAGCCAGGTTGCATCATGATGAAATATTAAGCAAATAGCTCTGAAATTATGAAAAATAGTTTAAGATTTCATTTTATTATCACTATTTTTATACAGGAAACAAAAGCTAGCACTCTGAATCACTTATTTTAAATCGTACCATAGCCCTAAGTCTCTCAATATACTTTTCTGTATATATTTAAAGACAGATTTTTGTAAAGCCTTTTTTCTCCTTTAGCTATGCAGATACATTACATCCAGCAAAGATTACCTAGACATTTAGAGTTACTTATCTGTCACCTGACTCAGTAATTCATAGTAGTTTACTTATGGACAGACTCGATATATTTTGCTCACATGAGTACCCATTTACAATAGGTTGTTCCGCTGGTTAAAATGAGGTCACAGGAGGGCTAAGGCATTCCTCTAGGAGATCTATACCATAAAATCTGACCCTAAATCAAACCTTGCATGTTCAGAAGCTGCCATTCTTAGTAAGCCAAAGTCTGGAATTTTTCTTCAGTCATGAGATTCATTTCACAGGTGACATATTGCCAGTTAAGTGTAAAGGAACTGATCAGAGTACAGAAAACTATTTTTGTTTTACTCAACGTACAAAAGATTCATACTAAAGACTAAAATCACACAGTAATATTTTATGCACTGCACTGAATCTTTTACCAGAGAAGGAACTTTTGACATATATAGAAATACCACATCTGTCATCTATTTTCATACATAAAGATCCTAGTACAACATATGGATATCAACTTCCCTTAACAATTATTCATTAATTAGACATATATGAGTAATGGATAGAAGATTCTAACATCTGAAAGTGTGCAGATGGCACTGTAAATATGTATATCGTTTATAGTCAACATATTCTTTTGTGGGAATTCAATAACAGCCTGTTCTGTATATTTTTTGCTCTTTATTCAGAAGCTCATCAAAGGCGGAAACATCACACCTTTCAGATGCTTTTTATAGTCATTTTGATGCATTCCAGAAATGACAAAAGACGTGAGGAGTAACTTTAAAGCTATTGTTAATTCTGAATTATAACTTGTGTAGAAAGTAAACTAGGTCTACTTAAAAGGCAGATCACAAAAGTTTAGCCACAGTGCCCTCTAGCTGCCTTAATTCTGACTTTATAACTTCAATATCCTTTTCCCTACACAGAAAAAAAAAAAAAAATCCCTGGATGAACCACCAGCTTTATACCAGTACAAAATGAATCCACATTTCCACTAGAGAGAATACTGGCATCACCATCTGTGATCCATCTACTTGGTTTTCCTGTTCATGATGACCCACCACCAAAACAACATTCTCTAAAATTCAATAAACAAAATGTATTTTTCTTGTTGACTTTCCCAACCTGAAAAGTAGAGATCAGAGGAAAGTAAATGTCCAAAGAAAGTAAAAATCGATTCAACATCTTTATTAGGACTCAAACAATCTCAACAGAAAGAACAAGCTTCTACCTTTCACTGCTTTTCATTTTTGTGTGCAATCTACAGATTGCTTTGAATCAGAAAGCACCAGTGAACTGCAGCAGATCGGGGCTGAACTGAAAAGGTAGGGTATTAGATAAAATGTGAAGTTCAGGCTCTCTTCTCAGATGATATTTGCCAACCACAAACAGATACCAAGCAGTTTATCACATATTTTCCTAATGCAACTGGTTTAGGGAAGTGCTAAATCACTTTTCTGTGACCTTCAGGAAGATCTATGTCCGTCAGCAACACTGTCTGATGGACGCTTGCTTTTCTCTTCCTCCTCCCTTGTCTTGAGATCTAGATTTTGCAGGCTCAGGACCTCTTAAACCACAGCCTCCAAAAACCTACTGAAACCTGACACACTTGATGTGTTACTTAAATTGCAGTCTTTGTAACAAGATGCACATAGCTTCTTTGTGACCTTAAATGGACAAGATGACATACAAAGAATTTTTATACCACAGACACTTTTGTTTAAAAAAATCCCAGACAATTGTGCATCTTTAAAAAATTAAGATCTGTTTAAACCATTCTGCAACAAACTACTTTCACCAGTGTGCCCTTACTCCTCCTGTAAGCCTGAAGACTGATCACAGCTTTGGAGAATGTTAAGTCCTTTCCCTGACTCTCTTTTCCAGCTCAGTTTTCCTCTAACGCATGATAGTAGTTAGCTTCCCTTCACCGCATACGCCACTCCTTCAAATTCACTCGGTCTCCTCACAAAAAACCCAAGCGCTAATCTTTGCCTCCAAAGAGGAGTCTGTTTAAAATTCCATATCTCTTGGCATTAGTCAATAGATAAGAGGCATTCACAGTTGATAATACATTGCTCTTCACCAGCTTCACAGACATGTATGTTCAACTAAACGTCAAGTTCCTATTAACAAAAGAGATGCTCAATTCATAATGATGCAAAAGGTAACGAAAATAAAGGTTAAAATAAAGAACTGAATGGAGAAATCAAAATGTTATAATCAAAATGTTATCAAGGGTATAATTTCTGATTTCATTCAATTATAAATTAGTATTTAGGAGAACTAATATAAAAATACAATAAACAATATAAATTAGATTAATGTGGAACTTTACTGATGTTAATCCAGCAAATGATGGTGACACTCAGTAACCTTCGATCTAGAATGGAAGTCTTACTATTAAAGTTAATAGTTAAACCCTGAATAACCCTGACAACTACAGAGTTTTGCCTGTAAGTGTCACAAGACAATAAGAAGTACCATGAAAAAGGGCCAAGTGCCCAAAGTCTGAACACGACTCTCATAGTTTCTTTGTCTCGAGATATTTTCTTTGGAAAGTGGCATACATGTGGTACAAGCATATACATGTGGCCACCCTAAACTATGCTCTATAAAGATATGCAGGATCACTGCCAGCATTATTTATTTCCTCAAATTCCTTTTGATTAAAAAAAAAAAAAAGTGGTGGGATTTCCTGCTCACGTGAAGAACCAGGAGCTCTGTCTACTGAGGCACCATTTGCTTTTTACTGGTCCTACGGTATTCTGAGACTGAAGCTCCTGCACAGAGCCAGAAGGATGACATACTGGCCAGAGAATCCAAGCCTTTAAATAAAAAACCCACTCCATATGGTTTATTATTTGATTCTATTGTTTGCATATTTCTTTTTCTTTGATTGTCATTTTAAGAGACAAATCTCGATCCTTTCACTTCAGTAGAAACACTCGTGTTTTAAAATCATGATATTAGAGACACTCATGCGATTCTCAGATCAGTGTGTAACCTCTAGAACAGAATCTAGCTAGAAGGTATTAATAGCAACCATAACATAGGCTGCTTCAAATGCCATGAAGTCTGCTTTAAAATGAACAATCGCTCTGGTGATCTGAAGACTCCCACTGGGATTTAGGAATCTCCAACCACAAATTCCCAGGGCACCCACAAGAGACATGAAAACTCCTTGTTCCTCAGACACTATGTTTTTCTGTGAAACAGTAAAAATCCTCTAAGACGAGAGGTGGAAATGGAAAACCTAGGTTAAGAATTGCAGAGGTCCTAGCAGCATTTTAAATTGTCAGTCCTAGCCTACTGTAATTTTTAATGTATAAATCCTGAGCATAAGTTTGTGCTAAACCAAAAAAATAGTAAAATTTATTTACAGCCATGCTCACCCTGTTCTCATTTTAAAATGAAAAGCAAGTGGAACCAGTAATACCAGACAGGGACATACCATCACATGCAGTGTTCCTAGCTACAGAATTCAAGCAGTCTCTCTGCCACTCTGCTTATTTACTGCCTGTGAATCACTCCACTTATGCAGCTGCAACATAAGGCAAAGCAGGACAGGGAGAACCTGGACCTTAACATCCACTGCATGGAAATATTCTGGGGAATGGCCTGTCTGCTGGATACAGGATGCTTTCTGCAGCAGAGTAAACCCATGGTTTTCTTCCTCAACCCTGCCAATATGAGATCCGACCATTTACTCTCCACTTGTTGGAGAAAGCAAGCAATTCTTATTTGAAGAAAAACCCTCATGACTGAAATTTCTAAAAAGAAGGGTGTTTCTGAGTCACAAGAGCTGATCATAGGTGCATTGGTTGTGGTGGTAATTTTTTCCATCCAAGCTTACACTCCCCTTTTTGTATGCATATATGAAAATGTTTCAGCATGAAATGCTTCCAGTGGGTAAGTTTTGTGAGAAAGCCATTTTTAACTACAAACGATCTAACTCTGAAAAAGACTAAAAGATCTTTGTGGCCTCAAGTGCTACATGTTGCTACATATGACCAGAAGCTAAGAGGAATATTTTCAGCCCTGGAAACTTTTGCGGCAGGTTTCTGAAGTCTATAATGTAAGATTCCTTTTTTTCTGCCCCAGAGCCAGCCTTGCAAGCCCCAGTACTGAGCCCAGGAAGCACAGTACACACAGGTCACTAATAGCTGCTGTCACAGAACCAAACCTGCAGGTTTCTGCCACTGCTGCCACACTCCTCAAGAGTGGACCTGCTGTACGGGGAGGCATCGGGGAGTTCACACAGTACTCACCTTCACTCCTCTAAGACAAGCACTAAAGCCCTGTGCAGGTTCCCCCACTGTGCTTAATACAGAGTGGGGTGTCATCCTCCTGTTACTTCAGACGGCTAAGTGCTAAAGGAATATTCCCTTTCTTAGTCTCACAGGCATTTTAAGGCTAGAAAAAGGTTCTTTTGATTCCATTATAATTTTTTTCATCACTGGAGAAATAATTGTTGGTGTCAAATGCAGTATCAACTTCTGTTCTCAGTTACCATTACGTGTTACATAGACTGGAGACATTACAATGCGTCGGCTGAAAGAAGCAGAACCTATTGCCTATCTTTACTTTTCAGAGCAAGTGTCACTGAAAGCCGTTTTATCACAATTCTTTTTACAGGTTGCTTCCATTTAGGTAGGTTCTAACCGTGTCTTTTTCAGTGTTTCATTATAACTTTTACAACCTGTGGTGCTCTCTATCACAGTCATGCTGATTCTTTTACAATAAAAATGTCTCTAAAAATAAAACCCCAGCCTACACTTTGCTAGGTGAGCTTTGGTACGTGGCAAAATATTTCTAAGCTACCTGCACAGCATTCAAGAATTATCTGTAAGAGAACTTTGCACAGAAATTTTTTGCATTGAAAAATGTTTGCATCCAAATTTATATTAATCTTTTTACATGCATACATGAATACCACTTCAGCATGCAATTTTGGAATTTGGTGTTAACTATTTTCATCTTATTCATTCCTAAATCGATGAATTGCATTTAAAAAGTTTTACTTAGTTAAAAAAAAAAAAAAAGAAAAAAAAAATCTTCAAATAATAGACTGTCAGTAATGCCTTTAAACAAAAGTATACAATTTAGAGAATAGAAAAAGAGCTTTTTCATTTTTTTTCAGAAATGCCATATATCACTACAATTGCCCTGACTGTAGATATATATATAGGTACTGATTCACAAACACAATCAAGACATTCTAAAATACACTGTCCAGTCTTCCTTTCACAGAATATCCCTACAGAATGGACCAGATAAATATCTCAGTGCATGTAATTGTATTTTGTCTGCATAATAAAGGAAGTTAATTATAATGCTTCAACACTAAATTTAATTGAAAATGGTTACATGGAGAAACTGGTGGGTATATTCATTATAAAAAGTTCTTTTCATTAATTTAGTAATTTCTTCTGCCATCTGGTACAGCCATAAGTAGTTACTCATACATTATTCAAAATTATCTTCAAATTCTTGAACAATTTTGGACTGATTGCCAACTTTTTACAGCAAGCATTCAATGTTTTATTCAAAATAATAACTGTGTCAATTTGCTGTCTCCTTATTTGAGCATGAAGTTCCTTTGGGTGCTGAAATGACATAATACTCGGTTCTGGCACAAACACGAAAAATAATTTAAAAGTGGTAGTTAGTCCTGTCTCAAAACTTCGCATGCCATTGCTGCATAGCAAATAAAAATACTCACTTCAAAACCTGTAGATGAGTGTAGTGGGGAAAAGGCTTAATATATATTCCTGTGAAGAAGGCTGAAAAAATTCTAAGACACTATTTGTTGTTTACCAGTTAAAGAAAAGAGTGTTGCAGCTATTACCAAGCAAAAATCGTGGCTCATCCAGTGGGTATTCTGACGAAAGAACTCAAAATTTGGCTCACAGAGAGAAGAAACAGCAAATGTATGTGAGTAATCCACCAAAAAAAAAGAAATGAAAGAAAGCAATAAAGAATTTAACCTCCTCAGTGTTTCCTGTAGACCAAATTTCCTTTATACAATCTTGCAGATTTCTCCTCCTTTCCCATTACTGTCTTTTTTCCTGTTGGGGAACTAGTGTCATGGTTTAGCCCTGACCAGGCTAAATTCAGCAGCTAAGAACTGCGCAGACAGGCTCCAAAATTCCACTCCCCACCTCCCAGGGAAAAGGGAGAGGAAAATGAGAGGAAAAAGGCTTGCAGATTGGAAACTTAAACTACAGCTTTAACGAAATGATGACAAGAATAGTACTAATGATTAAAATAATTAGTAATGAAATATGTACAAATATCTGAGATGGCACCCCCACCCCACCCCTCGATGACCATACGTCACCACAACTGCTGTAGAGCAGACATGAGGGAATGGGTCCACAGCCAGGAAGGAGCTGAGCTCAGGAACTGGATTCAGGGACACACGGGTCAGGAACAATCAGACAAACGAGGTCCTTACTGGACATCGGCCATCGCAGAAGAGAGCGGGACCCTTGTGATCGCTCAATTTTATACTGAGTACGACATATATGGGATGGAATACTCTGTTGGTCAGTTTGGAGTCACCTGTCCTGCCTGTCCCTCCCTGTAGGTGCAGCCTTTTTCACCAGCTCAAGAATGGCCTTGGTTACCAGAAGAACAAGTATGAACCTTGGCCTTTCTGCAAACCAAAGTCCCATGTTACCACTTCTAGAGAGAAACTGTGTGAAAGAAAAACACATGCAGTTAGGTTTCAGAAAATGCAGTGACTAAGGATGAGCCAGACCCAGGAGTGACCCCATATTAACACAAACTGTAACAACCAGAGATGAAGGTTTCTCCATATTACGAGTATTGCTTAGAAAAGATGAAGGAATCAATTACAAGGCCATAGTAAAAATGCTGCTAGTTTCATTTTAGATTAAATCAGGTAGGCATCAATTAAAACAATACCAGTAACAGTAAAGAGATATGCTGTTGCTCTACCATTTTAATTTGTGCCCTTTATTGTCTGGTAAAATGAATATTTCCAATATCTCCATGACATCCAAGGAGATCAAAAGGCTTGTATCAAAAAAGAAGATTTTCAACAATTTTTCTTTTATTGGAACACACTTGGTTTTTTCTAAAAACTCAAAACCTGTACACAGCTTCCCTTTCACAGCCAAAATGTTAAAACACTCTGGTTTGGATGAAAAAATAATAAAATTTTGATCAAAACTGCAAAATTTAAGGATTAGAAAACAATAGTCAGTTTTTGAATTGAATGAAGTATTTAAAGGCTCACATGTACAATCACATGTCGTAATCTCCTGATTTGTAGAGGTATGAATGTATTACTGAACAGGTATCCCCTATGAACCACATACCCTGTGTTAAACAAACTTTAGTAATCCTGCAAGTTAATCGCAAAGCACAGGTTTATTTACATCATACATATAGATTCTCTTTAATCAGGCCTAGAACACATGCAACTGCCAAAAAAATTCAGGCAAAGATTTTTTAAGTTGACAACTTATTTTTGTTACAGTTGTATAATAGTTTTAGGGTGATTGATGGTTGTAACATCAGATAAAGCAACGCGGGGAAACACATTATCACTACAAAAAATTCTGTGCAATGATTTTTCAAGATGACAACAAAATATGTTTTACAATTGTGAGGCATTGAATTCACCCAGGGCCACCAGAAGGGCACTATAAGAGATTGTTGTCCCAGGTGTTACCCTGTGGGAGCTGAAAGCACCACATGGGCCACATCTGAGTCATATCAGCTGCTGGTAGGCCTGCTGCCAGAGGAAAGCAAGTGCCTACGACATTTCTTCCCGCACTTTCCAACTCTTTCTCTCCTCTGTCACGGCTTTCATGTTCAGCGCCCTCACACAACTGTGGCCTCCGCTCCAGCAGCCTAACAAGACTGGGGAATAGGCTGCCTATCCGTCTGTTGCTACCACCTACCTTGTCACTGGCATAGATTCTAGGGACAGGCAGGCTCTCCGCTCCCCAGTTCTGCTAGGATGATAAAAAAAGAGAACACAGCACCAGTACCTATGGCAAGCAAATGTCTTGCTAGGGTGGCAGCTGTGCTACATGCTTTTCCATCCCAGGTGCTTGATATCTTCTGGGTTTTCAGCCAAAATGAAGAAGGATAAAAAGCATCAAGAAGCATTTCCCGTCTTAAAAAAATGTTTTATATGTGTGATACGGAAGCGCTCATTATCAAATTCCTATTTATTAAAGCTTTGTGTTTATTTGAATGTCCTCCTGTGAGCTTAAAGGAAATGAGAGAAAGAGAAAGTAATGGCGCAGTTCCTTAGCCAGAGGAAGCTGGAAGTAGTTCCCCTCAGGCTGCCCTGCTTCAATTCCAGTTTTATCCCTGGCAAAAATAGTCTAGATTACAGCTTTACAGATTTCCTAGTTAATGGTGAGGAGACCCAAGGACCTGAGTTCCTATATAAGAAGTCACTACACTCTCCCAGATGACCCTGACGGGCCTGTATTTTAAGGGGCCTCGGGAAGTGTTGTGGGACTTCCAGGCTCCTACATTATAATTAGCCACAGACATACGGCCCCGTATCATGAGCTGCAAACACAACTTGGTAACCCACTAACTTTAGTCCAGGTTATTTTTCCCTTTGCAACTCAACAAACTGGGTTAGAGCAAAACATTTTTCAGTCTTTAGGAGACAGAACCCATGTGTGTCATGGTCATAGAAAACACGATAGCAACGGTATTGTTCCTGAACTGGCAAGAGGGCTGACCAGAGTGACAACAACATACTGTGATTGAAGGAAAACACTCTCAGTGTTTACATGTCAATTCAACCCAGAGTCATAAGAAATAAAAAAGCAATGTAGTAGCCATTACCTGTGCCTTTAAAAAGGAAAAATATGTCAGGGAGTGTCCACAGGATGGGAAGAGGAAAAGTCTGCCTTGTTATTGTATTTGTGATGTGAACAAGAACACTTCCAAAACTGTTACTTTTACATACAGTTTTATATACAGTTTCATATAAATACAAACATATGAAATGGCATCTTGAATATTTTAAATTGTGGATTTTTTTCACTTAAAACAAGAATTTCAAAAAAAGAATAAAACCAATACAAAATACGTAGCAATGCCATAAGTTAAGTTTTAAATAAGGTATAACTACATCATGCCATGATAATTTTATCTAGTCATTATCCCTAGCACTGGAAAAGCCATTTATGTGAAAGGAAGAAAGGGGAATCAGTCTATACAGTCCTAGGACATTCCCAAAGTCACATCAGTGTCACCATGGCAACACCACAGGACAGCTGTGTCACACTACTTGCTCCAGGGCTACTTGTCAAACCCAGGGCTTGAGCATGACACCTTTGGTACTGGACATGCCATTGTCTCTCGTGTGCTTTTCCCAATGCAGCCTCCAACATCTTTTGTATTTGCAGTTCTTAACTAACAGGTCTGGCTCTGTTCAGTACTTACAGTTCTTCCCACTGGCATCTCTGATCAGTGACAACCCTTCTTAAAGCCAGAGTCACTAATTTTAGCAATAGCAAAAACGGTCTTAGGGAAAGGGGATTTTACAACAGTGCTACAATTACAGTCCTTACTTAAACACTCACAAGTACTGGAATTCAGGCAGTACACATGACAAGTACCTAACTCCCAAGCTAGGTCCTCTGCCTATGTTTTGACAAAGAGCTCCTTCCAGAATCGATTCGTGTCACATTTGAATCTCTGTGGTTAGGCCTTTGCTCCTAAGCTGCCTAAAAGAATTTCCAGGAAAATGGTTTAGCTTGGATAGGGTTTTTCCCTTAAATCTTGGATTTCGCCACAACCTCCTATTAATTTCAGTCATTCTATTAAAGCAATGAACATTGCTCTCAAACTGATCAACCTGTATTATGGATACTTCATGATAACAGATCTCCAACTGTGCCACAGGTTTTTTGGCACCTTTTGATGCTGCAGACCTCAAGGCACTCCAGAAATGTGTTTATGGATCCTGTCTAAATCCATGCACCCTGAGATCCATGATGATTCTATGCTGGTTGTTCTGTAGTGCACAAGACTACTCTGTCCTTCATCTGCACGGCGAATATGGTTTGGAGAATTAATTTCTTAGTCTTTAAAGGATTTGGGATTTCAGAATCATCATCGTTTAATTACATCCAAACTAACCATTTTCTTTGCTGTGCCATTTCCTGGCTTAGAAGAAAGGAAAGCTGGCTAAAGTCTACTTTACAGAACACAGAAGCAATATGGCAGATGTAGCTCATGAAATCAAGAGTTTCTTTTTCACCAAGTGATGTGACTATGAGTATGTTTAGATATAAAGGTTGAAACACCTTTAACTAGCTTGGAAATTCCTTAGCAAACTTTAATTTTCAAGTACTAATGCTGGCTCAAAAGATTTTCAATCACAGTGGCTTGGAATACATGGCTTCTTTCGCTCTGGTGATCTCACCAGACACCTGTGCCTTAGGATCCCAGCTAGGACGACAACCTGCAATAAAAAGCCTCACTTGAAGATCACTTAAAGACTGCAGCTTTCTGCATTCTTGGAGCAATATTTACATCTGTAGTTTTTAAAACTGTATTAAACTTTCTGCCCTCTATATACATTGCATAGTATAAGCCTGTTATGCCCTATGCTGTTTAGAGCCTACAAGCTGTTTTAAGGGAGTCCTTGTTTTCCACAGTGTTTGGGAAAGACTCAGGATGGCTCCAAAGGATTAGTCTCTGAGAGTGGCAGACTTGAGGATCTGAAGCTTTTCTTTCCAGTAGTTCACAAACGCTTGAACTTTCTAAAGCTCGCAGTAAAACCCAATTATCTTTACCAACTCAGGGACAAAACTGACAAAATTTGAAGGACAAATATTAAGCTTTTTTCTAGCTGAGAGCTTGAACCAAAAAAACCCCAGAAACCATTCAGAATTTGTCTTTATGGCCTGACTATGGTATAAATATATAAATAAAACAGATATACATAAAGTGTACATCAACATAAAGCTCATGAAACACATGACTGGGCAGACAAAGTTGTCCGGAGGGCTAATACAGATCCACGGTGGACCATGCAGTTCCACATAGAATTGTGGTTAGGAAAACACATTCCTGTTTCTTCCTAAAACTTGCTCTAAAAAATTATCCTAATCATGACTAATCCTTGACTCATTAAAAAGCAATCGAACAAATTAAAATACAGAATCCTGAATAAGACGTGGTATAAAGTCTGTGTGTAGCTGCAACGGGGGAAAAAAAGGAACAGTAACTAACTCGGATAAAGCTGAAATATTTAATTGGGTCCCAATTCATTAAATCACTTAAATGGAGTCCTTTTCAAAATGAACCTCAATTAATATTCATTGAAGGAATATTTTTTATTCCTAAGGAATTTCTCCTATTAGTGTAAACTGTGTTGTGATTTCACACTTCTTCCATGAAAGAAATGAGCAATAAGATAAAAGTACACCAAAAAGATGTACTCTCTCCTAGAGCGTTCTAAGAATAACCGAAACCCTTTGACAGCACAGGTAATAAATCCACTCCAAACCCTCTCCTGAAACATTCAGCAGTTAAGGAAGAAAACTTGTATTATTGCTAAAATAAAAATGGTTTGTGTGTATAATCTTAATGATACATTACAATGCTGAATAATGATGTGCCTGATCATCCTTTGGTCAACTGAAAATTGCTTTATCTAAGACAAGACAGCTGATATTTATGAAACAAGCAGTCACAACTCTAATTTTTGGATGTCATGTGAATAGTACATCACTGTGTTACAATTTTACATATCAAAACATTAGCTAGTGGCACAGGCTCCCAAAGGAGAGAATGGATTTTGATTCTCCACTTAAAAGGAATACAATTTGAAAAACCTCAATAGATGCGCGTACTGATTTAAGATTATCTTACTATGTTAAACATACAAAAGTCACATATGAACAACAAAAATATGGGACAGCCCCTGGACAGTTCAAGACCCACAATTTCTTTAAAGAAAGTCACGATAAATTAAAGACTGTGACTTTGCTTGTGGCACAGAAAAATCCGGAGAAAACGTTTGCTATAAAGGATCCCTGTATACTTGGACTGGATTTAGCTTTTCTACTGTTAAAATGCACCCTTTGCTGCCACCATGTGGGCCTTTCCGCGATGCACTAGGAATGAACACGAGCTATAAATACTTTTTCCATCCCTCTGCTATTCTCTGCTTTCCCAATTGATTAAAATAAAACCAAAACCATTTTCCACTTTCATTTACGTTTCAGATAAAGCCTTAAATAAATAAGCTTCGCTCCTTATTTGCTAGGTGTTACACAGGTCGAAATCACTGCTATAGTTCAAGAATCTGAACTATTTTAGTTCACAAATAAATACAAGAGTCCCTCACTTTTTAAAAACATATTCCATGGTATTTCATAAAAAATATACCCCACCTGCACTTCACCCTACCTGTTCAGATACCACAAAGTTAATCATCGTTCCAAGAGTTCACCGGGTCGGGAGCTAGATGGGACTTCAAGCAGAGGCCAGAGTTACTTGGTAACTGTCAGGACAGTACATACATTAGAGTATGTAAGGCCTGAACTCCATGTAGATAAGTAATGTTTGTGATTAAAATAGAAGGTGCTCTGATATAAGATGGCTCCAGGCTGCTAGGCAGGTGACATGGGCATTACAAATTACATACCTGTCCTTGATCTGAAAAGCATTGAGAAGCGCCTCATGTCTGCACCCTGGAGACAACAGAGGCACTTTTTTAACTGAGAAACCTTCCATTCTCACTTGCACAGCACATTTGTACCAAGCACATTCACATGAACCTCTAATATGAAGATAAAATCCTCTCTTCCTATGAAACCCCATTGGAACTGCACATCAGCATGCCTTGTAGCATGCAGGATGCCATCAGTAACACACGGTATTGAAACATGCAGGAGGTCACAATGATGCTGACCAGTCCTCCAGCAGCAGCCGTGGGATTGTGCAGGAAGAGGACACCGGACACATCTACAAGTCTGACCACTCTGTCACACATGAGACAATAAAATACGGAGGAGGGAAATAACCTCTTTACACTTATTTCTGATTTTTGACTGAGTGAGACTACATGTGTTTGAAAGTCAGTATCATTCTAGAGTCATCATTTTCAAAATCGTAACAGCTTTCACCAGCGCATTACAACTCTTCATTTTTAATGAAACCCAGATTTATGTTTTTCAACTCAAACTCCAAAAGAGCAATCAGAAATGGCCAAATAGAGGAGCTAAAGTGCAGGACAGATATCTCACAGTCCACAGAACTGCCTTGAGACAAGCCTTCCAGACATCCTCTGCAAGAGGGCAGAAAATATGAGTGTGCTCACTGGCACTACGCAAAAGCTGCTAGACAGTTGACTTATCTACCCAGAACTTGAATATCATTGCCACATTATATTTTGGAAAATGAAGGTCATGAGTCCAAAGACAAGGGGCAGAAATAGATCTCTGGCAAGGTAGCACAGAGTATCCATTACAAGCAACTAGGGGAGATCTTCAGATGAGAGCACCATGGAGCTTGGATCTGCATGCTGTGAACCAGGAACCACTGTGGTAGCACTAAGAATTCGATAGCCCATTACTGCTTCAGTTTCCCACAAGCAGCAGACAAAGGACAACTCTGATGACGTTTGCTGGGATTTTTTTAAATCATGCGATACTGTAAAACATTATCTGCTATTCTCACACTGTTCTTGTTACCATTTATTACGTGAACTTCTGTTTTTACAATGTTTTAAGTCTTCAAGCTAAGCAGCAATGCTGACCCTAGCTTTCTAGAATTTCCCTCCGCAAAACAACTTGCTTGTTTAATCCTTCGAGGGCTCTACTTTGGCACACTGCCTCTGAGCTTCCTTTGCACATACTAGGGTCGGGTTTGCCACAAATGTTCAATAGCACTCTGCTTATTAAATGTTACTGCTTCTAACAGAAAGCTTGGCCTTGCCTGATGTTATTGACCTTGTTCAACAGCTTACTGTGTTATTACTAGTGTCCAGCACAAGGTATTACAAGCACTTAAAGGATCCAATTCATGTTTCCAAATACTTTAAGGTACTCGAAGTATGATTTCCTGCTCAGGACTGTATGAACCAGACCACACTGGTCAGGACTGGGTGAGGGACCCCAGGCATGGGCAGTGGCAAATAACGTTCCTAGAGGGCTTGCACAGTAGCCTCCCCGGACAGACACATGGATAGATGGCCACCTGGCCACATTGCAAAGGCTGGACCCCAGGGTGCATTCATACCCCTAACCGGGTACAGCCACTGTTCAACATCATGTCTCCTGATGACACCCCTCAGCCTCACTTGGTGACCACTGGCAATGCTCTGCTTCAGCTTCCAAGAAAACTGTTTTCCCCTTTTCAGAGCACTGGTCAAAGATCAATGAAAATGTTACAGTGCAGTGACATGAGTCGATAGAGACTTCTGCAGAAGGGAAAACAGCAAAGCAGAAGCTGCAAGAGAGCAGCCACAATTAGTTTTACTGCTTCTCGAGTATTAAAACTATTCCAAAATAAATCTTCTCTCCTCATTTGAGGATAAAGCACTACTTAAGGTTACTTGGACTTTTGCAGGAACCACTTTTTCTGCCTTATTCTTACAGTAGCCTTGACCATTCCTTCTCCCTAGTTGGCTGCTGCTCTGTTCCGACTGATTCACCCTCCACAATCCCCAGGTCTCTAACCCAAACTCGAATAACAGCTGAACCTTTCCTATCCCTGGATCATTTTCACAGTCATCCTCTCTATTCCACATCTTTCTTGGAAAGCACTAGGTAGAACAAACACCTTGTTCCTAAGCCTGTACCTCAACGCTGCTGGGCCTTGAAACAGTCACACAAACTGGGCTGACAAGGGTCCATTGCCGTGCTCAGCTTCTGCTTACTGTTTTCAGGGCTGAGAGGCAGTAAGAAATAATAGCTGCAGATCATTCTCAGACAGCTGTCAGACATGTTTCCTTAACCAAATGTTCAGCGCTGACTTAAAAGAGCAGTGAAAGTTCAGTGGGTCAGTGCCATCAACTGTGAAGTCCCTAAAAAGAAATGTCACTGAAAAAAGAACAGAAACTTAAAATTAAAAAAACCCACATTCCAATCTGTCATAAAATATTCAGTTCAAATACTCACACTTTCACCCAGCAAGTATCCGCATATCATATAATCAAATATCAGCAACTTGTTCAGCTTTTGCTTTTCCCAGAGTAGTCCCTCTTCCCAATCCCTACCACCATCCTTTTTAAGGAATACATTCAGACTTTTTAGGTTGGTCACCCTAAGTCACACGGAAGTTGTCTTTAAAAAACCTTTTTAAAAAACATCAGATCTTTACAACTGTAAAACATACCTTCTCAGAGAAGGTAATGAGAGAGAGATTTAAAGCACTCCTGACAGAGGTTTCTTGAGCCCTCATCAGGATATTGATTCTTCTGTGACCATCCATGCTGGCATGCACACACAAGTCATGATTCTCCTGCTCATGAGCAACAAAGGGGTTTTCATTGATGAGACCAAATATCTGGCATAAAGAAACACTCTCCTGCCAGCACACAGGTCAAGCTGAACCACAGACAGGTCAAGGAGCAAACACACACATGCGAAAAACCAAGAATGTTTTTCACTCAGTCTTGTAGACAGTGATTGTAAGGCTTTCATAGCCCTTGTATTGAATAGCTGTGTATTCTGAATGCTTATGTTTCATAGGAGTCCATAGGCAAAAAGGTCAGTTTGTCTCTACAAAGACTGTAACCTCCATGCCGGCAGACTCTGACCTTTATCCTGGAAGTCAGTCCCTCTGGTGTCAGCCGCTGCAGTAAGGCACTGTGGCAAGCGGCACACACAGAGGTGTTCTTTTGTACAGACCTACAAACTAGGAAGCAAATAGCTTTCATAACGATTACATCTACTCGGGGAGAAGTAATCCACTCCTTGAAAGATTTTATTATGGCAACATGAAGCAGCTGGCTTTGATATTTGTTGTGGAAATCCTCTTTTCAGAAGAGGATTGTTCTGCTTCGACTTTGAGAGAAATGATCCCAGGGCTCTGTTGGACTGATCTTTTGTATGGGGCAGCCTGAGACTGAAACTGTTTGTTCTGTACCCTTGCTGCATGTTTGCTGGAATGGATACCCAAACTGGCTGTAACCAGCCTTCAGTCCACTTCAGAAAAGCAGTTTGATTCCTTGAGCACAGCATGGTCAGCTTCCCAGAATGATCGCAACAAATCTGGGGCTGAGGCATCAACAGGCAAAGAGAAGCTTTACCCCATAGAATGCGAGAGGGGAAACGGACTGGCACAAGCTGTTTTAGTACTAGCCTGTGCCTGTTGCCACGAATGTGGATGTTGATTGCCACAGAATCTCTTCAGTGCAGCTAATGGAAGCTTGTAACAGGTATGGGGAGCGGGAATCCTGACAACGACAAACGAACTCTGATTCCCAGACATGAGTCAAGCTTTCAAAATTGTTAATGCTTCAGCCAACAGCCTGCTATAGTTTAGGGAGCATTAGAAATACCAAATACAAATCTTACCATAATGCCAACAATAATATGATTACGTAAATAGGGAAGCCAGCAACCTGCAACACTCCCACCCTCCTCATTTCAGGGATGATTATTCTGCCTCTTATTGGGCACCATTTCAAATTTACCTCATCATTACCGTGCTCATTTCCTAAAACACTTGGTGATTCTGCTGCTTTACCTGCCTTGCTCGAACTGATACATTTAGTCTTCCTGTCACAACCTCATGATTAGGACAGCTGTGCTGTGCTTAGGTTCATCCCATGACACAGCCTGCCTCCCATCCACTGCTTCTTTTATGTCACATTGTTAACAGGACTTAATACACTGCATATTTTGTTGAGACACTTAGAATCTGTGACATGCCACACCAGGGCCCATTAATCTTAATCAGACTCTGTTGAATCTTAATCAGACTCTATGCTGCTAAGAACAAGTTACTCAATTGTTTGCACTGTTCTCAACCAGTACATATATTGGGTTTCTCATTCCTTGCTACGAACTATTCAGATGCTGTCTTGCCTTTCATAAACAACATGACTGTGTAATTTTGTTCAATGAACTCATTTTGTATGTATGAGATCACTAATGATGTAGGTTTTCTCCGGAAAATCAACACATGAAGGTGGTGTTAATTTTGAGATAAAAGGAGAAAGCAAATCTTCTTAAGCCAGAAAATGAATACAAAAAGCTCTATTTAAAATAAATCCAGACATAATAAAAGGATAGCTATTCATCCCTCAGCCAACCATAACTTTGCCCTGTCGGACCATCCTATAAGGAAAAAAAATAGATTTTAAAGGATATTTTTAACCATCTGAATCAGCAAATATTATTGTACACAACCAAAATACTAACGTTTTTGTTTGGAGAGTGAGCTTCCTCAAGTCTGTATGTTTCAATTTCTTTCAACTTTAACTCTGACCTTCCTGAGTATGCACAATAGTAATGCTTATACTTTGAAACTACTCATTCCTAACTTCAAGTCAAATTTGTTGAACTATAATTTTAAATAAAAATCTCAGCTATAATGTTTATTAGTACCCTGGTATATTAGTTGCTATTACTAGCCTAGAAGCCCACTTCTTATAACTGATACATTAATCCTCTTGGCTAATTAACCAATTGAATTACTATTCTATTTAAATTTAGAATGCAAGGGAATAAAAAAAGATGGTGAATACTAGTACATTTACATTTTGGAAGCTCTTGTTCACTGTAAAGCAGCATAATATGAAAAGTTTACAGTAGAATATACTCTAGAGCAAAGAGACAAAAAGAAACTCAGTAACCCACCTCATATTCCCTGCCATAATGAGGAACAGATTATAAATGTGAGAAAAAATGAAGAGGAAGAGGATAGTACTGAAGAACATCGTCATCCAAGACCCATGGTCCTCTCGAAACATTTTCAGACGGAGCAACTGACCTGTGGTATGAATATTACGAGAAAGCATATTTTAGTCAGTCAGTAAACACATTTCCATGATAACAAAACCAAAACAGAGCACTAAACTGTATTTCTTCTTATATCCAATTATTCCAGTGTGTGGGGAGGGCAGATTTAGTATCATGCAGCCAAACTATTCTTCTGTAGTTCAGCATGAAAAGATATTATTCCTACAAAATCACAAGGTTGCATCCACAAACTGATGAAAAACTGATTTGGCCTCTTACATTCAAAATCACTGAGCTGCAAGTCTGAAGGCTTCCATGTCACACCTTTGGTACTTCGGCAACTGTGGCTGTGGTTTTACATGCACTACATGCGATTCTCAGTGCTGGTTAAGCAGCCTTTGCTGTTTCCCTGTTTCAGCCATTAACACCTCCACCCACTCTGTTCTCATGCTGGCACAGCAAGCTGAGTAGCCAGATCCAAATGAACAAGAGTGAGGAGCTGACCCATCTAGAAAAAAAAAGGTAATTTACCATATTTTTTTAACATTTCAGTTGGTTCCACTACCTTTCTGACCTTCAGGCTCAATGAATATCAGTGCTGCATATCTGTGTGCAAATGGAAAGGACTGATGGACTGGAAGGACAACTGCCTTAGCCACCCCATTTTCTAGCAGCTGTTACATCCTAACACTCTGAAACAAATACCATAGCAGTGAATAACTCATGGAATTAGTCTAGACCTCAAGGCAAGAGCCAGGTGTTAGTGGCATTTGCACAATGTTTTGAGAAACATGCCTACCTTAATTTTTGAAGTGTCATAATTATCTCAGGCTGCATGAGGTCCATTATTTTTTGCCAGTTATTTCTTGACCAGTAATAACGAAGTCATTAAATCTTGATGGTTGTCAGTCACTTTCCACTGACTACAGACAGTATTAAGTCAAATACTATGCAATATGATAACAGTGATCTCATCATATGTGTCGGTCTAGCTTGTGAAAAACACAAACATGGAATGGAACTCGGAATTCAGGACATTTGAGCTCATGAGAAAAAGATATTAAGTGCTTTTCTGAGATGGTAACTGCAGAACCAGTGGAGGACGAAAGAAATGGCCCAGACTAGCAGAAAACTCTATGTATCAGAGAGAGACATGCCTTGAGTCAAAGATGGTGCTTGCTCAAGCCCAAAAGTACACAAAACCAGACAGTTAATAAGCCCTCATCTCAGTAAAGTTTAGATAACCATACTATGCAATCTCATTGTTCCTCTATTTCATGAGGCAGAACAAGGTTGTCACATGTAGTTGCCTGCCACTCAATAATGTCACAACACAACACACTCTGAAAAAGTATTAGACTGCAATATTACAGAACTGCTCACATGGGATGACCTCACCAAACAGTGTGACATGCAGTAGGCAAGCGTCAGGAGCTTTAGAATCAATTTCAAATTCTACCAGAGACCTCCTGTGACGTTACAGACAAACCATTTACTATCTATGCTCAAGTCCTTGATGCACAAAGAATATTATGCTCTTTCTTACACTGTAGAATTTTGCTACGTTAATACCACAACAAGGCCCCAAACTGATTATGCCTGTAAGTGGTAACATCAAAAAAAATCACAAAAGACAACAGAGCTTACAATCATACTTAGCATGTAATTATTATTCATTTCCTAGACACAAATTTACACAAAACGTTGTCACTGCATCACAGAGTACTAAATATTCCCTAGAGTATGATTGTTTTTTGTGGTAATGTTCTTGCCATTTCACAAATGAAATATTACAAGTTTTTCAGAGCAAGATTTATTTTGTTGTCCTATCCCCAAAAGTCTTACTGCAACCTCACACTCTCTCCATCCCACTCTTCATAGTTTATACTTGTTTTTAATGGTTTCTGCTTTTCCAAAGGCTATTTATTTGCAGTAATTAATAATCTTAATAGAAGAGTGTGAATGATGGTGGAAAGGTGTAGAAATATTTTTTTCAGTGCTTGACTCCAGCAAGAACAACATCTAACATCCCAGATGGGTTTTCAAAAAGGCTTTGTACCAACCAAAAATATTTAACATGTTTAAGAGCAATATATTTGGTACAGTGGTGATTTGAGCTCTGGAGTAAGCAGAGTTGGAGGATGGGAGTTCACTGACAGGGCTGAGGTTTTGGAATGAGGCAGAAACTGAAAGACAAGAGAAGGGAGGGAGGAAGGGAGGGTGAACCAAGCCCTGCAACAGGTCAAGAGCAACATAGGTACGTGGACCGGTCCAGTAGTAGCAATAACAAGGGTTCTGGCAGTGAAGAAGAGACAAGAAAGGTAAAGGGCAAACACACATATACATGACCCAAGCCCCTATACCCTTCTCTTTTACTGATGGAAATAACGACAGCCCCAAGCCTGTCTACATTGGGAAGTTCCAGAAGTCTGTCCTTCCTTAAAAAGCAAGCCGAAGCTGCTATGGCAATAGCAATTTATCCTGACTTATAGAGAGGAGGGGCTTAATGATAAAAGATGTCTCCCTTACAGTTTGACATCTGTTTCCTGAAGAGCTGCCATTGTATATAGAATATTACTGAAATCTTGGATTAAAAACAGTATTAGCAAAATAGAATTGTGACTTTAGAAGATCCAGCTTAATGGAGAAGTAAAGCATAGCCGGGAATCTAGACTTCTGTAAAACAGATAATTCCAACCTTTCTAAAACAGGTAAGAGGAAGATTTAAATATTCATTGCACCTGTATTCTCCAAAGCAATATAGTTTTTCCCTGTCTAGCTATTACACACTGATTAACACATACCCATACGTATAAACTTCATGGGTTTTTAAAATACTTTTTCACAAATATTGTCTTTGGTAGGCAAATTCTTACAGCTTACCTATCCTTCTACTTGTGGCTGATGTTTGCCCAATAGGACTTCATTAACTCTCAAGTAAGTGTGTGAACATCATATTAAAATTAAAGAAATAGTACCTTAATCACAATACAAACTAGAGTCATCAAGAAGAAATTAATTGGATATTAGTACAATCTACTTACCTAACTGTATACAAATACTGCTCTATATTATTTTTTGTTCCCATCATATTAGTCTGTATAAGATGTTCAATGCAGCTGAACTAAAATATGTGAAATGCTCCACTTAACACTCACATTGCATTATATCTTTTCACATCAATTCAGTTAAACATAAAAAGGGAATGCATGAGATGATTACCTAGCAGGTAAGATGTTAAAGTCAAAACTGCAACTGCTGCTTGGCATTTTTGTAACAAAATCTGAGACTCCTTCTATAATGCTTTATTAATTTGATAAAATGAGCTAAAAGGATACACATTGAGAGTACAAGCAACAGAAACACAGTGGTGTGTGAACAGTCAGAAATTTGGAATACCTATCTGGCAATTGAAATAGTTTTGTACTAGATTCAAATACAGTTGCAAGCACACCAACAAAATTCTCAGAGTAATCCAAAGAAATTAAATTAGGGCTTCTGCTATGAAGAGCAGCAAGAAAGGAGCAACGGCTGAAGAGATAGTGGATAAGAAATAAAATCACATCAAATAAGCTGTTCACTCAGCTAAATCCCTCAATTTTTCTTTTACTTCAGACCAAATTAATCACTCATTGTGACTTTGTTAAAATGTAGAAAAAACCCACAGGTATGACAGCGAAGAATATTGTTCCTGTGATACATTTACATATACAAAATCAGATATTTTTAAAATAAACAAATGCATGAAACCTAACAGAACCTTGCAAGTTCAAAGTAAATGCCACATGAATACCAGTGATAAACTGTGGGCTACAATCATCTATACACACAAAACAGATTACTTCCAGCGATACAGTATTTCTTAGCTCCAAAAGAAGTTTCCTCAAAAAGTAGTTTTCTACTAAAACAAAGTCTTCTATCTACTCCAAGACTTTGGAGGCTGCATCACAGGTACAAGGGGCACACAGGAAAGCACAGACTTCGGGATTTAGTGCCCTACAACAAACCAGGCAGTAAATCAGCTCACCAGCTGAAACCTGCTTGCCTTCCTGCAACAGTGTGCAGGTGCTGCCAGGGACAGTGACAGAGGAGGTTGTATATACTCATTGTCCGAGCATCACAGATCTAAGTAATTCTAATATCTAAGACCTTCAGGTCCAGGAGAATAGACAACCCAGTGGGGAGATATGAAAATTGAGTCAATCAAACAGGAAACTTCTCAAAAAAATTAAAGTTTTCTAGCATCTTTAGATCCATAGCCCATAACATGGTTGGTTTCATTAGGCTTCTTCTTACAGGATAAACATAAAATTCTTACCAATTAATTTAGCATGCTTTCTTGTCTTTATTATGAATGATGGAGCCCACAAACTTCAACCTTTCCGTGGGCATATGTATAATATTCTAATATCAAGTGCTTCACCAAATCAGAAGCATTCCTTTAATTTTGGATGCCTCATCGGGTGATTGCTCTTTCTGTCCATTACCTGTTCATGGCCATCTCCATCAATGGCTGAAACTGTTCAGCTGAAAAATTAATCTCAATAAATTAGAAGTATTTTTTAGCCTTGAAAGCCTAACTATACTTTCATCAAAGTCTGGCGAGTCTGTTCTTAGTCAGCACTAATACCACATGCAACTCCTCATCCATCACAATATAACGTCACAGTGCTGCCGCTCGTTCTGACACTGCTAAGGTGTGTGTGTATTGGCTTTGTTTAAGAATACATGGACTTAGCAGTGAACACAGCAATCTTCAGAGAAGGAAAGTTTTCTTAAACTACAGATGCAAAATTTTACACATGCCTCTAAGCCCAGTATGGACACACAAGGCAGTCACAGCAAGGATGGAACAAGCATGGGCAATTACTGTCCCTCCAGTCCTCTCCGCTGCTTCTTCCAAAGCTGAACACAGACATGTTACTGGAAAAGGGCAGGCTGCTGTACTGGGGGTGCAAGCTTTTTTAACTCTTATCTATCATACACTACACTAAATATTAGAGAGGAAAGAATATAAAAGGTATAATATATTTGGATAAAAGTTCATGAAGACCTACCTGTGTGGGTGTTGCTGTAGAGTAAACTAAGCATTATCTACTTGGCATTTACATGTTTTCAGATGGAAGAGAATTTGTACATCATAGCATATTCTCAGTTCTTTCGCCAGTTTAAACATACCGGATTTAACTTAAAAGTTTTGAATTTTAAATTCAATACATTTAATTAATTTATATATTCTTTTAAAAGCTCTTGGTCTCTTTTCCTTTCAGATATACTCCATGGAAAGACACAAATGATACATGCACCATTTTCACTTGCAATAGAAATCCTAGGCTGGAGTGGTACTGTTATTTGCTGATTCTGGTTTGTGTTTTCACTTTGTTAGTGGGATTTCTAGGCAACATACTTGCACTACGACATTACCTGTACTGTGTGAACACATGGACTACCAATACTATGTTTCTATTTGGCTCTGTGTAACTTCACTTGGACTCTCATAGCACCTTTTCCAGTATTTTACAGTCTCCAGAACTTATCTTTCTATTCCAGTCAAGCATTTTATTGGATCATAAGACTATTTTTCAGTATTAATATGTATGGAAGTGTCTATTTCCTGACATCAGTTTTGACAGATATGTAGGCGCTGTTCACCCTACCACTTCATTAACATGGTGGGACAAAGAAAAGGCTGTGTTTTGTACAAGTGCTGTATGGATCTTCACAGCGATTGCATCAACGCCAGAGATCTACTACACACTGACAGCTGGAAAACAACATGACATCATAGATTTACCGGATGGCACTGAAGTACGTTTGTAGTGCCATTCACACTCTTCAAGTTCGTCTTGAGATTCCTAATTCCAGTCACAGCCATTTTTACACGCTATATGTTGACTCTCAAAGCCTTACTACAATGCAGTAAAGGTAAGCAAAGAAAGAACAGACTTGTTAGACCTCTGTTACTGATTTCAGGTGCTATGATTATAATTGCTCTTTCTTTCACACCTTATCATGTTATGATGATGGTGATACTAATTTACAGAACTAAATGTCAACCACCTTGTGGAAACATAAGCTCATTAAGTGCCATTTATAAAGTCACAAGTACCATCTGCAGCATCAACAGTTTGCCTTGACCCAGTTATTTTTACAGTAGCAAATAAGACACTCTATCAAAGAATTAAAGCTATAAAATGTCACTCCATATGCCAGTGCTGCTGTTATCTGACAGTAAGCGGAAGGGACATCACTCTGTCTGCAAGAGCAATGACTTAAAACTTCAGTCTGCAAAGCCATGCATTTCCCACTGCCTATTTGGCTTTCTGTCATCAGACCTATCTAGAATTTGGTCTCCTGTATGGTATAGTAATCTTCAGTAAGCAAAAAGTCACAGCAATGCAGAGTAGAACTTACCACGTGTATCTATTAGAACAGAAACGCAATCCTAGCTTTATAGAGCTGGCATTTTAAATATTCTTGTCATAAATATATCTCAATTTAACGTGAAATTGCACCTTTTACCTGTATGTACATGTGATACAGAATGAACAATGAAGACAAGTTCTAACTAGCTACTTTAGTTCTCAACCAGAAAAATACAGTTAAGAGCACACAGTGTTGTGAAGCCTTCTTATATAAGTTTCTGTTAATTACTTTTTCACATGTTTCTAAGTGCCACTGTGATTGGACTGTGCAATTAATAACAATCATGATGCTTACAGCTGATTTTCTTGAGCACTTGCAAGGCTTTCTACAAGTATTTCATTTTAATGCTCCTTACACAGTTGCTTGCTTCCAACTACCAGTGGAACCTCATTAACCTGAGTAAGTGCAGCATATTTCTGAGAAAAAAAAAACCCAGACAGTAAGATACATTCCCTAAGGATAGTCAGAGTGAATGTGCTCATGAAGCAAATGAGCATGGGTTGCGGAGCATTGTTAGATCTTCCCCCAGGCAGCAGTGGTTCCAAACTTATAGTCAAGGCACACTGGTGGTGTCCCCCAAACCTTGGGCAATTACAGCTGTTTCTCACACGTGTTCTGCTGCAGGGCAGCGTGTCATTCTGCCATGAACTCCAAACCCATCAACAGACAGAAGTGTGCACAGGAGAAGTTCTGAAATATAGAGGTGGCTAAGTTGTAAGAAAAGTAAGAGATGCTGCTACAAAGGAATGCTTCTTCTATCCATTTAGGGTCTTAGCATCACAGTTTCAGGACAATCTAAGGTAATTAGTCTACAGTGCATTTTTATCATTAAAGCAGCACAATATAATCATCAGAACATCCATCTTCAAGATTCATTAAATATGTGTTCTTTCAACACATTGTATGAGCAAAATAATCATGCTCTATAATCAACCTCCTCCTGACCTGCTTTCTTGCCAAACTTTCAGAAATTACTAGTGGCAAAGTACCTTTTCATATACTTTGATCAGTCTTAATTCTTTAATTTTCATGGCTTTAATATAATTTTGTCCTCAAATGTCTCTATGTGAAAATAATTCTATTATACATGGGTACTCAATCTCTCTTGTTGTATATTTCAACTGCATTGAGTAAACATACGTTTACCTAATATCTTAAACAATATGGGGGATTTTTAATTGTTTATAACTGTGACATAAAATGAAGGACCAGGTCCTGATAACATGAAACACTTCACATGTGTTTGGTGGTACTAGCAAGCTCAAAGGATGTCGTAGCAAAATTGTGTGCCTATATTCTGTGCAGGGGAGAAATGTATTCACCTCATTGTAAGTGCTGATTTTTTTCTTTCATAATTTTTTAATCTTTCAATTTCTCTAATTTTAGAAGAAAAATATTCACTGGGCTTTTTTATACATGAATTTTCTATTGGAAACATGAATGGGTTATTAACAATGCACTGGCCACCTTACAAAAGACATCTTTTTAAACCTCGAATGGGCACCATCAGCAATTACTTACTGTAACACAAACTTGTATCTCCGACTGGTAAAGGAAAAATGTCAATGCCATTTAGTGGCAAAGGTGCTCTTAGCACAAAGAACGATAGGACAGGAGAGATTAGTGTGAAGCTCTGGGCTAAATGAGTTTATTGCTCTCACCAGATTGCACCCAGGATTGTAAACATTAAGCTATTTCCAAAATCAAACATTTGCCATTTTTATCTTTCAGTCTATCATTAGAGGTACAGCTACACTGTTTCTTTGTCCTTTCTCCACCTCAGTGTTGCTTTTCAGAAAGTTAATTTGTCTGTGTTCAGGCTGGATAAAATTCAACGTGAAAACAAAATACGCTTTTCTAGACACAAAGTAAAACATGAGAAGTCACTGCAGTCCTGGGCTACAAAAGATAACTTCACACCTCTGGGCAGCAGAAATTCGCAGGTTTCACCTGCCAGGACTTCTAATATGTGAGCTTTTTCAGGAGAGACAACAATGACTTAGGTCAGCAGCTTCTCTGAATTTTGCAGAGACTTTTAATATCAAACCAGTTGCTTTTCTATTCAAACAGATCATTTTATTCTCACTGCATAATACCTACTTATAGATGTTGATGTTACTCAACATATGAAGTGAGTTGTTAATGAGGAAACAAGCACTCAATTCAGAAGAAATTGTGAAAAACATTAATAAAATCACTTCTTTATTTAGGAAAAAATAAGAATTGTTTCCTTTTGAAGTGCTGCCTTTTTAACAACACCTACAAACACAGTCTGTGCTCACAAGTACCCAAAGTTGGTGAGAATAAAATTTAAAATTTCAATTAAAGATCGTATTGAAAGCCTTCAGTGAGCTCAAGGCAAAAAAAAAAATTCAAAAGCTTCACAGATAACCCTTCTACAACTCATATGCAATATCTTTTGCAAGGAGCATTAATGCAGAGATTCTCAACCAAAGCCTAGGGTTTCTCTGCTTGTGTTTCAGGGTATAAAAAGAAAAACTAAGGTAACAGTAAGGAAACGCTTTAAAGTCAATCTGAGAGTCTGACTCATAAAAAGCTACGGATAAATTTCATTCTGGTCAGTTAATCAGAACAGAAAATGAATTTAACTGAACAAGAATGACCTTTGTATTCTCAGTGTAACTCAGCTACATAGTAGACTCACACAGAAAAGATGCAAAATGAGACGCTTTTAACTTTCTGTCAGCATCACCCTAGCAAAGAGTCGCATGGTCCAGGGCACACATGATGGAGCAATGAGAGCAACTGCCACCACAGGCCTGGGGAAGTATCAAGGAGCGTCTATAGCACTGAGCTAGTGACCAGCAAAGGACCAGGGAAGCAAACAGGGTAGGACCTGCTTTTGCAGGGGCAGATCCAGGTCTCAGCAACTCAGAAGATAAAAGTTGCCATGAAATAACACCTATCAATACAACACTCACTCTGCTGCAACCTCCTTTATCACACACTCATAGAATCATTAAAGTTGGAGAAGGCCATACCCAACAGTCAGCAAAACACCACCATGCCTACCAAACCATGTCCCAAAGTGCCACGTCTACCTGTTTTCTGAACACCTCCAGGGAAGGAGACTCCACCACTTCCCTGGGCAGCCTGTTCCAATCCTTCAACACTCTTTTGGTAAAGAAATTTTTTCTAATACCCAGTCTAAACCTCCCCTGCCGCAACTTGTGGTCCTTTCCTCTCATCTTCTCAGTTGTTACTTGGGAGAAGGGACCAACACTCACCTCATTCCTTTTAGGTAGCTGTAGAAAGTGATGAGGTCTCCTCTCAGACTTCCTCTTCGCCAGGCTAAACAATCCCAGTTCCCTCAGCTGCTTCTCACAACACTTGCTCTCCAGCCCCTTAACCAGTTCCACTGTCCTTCTCTGGATGAACTCCAGCACCTCAATGTCCTTGTAGTGAGATGCCCAAAACTGACCACAGTATTCAAGGTGCTGATTCACCAGTGGTGACTACAGGGGGACAATCATTGCCCTAGTCCTGCTGGCCACATCATTTTTGATACAAGCCAGGATCCTGTTGGCCTTCTTGGCCTCCTGGGCATGCTGCTGGCTCATGTTCAGCCAGCTGTTGACCAGCACGCCCAGGCCCTTTTTCACCAGATAGCTTTCCAGATACACTTCCCCAAGCCTGTAGCATTGCACGGTGTTGCTGTAACCGAAGTGCAAGACCTGGCCTCGTTGAATCTCATAAAATTGGCCTCAGCCCATTGATGCAGCCTGTCCAGGTCCCTCTGTAGAACCTTCCTACCCTTAAGCAGATCGACACTCCTGCCCAATTTGGTTTCATTTGCAAATTTACTGAGGAACCCAATCCTTTCATCTAGATCATTGATAAAGATATTAAACAGGACTGGCCCCAACACTGGGCCCGGTGGAACACCATTTATGACTGGTCCCCCAACTGGATTTAACTCCATTCACCACAACTCTCTAGGCTCAGCCATTCAGCCAGATTTTTACTCAGTAAAGAGAACCTCTGTCTAAGTCATGAGCCATTAGCTTCTCTAGGAGAATGCTGTGGGAGACAGTATCAAAGGCTTTACCGAAGTCTAACATCCACAACCTTTCCGTCATCCACTACACAGGTCACCTGGTCACAGAAAGCGATCAGGCTGGTCAAATAGGACCTGTCTGCATAAACCTGTGCTGGCTGAGTCTCATCCCCTGGTTGACCTGCACTAGCCTGGCGAGCGCATTCAAGATGAACCACTCCGTAATCTTTCCTGGTACCGAGGTCAGGCTGAGAGGCCTGTAGTTCCCCATATCCTCTTTCCAGCCCTTCTTGTAGATGGGCATCACATTGGCAAGCCTCCAGTCATCTGGTATCTCCCCTGTTAACCAGGACTGCTGACAAATGATGGAGAGTGGCTTGGCAAGCTTCTCCTACAGCTCCCTCAGTACTCTCGTTCATTTATGCAGGACTGAGTAAGGTGGATGTTCTAGGTCCTCAGTTCACTGTTCTGGGCTCACCTGCAGAACAAGGAACAAACTGTTTGGACTCTGAAACTCTACTAAGATCCTTTTTTCTGCATTGCTCCTTTTTGTGTCTCACTGAAAGAAAAATATGGAATAAACTGGGTTATAAAACTAAATCCTTGCCTCCACGTCTATTTTTGTAGCTGAATGCAATCCTACACGGTCCACACAATCCTATAAAGCTCATTAATTTTTTATCTGAGTATAACAGAAGTCCCAAAGCACTTGCAGAGAGATAAGAGGGACGGAAAAGCAAACAAATCACCTTATGCTTCTGAAAATATTATTCCAAACAAACCCCAAATAATAAAGAACAGAAGACGGGGGCATTCCTACAAAAAGTATCTGTGTCACAGTGTCTGTGTTGTCTGTTTTCCCGACCTGGGCAACTCACACAACATGCCTTGTGCTGGGCTGAGTCTAAAGGCACTGGGTAATTTTTAAAAATCATCTTCAGGACACAAAACTTGAAAAATGCTTCCCTCTCTTACCCTCAGCTATTCATGTCCCTTGCGATACTCAATTGTGAAAACACCCTAGCAGCTGACATGGCTTCTTAGATATTTGTTTGCCTGTTCATAAGTGATTCTATAACGAATTAAACACACTTTTTTAAAGTGTTTTTGTTCAACTGGGCTGAACTAATGCCCATGTTGTCACCACTGAAATCCAAGGTTTCCTACAAAATAAAGAGTTAAAAGGCAGAAGACATCTGTTCATATTTACTCAATCATAGTTTTATTATGTTCCTATAATGTTTTATTATAATATTCTCCAGATAGAATGACATAAACAAATAAAATAAAGGAAATTTATTCCATCTTGCTACAATAACTGAATAATAAACTAAACAGGTAACAGCTAAAGTCAACATCTTCTCCTACGATATGTAATGTTGCAATACTGGTTTCTCATAGAGTTTTGTTTGGATTAAATCTGAGGGTACAGTATCCAATTAAATGTCCAACTGCTATAATGAGTTTGAACACATTACTGAATGTTGTAATAATGCATTAGCCAACAAAACTGACTGCAAGGTATAGTTAGCTTTCATGTACCCTATCTAGATTCTGAGATACTACAGTGAGGGACATCTTTGTGATATGCTAGATGAATACAAACAGACCATAGCCCGAAAGGCTTGGCTGTTTATGTACGTGTGCAGCTGTGGTCAGAGACACAACTTTCTGAATTACTACTGTAAATTCAGCATTATTTTGTAAGCAAAAATTGTTAAACCAAAACCTCTAAGTTGAAGAGGTAAATTTTGCTGCAAATTTCCCAAAACTGCTTTCTAAGGAAACCCATCTTCAGGCATCCACTGCTCTCCATTCGTCTTTGTAATACTTTAAGTCAAACTACCTGAAATTTTCATAGAATCATAGAATCATAAAATGACCTGAGTTGGAAGGGACCTACAAGGTCCCACTATGATTGAGTCCAATTCCTGTCCCTGCATAGGACAATCCCAACACTCACACCATGTGTATAAGGGCATTGTCCAAACGCTTCTTGAATATTGTCAGGCTTGGTGCGATTACTGCTTCCCTGGGGAGCTGTTCCAGTGCTCCACCAACCTCTGTTTGAAGAACCTTTTCCTAACATCTAAGCAAAACCTCCCCTAGCACATCTTCCTGCCATTGCCTTGAGTCACCAGAGAGAAGAGATCAGCATCTGCCCTCCTCCTTCCCTTGTGAGGAACCAGTAAACAGCTATGAGGTCCCCTCCTTCAGACTGAACAGACCAAGTGACTTCAGCTTCTCCTCACATGATTTCTCTTCTAGACCCTTCACCAGCTCCGTGACCTCCTCTGGACACTCTCCAGTAGTTTTATGTCTTTTTTATATTGTGGCGTCCAAAACTGAACACAAAATTTGAGGTGGGGTCTCATCAGTGCAGAGTAGAGTGGGACAACCACTTCCCTCGACCGGCTGGCAATGCTGTGCTTGATGCACCCCAGGATATGGTTGGCCCGTTTGGCTGCCAGGTCACACTGCTGGGTCATGTTCAACTTGCTGTCAACCAAAACCCCCAGGTCCCTTACCGCAGGGCGAATGTTCATAGTTATTAAGACATAAGCTTATCCTTTTTAAAACAAAATGTTCAAATGTTCCTGAAGTTTGGTTTTCTCTTCAAAAATACATAACATAATGTATTCTAATATGAAAGTTTTACTTTTCCATGCCTCAGAAACACCCCACTTGGCAAAAAGCTGTGACAAACAGTACCACAAGGCAGTTCAAATACTTCACATTTCTACACTGCTGCTTTCATCAGTGGAAGTTAAAGATGTTTAGCCAGAAGAAAAAGTATGCCTAGACTGATTCCACAGCTGGGGGAATCACGGCAGAGGCAGGTAACGTTGCTAAGTCCACCATCAGCCTTGCAGAAAACTTCCATGTCTCAGGACTGCCATGTCTCCCTGCACTGTGCCTGGAGCCCCCAATCAGGGGTCATGGGATGTGCTGGCCCCCATGCAGGGACCTACAACCCCTGCAGCCCCCAAAGCTCTCTTTGCATACCTTCTCCCAACATACCATTTACCAGCACAGTCCCTTCCTCTTCACATGACTCAGCATGGATAATGCTTCCTCCAGCTGGGAAAGGTGAATCTTAACCAGGGAGACTGCACTCTCAGCTATTTCAGGGTAAGGTAAAATGCAGCCTAATGTCACAGAATGTAGCAGTCAAGGTCTCAGCTACTGATCTAGCTAGAAAAGTGATCTCCTCACAAAGTACATCCATCATGTGCTAGGGCAACAAGAACCTAGGATCTCCGGTTTCCCATCAGTCCAGCCAATACCAGTCAGAAGACCGACATTTCTATCCAGACATCTTTCCATCAGGCTTCTTGTGCAGCCTGCCTTGCTCGATTTGAGGCGTGCAGGTGAGCAAATGCAGGTGAAATGCACAGCGCTCTGCCTTCCTCTAAAATGCCACATAGTCTTTAAAAATTGCTTGCTATTTCTCAAAGAAAAATGAACAGAAATACAAGTGTTCATAAGAATACACCTTTGTCTTTTAATACCAAAACAAGAACAGGAAAATGGAATTTTTCTGCTGCAATGAAAGGGCTGACATTTTCTTTTCTTAATGGATTACCCAAAGGCAAGCGAGAGTGGAGCAGTAACGGTCAGTGCTATCTGCAGGGCATTCATAAAGGCAAAAATTTCACTCTTTGCTTTACATTAATTTCATTACTATTACCTAGAAGGAATAGCTCAAGCTGCTGTAGTGAAAAAGCTGTAAAATGCAGATAATGTGGGAAGACTCAAAGCTATGCCAGAATTGTACTGTGTAGGTAGGCTTAATTTTGAATTTTTCTGCATCTGCCTATTTCCATTATATAGATTTAGCATATAATTTTAATTATAGACTTTACTCTTACTGATATTATTACTTCTGGTTTAGACAATTGTGCTGATGCAGTTGAAAGGAAACCTGTAAAAATAGATATTGATTTCCTGTAATGTTCTAGAATATTTTTTAGTAGAGAAGCAACTGAAAACCCTGTGTTAGCAATATAAAGTGCTAGCACATTTGTTCTTGAGGTGTAGATTTTTTTAATTCTATGTGACTGTATCCCAGGTTATAAAATTAATGTAAAAAAAAATTTTCTCTCTTTAGATGTCCTCACTGCATAACAAAAGACAAGTTGGTTAGAGGGCACATAAGTATTACTTATATCCTTTCAGTCTTTATCCTTTAAGAATTTTTAGGAAATCTATTTTTTTTATAACTGCCAGAACTATAAAAGTCATTTCATGATCCTCCTTCTTTTTTTCATCTTAAAGCTGCCATGTTTCATCATCTTATATGTAGTGCCTACACAAACTACATTTTCCTTCTTTGAATTCATTGGAATCCAGATTTCACAGTAGGTAAAAGAAACATAGCAGTTTTTATATCCCATACACTGCTGATGCTGAACTCTGAAGGGCAGTGCTGTACAAAAACAGTTTAGCAATATTCTGCAACAACTTGTCAAAATAATTATTTCCTTTCTTTCTTTACCGTTTGTTCTTTTCTCCAGAAACTGCACTGAAACTGATTCAAGCTTACTTCTAACAGCAAGTACAATTACTTACAATCTATCTACCACACAGTCTTTTAGAATAAACATTTATAAAGCATTTTTGAGTCAGAAAACCAATCTTTGTTTTTCATCAGCATCTACAGGTTTACAAATGGTCATTCCAATAAGTGGTCCAAAATGTAGAATTGTGCCACAGTAAATTGTAAACCTGATTGCAATATAATACTATAAAAATATCCACACAGTTGACTATGTTTATATGTAAATAGTTTAGTATGTTTTAAAAAACAGCAATCAAATATACATAAAAACCCGCTAGCTGGATAGCAATGCTCCTTTCCATCAAACAAATAAAGTGGAGGTTGACAGAAAACAGCCACCCACAACAGTCCAGAACCCCAGTGCTGAACCCAACTCTAAAGAGATTTTGATTTGACCAATAGCTTTGCCAGAGGTTTTCTACAGGACTCAGGCGAGCCGTGCTGTCTCTGGGATTTAGTGCAGGGAACGTAAGGGTCACTACTCAGCATGCATGCTGAGCCATCAAAGACTGGCAGACAGCAGGAGAGAAAAGAGATCTACACTTCCTCGAGGCAAAAAGTAGTCACCTAGTCACTCAAACACAGGAGACAGCAGGTGTTCTAAGAAAAAGAATTTGTGTCTGAAAGGAAGTGAAACAATGCTCATTTTCACTAAATGAATGAATGAGTTAGACTCCCTTCTGGTCAGGAACAAGAATAGGCTTTTTTTTGCCTAGAGCCCTCAGCAGACGAGAGCTTGCATGCAGGGAGTTCCCCAGTTCTAATTAGAGGTGTGAGTACGCAGAAAAAAACAATCAGACACCCTGACCAGAGATAGCTTTCTGATTTAATCTCAGTATGTAGAGATTATGCATGGGTTTTGTTTTACTTCTTGCCTTCAATAAGTATCTGCAACTATGCGGTCTGGTTTGGACACTGTCATCAAATCTCACAGTGCACAAACAGGAACCTCAAGGCTTAAAGAGCATGTTTGCATTTCCAGTGCACAAGACAAGTACAGACCTGATGTTATGGGACCAAGAGGAAGTACACTGCAGTGACAATAAAGATGGCTCTCCAGCCTACAATGAAATACAGGGGTATGCACTTAGACCCGAGCGTTTTCAGATTTGGTGAAAACCATTGCTTCATAAGCTATATTTGTCTCACATGCATCCAGCAGACACTTGTCTGAGCACCAAAAACGGTTACAATCATTTAATCGAACCGTATTTCAGTATTACATTGTGTTGCAAGCTGCACAGGTCTTACACAGGAAAACTGCTTATTTTTCTTTCTACCAGACTCAAAACTGCCTTAGGGTTAGGCAGTCATACTTCTAACAAGGGACTGTGTGGCACTTGCAGTATTTTCCAGAATATTGTGCCCACTGTTACTTCTACAGAGTAACAGCTGACAAAATCCCAACTTTGCCCCTGGTTCCCAGTTGTTTTACCGCCCCTTTACCCTCCCCACCATGGATGGATGTAAAAACACTACCTATTTCAACAAATCTGTTTCATAACAGCACAACCAAAGCACGCAATATGGAATGGGCTTTCACTGGTTATAAGGTGTGCAAGACCTATTTCAACTTCAAGTTGAAGTTTCCGGATGCTGAAAAACTTCTTCAGGAAAAAAAGTTCAAGTTACCTACTTTGGCAACACAGGATTATGTTTACAAAATTTAAAAGTGGAACTATAGTTATCTCAAAATCACAGAATGATAGAATGGTTTGAGTCGGAAAGGACCTTTAAAGATCATCCAGTTTCAACTGCGCTGCCATAGGCAGGGACGCCTCCCACCAGGTCAGGTTGCTCAAAGCTTCATCCAATCTGGCCTTGAACACCTCCAGAGATGGGGCAGCCATCACTTCTCTGGGCAACTTGTGCCAGTACCTCACCACTCTCAGTAAAAATTTCTTCCTAGTATCTAATACAAATCTCCCCTCTTCCAGCTTAAAAGTGTTATCCCTTGTCCTATCTCTGCCTTCCTTGATAAAGAGTCCCTCCCCAGCTTTTCCACAGGCTCCCTTTAAGTACTGCAATGCTGCTAAAAGGTCTCCATGGAGCCTCTCTTCTGCAGACTGAACAACTCCAACTCTCTAACCCGTCTTTATAGCAGAGGTCATTCCTGTGGCCTCCTCTGGACTCACTGTAACAGATCCATGTCCTTCCTGTGCTGACGACTCCAGAATTGAACACAATACTCCAGGTGAGGTCTTCCAAGAGCAGAGTAGAGGGTCAGAACCACCTCCCTTGACTTGGTGGTTACAATTCTTTTGATTATATCTTATTTTAATCACTTGCAAATTGGACTTTGTGTATTTGACATTTTTTCACACATTTGCAAAAATAACACCCCATGAAAATCTAAGTATAAATATCTGTTTCATACAGATATCTTCTACTAATGCATAAATCTCCTGCAGTGGCATAGCATTAAACAATGCTCATTAATCCTAATTTGCCTTTCTAGAAACAGTGCATCAATCATTTGTATTATATACACTACGTAATGGTGTTCAAAAAGGATTATTTACTACACACAATTACACAATTATCAGCTAAACCAACATATCCACTGTGTTTAGTAGTAACTTTGGAAATAAAATTTTAAATAATTTGATACTACCTACTATCCCAAAGTAACCACAGCAAATACTACATCAAGAAATATTTCTTTACTAGAAATACACTGGATAGAGAAACTGCTTTAACAAACAGTGAAACTTTGGACAAAATAACAGTTCCATAGTAAATTTCCTTTGGAGCTAATCAGATACACAATGAAATCAAATTTTCATTACTAGAGAAAGCCAAAGGATGAGTAGTTTCCACAGTAGCACACATAAAAATATTTCACAGTAAGTGCACAAAAAGCTACTAAGCTAGTAGGCTGTCTGGGGTTTGTTTTTTCCTTTGTTTTTAAATGAAATATCAATGTAATCATAAAAAAGTGCAAAGAAATATTCAATACTATTCTTCTAGCATATTTATATCTCCTTATTTAGAGAAAATAATTCACTTCAACTAGCTGCTATATTCATTCAATACCACTAGAAGGTGCTCCTCTGCTGAAAGATAATTATTTCTTCTCAGTTGCTTCTCAAAGCTAATTTTCCTCTGATAGCTGTGGTTCTGGCCAGTTGTTCACACAGACTGTAACTGCAACAACCACCCCTGTTATACAACAGTGGGACCTCATAAGCCATAACTATTACCACAGTGTGAGAATAACAGATCTGTTATCGCTCATTTCCTTGATTAATGTGAATCCCAGCTGAACAGGACTCCAGTTAGTTTTGCTGGAAGGTGAGGCGCAGAAACCGCGATAAAGCTGATGCCTTGTGAAGAACTACAGTTTCTGTAAGGTTAGGAATCATAGAATCATTTAGGTTCAAAAAGACCTTCAAGATCATTGACTCAAACCCTAAACCTGTCAAGTCCACCAAACCTATTCCTGGAGTAACTTAGGACAGAATGCATCCCTAGAGAGGTATTTCCATGCTTGTCTGAAGTCTGAAGGCAGAAGGAAAGTTCAACATAAAAAAAATACACAAGACAGCGATATAAACATGTGATCTACACCAGTTCCACAAGAACACTATCAGGATGTCACACCGCACCTGGAAATCCAAGGATCAATAATTCATATTTCATACACAACCTTATATAAGCCTCAGCTAAGTTAGGATTTAGTTTGATACCCAGCAAGGCATTCTGATAACCTCCAGGTGTACACAGACTGCCTCTGTAAGCTCTCCACATATACAATAAAATGCTTAACTGAGAGCTGAAATAATTACAGTCTTTCTAATAAAAAACTTCAGCCTGAGCAATGTCTGAAGAGTTCCAAGTTTTGTGTCATCTGGGACTGGGTAAGAATTTGGTAAGAAATGGGAAAGAAAGGGGAAATGAGGATGGATTGACCAGCTAAGGGGTGATTCTGACATTTTCAATGAGAGAAGCTAAAGGCAGAAAGTCACCATGCAGTTCAAACCATTTAAACCATTAAAAACCAAGGCCAGCCCTCAGGAGAAAGATTCTTGCTGGTGAGGACACGTGCATGTGGCCTTTCCCAAATTTTGGTATCACAAGGGAAGCGAGCACAGTATAATCCTCCACTGCAGCACTTTGTAGTGGCTATTGCAAGAGGCAAGCTAACTAAGCTTAGAGGCTACTCAGATAGAGTTGGATTCACCAGACAGGTCTGAATGATCAAAATTGAAACAAGCAAAGGAGAAAGGTGCTCGTGAACTGCTTGGGATGAAAGCATTTTCTACCCACTTCTACATGTTAATATGGTAAAAAGGCTGTTCCCTGGGAAGCCTGATGCTACTACAGAAAAGCATTCTACCTCTAAAGGTGCATCTGTCCAACTTTTACATGAACGATAAATTGTATAGTTTAGGAAATAATAAAGGCATAGCAATGATGCAGCTTTCAGGTCCAGAATGCTTTAGGTGCAACATGACACTTCACAGCATCTTAATCTCCAAACAGCCAAAAAAGAGCTCTTCACCTTAAGACAACAATATCTTAACAAGGAACAGACATAGACAACAATATACGACACTTTTTTCCTTGAGGTTATGGAGTAGGTTCAGGTTTGGTGCTGAACATTTCCATCTATTTCCGAGGAAGATCCTTTCCTTTTCAGAATAAGGATTTCAAACCTCTTCAATACAGTAAAAAAATTCTTTACTCATTTTGAAGTTGTGCTTATTTTAGGAATATCTTGTTAGACTACATTTAGTACATCCTATGTGTGTTGAAAAATAAATTTTGTCTTGAGGCATGTACAATGGTCACAAAATATCCACTGAGAGTCTTTGAGAGGCCTAGTTATAAAGGAGTTGAATTTCAAATAATATGAATTATTCAGTCACAAAATGAATTGTGCCTTTCACAGTGCCGAAGACACCTAAGTGACACTGACATACTTAGGAATACACATGCTTTTCCTTCTTTGAGGAAGCAGTCTTTGAAGGACTTCACCTTTCCATAATATGTCACACCAAGGACATGGATAGAACAGGTTTAACTTGCTTCCTTTAACACAGCAAAATACTGTAAAATGGCTTTATGGAATGTCTCTTGAGGAGACATATAAAAATATGAAAAAGAAGGGTTGAATATTTACTTATATTGAATATACCTCAATGTAAGAAACGTGCAAATTCCTACTCTCAGTTTCGGTCTTCCAATGTATCGGGTGTCAATCTGATATCTCGGGCACTACCCACAGGAGAAGATGAGTGAAAAACCTGTGCTCCGCAGCAAATGGGTAACTGTTCCAGGGGAAACGTCTTGTCTGGAGTCGATGATCTACAGTCAGGAACTTATACAGTATTAGTGGAAACTGAAGAACTAAAAATTTATGAATTACTACCAGAGGCCACAATACCAAATGAGAGTTTTGCATAAAATGTATGAAAATATCAAAATGTTTGAGACAAAAAGGATTTTGGCTCTTTGGAGTTCATCAGTGTTGGTAGAGTGCTCAGGTTAAGACTTTTTCAGGAACATTGTTGACCAGGCTTGTGCAGGCAGCAGTACTGCAGTGCACCCCTTTTACTCCGAAGACATCACTGATGTGTCCATTCGTTCTAGTATGTGCCACTACCATAGCAATCAGAAATACAGTCTCAGGAGATTTGCTTCTTTATCTGCAGCCTCAGAGATGGAAATACACAGATATCACTAAGAGAGCAGTACTCCTGTTTTACTCTTTGAATTTACATAGCTCATACAGAAGTGACCTCTAATTTAGATAAAAATTGTTCCACCTTTGGCTGCCACAGAGAGGAGGCACATGGGATATAAGCATGGCCCCAAGCCACTTCAAAGTAATCTAAACTGATATGTATCAAGAAGAACATCAAGTAAAGTAGAAGGCATGCATGAATAAAACTATTTGCAAAGACTCTACATTTTCATTTGCTATATGAATGTGATACAAAATTGAATGTTCTGCTAAGCCCCAAATTCCCCAGGTCAGAAATCCTCAGAAGCTTCACAAAGAATATCAGTTTTCAATTTCTCCTTCACTTTCTGTATCTTCAAAACATTACATTGTCAAGAATGAATTACGATTTGTACTTTTTGTCACTTACATCTGCGATCACAGATTAGCAAGAAACCCAGGGTATTTGTGGGGTTTGGTTAATTAAAGCTGGGATCTCTCAATTTTTAGGTCTTCTCTTTTCCTTTAGTAAACTAAAATACTGTTGCTGCTGTGACTCTCTAGGAACATTTTGCTCAGTCCTGTTTTATGTCTTTACACCTTCCCTGCCATAACTCTCATTTTCATTATTTGTTTAACACACTTGACTTTGGCTGAATCTTGTACAGATTTAGTTTCTTCTTTGCTTTAATACTAAACAAAAGTGCGCTTCTTGGTAGACACACATTGCGTCAAGTGTCCCAGAAATAGAAAACATTATTTAGCATGTGCATAAGTAAGCCTACAGAGCTCTAAGCAGCTGTCCACTTTGGGAGATCAGTGTTGCAGATGAAAGATGAATTCAAGGCATTTTAAAAGATGGGAAGACCTCAGCAGAAGAACCTCCCTCTTTTCAACCAAAAGTTTGGTTTTAAAACATTTTACTTTTTCTGGACTTCAGGCAAAGGGCCAAAACCAACACGTTTCCCAGTATCTTAACAGAAGTAGGAGGATGAAAGACTTGGTAAATTTGGAGGTCTATGAGTACATGTCAAAATTTGAGAAAGATTTGTTTCTTAGTAACAGGTAGGCAGGAACAAAGACTGGTGCTAACTGCTACCCTTATTATTTGTCTTCAGAATGACTATTGAAGGCATCTAAAAATAGGCATGTTTTTGTTTGAATTCTGAACAAATTGTTGGGGGCTGGGAAAATATTCTAGGAGTTATCAGTTCAGTCTTTCCTATTCCTTTATCTCAGCATCCACAGTGGGCTGCTATCACATATCGAGCCAGAGGTACCAGTGGTTTAACCCATAAGTGTTGCAGTATTTTAATGTCTTATAAATCATCATAAAAATAGCTGATAATCACATCAAAATCAGGTAGTTTGCTATAATTAATTTAATGGTCAATTTGATTATAACAAAGATATTTATTTTTTCATCGTTCTAGATGATTGACAGATCCCTCTAGCAACGCAGCTAAGGCAATATGCAAAACACAGAAACATGGCTGTAGCTTGTAATTTTTAACTCATGCCTTAATATACTATTTTTCTGACTCTTTATTTGGGCATACAATGTAAGAAATCTTAAATTCCGCTCTGCTGAGCTTAACAGAGGACATCATTTTAAGCATGTTAAAAGGTTTGGGATATTTCTATCAAATAGGAAAATACTCAGTGCTTTTCTAATTACAATTGTCATCATTAAATATCAACATAAAACAAATGTTAAATTACCATCAGTGTTTTTAGTTAAAAATTTCCAGAGTCTTAGGCCCAAACACCTGTGTAGTCCTCTGCTCCTAGGCTGTGCTGCAGAGACTGTGCTGCTGCATAACTACACAACCCAAAAGTCAGGTCTAATGAGGCCTTCATAATGGCACCAAGAAACCGTAACACACTGGTGCCTGGACAATAACTAGTGAGGGCTACTTGTGAATTAAATGTTAAAGCATACCTAAAAGGTAGATATATGATACATGGTGGAATGAACTCTGCTTAGGACTAAAATGCAGCTGCCTCTGGAGTGGAACATGGTACATGAGTAAGAAGTTCTCACCTTACTTAGAAAACAAAGAAAATTATATTGCTTTATCCTAACCAAGCTTCTTGCAAATGTGGATAAAAAGTCCTTCCTTTGTTTGTAAAAGCTTCACAAGATCACTGTTTCTTACAATAAGTTACTCAGTACTTCGTGTTTATGTCTCAGATCACCTTGTCCTGAGGCTCTACTGTGACCTCTACCCAGACTCCCAGTCTACCCCTGGGAGACTCCTTTCCCACCTGGAGGCACCAGGGAGAGCGTAAATCCTCAAAGCAGAAAAGTCTCTGCTGTTCTGCCAGCCCCTGGCAGGGGCCACCCAGTGGGGAACAGGGTACTGCCCCTTCTGAGGAAAAGAGAGGAAGAAGAAAGCAGAAAACTCTCTTTTCCAGCATCTGAAATGAAGTTATGTGCCTCATTAGGAATCAGGTCTAGAAATATTGTGTTAATGCCCTACCTGTCTAATAAAAAACAATTCCTGCTCCCTCCTCCTCAAAAGTCATTCTGGTTAGTGAGTACATTTACAATAGTTTTTTATTTATTTTTGCAATATGCAAAATATCTATACGAAATTTATAAACCACTCTTATTATTTCCTAAATAGTTCTTAAACCCTGAGAACGTATCCAAAGCTTTTTAAAGCCCAGAATGTTTAGAGGGGTGTCCATACTGAATTTTTTTTTTTTAAAAAATGAAATATATAACTTTGCAAGGCATACGCACAAGCTGACTTGGAATCCCAGCAGAATCATACAAAGAAAAATGTTGTCTGGTACACTGAAGGATCTTCAAGCCACTCTTGAGAGCCTAAGAGGACCTTTGAAAGGACATAGCATGACCAAGATGATCACAATTTACTTAGGGCTATTTTACTCTATTGAGTACATGGCAAGGTGATGTTCCACACTAATATCCTCTCCATCTTCTCACTGTATAGAATAAGGATAGAGGAAAATTGCTCCTGCACCAGATTACACCTGCTCTATGCCCATCAAGCTGCTCCTGCCAGGAGTAAGCTCACTTCTATTTCTGGAAACCAAGAAATGGAGACATATTATTCCTGTAAGTGACAGGCATCATTCCAAAATCACTCCCAGTCTCAAACGGAGAGAAAAATCTGAAAGTCACGTCAAAAAGATCAAAGCACAGAGTTGACACATCAGTATTAAGTAGCGACAAACTTATTTTTAGTTTGCAGTCACTGGATGCTAAATATTCTCTAGAGTCTTCCCATTACAGATAATCTGACATACGTAGCTCCTCTTGCAGTTGGGAATGGGATATGTGCCTCTAGTAGAATCAAAGCTTTCACTGAAAAGAGAATAATATTTTTGTAGCTACTGCCTGTACCTCTCCAGTTAAGCTCTATAATTTACTACCCAGAGGTAATACGATATGAGACTGATCCCACAACTAACCCTAAGAGCAGACAACGGCAGTCTTCTCATTGAGCCTGAAGAGAGGAAGCACTAAGATGTTACGGCTCTTGTAAAAATACAAAAGTAAAAGAAGAAATTAGGAGGCCACTTGCACGGTTTTCATTTATATCTGAAAGGTCACTTGTGGTCTCCATCATGAATGATGGAAAGGGTACTTTAAACTGACATCTTAATTATGGCAATGTGCCAGAGCTGGAATCTGATGAGCCTGCACTCTGTGCCTGGCTGCGAACTTCTCCCTTTTTATGTTTTTTTGTTGAGGATTCTGGCTCTCAGAAATGCTTGCTCACAATCATTCGCGTGTTATTATTAGCAAACTGCTAGATTGGCCCCTTGGCACACATTTTGTAGAACCAAAATAATCTTATTGCATTGTTTCAACTTTTTACTGGAAACAAACGAGGTATTGACTGTGAAGCAATCACAGTAGACCTTGGATGCCTTCAACAGCATCAACTTTATCAGAAATTCATAGCAAACTGACTCGTGAAAACAGTATTTTTTACCAGCTGTCACATTAGTTGCTTTCTACTGGGTTGAAGTAATCAACAGCAAAGTAAAAGCAGGAACAAAGTTGGTATTAAGTGACAGATCTTATTGCAATGTAAGACACAGAGCTGACAACAGAAAAGGATATGCTCTATCAATCAGGTTAGAATTTTATGCAAGTATTGCCAGACACCCGTCGCTTGTTCCTACAGACGGTGGCACAACTGTTCATATAACCATTATCAAACAAGAACAGGAAACAGTTTGGCTGAAAAACAGACATGCAAAAATCCTATCACATCTCCGGTTTTTTGTCACTGTTGTTGGATTTTATTTTGCAAAATAGATCACATTTTGATCATTAGCTATTGCACAAGCACAACTGTGAAAGTGATATGACACAACAATGTTAGCAGCAATACCACAGTCCATATTTTATACTAGCATGACCCTGAATACATCAGGATACTAATTAATCACATCCGTACCATTGTACAAATGTATCCTATGTCTGTTAGTTGCCTAACAGATTCACTTTTCTTATGTAGTGTGCTATCATCCTGACTAAATCTCATTGTGCCCAGTTTCCTCTTGCAATCTGCATACATTCACTGCTTCAGCTGAGGCACACTTTAACTTTCATCATAAAAGCAGACACCGAAGAGTCTGTTTATAATAGGTTTGCAATATCTTTTAGAGCCTTCCAGATAAGACATTTGAAAAAAAAGAATAATGCTTTCAGACAACAGGTCCTCAGTGGGTGTTTTGTTTGAAACCATCTTTCATGAAATTGCTCTCAGCATGGCACTACTATCCATTAAAAAATTTGCAACATTAGTGTACCCACAGCTCAGTGCAATTCCTATAATGACTGCTTTATTTATTCACTTCAGTATCTATGAAGCTCACATTATCATTTAATTCTAAACAAACTGCATACTGTGAACATCGGTAAGTGAGCAACCCATTATATTCAACATTTATTCAACTGCTTTGATTTGCTTGCAGTATTATGATTCCCCTATTTAAGATATACGGTTTTAGTTCTATATAACTTGTTTTCCATGAATTGCTTTAACATATTAAGCATTTAGTTTCTGTCCACATCATTTACAAAGGAACTTACAAGTACCAATCCAGGCATACTCATTGGCAATTGAATAAAATCCAGCCTCTGCAATCACAGGCTTTTAAACAGATTCTAATACAACTTCATAATCTTTTATAATTTTATAATCATTGCGCTTCTGTACTCAGCACTGGTGAGGCTGCATCATGAGTGCTGGGTTCAGTTTTGAGCCCCTCACTACAATAAGGTCATCGAGGTGCTGGAGTGCATCCAGAGAAGGGCAACGAGGCTGGTGAGGGGGAGGGAGAACAAGCCCTGTGAGGAGAGACTGAGGGAACTGGGGTTGTTTAGCTTGGAGAAGAGGAGGTTGAGGGGAGACCCCATCACTGTCTACAACTGCCTGAAAGGAGGGTGTGACAGGGTGAGTGCTGGGCTCTTCTCACAAGTGACAGCGATAGGACGAGAGGAAATGGCCACAAGTTGTGCCAAGGGAGGTTTGGACTGGACATTAGGAAGAATTTCTTCACTGAAAGGGTGGTCAGGGATTGGAACAGCTGCCCAGAGAGGTGGTGGAGTCACCATCCCTGGAGGTGTTTAAAAAACGGGTGTACGAGTTCCTTAGGTACAGGGTTTAGTGGGGAGACAGGTAGGGTTGGACTCGATGATCTCAGAGGTCTCTTCCAACCTTATGATTCTATGATTCTATGATTCTATGATTTAGAATCAGAAAAAATGGGCAGGTAGACACACGTGTTTTGTAGTAAGAATGCTTTTAAAAACTGATGTATTGAATATGCAGCATAAGCATAAGCACATAGGAAACAGTCAAAGCAAAGAGGCTAGACTGAGAAAACTATTTTTCCAAGTACACTGCCCATCTATCCAGACTGGTAAAAGTATCTTGAAAAGAAAGATTATTTTAAATTTATGTGATAGATCACATTTATATATACTGATGCAAAATACGCAGCCTGTACTTTGGGCCAAAAAATCCCTCACTGAACTCAGAATTTGGGACTGTGGTTGGAGTACAGAATTGCAACTTTGCATTCACTGAGAAGGTGCCAATTAAAACATACACTTTCTACACACTAAATACTGTGTTATTTTCCAGACAGTGCCCCAAACCCATATGAGAAATGTGCAAGAGCTTATTCTGGAATCTCTTTTAAGTCAGGATTTAAGATTTGAATAAATTTTCTGTATGCAGTGTCATCAAATGGGGTCAGTTTGTAAGCTCCTTCTGCTTTAATAAAGCAGAAAATAAAGAAATAAATCTCTAAATATGCCCAAAGAACACATCACTTTTCCCTGCCTCAAGTAACTCTCTCATGCAGAACAAAAAATAACAGGGGCATATATCTATTTTTCAATTCCCCAAACTTCCAATATTCAACTATGACCTTTCATTTTCCATTGCAAAATAAAAAGCAGAGCAGAATACAATACCTAATCAAATAGAAGATATGTTTGGTGATAAATCAAAATAATATAGTGAATAAAAGCCAAAAGGCAATTTAAAATTCCATTTATTCTGACCATATGACCGTATGCCATAAAAATATAAAGACTGTACTAGATAAAGGCTGTTTTCCCTGGAAGTATTCCTCACGGGAGATGTTTATCAAATGAAGTAAGGTATTTCTTGACTGAAAAGCAAGAAGTAATTGTTTTCTAATCTTGTTTTAAGTAATGAGCAGTGTCTTGAAGGAGGCCCTGAAGAGGTTACTGTTCAAAGCCTGTAACAAATATTATCAACAGAAAACATCCCCCCATGTCCTCTAGTTGAGATCTCTACCTCTCAACAATATAGTTTACCTACTCCCTTATCTCTCTATAAACTCAGACAGATGTATCCTAAATAATGTTTCCAGCACTTCTCCTTCCACTTTTAGAAACATAACATGCTTGAACTTAATTCTGTTATATTCATAGTTCATGACAGTCATGGCTATCAGACACTGTCTGTCACAGAGGATAAACTGTAGTTCTAACTACACTATTTTTCTAGTTCATACGCAAACTCAGCAGCAAGAAATGCAGAACAGAAAGGGACAAAAGAGCAGGAAGGGCATGGAGAAAGAAAATACTTTCCCCTCCTCTTCATCTGAAGTGAGATGTGCAGACTAATCCTTCTCAAATTCAATTTGCAGCACACACTGAGAGCCAAGATCTGACAGGGGAAGACTGACTTGTGCTATTTGGTTTCCTGACTGCAGGAAGTTATTCACAGGCCACAAGAAACAACCAGACACAATCTCCCCTATAAACAGAATTTAGCAGAGAAATATAAATAAAGGAACAATGATTAAAAAAAAAAAAAAGAATGGCTCCAAACAATCATCTATGAAAAAAGGGGAAAAAATTAAATAAAAAAAAAAGGACAGAATCAGCAGCTAATTAAAAAGATAAACTAGGGAAATTAAAAACAATCAAGGGGTGAATTTATTAAGTGCTTGATGTCAAAAGATCCAGAGGGCATACTCCATGAGGACGTCAATAAAATGAGGGATTTCTACACAGTGAAGACATTAAAATAGGGGCAAATAACTGGCAGGAAATATTTCAGCATGGGCTGTACAAATATTCTGGAGACCCAGAGTCACATCAAGCTGTGAACCCACAGCATCATCTCATTAGTGCAACCACTATGCACACTAGCCAGCTTACAGCTAGTATGGCCACACAAATCAGCAATACAGTCAGAGCTTCAGTCACACAGGCTGCCATCTGTTCGCAGTGTATGACAAGCAACAGCATATTCCCACTGACACACTGTGTGGGTGCAGTCCCACAGCACTCAAGCCAACACAAGGCAGGGCTGCAATGGCCCCTGGCTATCTTGGCTGCACAGACCTTTTCTGTTGTATCAACATTGGGATTGAAGTGATCCTATCACTTCAAGGACCTGCTGTAGACAACAGCAGATGCAACTGGTTTTCCATGGGATCAGCTGCCTGAGCTGGCTCACTGCTCCATTACATTAATGGCAGCGCTGGTTCAAGGGAGGCATCAAAACGACGTGCCTGGTGTTAGGAGAGTGGAACTGAGGCAGATCTACCTTGGCTTAAACTAGCCACAAAACACAACATGCAGAAACTAGCCTCAAATCAGACTGTATCTACACCCATATTAGTCACCCAGACTATAACCATAAATATCCATAAACCAGCACTGCCATCAGAGGTAGGAATCTCTTGCTTGTTCATCTCCTTTCAATGCTGATTCCTCCTTCATGCTGCCACAAACATCGGTATGATCAGAGACGTGATCTGCACGGAAATAAAAGATGGGTGCTGCTAATGTGGGTAAGTTCCCTATCCTGTTTCACTGAGCAACTGTACAAAAGTACAAAGCAGCAGACACTGAAGGCTGGGCAGACCTGCACCCTTTGGCAGTAATGCTGACTCAAGCCACTTTAAAATTTATGTTAAGCTATGTCCTATCTATGGTATCCACTTACAAATCCAGAAAGAATTTATTGTAATAACCTACCTAGACAGAAGGTAGAGAAATACTCTGTAATCAGACTAGGACAAATTCCCCCCCAAAAAAATTTAATTGATTATCCACCCTTTTGGTTTAAAAAAAAAAAAAAAAAGTGCTGGCTATTTGCCATGTCCAAGCATTGGACCTTGCAAGACATTTGCTGGACTGAAGGTTCTGTCCTCAAGTCAAATTTGAGCAAGTCATGCTCTAATCTTCTCCTTATCCTCTCAGTTCTCTCACTATAAGACTTATTTTCCAATTTGATCATCAGTTTCATTATTTTTCCCTGATCTTCTCCAATTTCACAGAAACATTCCTCAATTGTGGAAGCCAGAATTGAAAAAATTCTTGAAACAGGTCTTGTTCCAGAGCCCAAGGATTAAGGTAAAATGTCCTCTTTGCAGGGACATTTTATATTTACCATTATATGAAGGTAAAACATCTGCTGAATAGCTATTAAGATGCTCAGCTCCCTTTCAGAATAAGCCATTCAAGAGAACTCGGTATTAAGAGAAATCTCTTAATGTGGCTTTGCTTGTTCGTTCCTTGACACAACAGATTTACATTTGATTTATCCAAACAACAGTGGCTCCTTCTCTGTCTTAATAGAACGAGACAGACTAAGGAAATGGCTTGTCGCTCATGTGCTTCGAAGCGTTTCAGTAACCATTCATCCCGCTGTTCCTACCAGTATAAGAATATGGGACTAGTCCACCTAGACCAGCAATGACACACCTAGAATCAGGCATTTCCAAGAACGGTGCAGCTGACAGGAGTGAAGAGATCCTTTCCATGATTTCTACTTATCTCTAAACTTTGAGACAGCCTTGAAGCCTCACATGCAACACTTCCCATGACTCAGTTAAGAAAGACAATACAATGTATCCCTCCATATTTACATCTAAATTCTCAGTCTCAGAATTTAATCCAGGGTGATTCCATTCCTTTCAGTCAGTCCATGTGCACTAAGTTCCCCAGTTTAGTTGCACCTTGTGTACAAAGCACTTACTGTCGTGGGGTTTTTTTCTATTTCCTAACTTTCCATTTCACTGACATGCTCTTGTACCATTCTCCAGAATTCCAGTCTTCAGCCCAGCTCTGCTAATACTAAAAACAGCCTCTGTTTCCACTTATGAGACTTTTGACAAGATATGTAGTGTCGTCACCCCCAAGAACAAGGCCTTTTCTGCAAAATGCTGAGAAAATTACATAAGATTTTAAAATCAGTCTGAAAATGCAAAAGAATATTTTTATAATATTGAAAATCACTGACCTCTTAAGTATTTCAAACATGTTGGCTTTCACTATTTTTAGCCTTTTTTGACTGAAATCATTGTGAATTATGCTCACATAAGTAGACATGGCATTAATTTCAAAGATGATGAAAGCTTTGATGCCCTGAGTGCTATACAGCTCTAAACAGCTGAAGCGATTAATAACAGAGCTTACAAAATTGCAATGAGTAGAAAGCTGAAAGGAGAAGTCAAAAAGCCATTATCGGAAAGTCTGTAGGTGCATCCTACAACTTACCAAATAGGCGCTGATGGAAGAGAAATTTCCCAGCTATCAGTCCTGTGAGAATGGCGAGCAGCCACAGAAACACCTTCAAGAATCTCCAGCCTCCTCCTTCAGGGTATTTGTTTGTTACAAAGGAGAAACAATTACCAACAACAATAACATTGGCTTCTGTCTGACTGTGAGATACTGGGTCCTCAGCAAATATTAAGAAGTTAAAGAAGATCACTAAGTAAGCCACAACTAAGCGAGACCACGGGTGCTGGAAGTAGTAGCGGAAGTCTTTATCCATCCTCAGATACTGCAGAACTGTTCTTTGCCTGTATGTGAAGAGACAAATGCACAATGTTACACATACTTATAATTGTCAGAGCTTAGGAGATACCTGCACAATACAAAAATCAAATCACTGTAAACTTGTCATCAGTAATTTTTAACACTTCAGACTTAAATAGCAATGAAAGTTTCAATCAAAAGATATTGTTAAAAACCAGGTAGGGAAAAAATGAAATATCTGCCCATTCCAATGTAAAAACAACAACCAAACAAACATTATAAACATACATTATAGCACAGAATTTTTAGTCTCAACATTTCTATACTACCTCTTTAAAATTACAGCTCCATAATGGGGCATGAAATATAGCACGTAAGAATATGACAAGCGACAGGAATACAACACATTTCACAAATGTTCATGCTAAGCCTAAATGTTAGACTCTTTCTCCTAATAGGAGAAGGATGGAACAAGCCCACAAGTCCAGTGATGCCTTCTGCTCCCTTATCTACTGGACGCTTACAGTCTATATCCCAGCAACATCAAAAACTTGTGTTTATATGAAGGAATAACGTGATCGAAAAGTTTCTAGAATTAATCCTTGCAGGTCAGGCAAGTCTGTGGAAATCTTTTCATTGACTTCTGGGACTACACCTACAATTAAGCATATTTTCAAAACCAGAAAAATAAGAGTTCCCTGAGCACAGACTGTTTTGTACGAATACAAAAACTGTATTTTGAAACTTGCCTACTTATGAAGCACTGCTAGGGGAAAATGCAACTGAACATGGTGAACATTTCAGCTGTTTACCATTCCATTTATTTTTCTTTTATTCACAACAAATTAGTTGATTCATCCTGTTGAACCACTTTGTATGCACAGAGATACAAGGCCTTTGTGTTATGGTACACTGCAATTATTCAAGGGACAAGGAGTGTAGGAAGAAAAGGGGGGGGGAAGTGTATCTAATAATACTGCTTGTTTATTACAGCACGATCCTTGAAGGATACAACGTATTTAACAGCACAGATTTTTGCAAATGTCATATGCCCTGCAGGAAACTAAAACCCAAACCCAAATTGCAGCAAAAGACCTAAAAAAACCAATTACTCATCTGTTCTTGGACCTCTGACTAAGTGTCACTTTGCAAACTTAGAAACAGCTTGGATTACACTGTCTCCCTTCAGGTAGCCCCTTCAAAATTATTTAACTCTATAATCCAATTTATATTTGTAACATTACAAGAAACATTACATTACACAAAATCAGAAAGACAAAAGAACCTCTCAGTGGATTCAGACAACCCATTCAGAAAACAGTAAGAAGGAACAATGTCCCATTATGCATAAATTACATATGAAAAAGAAAAAAAACCAATCACCTTATAGAGTTAAAAAGTTGGCACAGGGAAGCCTGAGCCCTTTGAAAACTTTTAAGAATAAAGTGATGTAAAGCAAGGGTCATTGGCCCAGCAGCCTAAGAAGGCACCACTTTCGGAAGATCAAACCGCCTTTAGAGCCATAAGGATGCCCAAAGGTATTTTATGTTCTGTAAACGGGAAGAAAAGTTTTGGTATTCCCTTACGTGTCTGAACCACCTTAAAGCCCGAATGGGGCTGGAGATAAACAACTATATAGAATCATACGTCCTGGCATTTCTGGCAGCTGCCAAATACCCGCGAGTTGTTACACACCCAGCTGAAGCGGCAGCTTCCTAGGAAGCGCTTTATGGCATAAAGGAGCCAACATCTCAAACAGCAGCAGTGCTAAATCTCTCATAAAGAGCTTGATCTTGACTCTCCCAACGCCCGCAGCTTTCTCGGCGCCCCACACGCCCATCGCAACCTGTTAAATGCACCCATTTACCCCCGGCGCAGACCCGGGGACCCGCCGGGGCGCTGGGCCACGGGCCCCCGCGGCGCCGCTGCGCCCCCGCCCGCTGCCCGGAGCTCCCGCCCGCCGGCCGCCTCACTCACCGCGCCGGGGGATGCGGCTCCGCGGTGGCGGTGCTGCTGCGGCGCGGCTCCGCGATGCTGCGGCTGTCGGCGGCGGGCGGCCCCCCCTCCGCTCCGCTCCGGCAGCCCCGGCTCCGCTGCCCGCGGCCGGCAGGGCCACCCCCAGCCCCTCGTCCCGCCCCCCCGGCCGCCCTCCGCGGGGAGGGAGCGGCTGCGGCGGAGCCCGCGCCCCTCCTTTCCGCCCCGCTCCGCGCCCGGGCGCAGGCGGAGGCGGAGGGAGCGCGGCCGCGCCGGCCCCGGCTCTGCCGCAGCCGCGGAGGCAGCGCGAGGCGCAGCTGCCGCAGGGTCCCTGCGCCCCAGCCTGTCCCTCCCCCGGAGCCTGACAGCAAGGACCCGAAGCGAGCGCCTTAGTCAGAGCATCCCAGAATCACAGACTGACAGAATCATGGAATCGCTCGGTTGGAAAAGACCTTTGAGACCACCGCGTCCAACCGTACCTGTCCACGACTAAAGCAGATCCCTGAGCGCTTCACCTGCCCGCTTACTGAGACTCCAGCGGGGGTCTCTTCTCACCCGGGAAAATGGTGGCCGGGGAGCCACAGGGGGCTTGTCCAGCCAGGGGAGCTGATGGAAGCCGGAGGGACACTCGATTCCCACGGGTCAGGCGTCAGTATTAAGTCAATTAGCCGTTGAAAATTACAAATATGGGAGACATGGGGTCAAATCTGGAGATTTCTTACCTCAATGCAAAAGCACAGGGTTGCCAATAATAGCCACATCACTCAGGGAGATTTAGGGAGACCCTCGGTTTGGGGAGGGAAGGGAGCCCCATACCCACTTTGCTCACGTGAGAGGGGGTTATCGGGATCACATCCAGTCTGCGGATGCAAACACAGTCAGTATTGTCACTGTGTCAGCCAAAACGCCTCTGTGCAGTCTGACAGAGTTGTTGACATGGTACTTCAGCCTTTTTATGTGAGATGTGGTCCCTAGTGCCAATGTGCTGCTATTGCTGGCATCCCAGGAAAACGTTCACAGGATGCTCTTAGTATTGCATTATGCCTGGGTCTTAGTGCAATACATGCCAGCTCTGGTCATTGCCGAAAACAGGTAAAACCAACTCGAAGTTTCTAGACCCAGCTTCAGTGCATTGTTGTGAAAAGTCAGGTAACCCCACAGGAGCAGGTATCTGAAATATGGCATCAGACTTAAAACACAGATAATCATTTGGCTGCTTCAGGCCAAGGTACAAAGAAATGTGGCTGATGTCCACTGAGGAACATTGGAAGGGTCTTTAGGTGAGTCACGTGAAAAAACAGCACAACCAGAACAAGCATCAGATAAAGACTTGTGAATCTCTTCTGTACTAATGGCAATACAGTTTTATATATATTTGTAAATAAACATAACTGTATTGAAGGGATCTGACATCACCATCACATTATCTTCTTCAGTGGAATAACCTACAAGACCCTCGATTTTAGATAGAAAGATGCGACACTCCATATTTAACTCTAACCCATCCCCCAAGCTATCTTTACAGTAAACAGAAAATTAAGATATTTGGAGACAAAAAAATCATCATGTGTAGTGACAGAGCATATAGCACTGCCTGTTCATGCAATGGATCTGTGTGCATTGCCATGCTTGCAGAACTCAATTTCCTTCTGTTCAGCAAATGAAAATCCACAGAGGAGGCAGCACCCACCACAAAAGAGAACACACTCTTCATGCACCTACACACTAAAAAGAAATTTCTCTTCAGCTCAGATGGAAACCCATGCTTTTCGGATAGTGAATGAGCAAGTTTCTGAAACTACTAAGTCAGTCAAATGAAATCCTGTACTTTTCCATTAAAGTAAACAAAAACATAAGTGCACTAAATACCTCCCTCAAATTTCACATTGCAATTGCCTCCTTAATGGAAGCTAATAATTTTCCCAAGAGTGTAATATTTCGCCCATATATAAAAAAGCTGGACCACTACTATTCTTTTTTTTTTTTTTTTTTAAATCAAGCAGCCAAGATTCAATTGATGAAATACATACCTGAATACCAATAATTAACAAATAATCTAAGTAGACTAATCAAACCAACTCACTAAAAACCAGAAAATGGCAGTAACATGAGAATACAAACTCTTATCTACAGAATTGTCAGTAAGTGAACAGGCCAGCAGTAAAACCAGTAAGCTGAACCTAAAAAGCAGGTTGAATCAGGACAATGAGTCATCTTGAAATGCTAGTTTCGATACTTGTGAATGAAACTATGTTACCAGCACTCCTACTACAAAATATAATAGCTCTTGTGTAAAGGCTATTGTTTTACACTCAGATTTCAGCAGAGAGCTGTGTGTATTGAATTAACCCTATATAGATGTTACTGCAGTATCCATTTCTGTAGAGTCATTTTACACTCAAATCTGAGGAATCAGCCTTCTGCACATTAGTCTGCAATCAGAAAATTCTTTTAAAAGACTCTGCTGCCTCAGACAACTCTGTCGAGTGCAGGAACATGCACTGAGCTACAGTACATTCCAAAATAATGATGCTGTACTAAGAGATGAGTTTCTTTGCTTTTCTGTGCCAAAGCAGAAGTGCTAGTTTTGTCACTGAAAAAGCTGCAAGTCCAAACTAAAAAGGCTTGTGTAATCACTCTATTCAATAACAACAAAAAAAGGAATATGCAATTCTTTATAAAATACTGTGTATCCATCACTGCAAAGTATTTCTGGAGATGGAAAAACATGTTACAGCTTCATTTGAGAAACTCTCTGATACTCCAGGTTATCTATACCGACTATGTGCTTAGCCGTTTGATCCACAAAGTTGTGGATCATTTAAGACCCATGAAATTTAACAGAATCGCATCATAGCTGAGGCTGGAAGTGACCTCTGGAGATCCTTTTAGTCTGGCTTTATGATCAGAGCGGGGTTGGGTCTGGTTGGATTCAAAGTATATCCAAGGTTGGAGACTCCACAACTTCTCTGGGCAATCTGTTCCAACATTCAACCACCCTCACAGTGAAAACATTTTTTCAGATGTTAAATGGAACTTCCTGTATTTCCACTTGTGCCCACTGACTCTTGTCTGGATAGTGCTGAGAAGAGCCTGGCTTCACCTTCTTTACTCCTGCTATCAGGCTTTTAGATAGGTTGATTAGATCCTCTCCCCTGAGCCTTCTCTTCTCAAGGTTAAATAGTACCAGCTCCCTCAGCCTGTCCTCCCACTCCTTTCATCCATGGTAGCACAAATGCCTCTTCCCTGGCTTGCTGCTTGGAAAAAGTACTTATTCCATCAAACCTTAAAACCCCATTACTGAGGATATGTGCTTCTAATGTATTTTCCTTCCATCCCTCTGTTGTGGGCTGACCCTCACCAGGAGGTAAGCACCCATGCAGGGGCTCTCCCAGTAGGACAGGGGAGAGAATAGGAGAAGAAGATAGAAAAATCATGAGTCAAGTTAAAAAAGGCTTAATAAGTGAAGAGAAAAAAGTAAGAATTAATAAAATGTGATAAGTAAAGATGAAACAACAAAGTGATGCTAAAGACAGTCACCAAGGCCCACAAGCAGACCTATGCCTGGTCAGTCACCAATAGCCAGCTTTGAAGCCAACCTCCATCCCACCCTTTTGCCTCTACCCACTTTTTTGCTGGGCATGACATCATACAGCATGGAGTATCCCTTAGGTCAGCTGGGGTCAGCTGTCCTGGCTGTGTCCCCTCCCAGCTTCTTCCCTATCCCTAGCCTACTCGCTGGAGTGGCAGTGTGGGCAGAGTGGGAAAAAGAACCTTGACCCTGTGCCAGCACTGCTCAGCAATAAACAAAACATCAGCAAGTTTTCAACACTGTTTTAGCCACAAACACAAAACACAGCACAATATTGCTGTTGTGAAGAAAGTTAACTCCATCCCAGGTCAGATCCAGTATACTTGCAAAAAACATCCTTGAAACAAGATTTCCCCCCCACCAAAATTTCACAGACACAGTTATGGCAACCAGTCTCAGCTATATCACTTAAGATCTATTTGTTATCTGCACCCACAATTTGTTTCTTACTGCCTAAAAGAAGAGAAAGCAGCACATTAAAACATGAGGAGAAAAAAACAAAAGCTGACAGCAGTTAGTGTATAACTAAAGAGTTAAATAATTTAAGAACTTAGAAGAAAGAAAAGGCAAAAATATATAACCCATGGAGAGTAAGAACGTTAAGTTAATCAGAGGTAATAACATTGCAATTATTCCTGTTTTACTACTAGATGTGAAAAATAGAATTGCTTAAAAGAATGTGGAACAGCAGAAATGTTTCTATTGCATATGTGGAAAACATAAACAGTGCTTTCAAATTATGTAACATTGAAATACTTTCCATTAATCAATAACATCAAAGGATGTAAACATTTATTTTTAAATGGCAGGTCGGAGAGTTATTAGAAACATAAATGAAAGATGTGATAGACAGCAATGTTAATCATTACATTTGTTTCCTAACAACTTCTGAAATGCTAAATAAATTTCATAGAGCTAGAAGAAAGTTAATATTCTAACATTTATAGGGTAAATAGGATGCCCAGCTTAATTACAGGCTTCCCAGGCTGATGGCAAGCATGGGCAAAACTATGGGAAAGGCAGGTTCAGCTCTCAGTTACAAAAGAGAAGAGTAAGGAAGAAGAACAAGAGTAGCCAAATGGGACCCACACACACACATACAGACAATCACCAGATTTAGCGGTGATTTGGGCCTAACTAGTGCCTCCGTTTCTACAAGAGCAACAAGCAATACTACTTACTGAGAGAATACCCTCTTTGAAAAACTGTTCTGATGTCACTTTAGCATGTAAGGCGTTTGTTCGGTTAGGTCAGTGCTGATATCCCTGAACTCCTCAAGGTATCTATGTGATCAGATATCTACTGACATTTCAATGAAAGAACGAGAGTGACACAAAATCAACATTAGACATAACACACAGATGAGGCTTCCAAGTCACGACAAAGGGCCTCGTTTCTGGGCCTATTTAACATTTTTCATCAATGAAACAAGAAAGAGATTGCAAATTACCTAAAATGAGGCAAAATAAAAATAGTGGCAAAAAGATACACTTCTGGCACTATAACTTCTAGACTCTGACTCGTTGAGTACAATCTAAAATATTTCAAATCAAATATAAATACAAATAGGAATAAATGATACTTGCTGTTTCTGTGAGACAGAAAAAGTTTTATAAAAAGAGCTTGGATGTAGATTTTAATAAATATAAATTACGATCTAGCAAAAAAATGTTAGTGGCATCTTAGGATCTGGGTGATTAGTATATATTTTTTGATCCTTGTCAAGCAAGTTTGAGCTTACTGAGATGAAGTCAAGGGATGATTTCATTGTTCTTGATAGGTTAAATCACAAAAATAAAATTTTGAGGAGAATTCAATACATATATCTAATTTTGCAAAACCAATGGAACTTAGTGAAAAAAACCAGTAGGAGAACCAGAACATTAAGTGACCTTTTACATACCATAAACCAGAATTTCAGTCCTGGAGTCAAATGGCAAAGGTTAAAGCTGAAGCTGTACTGGAAGTTTTTAAGATGACAGTCAAATTATAAACAAAACTTACATCCAAATGAAGTACTCTCTGCTGTTCATCCAGTACAAATTTACTCCAAGTAAGCATGATTATATTTCAAATAATCTGTCTTGATTTCAAATAGACAGACAGCACACACCTTAGATAAAATCACTAAAGAACTCTCTAATGAGGTGAGTTTACATCACTAATTAAATACCTTTTAGATGCATCTGCTGGCCATATGGATGCTTTCAAATAATAGTACCACTACATGTGGCTTCTGTACTAAAAAAAGAAAGGAATAATCAGCTTGCAGCTACTTTGATAGTTGCGTGTAGAGAATTAGAGGAAACACAAATTAAGGAACAGTGGAATCTGATTTTGGCCTTCCATGGATACTGCTTAACCACACTGTCCAAGTTTATTGCAGTAGTAAAAGAAAATTTCAGAAAGGTTGAATTAAAGCTGGAAGACAAAAGGTCAGAAAAATAGTAAGTGGTAACAAAAGGTCTTTGGGAAAAGAAAATATGGTCTAAAGTTGCTGAACTCTAGTAAGAAAAATACAATATCTCATGGTTTGTTTAACATGAGCTTTTTATTCTTCCTATATAAGCAGGCCTCAGATTACTATATGACAAGAAAATAAATTTAGCTTTGTTGGTTTATTCAATACTACAGAAAAAATTGGATAAAAATAATGAGGGGTAATTTCTTTTCCTCATGGGAAAACATGGGACAAAAACCCCTTGAGTTTTAAACCACTGTATCTCATTCTTCCAAAGCGCAATCAACAACTATACTTTGAACAACATTGCTTCATATAATTACAGTGTAACAACATATTGCCCCTGTAAAAAAAAGAGATTGAAGGCTTTACCGTGTTGTCACATACATTCCCTGTGTATCAATCCTTCTTCTATTAGAACAACCAAAAGGTGCAGCATGACAAAAATTTTACATCTTGACAAAAGCGCTGCTTTTAAACTCAAGCATAGTGTGATAACCCAAGCAATTAAAGGATTTTATTTTCAAATCTCTGCATACCTGAAATTGGAGTGTGTTATTTAATATGAGAAAAGGAGTCTGAGTGCTGATCACGCACTGTCGTGTACAACTGACTAGACTGGGGGAACAGAAACACAGCCAGGGCAGGGGGTACTATGAGGCACTGACTGCTACGCTGCATGTTTCGATAGAGGCTATGGCAAACTGGACACTGCACTAATCTAACTGAGGAGCAAATCTGTCCCTGCTGAACAGGTACATACAGGTATCTTGTGCAAAGCATGGCTTGTCCAAGCAGTGAATCAAACCCCAGGAATCCAACAGAGCTACGCTTGCTAGCAACTACAATGTGACTGTCCAAAGGGTAGCACTTGGTGAATCAGAACTGTAATCTCACTGAAAAGAATAAAATGTACCAATATTAAACAGGAGAGCTAATCATAGTCTGAAGATGATTAAAACCAGAATCATATATACACTGCTGTGCCTAGAGAGCAGGGATTTTGCTGTCAGATGTTTAGTTTTGGACAAGTGATGAGAAGACCAAGTTTTGTGACCTTTCTTTGAAGTTTCTTCTCATCATATACAAGCATATGCAGTATCTATTATGCAAATAGATATTTTTTCAATGGACAAAGAACAGCCTGTGACAAATGCCTGTTATTTTTAGCTCACACTAATGCACTGTGAAAGAGTATAGTTACGCAAAAAAAATTATAATGATAAATGTAATAATTTATTTAGCAGCTAGAAATCCATTCAAAATGGACACGCACTCTGAATAAGTGCCCAAGAGAATGAGTAAGAAGGTACAGTACAGTCAAAATGTCCTTTGTTTGTTTACTGGATTTCCGTTCACTTGTAAGAGGAACAGTGAGTGCACTGAGGAATCTTTTGGAACTAAAATGAAGTATTGGAGACCTTCAGCTTTTGCTGAGACACAGCATACATTTGGGGTTGTGTGTGCCTATGATAGTCTTATTCTGCTGAAAATTAAGTGCAGGGAACTGAGCACTAACAGAGCAATCTTAAATGCTAGAAGAGAACAATGCAACTACTTCAGGTATCACTATAAGTCTTTCTCTTACCCTTCTTCCACATTTCTGTCTATTTAAACTGCAGTGAGCACTGCAGAGTAAGGGTCTAATATGTTAGAGTTTTATTCTGTCACATCTCAGAATGCTTTCCACAAACAATTCACAATGAAATCCCTAACTGGCTTAATAGAAACCTTCTGGGATAAAAGTACCCATGTTTTCTTGCTACTATTTTTTAATAGTAATTTATGGGTAGAAACTGAGTATCACTTGTGAGTGACACAGGAGAAAATCCTATCTGACTAAATTCCTCTCCCATAAGTGGGACCCCATGAATAGGAGGAATTCTTTGTCCCAGGTCCTCCCATTCTTTCACCCCAGCTTTGACATCTCTCAGAAGGTCTTAGCTGTCCTCATGGTGCCTACATCAAAAATGGAATTATCTAAGAAGAGTTTGAACCTTTTCTTAATTTCTTTGGAAATCTGGAGAAGACTGTAGAACAGCAATGAGAATCAGAAGCATACAAAGAGCCATTAGAGGGAATCTGATATTCAGTGGATAAGGAACCGGTTAGATGGTCACATCTAGCTAGCAGTGGTCAATCACTCAGTGTCTCGATGGAGATCACTGATGAGTGGGGTCCATCAGGGGTCTATATTGGGACCAGTACTCTTTACAGTACATAGACAGTGAGACTGAGTGCCCCTTCAGCAAGTTTACGGATGACACCAAGCTGAGTGACACAGATGACACACCTGAGGGATGGGATTCCATCTAAAGGGACCAGGAAAAGCTCAAGAAGTTAACGAGGCCAAGTGTATGGGCCTGCACCTGTTGGGGCAACCCCAGTATCAATAAAAGCTGGGGGATGAAGGGATTGAGAACAGCCCTGCTGAAAAGTATGTGAAGATATCGGTGGATGGAAAACTGGACATAAGCTGACAATGTTTACTCGCAGCCCAGAAAACCAACCATATCCTGGGCTGCACCAAAAGAAGTGGGGAGAACAGGTTGAGGAAGGTGATTCTGTCCCTGTACTCCACTCTGGTGAGCTGGAGTACTGCATCCAGCTCTGGAATCCTCAGTACAGGAAAGCCATGGACCTGTTAGAGCAAGTCCAGGTGAAGACCGCAAAAATGACCAGAGGGATAGAACACCTCTCCTATGAGAAAAGACTGAGAAAGCTGGGGTTGTTTAACCTGGAGAAGGCTCTTTGTAGTCTTTCAGTACTTAAAGAGGGTTTATATGAAAGATGGGGACAGACATTTTAATAGAGCCTATAACATTAGGACAATGGGTAATGTTTTTAAATTCAGAGAAGGAAGATTAAGATTAGATATAAGGAAGATATGTTTTACGATGATTGTAGTGAAACACTGGAACAGGTTGCCCAGAGAGGCTGTAGATGTCCCATCCCTGGAAGGGTCAGGTTGCATGGGGCTCTGAGCAATGTGACTGAGTTGAAGATGTCCCTGCTTAGTGCAGGGGTTTGGACTAGATGACCTTTTAAGGTCCCTTCTAACCTAAACCATTCTATGATTCTACAGTTTTTGTGATGGATAGAGTTTATGGATAGTCTGCTGTTAAGAAGTACTGCTATAAGAACTCATCACTCTCTTGCTATTATAGTAAGTGGTTTTGATTGGACAACGCTCACTTTATGTTCATCAGAAAGTCTTTATAGCAGTATGAATATATTCATATTCATATATTCATATTTCTGTTCATTTCTCATAAAAGCCATACATGCCATAGGCAAGATCCTGGGACCTCAGGAAGGATAAGCAAAACGTCAAAGAAAATGTAGGACATAACAGTGACATTTTCAAATATTGATACTCCTACACTACAAGATAAACTGTCTTAGTAAGGCCCAGAGCCTCTGCAACACTGTAATTAACAAAGGAAGTGACTTAGGACATTGTGTCTTCAGCACTGAGTGCAAACAATGCCTTGGCCAGAGTTGTGTTTGCTTCATCTGGCATTAGTTTGTACTAACTGTACCTCATCAAGAACCCTCATTTCTATAGTAATGGAAAACAAAAAAATTGCACATAATCAGCCTAGAGCCGGTGTGTCAGCTGAGAGTGTTTCAATGCACTCACCTAAAGTAAATATTAAACAAAAGTGGAATTAAGTATGAAAGGAATGTTGCCCGGCATCTCTCTTTGGAGTTCACCAGGAAAATTACTGGATCTATGCTAGTGCTGCACCAGTATACCATTCTAGATCCTCTGCAATTAAAAGCAGTTCACATACTCCCTACTAGTAGAGTCCTGTCTGCACTAAAGGCAGTGACAGAATTTTTAATGATTTCAGTAGGGTCGTTATATCCTCCCTGTAATGTTAGGGAAAACAGAAGTATAATCTCTATTTTTTCTTATATGCATTTTCACCTAATCATTGTATCTGCCTTAGTTTTATTTTTTAAACCTTTATAATAACAGGAATATTTGAGTGAGGACACCCTCAAAAAAATTACTGCTTTCCGGAGTGCTCAAAACTACCTACCAGCTCATTAGATCATGCAAACTTTGAGTACTGCTCTATGGTGAGACGTGACTAGCCACCCACTTGCAGGAGGTAATTACCAGTCTTAACAGATAAGGTCTACTCTGAATCTAGACAGTATTGTGTTTGGTGGCTTTCTGCCAGGACTCACAAGCTTTCCAAAAGAGGTCCTTCTACAGTCATCATGTGCTTGGCTGTCAGTATGATCATCCAAATGAGATTGAAACAGTCTCAAGCACATTTTATTTCTCATCAAGGAATAGCTAGCAAATCCAGTAGAGTCAAAGGCAGAGCAGCCCTAATTGACATGAAAATGTGAAAGGAGAGGCTGCTGAAAGACAATGAATGCAGCCAGTCTCTTAAAATAAATGGATATTGGAACAATTTTCTAGATTGAGATCCAGAGGAAAGTTTTACATGAACACAAACAGCAGCTCGTGCTTGCCTTGGAGTTTTTTCTAATACAAGATGTTCATTTTTAATATGCGTTATTTAAGCAGAGCTTCTTCTTGGTGGCAAGAAGACTTCATTCCTGTTGAATGGACATAATAATATGGCTTCAGTTACTGTTTTGTTATCATCTTTGATCTAGGCTACAGAAATGTAATACACCTTGCTGTAAATAATTAGTACATCTCTTTAGTCACTCACCCTACTGGAGCATTTAATGTCCTGCTTCTGTTTTCTGTGCAGTCTTCCCCTAGAATCCAGTCAAATTTAAAATCTCGGTATTTATGTTCAGGCATATGATGGTCTGGGAAGAAGGCACACACATACACTAGTTTAGTCCTGATAGCTTAAAATGTAAATTGTGACTTATAATTCTATTCCAAGGGCCTAAAGGATCTGTCCAGGTCTTTATGAAAGTTTTTCTTGCTTTCTTTTACCCAAGAATCACTTTGAACATCATGTAAGATGATAAATAAAAAGCTCTCGTGTACTCTACACACAAGGAAGCTTCTTGGAACTTGTCATCAATAACTGACAAAGCAAACATATATTTTAAATAATTAAAATATTTTTTCTACTGGAGAGAAAAGGAAAATCAGGAACCACAGAGATACCAGTTACACTGCTTAATGCAGTTCAGAAATGCATTCAAATAATACACAATGGAGGCAGAACAGAAAATTTGAAAAGAGTGGTTGAAAGGATGACTGGATCACAAATAATTTTCCACAATGATTTTGCAGTGGTATTTAGATGTTAGTTGATCACTACTGTTAGGGTAACTATATTAAAGAACAAGCAACATTTGAGAAATGTCATCATTTAAAAATGACCGAGAACATGAAACAATTTGACTACCATATGACCTGTTAAGTTGTGCACAGAGAATATAGAGATGCCATGTCTAGTATCTATCTACAGATTTACCAGATCAGAAAATGGATCAAGGTATCTACAAACCATATTCAGAATCAACTCCTTAATAGTGTCTGGAAACACTTAACAGATCAGAAAGGTATAAGAAATCTGGGAATTCCCACCAATTGTGCTTTGTTCAGTTTATTTCACAGGACATTTTCTTCTTATTACCAAAGCATACCATAAATGGACAAGAATCAGTTGTCTACAACTTTTAGGATATCAAAACCTATTGTTGCAAATCTGGTTTTGTCTATAGTCGTGACTAGGAAATCTCCTATCTAGCACGTTCTTGATCACCCACAGAAAACACCTACCGTGTCAGCTGTTTAGCAGCCAAAAAGAAAAGCTCCTCAGATTACCAATAGTAAGAGATAAGAGTTAGATGGCTTACTTGCTCTCTTACGAGAAAAGAACAGAAATATCTCAGAGCATAATGAAATTCAAAAATATATTCATACTGCTATAAAGACTTTCTGATGAACATAAAGTGAGCGTTGTCCAATCAAAACCACTTACTATAATAGCAAGAGAGTGATGAGTTCTTATAGCAATACTTCTTAAGACTATCCATAAACTCTAGCCATCACAAAAAACTACCTTTTTATTTGACTCAAACATAGCGTGTTAGCTGATTAGAGCTACATACTGACACTTACAAACAGGTAACACTGGCATGCTCAGAAATCAAAGTCCATTTTGCTAGGAACAACTTTCACACATATCTTCAAATTTATAAGCAAATCTGACTCTTCGAGTGGGGTGATTTCTAATTCCTTTGTTTAGTTACCTGCAGGTGCATGCGAATGGAGATTACTGGAAGTAGACAGAGTTGAAGAAATTAAATTTTCACATATGTATTTCTAAAGGAAGTAGTTAATATTCATTCTTACTCTATATGGAAGAAAGTTCATCTTGCTGACGGACTGACTCTCTAATGCTATAATTATGAAAATGTTGTTATTTTTGAAGAACATGTTGACAAGGGAAAAGAATAATCTAAGCTGAAGCTTTGAAGAGTGTCAGGATAGAGATCTACAGACAATGGAGGTCCACAGCAAGAAAATGAAGTTGTAATACTGCCCAGTAAAAAGATTTTCACTCTTCAGCTGTTGGAAATGTGTTTAGTGTCACCTCAGGATAGGTATGGACTGCACTAATAAAAACTGTATGCAAAAAAAATGCATTTCCATTGTCAGGTGAACAATTATAGTCAAACCTGGAACAGGCCTTCCTGACAACATCACAACAGGAGAAAATGTTTGCATACCATTATGCAACTATGAACGCAATTAACTGAGGATTCCATAGAGCATAACCACAGCATTTAATAAACCAACATAAGTGAATAGAGCATTGTTAAATCAAGGAAGAAGTAAATGTGTAGGGAAAGACAATAAAGACACTGAAAATGAAAACAAGACCCAGAAGTCACATGGAGAATGCTGTACAAAAATGACATTTATTATTCAGTTAGAAGAATCTTATTAGAAAGTGGGAAACTGCATTATGCTGTCTCTACCAAAACAATCACAGACTTAATTAGATACAAAACAAGGTATACTGGAAAAACTAGTACAGGGAAGAAAATGTAACCAATAAAAAGAAAAAAGTTACTTATATGCTAACAAATAAACCTCCCTATTCTTGACCTGACACTGTTATGATTTGGATAAGAGTTCAATAACCAAAACCACTTTAGTAAGACTCTGCAGCACATAACAATTCAGAAGTTTAGGCACCTTCAATAGACATAAAAGTCTTAAATCCTTGTGCTGGTTTCTGTGCAATGTCTCTTCTTTGTCAAATATCAAACACTGCAATATAGGAAAATATTTGTGATATTGAGATTTAAAACATACTTTAGACCTTCGGTTTAGCTTTTTGCCAAAAAGGTGCTACAAAATGCCAATGAGTACTAGTCTTTTTTTCATGTGAAGCAAACGTTAAGGTCCCATTTCTGTATTTTACAGCCTTCTGACAGACTGATGGGAATTGAGGTGACGTGACCTCAGGCAGTCAAGGTGATCTCAACATGGAGACAGATCTTACAGTGCCATACGACTCTGATATTTCCAGTCTAAGCATGGGGTTTCCATTCAAAGCACAGTACCACAGTCTTAGCTGTGAATCCTTGTTACCACATTGTGCTAATAGTAGTGCTCCTAAGGACACTGAACTAACTGGATCAAGGAACCGATCTGTCTATCAAGGAAAACTTCCTTTTCCCGTGTCAATTTTCAGGCAAATTCATCCTTTACAACACTAACACTAACACAGGGGAGCAACAAAAAACACTGGACCAATTGCAGGTTTAGGCTCAAATGTTTTGAAGTAATTGTGATAGCACCACATCTTTGGTTGCCACTCTGGCTGAATCTCTAGTATTCCTTTCTTCTTGGAAAATCTCTTCTCTGAAAGTTGCTTTATTTTTTTGCAACCTTTGTGCTCCTGAAGGCTTATAACAGAGGAATTAGAGCTGACCTCTTCTGGGCACCTAGGAAGCACCTCCTGTCTCTCATTTCTTGATTTCACATGAAGTCTTTTCCCTGTCTCTTTCAGCCTCCTTGCTAGATGAAAGATAAACTGCATCTTCTCTGCTTCCCAGGCTGCTGCATTCCCCACAGTTAGTCCCAGTTCACTAGCTGGTGTCACGTCTCCGTAGTGACTTTGTATTTGCTGGACTAGCGTTACCCAGTACAGCTCACATACTACAGATGCAGTGCTATTTAGCATTTCCCAAATAGGACACTAAATCCCTCACCCTATGTGTTTAGAACTGGGGATCTGACAAAGCGCAGAGATGCAGAATCATCAACACAGCTGGCTTTTGAAATTCCTGAGCTACATCTCTCTGGAGACTGGGAAGGTGACCCAGGGAAGGATTACCATGCACTTGTCTTATTCTTCTATTTGTGCCTGCGACACAGGATGAGCTATTTGGTATGCCCGGTTACAGCACTTCTTATGTTCTTAGGTTGTATAGTGGACCCATAAAACCCCTGCTAACTCCCAGGAATCTAAAGGAATTGTTAGCATCGGGACATGACAAGAAGTGCTCACAGCCCTGTTACATAGACAGTTGCCCACATATTTCACTTGTGGAGTCTAATCCAGACCTCGGCACAGATTAAAAACACTGATCGCAGTACAGGACACAGAAGCCATTGCTAAATAAGAGATAACTGCCATCTCCTCATTAGAGGATAGTGCCTCTCAACCTGTGGACAGAGGTGCCTGTGAAAGACAGCTAGCAAAAGCAAACCTACCTTCAGAGCATGCCTAGATTCACTATGACTCTCCTTTACTGGGTACTTTTAATGTTTAGGGGAAATGTATCAATGTAGTTGAAAATGTGTACAAGCTTTTGGCCATGTGGATGAGAGAGAAGCCAGCACACCCTTTCTCTGCCTGGATCCATGTTTTGCCAATTCAGACAAGTGCCTCAGCCACCAGATCCATGCTGAATGAGAAGAAATCTTTGTCATTTCTGCTGATGTGGTGCCACCAAGTAGCAAAAAAGGCAAAATTAAGAAAGACAGCCTTGTCAGCGGCAAAGGCTTGAGCTGAAAGAGCTGTGGCTCTGAGCTCTGCCTCCCCATTTCTGGGCTCTTCACTGCATGATTGTTGAATGCAAAATTCCCAGTACACACAGGCAATCTGGTGTCCCACCGTGTGGCTTCTTCCCTGCTGCCCCAAGCAAGAGTGGGAAATCTCCAGGACAGGTTCCTACAGATCAGCTACATTCACCCCATTATTAACAGGCTGCCCAGGGAAGTGATGGAGTCACCGTCCCTGGAGGTGTTCAAAAAATGTGCGGATGCGGCATTTCGGGACATAGTTTAGTAGGCACAGTGGTGGTGTGTTGATGGTTGGACTTGATGACCTTAGAGGCCTTTTCCAACCTTAAAGATTCTACGATTCTATGATTCAGCCAACAAGCAACGCTGAGGGGCCCCTGTCCCTTTCTGCCCGGGAGGGTGATGGCAGGTTGGCCCACACGCTGGGGACGGCAGAGGCAGGGGCCGACAGGCAGGGCTCAACAGGACGGAACCGGGCCGCAAGCGTCCCCGCGGAGCCGCCCGGGGAAGCGGGCGGGGAGGACACGCCGTGCGTGGTGGACCTCTGCCGCGGGAGGGAGCGGCGCCCGGCAGGGGTTCTGGCGCGGGGGGACAGCGGCACGGGGGGGGGGTGTTTCTGGGCAGGAGGCAGCGGCGCCGGGGGGGGCAGCGGCGGGGGTCTCTGCCGCGAGGCGGGGCAGCGGCGCGGGTCTCTGCCGCGGGGCGGGGCAGCGGCGCATTGGGGTCTCTCCGCCTCTGGGGGGACAGCGGCGCCGGGCGGCGGCTCCGCCGCAGGGGGCAGCAGCGCGGCGGGTGCCTCGGTAGCCCCGCAGCCGCCCGGGCCGGCGGAGCCCGGAAGGCGCCGCTCTCGCTCGCTCCGTGCGGCCGCCGCGCGGGGCCGCGCATGACGCGTGCGCGGGCGAGGCGGTCTGTGCGGGCGGGGCGGCTGTGCTGGCAGGCGAGGGGTTGCGGTGCCCCGGCTGCGGCGGTGCGACATGTCCCACCAGACCGGCATTCAAGGTACCCGTAGCGCCCACCGGCCTTTCCCGACAGCCGCAACCCCCTCCCCTTCCCTCCTTTCCCGCCGCCAGCCAGGCGGGCGGAGTGCCTTTCCCCGTGGGTCGGGCAGAGGTGCGGGGGGAGGCGGCTGTCCTGGCCATTTTATTCCCGGGGGAATTTTCTCCTTTTAGCCGGGCCCTTTGTTCGCTGCTGGACGAGCACGGGGTGGCGGGGAAGGGAGGGGGTGGAGGCTGCCGAGCCCGGCTCCGGGTCGAGCCCAGCGCTGGTTCCCAGTCGAGGCTTTATCCGCACGGCGCTGGTTGGAGCGGCAGGAACCCGCCTGGGGAGGCTCTGGGCTGCAGTCACAGAATGGTTTGGGTCGGAAGGGACCTTAAAGCCCATTCAGTTTCAGCTCCCCTGCCATGGGCAGGGACACCTCCCACCAGACCAGGCTGCTAAAGACCCCATCCAACCTGGCCTTGAACACTTCCAGAGAGGGTGCATCCACAACTTCCTTGAGCAACCTGTGCCAGTGTCTCACCACCCTCATTGTGAAGAATTTCTTGCTTATGTCTAATCTAAATCTTCCCTCTTCCAGTTTAAAGCCCGTCCCTCTCGTCCTGTCACTACTTGCCCTTGTAAAATGTCCCTGCACAGCTTTCCTGTAGTTCCTTCAGGTGCTGGGAGGCCGCTGTGAGATCTACCAGTTCCCCCCCCCTCGCCTCAGGTGACCTCGAGCTCAGGTTGTCCCGCTGGGGGTTGGATGCGGTGGGCAGCACGAAATCGCCCCGAGGAGACCAAGGAGCCCTGGAGTAGGAAAGCTCGCTAAAACACTCATCGCTGGAGGCCACAAAATGGAAAAGTGAGGGGGAACTTTTCCTCCTCCCCCGCACCCCCCCCGTGTTTCTAGGCCTTGTAGAGCGCGAGGAACAAGTGGAAGAAGATAGCGTGTTGTTCCTCATTATTACCAGGTCCCCCGGAATCACAGCATCGCTAAGTAGGGATTATACTGCAGGATTAGGGGGCGGGGGGGGGGCTCAGGTTTTGCTGTCTCTGTTTCTGCTGGTTGGGCGACCCAGAACCCTGTACTTTGCCTGCTCTCCCATATTTATTGTTGAAGGTGACTTTTGTCCCAGCCACGGCAGCTCTGCACTGCTCTTCTGTTCCCTTTTTTGTCCATCGGCTGCATTTGGTCTGCACGCTTTCGCCTCTCTTCTTTTCCTTCCTCCACGTGCCTGGTTTTGCTCATTTGTTTTTGCTGCTTGTTTTAAGTTCTCCAGCACTCCTCAGGCTGGAAGTGCATCTGGGATTGCTGTTTTTCCAGGCTGGGGAAAACTGTTGCAGTGGCTCTTCATTCCCTTGTTCTCTCTCCTGGCAATGCTGGAGGGAGGAGCAGAAGAATAGCCTGTTGCTTACTACAAGCAAGAAGAGTGGCTAAGCCTCTTCTGCTGCTCTCCTTCATGTCTTTGAGAATCTTTTGTCCTCTGAGAAGAGCTGTAAAGAACTCGGCAGCCTTTCTGCACGCATCCTGCTCAGACAGACGCTAATCAGGGGTCCTGTTTGTGGCAAAGCATCCTCTTCTGCTATTTGGAAGAGGAATAGCACTTGTTATGCCATTGCTGGCTTTAGCTACAAACAGGCTACTGTTGCTCATAAACAATTGCAAGATTTGGCAGCATGGGCTGCTCTTTTCTGGAAACAGAAATGAAGTCATGGGGACAGTGGTATGTACCAGGCAGTTGCTAAAAGAACCGGACTTTCAAACAAGCCAGTGCAGATAAATAGTGTAGGAAGTCACAGAATGCATTGAGTTGTGTGAAAATACGCTAGATTATGATCAACCTTCTAAATAATTTTAAAATAATATTCCCTGTGAAATTAACCCAAATTTTAATTCCATAGGTCTCTGCTATGCAGCAAGTTTAAGTAGAAAATATTATCATTTTGTTGTGAGTTTTAAAACCTTTATGAGGGGAAAAAAACCCATACATCACTTGATAGTGAGGTGGTTTCTCAAATGTTACCCAAAATGTTACTTCAGGAGCTGTCACAGTTCTGATACTGGTGCAGAGACTGCTGTATTTTGGTCTTGTTTTGGTGTGTAGGGTTGATATGGGAGAATAAAGAACAGAAAGGTAATAGACAAGAAGAGGGGAAAAAAAGACGTCCTGGAGGAGCCAAAAGGTCTAAACAGTCACGCAGTGTTTGCATGCTGAATGGAATGGTGAGGACTGATTTAGAAAAGCTGGCAGCAAATTACAGTGAGGGTCTGCACTGATTAGTGGGAAGATGCTGACTGATATGAAGCTAAGGTTGGACTAATAACCCAATAAATTCAAAATGTTTTGTGTATGGGCAGTAATGTTGCTGGATACCATCTGACCATCTGTTCAGTTGGCCTCAACCTGACTGTAAATAATGCATTTTATTTGTTTCCTGGTTTGATGTTTGTTTTACTGGTGCTGTGCTGTATGCTGTGGGATTACTTAAAGGACCAGTTTGCAATAAATGTACTCTGATAAATGCTGTACAATCCACATCTATAGTATAATTAAAATGATTTTTCACTCAGATTATTTAGCAGAGCAGTTGAGATTAAGAATGATCTTCACGTGACTCAAGCAGGGTTCTTCAGTATGCTTAGGGAAGCGAGGCTATCATGTTGGTGGTATGGTGTCAATGTGAATTATGGACATTTTAAGTTATTTTTAATTCTCTGTAAATTCATTACAAAGTTATGCTGCTGTGATAGGACAGGGTTTGGACAATGTTGTCGAGATACATACAAGGAGATGAGAAGATATGAAAGATGGGCAATAAGTGGCAGCCTTCACTGGTACTGTTCAGAGAGGTGGCCGCAGGAAAGACCAGCACTTTTGCTAGACAAGCTCAAACATTTTCCTGGCAGGCGTAAAGTTTCTGTCTGAAAGTTTGTACAAAGGCTGCAGACTTCATGAAGCTATTGTAATTTGAGATGCGTTATATTTTTATTGTGTTGCTGTGTTGACTCTGAAACTCGAGAGTGGTGATGTGATGTCACCTTTAATTTTCACAATGTTGAAAATCATATGGTATGCTAGAAAGCAGAGCTGTCATGTAGTGTTGCCTGTCGTCTTTTTGTGTCACGCTGGTTGCTGGAACAATATGCAGCATGGAGGGAACATTGCTCCCATGTTCCTTTTTCAGCCCAGCTTTCTAGTGGAGGGCCTTGAACGGTTTTCCAGTGTTGTTCTTACCTTCGTGAATATTCTTTGTCCTAGGGAAGTGAAATGTGTTAATTTGGTTACTTTTATTTTCTCTTTTTCAGCTAGTGGAAGTGTTAAAGACACCTTTGTTGGAGCCAGAAATGGACAATACAGGCTTTTAAAAATAGTCATTGACAATGGTTAGTCAAATTTTAATATTTTTCTCTGATTCTTTTAGATAATTTCCTAGTTGGTTTAGTGAACTACATGCACAATTATTTAAAAACCAAAACTCTGCAAAACTTAATGTAACTAAGATCTTTGATACACAGGAGGTAAGATTTAAGTTTCAGTGGTGCTGATCTTTTCAATATGATGCTACTGTATTTTTGCATTTGAATTTTCCTTCCAATTGTTGTTTCATGTTTTACCAAGAATTGCTGTGTATTTTGTGAAGGTAATATAAAAGAGCTTACTCTTATCTTCTTACAGAAGAAAAAATAGGAAAAAAAATCCACAACTGTGAAGTGTTTTGGCACTTAGTTACTTTCATTAGACAGGTTCTTACACAGCAGCCGGTCACTTTAGATGAAGTGTATATATTATCTGCCTTTTATGCTGGGATCAGCTGCGTGTAGGAAGTCCTGTTAAAGCAGATGTTTAAGTAGTAATCTAGCTACATAGAAAATATCTTTAAAAATCTGTAAGTTTGTACAAATTTTCAAAGCTAGAACTGTTCCTTAAATCTCACGTGTGTGTATAAATATAAAATCACATAGTTTCTTGCAGAACTGCAGTTTGATCTTTGAACTTCCTGGCAAGTGATCAAGGCTGCGAAGATTGCAAGATAGAATGCATAATTACATTTTTTTAATAGCAGTGCTGGTTGAACATATAAGACACTTTATGGTTTAGTATATCTTTTCAAGTATGTCAAATGCCCACTTTGTTTTTTTTGTTCTTTCTGGAGTTCTTTAATTTACAGTACACTGAACTACTTATTAGCTGGAGAAAGTTACATTTATGTATGTGTACATACACAGACATACTTTTATTGTTAGGTAAATAACCTACTGTTACCTTCTTTGTGTTTGCTTTTCTTAGGAATTCTTCTGGTATTCCTTAATAGCTATAAACATTTATAATTATTATAAATAAATACTTGTAAATATTTATAAATAAAAACTTCATAAATATTGCTTTCCTTAAGGAAGTGGCAGTAGTAATATTATAGCCATCTGACTGTAGTAAATCTTGCTAGCATAAGGTAGCAAATACTGGCATACAATTGAATTTTTTTTCCCCATTAGGCAAGGTAAAACAATGTGCTTTTGTGTGTGTGTTACTTTCTTAATGTGAAATAAAGCCTAGAAGTAAGATACAAGCTGCAGATATGAAGATACAGCCTTTTTTTTTCCTTTTTGTATGTGTATGCGAGGGGGGCGTTGTGTGTGTATGTATATATATATATATGCATTTTGTCTCTACGTACAGGCAGATTCTAGTCTTTGGTACTGTTTCCCACAGTTCAAAAAGAAACCTCTAAAACTCCTAGAATACTGGAAGAGGCACAGTTGCCTCATCTGTCTGCAGAAGCTTTCAGCAGCTGCCTTTAGTCAGCAGACGGTAGTCAAATAGAATTCTGCTCTCTGAGTTAAAAAGGGAAGAGGTTTCCTGCAGGGTAATAGAGTTCCTCTGATTCTGTTTTTCTGTCTTAAATCCAAGTCAGTATAAAACCACCTAGAACTCAGAACTGGCAAGTATATTCTGAATACTCTGGTCTAGGTGTATAACTTGAACTACTTTGCATCTAAGGGCCCAACACCTTCTCCCTGAGCTGTTCAACTCTTAAGTTTGTGGCTTACTGTGGTAGAGTGCCTTGCTCTAAAAGCCTTGCTGTAAAGGCATTTGTGTACTGTTGTACTTTTGTCTAAAGTTTTAGAAGTTAGGTCCTAGACTCTCAAAACATAAACTAGCTACTTGATGTTCCTCAAACTGCTGTAGGATCCCCTTTAAACAAGGTATTTCTGGTTTGACTGTGGGGGCTAGTATTTATTGGGAAGCTGATGCATTGTTTGAAAGACACTGTACTAATACTTTCCTTTGGAAGCTGAGATGTGCTTTATAAATAAGAGAAAAATCTTGTTGCTTACAGCTGTTGACATAATTAAATCTCATCTGAAGAATTCTTTGCAGACTTAAGCCAATTATACATAATAAACAACTTCAGTCATTTAAAGAGATGATAGTTATGAAGTTGTATTAGAAAGAGGTTTATCTGCTTATATAGTCAAGTTAAAGTGATTAGTGCAAGCATATTCATTCCAAACTCTTTTCCCTGTATAACTGAGCTACAGACTCTTTACAGTGAGTGCAAACACTAATATGTTATAGCAAGAATATCAATAATTCTAATTCTAAAATTTAAACAGTCACTCTTATCTTGTTTCTACTGAAGTATTCAGATTTAAAAATAAACTAACCATCAGAAGGCAGTTTTTGTTTCCCTTCTGCATACGTTATGCTAAAAACAATGACATCACTCTTGTCTCTTCAGATCAAAGAACCTGATGACAACTGGCACATTATTTCTCAACTGTTTGTATTTGGGTTAAAGTAAGTTAGTGTTTGAACATACACAGCTTTCGTAGGGATCTACCTGCTTTCATGCTGACTTGACTTCCATTCTTGTGGATTAATTATGAAAGATGGAGTGTCTGATTAACTGTAATTGTAATTATGAATTTTGAAAAGCAGTATTAACTGTATTGTTGCTAACCTGTAACTGTGGTTATTGGTTATAGAGCAGCTTGTTGTGGGATCCTCTAGGCGGCCAGTTGGATCATGGGAAAAAGATTATGATTCCTTTGTCCTTCCCTTACTTGAAGACAAGCAACCGTGTTATGTATTATACAGATTAGATTCTCAGAATGCTCAAGGATATGAATGGATTTTCATTGCATGGTCACCTGATCACTCCCCTGTAAGTAATTGCCATCAGACACTTCATGTTGTTAATGATTTTTCAGCAGTGCCATCTGGTCTGAATCCTAGATATGAATGAAGAGGATTTGAGGAATGAAGGATTTCCCTACCTTCCCCTCACTTTCCCCCAAGAAAATGGGGAAAAAGTCTTCATTGAAGCTGATTGAGGAGCAGTATCAGTGGGTCTAGATTGAGCATAGCTGATCCAATTTATTTCTAGCCTGACTGCAGGAGACAAGACAGTGTTTCTTCCCTGTTTGTCTGTCTTTCTGTCAGTGTTTTGTCAAAATTCATGGAATGATGTAGGACATAAATCCCAAGGGGTGTTATCATAGACAAAGGATTTTAGCGTGAGCTCAAGCTGTTTGTTTTGTGTCGCTTGCTGGCTGCCCAGCTGGCACTTGTAGATCTGTGACCTGCCACAGAATATACTGGTTCTTAGTCAGTAGTAAGAGTTAAGGATTTGTAGGAGAAACTAGGGTACTGTGTACACATTTTGGGAATTTAAGGGAAGGGAACGCAGAAAATAAAGCTATTTCAACATTCCTACTACTTTCACTAGCATGTAAGAAATAGTAAGACACCGGGAGCTGGAGTGCATAGAAGAGATTAGGTGGAAAAGGTGAGGTGGTGTGGTGAGGATGGCATGACGGAGAATGAGGTGGGAAGATGGGACTGTTGGGAGAGGAGTAAGTGACTATGCTAGACACAAGTTGACAGGGAGCGAACACCATTAGATCTTCTACCCCCAGAAAATTTCATTTTCCACTCTGTACTTAAGCCAAAACTATCTGGAGTCACCACCAAATCAAAACTAGTGAGTTATTTGCAGTCTGCCCTTTCTCTATCTTGTATCCATTAGTACACAGACTAGTGGTATAAGATCTGAACAGTTGTGTTTTTTCACACTTAAAATTAGTAAAGATTGACTTTTTTCATTTTAAAAAAGCTCCTACTCTTTAGTAAAGGTGCAACTGTTTTGGAATTACTTTGATAATAATGCATAGTATCTTGCCCCTGAGAATTTAACGTGTGTTAGTATCATCATCCAGGGCTCATTCAATGGAGTTTATTAAGAATTACAGCTTCATGATGCAGTTTCAACACTTAAAATATTTGTTCAAAAAACATGTTTGTTAACAGACTTGGTATGCAAACATGGTAGATTCTGCGTACACCAAAGCAAAAAAGAACCCAAACTAAAACTACACTGTTTTTATTATATGCTAGGTTCGACAAAAAATGTTATATGCAGCAACCCGAGCAACACTTAAGAAAGAATTTGGAGGTGGTCATATTAAGGATGAAGTATTTGGAACAGTACAGGTATGTTTTTCTTTTTAAAGTCATTACACAGACTTTAAATACTAAATATAGTAGCTGATATTACTGGTATGAATTTTGGGTGTTTCTGCTCTTTTTTAAAAAAAGAAAAAAAGAGTTAAAAGCTATATGTATTATTCCAATGTTAAAATGTAATCACTCTCATTTGAACAAGTAACTTAAGTATATTTAACAACTTCAGACTAAGAAATCCTTGCGTCGAATGGTTGTGAAAATGACGTAACGTAGGAGTAATAGGAGCATCTCTTAATCTCACTGTATGCATGTGAATCCTCTAAAAGCACACTGTAGCTTGCAGGCCAATTGTATATACAAGCCAATTTTGGATGTATGGTTCTGAATCAGAAGTGGGCTACAACAGCAATCTGTAAACCATCAGAAGTGGGCTACAACAGCAATCTGTAAACCATTAACATCTGAAAACAAATGTTTTTATCTTACACCAAGGACATCAAGCTGTTAGTTCTTTAGAATTTGACTATAAAATAAAACTCAAGTCTATGGCTGACATCTTACCAGACTTCTAGTAGCTACTGATTTTTTCAATGAAAATACTGATAGTTGACTGTCCACTTATGGTAAGATAATTGGAAGGTGCTGTATGAAATCTTAACAGGCTTCTAAGGGAATTGAAAAGCTTGCAAATACTGTACATGTGAAGATATATTTCAAATTATCATTTCCCTTTCCCTCCTTCAGCAAAGACAGAGGTACTGCAGCAGTTATCTTCCATTTGGCCTGCTAATTAGTTCATTTCATACACAAATCTGAACCAAAGCATAACCGCTATTGACACAGAGAGCTGGTGCTGAAGGAAAGAGTTGCATATTTGGGAAAGAATGGAGGATATTGTAGTGAGGACAAAGCTGTGGAAGAGACATGGGCTATTGTGGTGGACATGTAAGTCCATAAAGACAAGAGGCTAGTAATTACGCTGCTCAATGAGTAAATAATTTGCTATATTCAGCATCGGCCTGTGATGGAGGCTTTGTTATCCTAACAAACACACAAACAAACCTCTCTGGAGACACTGTATTCTAGAAAAGTAGAAAGCTGGGTTGCTGAAAGGGTTTTCTGGTAGAGGTTATGTTATTTTTTTCTTGCTCATTCAGTTAACTGATCTCTCACCACCAGTTCCACCAAACCATTAAGAGTCTATGTAATACATAAGAATTTGCATCTAGCCCTACAGCTTAGAGCCGAAGTCTGAGCTTCCATTGCATTCATGAGTGTTGAATTTGTCTGTTACTGTTACTTCAGAATGTGGTTGGGGCACTTAGAGGATGGAGTCAAAGCAACTTTTTCCGAATTCATTATTTTAGAGCGTAATATATCTCTAAATTGTTGTTTTCAGTGTCTTTATAAAGTTCTTAATTGTAGCTGGCCTCTAATGTTCATCTGTGTGAAAATTGCAGCTCCTACAAGGTATCCGAGTCACAAACCTTACTCAGAGTCTTGATTGTCAGCATCCAGTGGGTTATTCTGTCTTTATTTTGTTAGACATAAGGATGGTTTAGTTGCAGCCAGCTTTGTTATCCCAGTTGGATCCTGGTTAGACACCCACCTGCTACTTCACATATATTAACCTCGATAACTCTGGGCTCCTGAAACAAGACATAATGGAATATTGGCACTAGAAGTTGTATTAGGCAAGGCCTGTCTCTTTCAGAAAGAGAGGATATAAGAAGGAGCGTTCTCTTTCTCCTCAGAACTTGAGTGTAAAATCACATTCATATGATTGCATGATGTCCTGACCTTTTCTGAGTGACCATCATAATAATAAAACCGCAGTAGTATTTGTCTCTGTTATCAGCCTCTTTGGAGAGGAGCACAACTGGCAGTTTAGTATCAACAAATTCCCCAAAGTGGTTATCAGAATTCATGGCTTTTGTGACGTTGTGTTCTAAACTATTTGCTGTATCATGTGCTTACTCCCTGTCATAAGAATGTCCTAAGCATTTCTGTCTCCTGTTTTTCAGATAGAAAACTACCAATAAGCTACCAGTGTATTTCTTATAAATATAATATATATATTTATAAGAATATAGATTTATTTTTTTCTTATTTACTAGAATTGTGGCAATTCTTTGCCCAAGAAGGCTTAATAACTTCACGTGCACAGTCTTCATTAATGCTAATTTTTGAATTAGTAAGGTAGCTGGGGACTGATTGTGGAAATGCTGCCCATGGTACAACTGGGTACAGGAGCAGCCTAGTGGACCCTGCCATACGGGAAGATGAGCTGAATTTGCAAAGGCACTTAACTTGTAACTCATTCAAATAAAATGACTGTAACTGTATGGGAAGTAACTACTTTTTATGCTGCATTGGACGTATTTGAAGAAAACTTATTATCAAAAAATGCTCAATATTGATATTGTACTTTCAGGATGATGTTTCACTGAATGGGTATAAAAAATATTTGATATCACAGTCCTCCCCTGCACCTTTGACTGCAGCAGAAGAGGAGCTTCGACAAATTAAGATTAATGAGGTATCTACAATGTCTTTGAGCATGGGTGGGAAACTGAGTGGAGAGTTCCATATGTAGGGAAAAAGTCTTTGGTAAAAAATGGGAGAACAGAAAGTGGAAAATTAGAGAAAATTTGAGTGAATGAGAATATAAATTTATTTCTTAGTAAGTTGAGAGTGCAGGATGATGATGGCTGGAGTTGAAGTGGCGAGATCTTGATGACTTTGCAAAGACCTTGTGTCTGAATTAGAGCACTTTCAACTACAGAGCTTAGTTGTTGCAACTTTGGCTTGACATGCCTTTAATATCACTGGATGTGCTTCATTGTGAAGGGTGACTGAGCACTGGCACAGGTTGCCCAGAGAGATTGTGGAGTCTCCATCTTGGAGATATTTGAAAGCCCTCTGTACAGAAACCTGGACAACCAGCTCCAAGTGGCCTAGATTGAGCAAAGTGGTTGGGTGAGACAGCCTCTGGAGGTGTCTTCCAACCTCAGCCATTGTGTGGTTGCCGACATACATTTCTCAGGGTGACAGAAATTGTGGAGAAAATACAAAAGAGCACCTGTTGCAGTGAATAATTGCCAGGAGTATTTCAGCAGCATTATTCCTAGAGAAAACGTACTTAGCTTCCAGCACCAGTGTATTTGTCTTTAAGACTGAGGGGAAGTGAGTGGAATTCCAATAAAATTAAAATAGAAATCCAAAACAAGTAGCTAGGCCTTGTAAGAGGTTGATTGACTTATGCTACAAATGCTGTATCTCTGACAAATGCCATTAAAAACCAGTTTGCTGATTACCACCTAGCTAGTGACCAAAAAGTTTCAGGGGATTCTTTCCTTCACTTGATCACTGTTTATGTTCAGACCTGTATTAAAATAGGTCATTTGCTGATCTCATTAGTTCTCTAGGCTTGTATTTTACAGCTGTGGTACATGTGTTTGAAATATGGCTTGTTTCTGCAGCTGGGGACCAGTAAGCCCTTGTGTTAAATGCAGCTCTGTATCTTATCTTAGTTTTTCATTCTACTGTGCTTTTGCTGCAACTTTGTTCTTCATTGACTTTTTTTTCCCATTGGTGTCTTTTCTCATTTTCCGTGTCTAATTTTCATTATTCCAGTATAGAAATGCATTTTACTTTAACAGCTTAAAAAACCCCACCACTAATGAATGCAAAATTTCTGTGGTATTGATGATCACTCCTGGTATTAGTATTCTCTTATGCACTACATACATTGAGTTTTAATAGCTGATTCAAGAAGACTAAAATTTTAAATGCTATTATGAGCTTCAGCAGCGATAGCTGTGGTTTTGTGAGGCACATGAAGTATAGGTTGCTGCCATTTTGGCTTTGTTTGAAGCATCTTGCAATATGTTAAATAATTTCTCGTCATTGTTTCCACCATTATGAAGCCTGTAACAAGACTCAGAAAATTAAAGCTTTCTGATTTAAAACAAGTAAATAATAATTCGGGTTTTCTAGATGTATATTCTTGCATAATTACCCGAAGAAATATTTTACTGGGTCAGATTAAAGGATTATCTAGCCTGCTGTGAAGTCCCTGAGTAAACAACAGCAGAAATCTAAGAAGGGTGTAGGAACGGGGCAAGAAGGCCATGGTAATTCCCTTCAGTACTCTTCTGTTGCCTCAGTGTTTGTAGATATGGATCTTCCTGAGCAAGAGATGATATCTTACTATAAAATTGTTCTTCATGGGTTTTTCATCCATCATCTAGTCATGTCGTTTTTCTAAATCCACATAAAATTTTTGTTGGCCACAGATCCTATAGTGGTGTATTCCACAGGCTGACAAAATACTACATGAGGAATCACTGCCTGCTACCCACTAGTTTATTCTGATATCCCTACAGATTGTCTAGGGAAGGAAGAGAAACATCATTAAGTCATTCCTCAGGTTCCTCCTCCCCTTTGATAAGCCAGCTGTATCCCAGAAGGCCAAACTGGGCTGCATCCGAAGGCCAGCAGGCTGAGGAAGGTGATTTTGCCCCTCTACTCCACTCTGCTGACGCCCTGCTTCGAGTACTGTGTCCAGCTCTGGAGTTTTCAGCACAGGAGGGACATGGACCTGTTGGAGCTGGTCCAGAGGGGGGCCAACAGAATGGTCAGAGGGATGGAACAACTCTGCCGTGAGGACAGGCTGAGATGGTTGGGGTTGTTTATGCTGGAGAAGACTCCTTGTGGTCTCTCAATACTTAAATGAGGCCTATAAAGAAAGACAAGGACAAATTTTGTAGCAGGGCCTGTAGCAATAGGCCAAGAGGTAATGGCTTGAGACTAAAATAGGGTAGATTTAGACTAGATGTAAGGAAGGTGTTTTTTAGAGTGAGGGTGGTGGAAGACTGACACAGTGGTTGATCACCGTGGTGATCTGGTTGAAGATGTCCTTGCTCATTGCAGAGGGGCTTTTGGCTCTGCAAAGCTCACTGTTTCAGAGATATGAAATGTATTTTTAGGTTAGGAGGCAAGCATGACCTATAAATTAAAAAACGCAGATGTGTTGTATATGGGGATAGTGTTTTAGAGTAGTTTGTTCTCGGAACAGCCACTGCTAACTCTATGTGTAACCTTATGTGATGCATTGTCAGTTACTGTATGAAACCAAAGGGAAGTTTGCAAAAGTTTCTGTTTACATCTCAATTGACTTGTGTTCCAGGTACAGACGGATGTTGGTGTAGATACCAAGCATCAAACATTGCAAGGAGTAGCATTCCCCATTGCTAAAGAAGCTATTCAGGCTTTGGAGAAATTGAAAAATAAGAAACTCAATTATGTACAACTGGCAAGTATAAAATAATTTAACTGTTTTTTAATAGTGAGTATAAAATAGATTGCCCACACATTAAACAATGTGTTGATGATGTACACTAATAAAATTACCATTCTGTATTAGATGAATTAATTTTTTTTCCATCCTGTCATGTTCTCTGGTTTGCTTTTGGTGTATTAACTATATTCAGGTTTCTATTGTTAACAGCAAATTGATATGAAAAATGAAATTATTATTTTGGCCAACACACTTCCTACTGAAATTAAGGACTTGCCAAAAAGAATTCCGAAGGATGCTGCACGTTACCACTTCTTCCTGTACAAGCATGCCCATGAAGGAGACTATTTGGAATCCATAGGTATGAGAAAATTTCCCAGTATGAAATTTCATTGGCTTGTTTCAAGTACTTCAGTAATTTTGAGGCAGGGAAAAAGATGTGTCATAAAAGGAATGCCTGTCATCGTGATCATAAATTCTAGAGTCATTTGGCTGTGAAACTGACTTCTGAAGAGTCCTGATGTTTAGAAAGTAATTCCTTTTGATTATGAACACCCATATATCAGTTGTTATGTGAAAACATGAAGATACTGGCCATTCTCCCACCCCCCATTTAAAATGAAACACTTGCTGAAGCAAAAAAAGATCCAGAATGGTGTTAATGTTTTTTTCTTTCAGACTGCATAGTTGATTTGCAATGCCTCTCTGCTGTAAATGATTTTATATAATACAGGTTTTGATAGAGTGTAGTTATGGTCTGTTTTGTGGGGTTTTCCTGCAGTTTTCATCTACTCTATGCCTGGGTACACCTGCAGTATACGAGAACGGATGCTCTACTCTAGTTGCAAAAGTCCACTGTTAGAAATTGTAGAAAGGCAGTTGTGGATGCAGATAATTAGAAAGGTAAGTATACTGTGTATACTGATATTTTCTCCATCCCTCTGTTCCCTTCTTAGTATCTTATGGTCACTGTCTCTGCCACAACCTTCTCTAAGCAATGAAGAGTGTGCATAACTACTAAAGCTTATTCTGAACGAGAAATACTTGTTGATAAATCACCAGCTACAAAGTTAAGTCATAGAAGCTTTTCTCTGGTTCATAATTTGTACACTTCCATAGCTTTAACAAACATATACTTGTGCATCAACAGAGTGTTTGAGAGCACTTTGAAGGACTATTAAAACTAACATGATTTCTTAATAAAAGGCCTGTCATATTTTGGACCTCAACATGTTGCTGTTGTTGAACACTAAATTCCTTTAAAGCCAAGGTTATTTAAGCATTTTCAAAATAATTTGAAGCTGCAGTTCTGGAACTTAAAACTGCTATCTTAGGAGTTCTTGATGAGGCAAACAGGGATTTGAAAGTAAGCTGATCTTTTCACATTATATACATTTTGCTACTATGCAATAAGTTGTTTCTCACCTCTAGAGCAGAGACCACAGCAATGGTCCGTTTGTCATCATGGAATATGTCACCTATGGTGTTAACAATCTTGACACTTGTGCAGTAAATTTATAAAAACTTTGAGGACTGGTTTCTGTGGGGATTATATTTACCTGAAAAACAGCAGAGCTGATACTAACCATTTTTACTGAGGTGACGTGAATTAAGCTATATGTTTTTTTATGTAATTATTTCTGAGAAATTTCTTACAATGAAATAAATGCACCACGTGACTCTTGAAATTCCCACAGACATGTTTCTGAAGCACATACTAGTAACAGCAATACCATGGCTGGCAAGTCCGTCAAGGGCTTTGGTTGGCAGGCCACGAAGTGTTGAGTGCTCAGCAGAGCAGGGCTAAAGCATTTCTCTGAATTTTAAATTCCTGCATTTCAGAATGGTGAAGTTTGGCTTGAGAACAGTATTTTCTTTCCATTCAGGTTTATATGCTTAAATTTCAAAAAAATAACACCCTCTCCCATTTGTTCATGAAACTTAGTTTAGCTTTTCCCTGGTTTGAATACTTGAGTCACATAAGTTGTTTGTACTCCTCCCCTTCTGTCTCAACAGGTAACAATATGTATGCACGTTGCTTTCACAACTAGTGTTTAAGGCATGTTTGAGTAAAAAAAAAATTCTCAAAATGTGGAGATTATTTTGGGACAATGAGAAGTTTTTATTTTAGAGGAGAAAATAAATAAAGGGAATTGTAGTTCTGAAATCTGCATGCTGCTTTCTTCTCTTTTTAAAGAAATTTACTTTACGGATGAGTAAATAAGCACTTTGTTTCCTCATGGAATGTGTATTTCTGGTTAGTATTGAAAAGTAGATTGTGTGAAGCTTTGGACGGATTAAGTTTCTTGGCATATGCACTGTGTAGTTTTGCTTATATTTCGGAAAAATAGTTCAATCACATTAAATACTGGTCCGAGTATAGTGGGTTCTCAGGAAAGCTATCCAGACTTGTCAGGGCATTAGGCACAGCTAGACTCTGAACATTATTGTACATAAGGTTTTAATATATAGTATTTACAGCTTCAGCAAAATTTTGAAATGTTTTTAAATATGCATTTAAGATGAATGTGATAAATGTTGTGTTTACTTTCCCAGATTGAAATAGATAATGGTGATGAGTTAACTGCTGACTTTCTGTATGAAGAGGTTCATCCAAAACAACATGCTCACAAACAAAGTTTTGCTAAACCAAAAGGTCCTGCAGGGAAGAGGGGAATACGAAGACTGATTAGAGGTCCAGCAGAGACTGAAACACCTGGTGATTAGAAACTGTTGTTTGTGTTTGTTATGAAGTATTACAGTAAGAAATGAAATTATGGCTTTTGGTAATGAACTGAAATCATTCCATTCATAGATGCTAGGGAAAAAAAAAAGGCTCTTTTTACTCTTCTCTTCTGACCTCAACACTTTTTATATTGTTACATGATCATATTTGTCGACCATGTTTTATGACATGTGCAAAACCTAATGATTTTAAAGCTAGAAGAGAAAAACTAAGCAAGTACCCCTTTATTTTTTATTAGAATCCATAATTTAATAGCTATATGTGTAATCATAAAATTTTGAAGACTTAAGACTATTAAGTCCATATATTCTGTGGGTAAGTTGCAGCTCTGTGCTTAGTTAACAAGCCTGTATTCTTAGGAGTAGCTTATTGAAACCCATAAGACTTCCCATGTGAGAAGAGCTGAAGGACTATGTAGCATTATTGAGATAAATCTTTATTTTTCCTTGTAGCTCTTAGGGACAGTGGTACAATGGAAGGTTTTCTTCTGCTTTTGACATGAGGCCTTGTTGGGCCATGTTGTTTTGTTATGTTTAATAGAAAAGATAAACTAGAATCAGTCGTCCCTCATTTAATGTAAGTGTTCAGGAATAGCTGGATGTTTTCCCATGCAAAAGCATGGTCATTTCAAATTTATAAAAAATTTCATGGAATTGTCTTTTCAAGAAATCTGACTTAAGGCCACTGTGGCTTTTCTAGACTTCTATACCACGTGTAAGCCTTATATATTAAGTACTGAATGACGAAGTAAAAGGTGATTAAAAGTGGATGAGTTAATATGATCGGCAGATCATGGAGCTGTTTCAAAGCAATATGCTTAAAGTTTCTAATAAATAATTGATTGTCTGCACACTTGGATCTAAAACTGAAAATTCAGTGAAAAGTGAAATAGACTTTTTTCATAATTATGAGTTATTTTTGAGATCCCAGTGTGTTTGCAGTTATCAGCTGCGATTTTAACTTTCAAGGTATTCTGAAAGTGACTTTTCCTAAATGTTTGAACTTTAGTAGTAACTTATATCTGTAACAAAATCCAGCCTGGTTAGGATTTTGTCTCTCTGCTCCCCTGCCCCCTCCTTTCCTTCTCCAAATACTAAAATTAACCAGAATAGTCTAAACTTGATTGAACCACGAGAAATGTGTTTAAAAGTTAGAGAAAAAATAGATGGTTTTAGTAACTGAATTGAAGAATTAGATGTGGAAATCAAGTATTGGATGACCTTAAATATTTAAAATTGTGCAATGAAGCAAATACTAGTGGAGAGATTATATTCCCCAGTGGGGACTTGCTTTTTATTGTCTTGTATGTGAATTTTGTAGGGTTTTGAATTTTTTTTCTTAAAAAAGCCACATGAGCATTGCACGTCTTGGTTCACTGCATATAATCATAGGTGCTGGGTGTACACATTGTATCGCCAAATCATGTGTGTACCTAGTGGAGGATAGATTTTAACCTAGTTTTGTAGCAAAAGAATGCTTTGACACTACTAGTTCCTGATAAAATTTGGCTTATCTTACATATTATTTTGTTTGGTGATACTAGCTTGTTGTTGATGCCTGAGATTGCACTATATAACATGAAGATTGCAATAGTTGTTGGGTTTACTGTGAGTTTTTTTATATACAGTAGAAATTTGACACCTCAGCTTTTTTTCATTTTATCTTACACACTACATCAATCTAGTTCACTATCTCTTCATCCTCAGCTGATCTGCTTGCCCATAGCTACTGTGTTCTTTTTCTGCCTCTTGCCTGTCCTGTAGGGCAAGGAGCTGCTCTTGGGAGCGGTCCTTCTATTATTACCTGTCAGGCAGGTGTCATTGGTTTTTAAACACGGCTAATATGCGTGCAGCTCATTGTGCACTGTAATTAAATTAAATGTATTTTGGGTTGAACTCTGATCTTTTCAGCACATCTAATTCACTTTCGGCTTTTTTGTTTTGGTTTTTTTCAGGAAAACCTTTGAGCTTAGCATTTAAAAATTACCACTAGAGGGGTTTTTGTTTGAATTTAGTATTCCTGCCCATGTGTCAGCCATACCAAGAGTGCACATATATTTTTATGCTTATTTGGGCCAGTAAAGTTCAGCTTTTTAATAACAAATGTTTCAAATAATGAACAGTTTGACCTGATACGGTTATGTGCATGTTGTCTTTTGTTTTTTTTATTTCCTTAATCCTACCCTTGGTAGATGAGGATAGGAGGTACAAAGCTTAGGCGGGAGGATGGTGAGAGCTGGTTAAGTGATTACGCCAGGGAGTTTATAATGAGCTGGTTTAGAGTTCAGCCCAAACCACATATTGTATATTCTCTTACTTGAAAATATTCTATGTGAGTGTACAAACCCCTGACCACCCAGCGGAGGGTAATGTCCTGAGCATATTTTCCCTTTACCTTTCCCCTAAGAGAATTGTCTGAAGTCTTGCACTGCCAGCTGCCTCTCCAGGCCTCTTGTAGCTATTTTCCCAACAAAGCAATAAGAAGCATCTGATCTTTTCAAGAGATTCATCACATTAACATCTGTGTGGTTGCCTCACCTATCACTACTACTGTTAATGAATGTTCAAAGCCAGCACGAAATGAGGGCATTAATAAAAGTTATTCCTTTACTATCTCTGGTTATTTAATAATTGAAAGCGTCTCTTCAAAATTACAGTTGGCGTTCTTAAAGCCCAGAAGCAATGCAGCTGCTTGCAGTTAAACTCACAAGCTATTAAATAGTTAATTAATATGACAGCTAATTATTTTTGAAATGTTTATGTTGCAAGGTAGGGAGAATTTGATGTTTTTAAAACACTCCTATCAGAGGTGAAACTAATCAAGGCGATAATTGCTTGATTACTTGGAGAAAACATTGATAAAAGAAACTTAATATACGATGTCTGTATTCGATGAAAACCACCTTCCGATGCTAAAATTAATTTTATTTTGTAATTTACTTTATAAATAAAGATTGATGCTTTATTTTTGTGTTGTCTGAATAATTTCATAATCTCTTCAACAAAGATCTGTGTTCTGCCATCATGATGTGTAAGTAACGGGCAGTTCCCTCGGGACAAGAAGACAGTATGGAACAAGCGACTGCAGGGTAAGAAGGGAGGTGAGCAGACACTGATTTTTCTCAAGCAGCGTAAGCCAGGAATTCTGTATGGTAGAAACAGCTGCTTTCCCGTTGCCTTATGGAAGCAGCACATAGGCCTCTGCAGCAGGATCCAAGTGTGTTCATCTCTGGGGGTTTTTACACTTTCAATAATAAGCCACCTCAAAAACTTCTGTCCTTTTAAAATGCTCAAGCAGCTGATTAGTGATTTAACAGTTCTGTCTGTTGTTACTTGCTCAGCATGAGGTGGTATGATTAAACTACTCAAATGATATTGTTCTGTTAATTTCTTTTTGTCTCAAGTGGAAGTAGTTTCCTTCAAAATTTGAGCTGGAAAGAACATTTAGTGGCTTGGCTGTTCTTTTAACTGTCCTGCCAGCACATCCCCATGAGAAAATCACCAGTATGGCAATTTTGCAGTTGAAAGAAGGAAATTTGAAGATGTGTTGGACTAGGATTCAATAGAATAATTTTAATGCAAAATGCTATACAGGAAGAAAGCTGTCCGTCACTGGAACAGAAGCAAGGTAAGAGGAAAGAATAGACCAGGCCCTCTTGTGACCGCAAACATCAGAAGCAGTTTTGTTTGCCTTTTGCTCAGCGAGTGTTAAAGTCTTAGCCTACCCAGTTTCGATAATATGACCTTTAAAGGTGTGTTGGCTCAAAGACAACTGGACAAACTCATCCAAGCCATAACTTAACAATAACTAATGAAGATCTTGCATCCATTTCAAAGCTGGAGCCACAAACTGTACAAAGCCATCATATTCCAGTGCAGTATCTCTACATACATACATGTCTTGTTCTTGCACGCTTTCCTCAGCAGCCACCACAAATAGCTTGTGTTCTGGCCCCGGGGCTCTGCAGCCACCTCTCGTGTAGCTCACAGCAGCCATTCTGTTACCCCCCACTGTAGCCAAGGGGAGAACTGTTGCCCTTTGTGGTTGAGGAAACCTCTTTACAATCTTCTGTGGCTCATTAGCATTTGCTTTTATCCTGCTGCTTCCTTCTAGAGTCTTAGTTGGAATTACAACAAATCGCTCCTGTACATTTTTTATACATCCTTGTGGGGGGGACTAAATTGCTTAATGTTACAGTTTCTCCAGTTCTTTAACATGCAAAAGGTTGGCTCTTTCACTGATGATAGTGATCCTCGGATGCCCTCCACAGCGTCTTCCCTGAGGAGACAGGACGTAGGCCAGCCGTATTAGCCCTAACTGTCCCAAGAACATCTCCCATGCAGAGCTCTCTTTGCTCACCAGGAACCGTACCAAATTTTCTCTCCAGTTCCATGGAACCACATCATCCCTTTACTCAGAAAGAACCTGAATGACTCAACGTACCGATCTGTGTCCTGGAAAGCTTTACTAGAGTAATTAATGCAAACAAGTGTGGCTCCTAGGACAGTTTAATGTTTTTGCAGAGAAGTAATGAAATAACAGAAGTCAGCTACTCTTACTCTCTCTCAGCTTCTGTAGGTGCTGATGTTACTTGGGTTTTTTTGGGTGTCTTTTCAAGACCTCAAAATAAATTAGTGGTGAGGGAAAGGGAAGTTATTCTCCTTGAACCCTATGTTTGGGTACTTTTTTCTTTAAGTTCTCCCAGAAGTTAGCTGGCTTTATCTGATTACCTAACATCTCCTATTTTCATTCCTTGCTAGGATAATGAATTCATTCTTTTCTTTTATGAAACGGTAGCTAACCTGCTGCATTTTCAGTGAGGGAAAACTACTGCCAAAACCCAGGTGCCAACAGCAACACTGCAAATAGTCATGGTCTACTATGACAGAACATAAATGCACGTGCTTGCAGCTAAGTCTCCCAGTGCTTAGAACATCACAGCTGGTGCACAGACTGAGTCGTTCTACTGCACCTGAGGTGAGCAGCACTGCTGGTGAGTTACTACATCAAACACACTTCAGGTTGTATTCTAGCTCCAGGAACAGTAAAAGCAGATGTGATCTAATAAGAAACCTTTGTGTAACAGCTGGAGGAGACATTTAACACTGAAGAATGGCTTAAGCAGTTTTTATTCTGATTTAGAATTATAGTAGCTTTTTTTTCTCCACAAGCCTGGGCTGAGAGCTGTACCAGCTGTAGTCCATGCAGTGAGGTTAGCACAATGTTATTATAAGAAATGCAGACAATGCAAAATGACCACTGTTTCCAAGGCTCAAAGTTTTGATAAGAGAAATAATCGTCTGCAACAATACTGCAGAGTTTTTATTTGATAGCAGCTTTTTACAATCTATGCTCAATGAAAGCCATTTAGGTGGATACCTTTTCCTAAATCAAATTGTCAATTTTAAAAGGCAATACAGAATAAGTCAATAGCCAGAGATCTAATGATATAAATACAAGTGTTAGAAATTGCATGCTTTCTGCAATTATCTATTTTCATACATCTGTGAACACAGGCAGATTATTTCCCAGTGTTTCCTTATTCTCTGATAATCATGGTATTCCAAATGTAGCTGTAAGCCAGATTTTCCTACCCCTAAGCTGTCAAGAAAAAGTTTGTGAGCTGCAGAAAATGTTTATATGAAAATAACCTTTTAGGACGAGAGGAAATGGCTGCAAGTTGTGCCAGTGGAGGTTTAGACTGGACATTAGGAAGAATTTCTTCACTGAAAGGGTGGTCAGGGATTGGAACAGCTGCCCAGGGAGGTGGTGGAGTCGCCATCCCTGGAGGTGTTTAAAAGACAGGTAGATGAGTTTCTTAGGGACATGGTTTAGTAGGGAGACAGGCACGGTTGGACTCTGTGATCTCACCGGTCTCTTCCAACCTTCTGATTCTATGATTCTATGAACCTCTTTCATTTACAATGGTAGTATTTTTATACCTACTTCATCCCAAGTATCTGGAATCTTACTAGTCACTTCCATTCCATTTTAGTCTGCTTTGATCTGTTAATGTATCTATTTTTAAAAGCCTTCCATGTTGCTTTTTTAAAAGTGTATTCTAATATTTATTTATTAATATACAGGCACATATATCTTTTAAAAAAGAGCTTAAGTATTTGACTAAGGAAAGGTAGAATTTGTCTTGGAAGTATTACTCTGGCCCCTTTAACAAAGCATGCCATCTGTATTTACAATCCGTATGGAATCTTCTCTTAAAATGTAAAATATGCATAGTTACTGAGAGTCCTCCTATGAACAAAACTTAAGTGGTTTGTCATCATACAGAGTTCACTGAAAGAAAGCCATATGTACTTTTGCCTTTGCACTGCACAATAATCATTTTTGAAACAAAACACCTTAACCTAGAATATGTCTTGTAAGATTGATTTGACTGAAATTAATCCTGAGAAGACTCAGGATTGAAAAAATCTTCCCATTCACAAACACCGGTCCATTCAAACTAATATGAACTCTCAAGTTAGAATGCTAAATAAAGTTTGTTTTAAGTGAGTACTACTATTGTCTTTTCCTGAAAAGACAACATAAGTACCATTTGTATCTGTAAAGCATTGTTTTCAATAAAAAAGGTCTGGTACACCTGATCGAGAAAGCAATTTGCAGAAAAAACATTCTACCTTGTTAATGCCATATGCCTTTACAGCAGACATACTTGATACCTGGAAATCAAAAGAATCAAACAGATTCTTATACAGAAATGCATTTAAAAAACTGTGGAGAAGATGTAGCAGTACTGCAATTTGTTAACACAAAAAGGTTTCCTCATGTTGAGGGCCCAGCAGGTACAGACATGTGAAAAGGCTGCTCATGTAACAAAACCAGCACAATGGTGACAGGCCAACAGCAAACCTTATATGCAGACCAGAAAGTTCTGGAAAGCAGAAAAGCTAATAATGTTGCACTAAATGCTAATAAAATATTTGCTACTCGTGTCTACTCCATTTCAAAACCATTTGTGTGTTAGAAGAATCAAGTTTTTATCTCTTGTAGATGCTGTTGGACCTGCAAGAGAACAGACAGAAATATAAATAACTGATACTGTGACCACACACATAGGCACAAACACTCAAAATAAGCCTTTTAGCTGAAAGACTACACACCGTCTTAATGTCTGGCCTTCTGGTTTTTTTCTCATTCAGACACCGATCAGCAATTGAATATATTTTATGAACTGAAGGTGCATCCCAGTCGCTCATCTTTTCATCAACGTAATCCTCAATAGTTGCTTCCTCATCCTCAATGTCATCTTTGATACTTAACTACAAGAGAGTTTGAACCCGTGAGCAGGTACCATTGTAAGCAGCTGAACATTACGTATTCCACACTATTTTGAAAATTTGCTTTCGATTGTTCATTTCTCAACCACATTTCTTGACAAAGAATGATGTCAGTGGTTCAACAGCATAATTATTTATCAACATCTGCAGAAAAAGCCTATGAGACTATAGATGGACTGTAAATTTTCATTAACAATTATTTCTAATGGAGGTAACACAAAACTGTAAAGCAATTCTCTTTAAGCCACATCACATAGCTTTATCTTTCTCCCAGTTCAAGGCTCAGTTTCTTATTTTCCTTCAGTATTGAGGCAGCGTGATCAACATAAACCATTTATGTTTACTTAAGTATAAGCCACTTCTTTTTTGTCAACTTTATAAAGCCTCTTTTGGTAAACCAGTCTCCCATCACCAGTCTTGGTGGCTGCTCTATCTATTCTAAGGGAAACTTCTCGTCTGCAATAACTGTGTAAATTTGACTGTTTCAGTCCAAAGCTCTCCAGCTCCAACACACTTGAAATGCCTTATCTGCAATCACAAATAGTTTGAGGAATACCAGACAAATCAGCATTGTAAATGAAGTAAGAAATCAAGTCAGTGAGTAGAGGCACATCTTCTGCCTTTCTCTATGGGTCTGTCTGAAACTGCTGACTAACATTCAACTACCTCAAAATTTTAAAAGCTAAGGAGGCCACATTATCTTGAACTGACCATTCTCTCTATGCTACCAAAAGTACATTACAAAGATAAACTGTACCAACCAAATCATACATAATATTCCTTTCTGGAACCTATATCTGAAAGCCTGCTTCCAAAAACCCCCAAAACCTCAAGATTCAATTTGACAGGGACTGAATTCTCCGACGTTTTTGGAGAGCACAACAGGGTACGTATTACGCTACTCCAGAAGTTACAGCTTAGAGAAAAAAACTTCCATTAATAGTATACAGGTATTCCTAAAGCGTGGAAGAAAGTGATCTGCTGTCAAACAGTATGGAACAAAACCAATCCAAACTTCAATGTTATTTCACACCTAGTAAGTAAGTCTTTATGTAAAAGAGTATTCTAGGATAACCTTGGATTAAGTAGTTCAGAATTTAATGTTAAGCTAAGTGAAAAGCTAAATTAAGAACACCCTTGTAAGATTTGTAATTCAAGAAAATGAACTCTGAGACATCAGTTTCCTAATTAGTAGACTGATTTACTCATTGAACAACAAAAACCAAACCAAAATCCAACACCCCACTCACCCTGCAAAAAAGTCCTACATCCCAAACTTCCTGAAGGTTAAAATGACAAGGTATTTGCAAATTATGAGTACAGTTGAGGAAGATAAAAATTACAAGAATGGTAAGTAGTACAAAGAACCATAAAGAAAAAACTGACATAAATGCTTTAAAATGTTCTGGTGAACGAAAGTATCTGGGTATAACAGGAGTACGCTGATAAAACAGAATAGTATTACAATAAGAAGCACCACCAAACAAAGAGAATTATCAGTCTTGGGGGCTGAACAATCTTCTACCAGCCAAGAGATAAAAGTTTCAGTGTCAATTCTAAGTAAACACTGACACAAGAGTTGTTTTCATAACTATCTACTCTGATGACTAATTCGTCTCAGAACCTGTTAACTGATCGTGATTTCATAAAAAGTGATCCTGGAACAGGGGGAGGAGAAAGCAAAACGAACATACCAGTAACTGTGGCTCCCGGTTTTCATCTACTGGAGGAAGACCTGTTATTATTTCTAGTAAGACCTAGGGGAATACATAAGAAGAGAAGATCAAACATGGAATAATCCATATGCAAAAAGGAGCACGACCCCTCATCTTTCAAACAATGCTCTCAAGATCCACATTCCTCCAAAGAGACCTCTCTATACAATTGATTGTTGTTGCTGTTGTTCCTACCTTCGTTTTCATTGACTTTTATTAGCGGTGTGGTTTATGAATTTCAGCACAAATTTTTCTCACCCTACACTGTATTGCTTCACAGCAAAATGGAAGGATTTCTGAAATAGTAAGACCAGTATTTGGTCTGCCTCCCCATGAAACTACATGCCACGAAGGAAGGGATCAGTAGCAGTCAGGGTCTTGGATCTATTCCGAATGGATTAATTATTCTCCCAAACATTAAGCTCATGTATTTTTTAACTTAGATAAGGCAAATCCCACATGGACAGCATACCTTTGGTGCTTAAAAGTAGTAAAACACACTTAATTTTGGAACATTTTCGTAGATTTTTTTTCATCCTGAGTTACATTTTTGTGCAACACTATGCAAGAAGAAATAGTGTTCCTCATTACTTCATACTACATTTAGTTAGAATTTGGAATGTTATTCTACTTCAGTCTTTCACATGCAGATTTTTATGTGTAATATAATTGCAATTATTAGCAAATTCAATGTTTTAATCAACATACTCAAATGATTTTAAACCTATCAAAGTTTGGAAACACTATCTTAAGAGCACATCTATTGGGAAAAGGAGAAATAATAGATCAGAGCATAGTATTTAATTTCGGATATTTTTTATTTTCTGTGCTTTTATAATTTACAAAAGAAGTCATATACTGCTTCCCACATCCTACTTACCACTCCAAAACTGAAGATATCAGATTTAGGTGTTACCTCTCCTCGCAGAGCTTCAGGAGCCATATAGGCTGCTGTTCCAACAATTCTTTCAGTCAAGATTGTTTGCGTGAATGTTACAGAGGCTCTTGCAAGTCCAAAGTCAGAAATTTTGGGCACGTATGTATCAGTTAATAAGATATTTGCACTAGGGTAGAGTGGAGAGAAAAACAAAAGAAGAAAGATAATTTTCCAAACCAGTACAGCAATTAGGTTTTAAAACAGACTAATAACTCTTCAGTAACCAAATGCAAACTGCTATTTTTGTTTCTTGAAATCTAAGATATTTGTTATCCACATAACAAAAAAATGTAAGAGTTAGTTTTGTTGGAAATTGCTCAATTTAAAAATTAATTGCTTTAAATAAATCAAGAACTCACTGCCAGGATCCATCCATATTTTTTTCTTATGCATGCATGCATTAAAAAAACCCTAACAACACACACACAAGGAAAAAACCAAACACCCTCCTTTGCCCTCAGATCCTTCAAATATAAAAATTTCTTATAAGATATCAATTAACTTACCAGTGTTCTGCATTTGAATACTCCTTTAAGAAGGGTAATGGAAAATACTTAGCTCTGATCAATGGGTACTGGATCACAGTATGTCTAAATCTCTACTCAGAACTAACAAAAGCAGGTTTTTAAACCTATTTAATACTAGGTCAACCATTACAAATTCACCTGCCAAATGCATACTAATACTCTTATTCTTCTCTTGGAAGAGAAATGGAAAACTTATTAATGCTGGAATATTATATGTGTTGTGTTTCAACTTGATCTGCAGCTTTTACTTCCCTTAAAAAGCCCCTGAAGAATGAAGCTCATCTAAAGACCGTAATGCTTTCATGAAATACTCAGTGGGTGAACAACTGCATAAATCTTCTATTGTTTTTCAAGCCTGTAGCACTTGAAACCATTTTAAACTGCTTGATTTAACATTTCTGTGATCCTCATTTTCTGACCCCCTTAATGGAAACATAAGAAAAATCACATAGCCAGATACAAAATGTAACAGTTACTAGAAACCTGTATTTCTAACTTCCCCTTTGTTCATCAAACCTCAACGAAATTAACACAGCTGTAAGTTACAACACTTGTTATCAGGAATTCTGTAAATAATGTTAAATACAAGGCCACTACAAAAGGCCAAACACTAGTGAAGGCACCATCCACCAACTGTTTTCATACTTAAAGCTTAACTTCTAAAAGAAGGAGTAACAGGATCACAATGTAATAAATCTGAGCTTATCAACTTGTGTCAAGACCAAAAAGTGGTCACTTTTTCGATACACCACAAACAGCGCAACAGAAGCAAGTTTTACTGCAACTGTCAAGCTTCAAGAGATAAATGAACTATTTCCTGGGCATAACCAAGCCAAAAAACTACGGACAATGCTGAGAACACCCAATCATGTCTTCTGTAGCCTATATAGAACCTGTTCTAGTGCCTCTGTGGTTATGAATTGTCTTGACACGTCATAGCAAAGTGCAGACTGAAGTAAACTTTCTTAGACATCTTTTCATCTCCTAAGAATGGCAGCACTATTAATAACACCAACCAAATTTACTGAATGTTTCACACTGCAAGTGCAAGAGGTTGCAAAACAGAATCCACACAAAAATAAAACAACACAAAGCCCAATCTTGTAATATCAACTCACAGATGTTAGAAGGGTAGAGTAGTGCAAGGTAAAAAATGCGTCCCTCCCAGTCATTACACTTGTCCAGAGGCTTAAGCAGGGAAGAAAGAAGAAACATAAATCGTCAAAGCAGGAAGCACATTTTATGAAGCAGCTGAAGCAAAAGGTTGTTCCTCACAATCTGGAAGGTCACAGAACCAAAGTGGCCTACATTTAGCAGAGTTGCCAGAAGCCAGAAAGTTACTGAAACATTCATCCATGAGACTAAATCAGTCAGCTGGTCCTTTTTAACCCACAGATGGAGTAAGGCACCTGGGGCTTTTCTTCAAAGATTTGAACCACTTTGGTTCTTAAAAAAAAAAGAGCACAAACTGTAGGAAGTAAGGGGGAAAAACCAAAAACACACCACCAAACCCTACAACAAAACCCCCACCCTTTCTGAGCTCTGATCTCTAGAAAATACTCTGATGTAACAAATAAGTGAACATACATTATCCTTGAAGAACCCTGAACTTCATAAACCTGACTTCAGTAATTTTACTGTCTTCATAATAAATAGCAGTAAATCAAAGGAGACACTGATGAAATGCTCTAGGAAAAAAAATAGGTGGGTTTTCATCTGAAAAATTCCCCATTTAAAAAGTGATTATGTTCTCTAACAGCAGCTTTTTCATTAGCAGCAGTTGTCAAAGACCAGAGATTCTGGGTGTCCTCACAGCACTCAGATAACTATTTGATAGTAACAGATTACAATAGCCTCATAATTATCTTTAGAAGTCTGTACTGGTCATGTCCTTGTGGCATAGACAAGATTATGGTGATGGATGTCATTTGCAAGAAAGATTGTGCCCTTGACTGAAACAATGCTTCTTGCAGTTTGTTCTCTCTAAAAAGATTTTAACAGGGTGAAGAAGAAGAAGAAAGAAAGCAAAGAAAAAGGGAAAATGCAGCCAGTGGTAGTCAAGCAGCCTTTACCTTTTAATATCTCTGTGAATATGATTATTTTCATGCAAATAGTTGATGCCATTTGCTGTACCTTGAATAATTTTACATCTTGTATTCCAAGAAATCGGTGGAGTGTTATCCTTGAATAAGAAGGAAGCAAGGCAAGTAGAAAGGTAAAAATGTAATATACATATGCACACATAAACCAAAACAAAACATACAAAACTCCCACAATCCAAACCTGACTTCTTGTTATGTTTTGTGGTTTTCAAGTGCATCATTAAAAACACTAATAGAATATATTTCTTAATGTACTTGGACAGAAATACATGCATTTGTCACATTCAACTTCTTCCCATGTGTTTTGCCTTAGATTAATTTATCCATTGCAAAAAGCATTCTTGCTAATATTTGACTCTGACCCTGTAAGGACAGCTGCATTACAAAGAACTACCTGTATCTTCCACATCTTCTACCTTGTACCAGCACTGATACCAGAGCCTTTTAACGCAAAGCTAAGGATTAAAAGCAAGCAATAGTTTTTACTAACAATGAGATTAGATTTTCCAATGTTTTTGAATTTACCATTTCTCAAGAGTTTACCTTGATTGATGTTACTTAACTAGGCCTCACAAGTGAGAATCCCTACATTTCAAAACCACTTCTTAATCTCATCAGTGACCAAAGAAAGAAGATTAGAATATCTCATCATTCTAGCACCTCTCCCACCTGCTCCTCAAAGTCCAGACAAGAAGATGACATAAGCAAGAGTTTGTGCCTCAAACACATTCAGTGAAGTTACAAAATGAAGTTATCAGCAAGAACAAACATTCAGTAAGTATATTCCTAACCCATTTGGCTTTATCAGAAGAAGATTCTTTCTGATTTAGATTCTGATTTAGATTCTTTATGATTTATATCATAAGTTTGGCTATTCCTTGTGAAAGGTTCAGTTATTTCTACTTTAGTTCTCAATTACCACCAATCCTTTAAGCTTACTCGATGACAATGGCCAAAGTTACACGTAAACTCGCACGACCTTAAATGCAACTTAATCTCTTTTCTGCATTGATTCAGCAAAAGAAAAAATAAATGAATTGCACGTATATAAGTGTATGAAGCAAATCAACCAAACTAAACAAATCCAGTCCTTTTCCCAACCATTGTTATTCATTCTCATTCTAATATCTTTGCTCTCCCGTTGAACGGATGTATCCATGTAGCCTTGCAGAGGAAATGTCTCCAGGTGAAAATTAAAAGATTTTTATCACCAAACATTTTTCCAGAGAGATCAGTTCCCTAGCCCAGCTCTTCTCCAACTACTAAATACTTAAGCCAGTACAACAGGAAAATCAGTGCATAAAAAAGCACAAGACATTTTTTAGGTCTGGGCGTATGGGGAGTTGAAGTAGCACCAGTTTAAAATGCTTGAACGAGATTACAACCTCAGAAGCTGCATTTGCTTAGCAAAAAGCAGATTTTTTAAGTCCTTCAACAAACTAACATGAACATTCATCTACTAGGTTAACTCTGGCTTACTGTTGATATCACTCGAACAAGCAACTGTCCTTCATATGCAGTTGCCTCACAAAAACCAAATCAACTTACTATTTATTAAAAGACAAGGCTAAAAGATACATCATTTGATTAAGACAGAAGAAAGTATTGCATTTACAAAAAATACTAATTTAAAAAAATTTATTTCCCTTTGTTTAGGCACTTCAGAAAGAGATACACAGACTACGAACATTGTGTTATAACCACTATCAGAAGGGCAATGCTCAAACAGCAATTTCACAATGCAGAATCTCAAGAACAAGCAGAGAACACACCAATGTCAGAAGTAGTAAAACATCATTTGGCCATTACAGTTCAGTACTGCTTCAAAAATATTTCCTAAGTATCTATACTTTAGCAAAGTAAACCAACTGGAAGTTAGAAAAGATTTTACTTACCAGACAGGCAAGTCTGTCAAGCAATGAACCATTGGGCATGTATTCATACACCAGGCATGGCTGAGCGCCATCACTTGAGAAACCAAGCAATTCTACCAGATTCTCATGCCGACACCTACAGCAAAAAAAAAATGTATTCATACATGCTCTGAAAGACTTAACATTTGAGGAAAACAGAAAGCAGAGGGAACCTGATCCCCAATTACTTGTTCTAGCCCTTCTGTACACAGCCACGTTTCTGCAGTGGTGCTTAAAAATGAGCAGAATAGAGACATACCTCATTTTATTGTGCATTGCAGATACGGCATTTCTCATTGCATCATTTTTTAGCAATGAAGTATTTTTTAATTATGTGCACTGGTTTCGTAGACATAATGCTACCGTACACTTAACAGACTTCAGTATAGTGTAAATGGAATTTTTTATGCACTGGGAAACCAAAAAATTTGTGTGACTTGCTTCAACGCAGTGGCCTGGATCCGAACCCCCAGTATCTCCAAAGTATGCCTGTACAGTCATGTTGTGTATGAAACATTCTCACTTAACATAAAAATCAGTAAGTTAAGCTAGAAAGACAAAAATAAGGGATCATACTAGTGAACGTGTTATCTGTCAACTTAGATCCACATAAAGGTTTATTGTGACATTGTGTAACACTATACTCACTGTGCCATTATTTTTATTTCTTGATCAAATTGCTGTTTCAAGTCCTGAACACTAACATCAACCATCTACAAAAGGAAGTATTTCACATTAATATTGTTGGGCATATTAAAATGCACCTTTGTTCATCAAAAAAAATGAATTGTAAGCCTTTCCTCAGGCAACTTACATATAACAACTACTTAACTGTTTATAATTTTTTTTTACTCAATGCAAAAATAGAAGTATCAGCACATGATTTTTAATCCTTGGAACACTATTACTGGACAAACAGATCCAGTTTCAGCATAGGCACCAACTTACCCATTTTGTTTCACTGCAGTTCACATACTCATTACAAAATTAATTATTCACACAAATCATTGGTTAAGAAGATCAAAATTCTGTGGCAACACCTATTTTGTGAATTGTTCATTCAACTTTGAAAGCGAAACCTCCCTAGCACCCCTTTCCTTCTGCCACTCTTGTGTACAGGGGAAGGAGGGAACTGGAGGAGCACTCTTCCAGACAACTGACTTGAGCCACTCCAAGGAGAGCTACAGAAAGGACAAGACTTCACTCACCTCTGGTGACTGTGTTGACTTGCACCACTCATGGAACTAGAGGATAAGGTTCTCAACCCAACTAACATTTAACATGGTGACACTTTCTAAAGCGCATCAGTTTAACGCTTTCCACGGATAAACAAGTATATACTATAAAGTACACAGTAATTAAAAAGAAAAATGACAAGGACAACTCACAGCAATCAGCTTCTTGACAGCCACATTTCTTCCATTGATGTAGCCTTTGAACACAATGCCAAAGCCACCTTCTCCCAGTTTATTACCTCCAGCTGATTCTGGTCGTGCATCAAAATTATTTGTAACGCTTTCCAAGTCATGAAACCAAAAATTATGGAAATCTGAAAGATATGTTCCATTTAGTGAAACTATGTTTTCACTTAAGAACAAGTGCATTGAATAGATTCTCTGCTTCAGTTCTATTAAAACAAAAACTCACTACTATGCCAATCCTGACACGGTAGAGCCCTATTCCTGCATTGTGATGAAGATATCAGAAAAAAATGAAATGCAGATCAACTGTATGATTAGCTACACATAATTTTCTTTGCAACTAGCATTGTAGCAACCTCATAATTGCACTTTTTGTTAATACTTGCAACAATTGTAGAGATAATAGATATGTAATAGATACAACATGCGCAGCAGATTACAGACAGCGCCATGCTGTCTCAGATGTAAAAATCACTTCATGTTTCTGGCAGTGACTCAAAAGTGGAACTTCAGGAAGGAACAGACCAACCATGTACTTTCCTGTAATGCTTTTGTTTATCATCTTTTTTCCAATGTTCTTAGTCATTTCTGATATGTAAAAATCCAGATTTAAAACACAAGATGCTAAACAGCCTACAAAATCAGTATCTAAACAGGACACTTTAATTATGTGTGGCACAAAATAAAATGCAATTTGATTAAAAGTCACATTTTCCATCACAGTAGCTGCCTCAGTGACAAGGTGAAGCTCATATTTAGAAATCTCGTTACTTAGGCTAAATTCAGAGTCACCCAAATAAGAGCAAAAACAAGATGCCATTTCCTATAGATGCTCAATGATAGAACTATAGTTACTACTCTAATGTATTGCTATGGTTTATTTTACCTGGGGCAAAGGACAGATCAGTAAAAACAGATTGCACTTAATTCTACCAAACTAAGTGCTTACCTGTGTTACTAGACTGTGAGCTGCTATTTTCTTGACTCAAGTAGGAAGGAGCTGAATTTTGCTTCTCAATACTCTCAACTAAAACAGGTTTTGCAGATGCCACTTCTTTTTCCTGTACAGGCAGTTGTTTCTCATGTATAGGCAAGGTTTCCTGTGAAGACAGAGGTAATGTAACTTCTTCTGTCATCCTTACAGCTTCTGAAAATGGAATTTGTTAAAAGTGTTAACTGTATTAGGAATCAGAAAAAAAAATAACATTCATGTCAGTATTTACTAAGATTACGAGACACGTTAGCATCACGAGTCTGCCACCATGCAGACTCTTATTTAAACTTAAACTGCAAGACTCTTATTTAAACTTCAATTGTACTGAACAGCTTCTATAAAACAAATATATTACAAATAATGGAAAATGCATCCACTTCTAGTTGGTTTGATTTAATCCTTCCACATTTTCAAATACTGTGAAGTGCTTTAGCATCTTAGAAAACTGAGATCCATTACAACATGTGAAAGAGTAACAGTTACCTGGAAGCAAAAGGCTTGCTGGTGCTAGGAATTGATTCCTAATAAGCAGATCCACAAGATCACCAACAGTACAGTTTGTCGTTCCCCAGTCATAAAGCAATTCACACGTAGGGCTCTTTCCCATTGGTACAAATGCCTCAAATCTCCTTAAAAGATAAATTAAGACCAATATTTAAAAAAATGTGAGCAAGAGAATCATGAAGAAGGGAAATAAATACAAAAATAGAATGTACTGAACCAAACTGTAAAATTATTTGCAAACCTTCTGAAAATACACTCAAAACCCCCCCTAAAGAAATAGGGGGGAAATATGGGAAAAAAAACTAAAGGAAAAATACACGTACATGGCTTCAACTTTTCGCCTAGAAACCATTATACATTAGTGCATGGACCTACAGAGAGAACGTCAGGCACAGACAAGAAGTCAAAAGACAGCCAGATCGAATGGAAAAAAAATTGAGGTTTTCCATTCATTTGGGATTCACACTTCGTTTTGAGTATGTCAAGATGGGCATTAAGCAGAAATTGAGACCCATTACGCTGACTGATTTCTTACCACTAGAAAGACTGTAAACTGAAGATTTAAAACTTCATAACCTTTGAAAAATCTTACGGATTCTACAAGCCCTGCAAAAGAGATCAAGTTGATAAAATACTTCTCAATTAAACTTGCTAGTTTTAGGTTGCATGCACTCCATATTTGTTGGACATTTTCTTGGGAACAGTGAATGAGGAGTTAAAAGTCCAGTCAACTCCTGCACTGTTCTTTTGTGAAGGTGCCCAATGAAGTCACTAAATATACCTATGTCTGTAGCTCTAATTCAGAGGTGTCAAACTCACAGCCCACAGGCCAAATCCGGCCCTCCATCTTGTTTTATCCGGTCTGGCATCTTGTTTCTACCAGGTGGCAGCGCCAAGCTCCTTGCCTCTATACTTCTGACCGCGTGCTAGTCACGTGTGCAGTGGGTGTGATGCGCGTTATGCTATGGGACAAGGAACAGGATAATGATGGGAGCCATGAGTTTGACACTTCTGCTCTAATTAATTCTAATTTCCATAGTCAATTTTCTTTGGCTATAGCTTGTCTTGAAAACTTAACTACAGGCCAATTAGGACTAATTAACTTGAGTTCCCTAAGGAAATAGTACTGTAAGAGATGCCTACTTACTTCACACACAAACTGCCACATGTTACAATAATGGGATGGACAACAGTATTTAAGTTAAAGAGTTAATTAACACAGTTATGTTATGTGACTTCTATATAGGACCTTATGTGCATTTGGTTGTATCTGCGTTCCCCGGACTGGTTGGTTATATCTACTGCCAACTTCTTCCACCCTTCCTGTGGATCGATGAAGTCTGCCAGCTGCCGTATGAGCCCATAGCTCAGGCAGCGGACATATGTTGAAGTTGTCACAGGCTTGCTCATCTTCGGTTTCTAAGGGACACAAATAGTTCCGTTACCAAGGGGGTTCACGGGGCTGTGGCAAGACAGTCACACCTCAGACCATACATCACAGCTGATTTCCTGCCCTGCCCCACTGTGAATCCCTCTCCTTACTGTTCTGACAGCCTGTTCCCTGTACAGGCTTGGGGAAGAGTGTATAGAAAGCTGCCTGGAGGAGAAGGACCTGGGGGTGTTGGTTGACAGCCGGCTGAACATGAGCCAGCAGTGTGCCCAGGTGGCCAAGAGGCCAATGGCATCTTGGCCTGTATCACAAACAGAGTGGCCAGCAGGAGCAGGGACTGTGTCCCTGTGCTCAGCACTGGTGAGGCCGCACCTCGAATACTGTGCTCAGTTTTGGGTCACTCACTACAAGAAAGACACTGAGGTGTTGGTGCGTGTGCAGAGAAAGGCAGTGAAGCTGGGAAAGGGACTGGAGAACAAGTCCTATGAGGAGCAGCTGAGGTAACTGGAGTTGTTCAGCAGCCTAAAAAGCAGGCTGAGGAGAAATCTTATCACTGTTTACAACTACCAGAAAGGAGGTTGTAGCGAGGTGGGTGTTGGTCTCTTCTCCCAAATGACAGGTGATAGGACAAGAGGTAATGGCCCCAAGTTGCGTGAGAGGAGGTTCAGATTAGACATCAGGAAACCTTCTTCACCAAAAAGGGGTTGTGGAGGCACTGGAAGGGGCTGCCCAGAGAGGTGGTTGAGTCACCATGCCTGGAGATGTTTAAAAGACAGGTAGATGAAGTGTTTAGGGATATGGTTTAGCAGTGGGCAGGTAGAGTTGGACTCGACGATCTAAAAGGTCTTTTCCAACCAAGCGGTTCTATGATTCCCGGCAGCCTCACCCCTCGCAGGGCCGCCCCCCACGACACAGCTCCCGCTGCTACAGGTAGGCGAGCACCCCCAGCACACAGTTCAGCTCACCCCAGCCTTCACCTCACCCCATCCCAGCCCCCTACCTCACCTCACGTCCCCTCACCTCACGTCCCCTCACCCCACCACATTCCAACCCCCAGCCTCACCTCACCCTCACCTCACCCTCACCTCACCCTCACCCTCACCCCCATCTCACTTCACCTTTTTCCCCCCCACCCCACTCCCCCAGCCTCACCTGACCCGCTCCCTCGCCTCGCCTCGCCTCGCCTCACCTCAATTCACCACCGACCCGGCGCTTCCCTTCCCGCCCCGCCCCCCCGCCTTGCTTCCCGTCAGCCTTCCTGCTGCATCACTTCCCCTTTAAGAGGGAGGGATTCTCCCTCTGACCGCTGGCGTCACCGGCGCGGCGGCTGCACTCCGGCGAGGAGGCGCTGGAGCGCCCGGCTCCACAGGCTGCCCGGAGGCTGTCCCGCCCCTCCGGCGCGCCCCACGGCTGCTCTTGGGGGTGCATCCCCCTTGCACGAGTTCCCCTGGACGAGTTGGTATCGCCCTTGTGCCCCTTCCCCCGCGGGATCAGGATGTGCCGCGGCGCCCCGTGGCTGCCGGGGGTGGCGGAGGGGAGTGGGGGATTCCCCTTCCACTGGAGGAGTTGGTATCGCCCTGGTGCCCCTTCCCCCGTAGGGTCGGGGTGCGCTGCGGCGCCCCCTGGCGGCGGGTGTTGCTGCCCACGTGGCCGGGCGGGCTCGGAGGGGGAATCTTGCCCCACACCCCAGTGTTTTTCTCCCCCCTCCTCTGTTCCTCCCTAAAACTAAAAAGTTTAATTGAGAAGTCATTTCAGCAGATTTTATCAACTCGTTCTTGCTTGCAGGGCTTGCTGAATCGTTAAACGTGATCAAAGGTTACGAGGTGTTAAGTGTTCAGTTTGCAGTCTTTGTGGTAATGGTAGCATCAAATCTTTGCCTTTCTGTAGTAATAACGACTCAGTCAGCATAATGGATCTCAGTTTCTGATTAATGCCAGACTTGAAATGCTCGAAGTGTGAATCCCAAATGAGTCAAAGATCTCATTTTTTTTTTCCATTCGATCTGGCTGCCACTTGGCTTCTTGTCTCTCCCGGACTTTCCCCCTGTTGGTCCATGCACTGATGTGTAATGGTTCCTGGGCAAAAGGTTGAAGCCATCTATGTATGGTTTTTGTTGATTTTTTTCCCCCCCCCATATTTCCCATATTTTTCCCCTGGGTTTGAATTTTTTTAGGTTTGTTTTTTAGCTGCTTTTTCAGAAGGTTTGCAAATAATTGTACAGCACAGTTTAGTACATTCTATCTTTGTATTTATTTCCCTTCTTCATGATTCTCCCGCTCACTTTTTTTTTTTTTTTAAAAATATTGGTCTTAATTTATCTTTTAAGGATATTCAAGGCATTTGTACCAATGGGAAAGAGCCCTACGTGTGAATTGCTTTACGACAGACTGTACTGTTGGTGATCTTGTGGATCTGCTTATTAGGGATCATTTCCTAGCACCAGCAAGCCTTTTGCTTCCAGGTAACTGTTGCTCTTTCTACAGTAATAACGAATCAGTCAGAATAATGGATCTCAGTTTCTGCTTAATGCCTATCTGGAAATACTCAAAATGAAGTGCGAATGCCAAATGATTGGAAAACCTTAATTTTTTTTTCCATTTGACCTGGCTGTCACTTAACTTCTTGTCTCTCACCGGCTTTCTCCTCTTGGCAGGTGCGGTGGCTTCTGCCTGGGACCAGGGGAAGGCAGAGCCATGCTGCGTTCCTTCAGTTACCTCACTGATCACGCTGGCTTCTGCGGCACCATCAAAAACTCACCAAGTGACTTTGTAGTGACAGAAATTGAGGTTACTGAGCACTCACTGAGGGGTACCCGGGCTGAATCCTGGCATGTGCTCATGGAAGCACCGCTAGAACAGAGCAGCCCAGGACTGATGCTGGGCTGTGATCACGGCACGGCACCCAGGCCTTCGGAGCGGGGGCCAGGCTGGGCAGGAGGCAGCTGCCCTGCATCCCCTGGCCAGAATCAGCCTGAGGGTGAACCCGAACTGAAACCTGGCCTCGAGGAATCCAGCAAGTTAGATTCCTTACTAGGCAAACCCATGAGTGCGCTGCTTAATAGATTTGCTTGTGATCTCAAAGATGCGTGGGAGTTGGAAAGCAATGCTGATTCTGGCACTGGGGAGTTCTCACTGGGACCTATACTGGACAAGAAAAATCGAGCTGGTTTGCACAGTGCCATTAGGCAGAAATTCCCCTTTCTAGCCACTGTTACGAAAGACAATGAAATGATTGTAAAAGGAAATGCTGATTACAGAGAACTTTGTCAGTTAGTGACTGAAAAAGAAACAAGTGATTTCTTTAAATTTTTAGATGCAAAGCTAGAAAATTCTACATTTTCTTTTGAGCCTGATGGAAACAAAGAGCACAGAAAAGTAGTTCACCACTTTATCAACAGAAAATTTGGGAAACTTTTAGAAACAAAGTCTTTTACTGTGACAGATGTCAATGATCAGCAAAATATGTCTATAATGGTACGATTTCGAGAAAAAAGTTCCAGAAAAAGGCCTGCTGGTGGTTTCCAGGAAAAGCAAGATCTTTATACAGGTAAATATTACATTTTTAGTGAAAGTGTCAGGTATTATGGTGTTCTTCAGTAAGGATGAGACTTGGAGTAATTTTTATATGATATCTTGGCCAGGTTGATCTGTTATTTATGCTATAATAAGTCATTATCAGTGCAGTGCAGTTACACTTCTGGAAAAGGAGATGGATGAATCAAGTTACTGCAGTGATTTTACACTCTTCAATGTAAACTGTTTAATTGGTTGGTGATAATGTTTACGGTCCTTTTGCTTGTAATACTAACTGTGTTATTCCTTGTGTGCTGGCTTTCCCTTGAAAGTAATTGAGGGATTTTAAAAGGTACATCTAGATGTTGGGCAAGGTAGTTAGGTCAAATTTGATTTATGGTCTCATTCCTTAAAACAGTTGGTTTCTGATATAAAGAATGTTTCTAGCCAATACTTGTTTGTTGACTTGTGTTGCATTTTATCAGATGCTTTTTTTTAAAGGCAGCAGGGATTTCTGGTTGGTATGAGTTTTGTTTACTGTGTCTCTATTCTCTTTCAGTCCCAGTTCTGTTAATTTTATGAGGTGGGAAGACTGTTTCCTTGCAGTTCCCATGCTGTTGTAGTTTAAAGGGAAGAACCCAGCCATCTGTCATGGCAGAACACTTGAACGGTTTAGAAGTGCAAATTCCTAATGATTATTGTTTTAGCTTTCACCCTTCAGAAAGAAAATCTAGAAACACTAGAAGCAATCGGCTTCTTGGCTGCTGAACTCGGTGTACTTCCTTCAGACTTCAGTTACACTGGCATCAAAGATAAGAAGGCTATTACTTACCAGCCCATGGTTGTGAAGAAGGTGACTCCTGAGAGGTACTTGCAACCTGTGTGCATGGAGTTCAGCACATGCTTGTAGATGTTAATAAGTGTCAATGTAATACTGTCTTTGGAAAGGTTCTTATTGGTGTGTCTTCCTTTCTCTTGTATTAGAGCACAGTGGAAATGGCTTTGATATTTCGTGGCTTTAGGAAATATACAGTTTAACACAGGACTTGAGTGCTGGAATTGAAAGAATATTCTTACCTTTTTCTGTATTTTTTCATAATACAAATATATTGCATCATCTGGGACAATATCCTTTCAATTCATGCTCACGTGATCCACTTTACTATTTCTTAAAAAACATCCCCTAGCTGCAAGTGAGAAGCCTATACTACCCGACACAACAGGTTTCCACATACTATCAAAGTATTATCTTGTGGTACACGGACAATAGCTTAAAAACATATATGGCTACAAAACTGAAGCAAAGTACTACAAATATTCTTTGGACAAATGCTGCCTTTGAGTGTTTAGTATCAACCTCTGTTGTAGTCTCTAGTTTAGAAAGGTGAGACTGAGTAAAGAAGTTATCACCAAACCTGAGGGCAGAAAATACATTCTGAATAATGTGTCAATAATACAAGATGTGCCTTTCTAGTCTTCATTTTTGTTACTCTCTGTAGCCAGTTCGGTGGGTAAAAAATAAGTTCTACCATAGTAAAAGTAAAAAAAAAAATAAAATAAAATGCTGGAGTCAACACCATAAATTATTTGTTCCTCAGCTTTAACTTTTTAGTAGGTTTTGGTCTTAGCTATAAAGTACACTTTACAAATAAAGGAAAGTAGAATTTATGTTTTTGGGATTTATTATGAACATTAATATGTATTAATAGTAAAATTCCACTGCAAACTGGGCCAGTTCTTCAAGAGAACTTTCAAATTTTTGCATTAATTTTTTTTTTTTAAAATTAAAAAATTTCCAAATTCCGTGCAATTGCCTTGAGAAAGCTCAGTGAATTACTTCATTCCAATATCTGCTCAGCTACCGAATAGAAGTACAAATTGAGTAAACATCTTGAAATAGTTCTGGACTACAATTAAGTTTTATGTCTTCTGTCTCTGCATTCGATTTGTTTTTTTCATAATAATCTGTTTTAAATCCCGTTTTGTTTTAAGTGTTTTTACTTCTAGTGCAAAGGAGAAGACATTTATTATAAGCTAAATAGCTTTAGTAGAGGCTGGTTCATAATTTCTCCCAATTATTTATGCAGGTTGAAAGAAATTGGAAGCAAAATGGAAAAAAAGGGCATGAGAATACACAACATACATTCAGCATGCCAGCACCTTAGACTCGGTCAGCTCAAGGGCAATCACTTTGATATAGTTGTGAGAGATCTCAAACACCACAGTCATGACTCTTCTGCAGATTTGAAAGAGAGAATATCTGAAGCAATGGAAAACGTTGAGGTAAAAAAGCCTCATGGTTGCTAATAATGAACAGAGCTTTAATTCTGTGCTGTAAAGAAAAATACTAATAAAGGAAATGCTTGTAAAAGCACAATAATGGCACTGTTTTCCAGTTTTGATGCTTTTTGCTGTTTCTTTCCTGCATTACGTAAGAAAACACAGGAGAAAAACTGCCTCCCAAGGAGGAACCACAAATGAATGAATTCTGTGTTACAGAATTCTTGCTGCAGCAAGAAAATGGGAAAACTGTTACCAAATGAGTATGGATATATGAGCTATTGCTGCACAGACCTAAGGCCGGCCAAAGGGCTGTGTTTCACTTATGGCAGTTAACAGCATGAAAGAATATAGTTACACATATCCACTCCCCTTTCCTCATGTGAGGAGCATGCATGGTTGGCATGAGTGAAAAACTGCGTACTTCCATGGCATAAATATGTGATAAATGTCCATAGCAGAGGAAGATCCCCGGAAATTCAGTGGGTACTGATTGCTGTCATCCTTAGTCCCTGAAGAAAACCCCATTAACAGACATTCTTAAACTACTGAGAAAATAAAACAGTGGAAAAGAATAATGGCAAAGAAAAACTTCAGGTGTTTTATACAGCAGTAATTTTCTTGCCCTGTCTTTCTAAGTAATAACCATAATACAAATTACTTTAAGAAGATTAAGCCAGGAATAAAAACTTGAATGAAAGCTACCCAGCATGCAAGAGCAAAATACATTACGTGTATTTTGGAAATTAATTTTATTGGAAAAAAACAGTCAATGGGTACTTCAGTACTTTTCTCTCTCTCTGCTGCATCTGACTTTTTTGTTTGTTTGTTTTGGTTTTTTTTTTTCTGTTCTGCTGTTTGGAAATTGAACACAAATTCCTATGACTGTATCTGTCTTCATTAGATTTAGCTTACTGGTCAAATGATGACTGACAAAACTAGCATATGTGTTAATCCAAAATATGGATTTTCATGTTCCACGAAAACAAAATCACATATGGGACCTAAGGATATGCAAAGCAAGATTACATAATTTTAATTGAATACCCAGTTCCAAAACAAATACCGTATGTTTTTTGCTTGTCTACTCCATGCATACTTACTGTTTCCTAGAAAAGGATGTTCTCATTGGATCAGAGAGCTGTGATTTTACTGCCCACATGTGACCCAGAAATCATCAGAAGACCTAAAGTCGCAATTAGCACAAGTGCTTGCTGTTCATCTTTACTATTGTAATAATAATACAAGTGATCTTACATGAAAAAGGATTAGTATCTTAAAGGAAAAAAAAAGTTACCTATTATTTCTGATTCAGAAAACAGTTGGTATGCATTTTTTATGTATATGAGGATGTATGCATGTTGTATACTTAGTCTTACTGATTGTACCTGGTATTTTTGTGCTTTTAACATATTTTTCTTTATGATTCCAGGCAAAAGGTTTTGTAAATTATTATGGACCTCAGCGATTTGGACAAGGACAAAATGTTCAGACGGATCAAATAGGATTGGCTTTACTGAATGAAAATATGGTATTTTCACTCTGTAATTTATGTGTTCGTGTCAGCTTCACAGTACTGTTGCAATGTCTAGTGCTGGAGTTGACCTTAACAGTGAAGAATTTCATTTGTGAAATAAACCCATGTGTGTGCAGGAAGTAATTGCCAGATCAGTTTTGACTACAACATAAGCATGAAGATCATACTGAAACAAAAAGTCTTTTTTAAAACAGCTTTAAATAATTCAGGAAGTGATTTTTGTCTGTGCTTGGTCTGTGATTGTGATCGTGGTGCCAGCTGGCAGGGAAGTGGCTGCATGCAATGCAAGGTCTGAACACTAAAATGAAGCAATTGTTACACAGCGTTTGTTTATGGTTGTTATTGCCTCCTAACTTGTAGCCTCTTTATCCTGCAAGAGGACTATATATGTCTTAAAAACGTCACAAGATATTACATATGAAAGCATTCGCCTTTTCAGTACTACAGTGACTTATCTGCTCTATTGAAGGGATTATTGCTTTGCGTTATGCCTTGACTACTTTCCCAAACTCCTACTATGAGTGGTTGCTCCCGTGTAAGCTAAGGAGGGCTGATTTCTTAGGTAATAATTTGTTAGGTAAGAGTCATATACTTTTCAATGTATATGGTATAGTGCGTGGCACAGGTATAGAACAGAATCAGACACTACAGAGTAAAATGAGCGCTTGAGTATCCTTCTATTCTTGTTTTTACTCTGGGAAAAGTCAGGAAAGCATCCTCCAAATGTAAGAAGAATCAAAAATTGAGGGCAGCCCATAAAAGTTACTGTTGATGTATCTGACACTTTGAATTCTGGTGTGCTAGCAGTCGGTGCTGATCCCTAAAGAGTAATGATTTAAATCTGTAGTCTTAATTCAGGTACTTATTAGGCAAAATGTGTAGGAACTACTGTTTACATGAAAAATCTGCCAGTATGTGTTTGCACAGTCTCATACGGAGGAGAACAAGAACCAGATGTCACAAGTTGGTATTAGCGCTAGGGAATTGTGTGGCTGCACTGGTGTTGCAAATAGCAGAGGTTAATGTGTTTTCCGTGTCACAGTGTCACCTAACCTAATATAGATCACTATTAAGATTTTTATCCCTCTGTGTGAGATTGTGGAAAGTGTTCAGTCTAAATTTTGCCTGAAACATGCAAAAGGAAAAGAATGATGACATTATAAATTGGGGGAGTTCTAACTGGAAGTTCAAGAAGACAGACTGATTTCTTGTAGAGCTTTGAAGGCTGTTGTATGCTTTTGTGTAACTAAAACCTTTCTTTAATCTGAGAAGGAACACTGCCACCTTAGTGTGCTGTTCATGGCGTCTTCTATGAAAGGGAGAATTATACTGTGACCTAAAAGAATTGATATCACTTTGAGAGGTTTCAGCATATGTTAATACAGAAGTGGGTTCATGATTCTTTATTTGTCAAATAGTTACATTTTAATGCCAAATATATAAATTAAAAATATTGTTCTTTAAAGGTGAAAGCTATGAAGTTATTCTTCACCCCTGAAGATTCTGATGACCCTGTAAACAATGCAAAAAGATACTTTCTTCAAACTGGTATGTCCAGTTAAATTGTGTATGTTTTTATTGAGGGTTGAATTTGTGAGGCAATAAGATGTTGCTGCACAGAGAGATACTTCTTATTTGTTTCACTTAATAGCTTGTTCTGCAGAACTCAGTAGTACTAATTGCACAGTTAAAAATTTAGATGAGGATGAGGCCTTAAATGTGCAAAATAGTTGAAAATTAATGTACTCCAGACAGAAAAGAGACAAATGCTGTAAAGCTTAATGCTGGAAAAGACTAAGAAAATCTTAGCAAAGCAGTTTTAGCATCCTTCCATCTGTCTGCTTTTGGAGTATAAACATCTCCTCCAGCTCATACTAAGAACCTACCAAGTGTGGGCATATAATTTTGAGATTCTTATAACAATCTTAGCTCTTGGTTTTTGCAGCTTTGAGCTTTGTTTTTACATCTCTTTTATGATGTATCTCTTCCATACTTCCCTGTGATCTAACTTCTTTTTCTCTTCAACTTAAATCAATGAAATATGTCGAAGGCGTAAGAGTGCTGAGTAAAGCGCTCTATTTGTCATATTTATTGTTTTTATCATTCAGCTTAACTTTCTCTCCAAAGCTAAAAATTTGGAGTTACTCTCGACTTCAAATATATTTATTCTTTTCAAATATTCCACATCTATGAGCCTGCTTATCACTGTAATGACTATAATATATGGCCTCAGGAGACACAGATAGGTTTCATTTCACAAAAAAGATATGATTAATCTTTCTGTGCTGTACTTTGCTGTATGATGCATGGAAAGACATTGATGTGGACTCTGAAAACAGGAAATATGTAAACCATGAAATTTTAAATATACAACATTTATATAAATCTTTAGATATTAGATAGCTATATGTAATATATTAAATATATTTTCATCTTGGTTGAGGCTCAGACTTGCCAGTGGCTGATGCAAACTCTACCTTTAAAATAAAGACATGTTTTACCCCCTATGAAATATTTGTTCTCAAATGATGTTAGATAGAAGTTTAATGTTCTTTCATAGCTTGGATTTTACTTTCAGTTACTTGATCTAAAAAAACTTTGGAGTGATGAAGTAAGTTTCTTAAAAATGCAAACTAGGCTGAATAACTGAATGACCAGTAGTTTAGTTGTTGAAATACAGTAGAATTCATGGGACTGTGTTGGTAGTCATTTAGGATTATATTTGTCTGACATGACAGAAAGGAATAGTAACCTAGAAGTCAACATAAAGATGTCATTTTTCCATACCTGATTATTTAATCTTCTTAAGTGTATTTTTTCCTGACAGGTAATACTTGAAAAATGAGGGATTACTTATATGATTATTTTTGTTTATATCAGAAGATGCAAAAGGTGCACTCGTGATGCTGCCAGAATTTAAAGTGAGAGAGAGGATGTTGCTACGAGCCTTAAATCGCTATGGTGTAGATCATGAAGGTTGTACTAAAGGATGGCTCAATATTCCTCATTCCATGCGCATATTCTATGTCCATGCTTATTGCAGTAAAATTTGGAATGAAGCAGCATCATATAGACTGAAGATCTATGGTTCGAAAGTTGTTGAGGGTGATCTTGTCTTCTCAGAAGAAAATGATGAAAGCATTTCCCTGGATGACAAGGTAAGTCTTCACAAAATATTTCTTGTAACAGAATAGCTTAATGCACTTGAATATGTACTCAGACAAACTCTGAAGTTTTTGATTCATTCATTATAATATTTAATAGTAGTGACAAAGGTAAAAAAAAGGAAAGTAGCTTTTTTTGATTTACCGTGAATAGATGTATAAGTTAGGTGTATATGAGCTTTTATCTGTTCTGTTGATTTTATTCAGGTGAGAAGAAGGAACAGAATGTCAGAATTGATATATGTGAGAATTTAGCGTGCGTGCTGTGTAATGCTCTTAGAATCCGACTAGAAAAACCTTCAGAGTGGACTCTGGGTGTGCCTATATTATCAGCCAGTGCAGATATAAGTTTTGCTTTCCAGATCCGACCTTCCCATTATGTACGTTGATGAATGTAAGCCCATGGTGAAAAGCAGCCTCAGGCTGAACTCATAACCTTGTTGCAACTACACAGTCAGAGCTTATGCAGCAAAATTTCACATACTCGGGCAGTTGGAACAGATTGACAGCGAGTCTAAACTGTTAGCAGCTGTTCAAAAAATGCAGCAATCGTCTTGGGAAAGTAGTAAAGGGCAAGGAAGTGCTTCTGCTTGCTCATGGCTAAGCCGATGAGCAGAAGCCAGCAGTGGAGTGTATGCTGGTCCTAGGTCCTGGCACGCTGAAGTCCGTTCCGGAGCCATCTCTTTCAGGCTTAGCATGCCTTTTTGTTATTGCAGAAGCGGTTCCATCTCTTCTCCCAAGTAACAAGTGATAGGACAAGAGGAAAGGACTTCAAGTTGCACCAGAGAAGGTTTAGGTTGGATATTAGAAAAAACTTCTTCCCTGAAAGGGTTATCAAGCATCGGAACGGGCTGCCCAGGGAAGTGGTTGAGCCACCATCCCTGGAGGTATTTAAAAGACATATAGCTGTGATGCTTAGGGATTTGGGGGTTTTTGGTGGACTTGGCAGTGTTAGGTTTATGGCTGTATTCAACAGCCTTCACAGTCTTTTCCAATCTAAAAGATTCTATGATTCTCTTTCTCCTGATCATCAGATAAAACATAGAATTTTGCAGTGTTTTACTGTGTAATAAACACATTTTGCCTATGCAGACATCTATCTCATTCCTTTTGGGTCAACATTCTACAAATTTAAAAGCAAGAGCACCTAGAAGGTTACTGAATAACCTCCAGTCCCTGTACAGTGGTTTCTGTTTCCATTGTGATCTTTTTCAACAATATTTTTGAAAGTGAATGTTAATAAAACAAGTAGATCAAATAAATATCAAGTTCAGCATTGAGTTTGAGTTTAGTATAGATTTGTTCCTATTTAATATAAAAAATTTTCTTAATATTTTTGCTTTTGCTCATGTAACACAAGATCTCATTGGCACAGTTAACTTCAAACTCAAAGAATATGAGTTTGTAGTGATAGTTTGCTAATTAGTGGTAGTTAGCATCAGTAAATATGTAATGCAATGCTGTTTACCAGTAAACATACTAGTTTAAATTAAGCATCTCTGCTGGTTTTCGTACTTGGAATAGATTATTGACCTTGTAGTGGTCAAATAACCTTAGAATACTTTATGAATTTGGGAATATGGTGCACAATTCCTGAAATGGAGTGTATATTTTATTTTTTTAATTTTTTTTTTCTTTATTTCAATGTCTTGTCAGGTTCATGTAGTCACTGCTCCTGAAGAATCAGCTAACAAATACTCCATAAACCAAGTAAGTCTGCATGAAAAATTGAGTTGGTCATCTCTTTATTTGATTAGAATATTTTGTTTGAAAAAGAATGTGATTCAGTTAATTTGTGCGGTCTTTTTCCTTGCTGGAATGCACATTAAAGAAAATGCATGAGAACTAATCTCCACTCATAACAAACAGGAGGAAAGAATATTTATTTTTAATGGAAATAAGTACAGTGTCATTCGCAGTATGGCAATATTTACCTTGAGGCTGAATGTAAATACTTTGAGAATTTTATCAGTCTACTGGGAAAAACATTCAAGAGCAGGTGACATTCTAATTTTTGAAGATTCAGAGTGTGTAGTTGTGAAGGAATTTAATGTCTTTATTACTACTATTACTATCTTTCCCAACAAGCAAGAAAATTCATGTTGGTATTTAGTTTGCTTTAGGAATCCTGATACATTGATTATTTTTTATGCTTTAATTACATCCAAGATACCTGCCTTGTGCAGCTTTATTTCACAAGAGAAACTGCTCTTTTACTCTTTCAAGCCCCAAACCACAAGATTTAGACACACTTAAATTGTAATCACATTTATTCAAAGGGGAATTAGTGGGCTTTGTTTCAAATATGCTTGTTTGTTTGGTTTTTTTGAAGGTGGTTCTTCCGATGGTGGGACATAGTATCAAGTATCCCAGTAATAAAGTTGGGCAATGGTACCGTGAAAGGCTTTCTAAGGATGAGCTGCAGATGTGCAAATTCAGAGTGTCTCCTTTGCAGCTGAATATACCTGGATGCTACAGACCCATTTTGAAAAATGTTCAGAATCTGTCATATTTTTTGGAAGGTAGTGAAAAAGGAACTGAAATCGAAGACAACCATCTGAATGAATCAAAAGTCTCCCTTCATATATCATTTGACCTTGATCCTTCATGTTATGCAACAGTCTGTTTGAGAGAAATAATGAAATGTGACTTTTAAGATTCCAGTCAATGCAAGATTGCAGGAATGTTATACAAGGGTGATTATTTTATGTATAATGCCAAGAAAATAAGGGAGAATAACAGGAAAAATTCATAGACCGAGTTTTATACCAATTAGAAAAAAAAACGAAACAAAATCCTTTGGGATGTTTCAAAACCATTCCAAACCCTAAATGCAAACCTTTGGATGCATTGGCATAAAGCTATGTGTTATGCCAGGCAAGTTTGACCGAACTTAAAGAAGCCATGGGCTGCAAGCATGAATTTCAGTTTTGCATATCTGACTTACATTTGTTTGTTGTAAACTTTTTTCCAGGATTTAACTTTGTATCTTTTATTTCATGATAATTTAAGTAAATATTTTATACAAAATGCTTTTCAAGCAATAATGTCACAAGTTTGCAGCCTACAGGCATCTTAACTGAAAAGCTGCTGTACTGAGGTTCACTGAATATATCGTGTTTTCATTGTGCTCAGACACCCAGTGTTGAAAGGTAAAAGTCCTGACTCAACAGTGACAAGTTATCTGATACTTTATCAGATGTTTGAGTCTCCCAACTTAAATTAATCCTAAGGATTCCAGGAGGAAGTAGTGCATATTCAAGAAAGTTCATCAAGATGTGGTGAGTTATTAGCATAACTACAAAACCATGTATAATAAAAACAAATCCCTGTGGACCTTATTCCTGTTACTCTAAAGCCTTATGGTGGCATAAAAGTGTTAATGGAACCAATGATGGAAAAAAGGTTTTATATTCTTAAAAAAAAAAAGGTTAACTGTGATAAAATGAGGGGATTTGTGGAAAAGGAGAGAGCAGAAAATGTCATTTACCTTTACTTTTGTGAGGCTTTTGACACTGTCCCGTAATATTCTTGAAAGCAACTTAGGACATTATGGTCTGGATGGGTAAACAACCAGATGAGTAAAAAAGTGATTGGATGAGACTTGAAGAGTAGTGGTTAATGGGTCAAACCCTACCTGGAGTGAACACCACTGGGGTCTCTCCTGGGCCCCATCCTGTTTCATCTCTTTGTCAGTGCCCTGAAAGAGGGAATGGAGATCATCCTACTTGAATTTGTAGATGACACCAAATTAAGGAAACAAATGGGTACTCTGGAGGCTCAGCTTCTCATTCAGGGCAACACAGACTTGATGGAAGAACAGGCCAACAGGAACCTTATGACATTCAGCAAGGACAAACACAAAATGCTACCCCTGGGAAGGAAGCACCCCTGCATCAGGCCAGGCTGGGGAGGAACAGCTCCCTCGAATGGCCCTCGAAACCCAGTAGTAGGGAGCTCTGTGCCCTTGCAGCAAGGATGACTGTCAGCCTGCCGGGATATGTTGGCAGGGACACAGTCAGTAGATCAAAAGGGATTATGTCTCATTTTTCAGCCCTTACTGGACCACATTTAACTTCTCTGTCCAGTTTTGATCCCCAGCACAAGAAAGACATCAATAAGTTGTAGCAAGTTCAGTGTAGGGCTTCCAGGCTGTCTGGCAACCGGAGCACTTGGCATTTGAGGAGAGGCTGAAGGAACTGGGCTGCTTCAACCTGGAGAGCAGATGGCCTGGGGGTAACCAACAGCAGCTCCTTGGTAAGTATGGGGAGGTCAGTAGGAAGATGGATCTAGGCTCTTCAAAGTGGTGCGTGGCAGGAGAACCAAAGGCAATGAGCATGAATTGAAATGAGAGATTCAGATTGGTTAAAAGGAAATACTTTTCCTCTGTGAGGACAGTCAGGCAGTGGAAGAGGCTGCCCAGAGGCTGTGCAGTCTGTGTCTGAAAAGGTTTCCACGGCCAATGGAATAAAGCTTTGATCAACCTGGCTCAAGGTCAGATGTGACCCTGTTTTGTGGAGGCAGTGGGACCTCTTCGAACCTGAATGAGTCTGTTATCCTAAGCAGAGTATTGCAAGTGTTTATTCAATCTGTAGATGGCAGTATGACTTTAAACTAAAATGGAAAACGCTACTCACTTTTACTGAGAAATAATTAATAATAAACATTGAATTTTGTTTATGGCATCCATCTTTCAGTTGTTGCTAGCAGCTGAGTAAGATAAATCTCCCAAGGGTAAGAATTACACCTAGAATTATAGGAGCAGGAAAAATAGCAATATAATTCACGTTTTTTCTATGCTGTTTAGCAATGAAGAATCCAGGTAATTCACTACCTTAAATAAGGCAATTACTCTGCAAGTCTGTATAAGTTATTCAAAGTTTGACCCTTAGCTTTTTCGTGGGAAAACAGGCTGTCATGTAAAGAGTAGCTACTACAGAGCCACTGTAGGCAACTTACAATGCTTGCTCTATTACAGCACTTAATCTACACCTCAAGTTTATGGTGTACAGCCAAACTGAGTGAAAATGCCGTTTCCCTGCCACAACCCATCCGAGACAGCTTTGTTCCTGTCTTTGCTTTTCAGTATCACCTCTTCTGTCTTCCAACAGCCCTTAAAAATACCCCTTTTTCTGGAAAATTATTTTTAACTCAAGTAATTTTTGTACAGCACAACTTGGAAAGAGTTGTCCTGTCGGTGCTGACATGGTAAAGTGCTCCAGTGCAGACAGGAAGCTGCGTGCAGTTCCAATGATCAGAAGAAATAAATTAGCACTGAAGTTCCATTTAAAGAGACTGTTGTGGTCATCTTCGATGTGGCTCCGAACACCATCTCACCACATACAAGATTTGAATATATAAAGCATTAAAAGTTGAGCCTTGGTTTGGAAAAACATAAAAGGTCAGATTAAAAGTTTTTTGACTAAAAAGCATTCTATTTTAAAATAAAAGATCAGAAGGTGGTGTTAAAATAGTTCCCCTATAATCATTTTAGGCTCATTTGTCAGAACTTCTATTGAACACTGAAAAGACTAATCTTCTTAAGCAAATCATTCTTTCAGCAACTTTAAGGTGAAAGAGCTAATTATGTGTGTCCATGGGTTAAATTCCTATGGTAGAAGAATTCCTATGGTACTAGGGAAAAGTCAGGTTAACTATTAGAGTGTTTCTATGGTAAACATCCTTATTTCTGTGGGCATTTATTTGTCATTAATTCTCTTGATCTTAGCAGCTATTTTTGCAGGATCATATACGTGTATAGTTGAATTTGGAGAGTTTTTGTGTGAGTGTAATACTTGGCTCCTTAAGTATAATCTATACAAGCAAAACATCTGTGCCCTTGCATTTAGAAAAAAAAGGTAATGATTGTGCACTGGGCTGAGTTTAAGGAAAAGACTGTTAGTAATCTCTCATTTTACTAAGTACTTCTATTGCCACCATTCTTTCTTGATAAGCCTTAAAGCACTTCGCTAATGCTAATGAAGACAGGTCTGATTTTGTTTATAACAAAGGGGGGTTTAAATTTAATAGCCAGTTGATTTTTTTTCAGCACAGATGATAGATAATTGGACATTTGAATGGGAAAAATGCAGATGTTCTTAATCTGTGAAATCCTGTTACACTTAACTCATTACAAATTTGATAACTAGTGTTATCCTCAGTGAGAACGTATCAATTTTCAGATCTTTCAGAATGAGATGACTTAAAATTACATTCCTATCATAAAGGCAGTTCAGAAGCCAGGTATATGTGTGATTATTTACTCAGCTCACTCATTAGAACTCCATTAACTCCTCTCTTGGTGTCAGTGCCTGTCAGCTGGTGATTTGACCTCTTACACCCAGCTGATGAGCACAAACCTCTTTTCCTTTCTCTTGCAGAACTTCTGCCCATAAAAAAAGCTCAAGGAAGCAAGCTGAGAAACCAGTAACACTTTGTTTCAGTCCATAGTCATGCCTTGCAGCCCATTCATTCAGCTCTAGGTTCCTTTTAGGGGAAATGAAACCAGAACGTGACCTCTGGCTGCTTGCCAAGGACACTCTGCGTCCAAATGGAGGTGAAAGGATCCAAACAAGAGGTTGATCATTTGGACAACGCCAAACCCTACACACGGGTATGTTCTGTGTGAAGCCTAGACAACATTTAGCCCAGAGTAAAACTACTGAGCCACATGTTGTCTAAGTACAAGGGCTTCAATGCTCCACTGTGTTCATCTGTTTCTGTCATACCAAAAAGCTTGCTTATGTAGGGATGGTCTGAGAATGTTGTGTTTGCAAGGAAGGCAGAATCAGTGAAGTCAGATGTCTGCATCATCTGAAATTACTTCGTTCTGCTCAGCAGAAGTCAGAAGTAGTTTAAATGCAGTTTTAGCTTATGCACAGATGCACCTACCTGGTTTAGAACAGGAAGAGTTTTAATTAGCTTTAAAAATGATGGATATAAAAAAATGATTCTGTTTGTCTTTTGGAATGTTTCTGCACTTCAAAGCCCAGGACACCCTCTCCCACCCCCAGCAAAAAGCACTGTGGCTTTTTACCTTCACATCTGTATTCACATCTCTACTGGAATCATTAATATGTGTGTTGAGCTCATAAGCCAAATTTCAGAATTCTGCATAAAAAGAACTGTAACAGTACATGGCAAAATCATTCACTGGTGAATGCCTAACAGGAACCATTTCGTGATTTTGCATTGATATTATATAAAAACAAATGCATATATTTAAATTGGATTTGGATTTAGCATCCTACAACTGCAATGGTTTGGATCAAGGCTCAGTCTTGTACCTTATCCTGTCTCCAACATTTCCTATGTAGGAAACAGTAAAGCAAGGGAAGCATAGGTGACATTAATTCTCCAACTATTCTCAGTTCAGGTGATTTCCTGAGTGGTTTTGCTATTTAATAACTCTCAACGGATTACTGAGTATTTCTTATCTGCCCTTGAATGTTCAACCTTTTTTCACAGTTCCATATTTTCTACCTGTTGTATGAAGATCCACCTTTTCTTTAGTTTTGGGGTTTTGTTGTATTTCTTTTTTAAACTGCCTCCTTCTGACTTCATTTGATCGTTGGCTTTTGTATTTCAATACAAGGGATAGTAAAGACTTTATCTATTCTCCTCGTACCCAGCTGTTTTACATGCTTCCCATATGTATCCCCTAAATCAGTTGCTTACCACAACTGAGCAGCTGTGCAGTCTCTGTTCCTGTGGAAGGTATTCCATATTTATTATACTTATCCTTCTGTGAGCTTTTCCTCATTTTTAATATACCCTTTTGGACATAAAGGATCTAGAACTGCACACAGTTCCACATTTATACTATGGATTTTCTCCTCTGACATAGTGATGTTTGTTTTGTCTTGTACCTCTCAATATGTAATTTCATTTTTGGCACACCCTTCTTCCCCAAGCACTGAAGCAATTTATTTTTTGAAGTAGGTATCGTAACCCCAAGATTCCACCCCAGAGTGGTGATTTCATCGTACCGTCAAGTAAAAGCTCGTTATTTTATGTGTGAAAGTGGGATTTGTTTTGTCTATGAGTCACTTTGCATGTGTCTACACCCCAAATTTCATCTACTGTTGCCATTCCCCTGTCATTAGCATCGTAAGGATTTTCTGCAGTTCTTCACACTCTACCCTTATCTTGCTTACCCTGAGTAACTCAGGATCAGCATCAGTCTTAGTCACCTCTGTCCTCCATCCCTTAATGCACATGGAACCACATTCCAGGGCCCTCCAGCTTATGCAGTCTGCTGAAAGGTGCTTGGTGATGGACTTTGTCAGGTGCCTTCTGGGGGCTCAAGTGCACCATCTCCACTGCAAGTGACGTTTCCATGCAGCTCCTAACCTCGCCACAGGACTCCAAGGAGGCTGTAAGGCAATGCTTTACAGAAGCCTTGTCAGCTCTTCCCCAGTAGATCATAATTCTTCAAGTGGCTGCTACTTCTGTCCTGTAACAGATTTGTCAGTTCTCTGGCTTTATAGGCTTGTACCTTCTCTCATTTTTTCAGTCCTCTTTATACAGTACATAATTTACAGTTAAATAATTGAGTAACTTGGATATCTACGATGTCATAGAATAATTGCAGAGGAAAGATACTGTTGTTACCACTAATATGAAATTGAGTTGAAGGTATGAGTAATATACTGAAGGAGGAATGTCAGCTTAGGGTATTTTTTGTCTTCATTAAAATGCTTATGGTTTTTGAAAGATCTTGGTTTGGATCTGTACTCTGCTCAGTTCAAAGCGGAAATTTGAATCCATATTTCATCATAGCCTGTTAACCACAGTTACAGCCTGTAAAGGTAACTTAATGAAGATAGGATCAAAGTATGACATTTTTGACTGAAAGTAAGAGAAAGCCTTTCTTGAAATTTGGATATGGCAGACAAAAGGTCAGGTTCTAATCGAGGTAGAAAAGACTTTGAATCTGTGTGGTGTATTCAGCAGATTATTTTGCAATGTGACTGACACAGCTGCATGCCTGTACTCCACGTTTCAGGTCCTAGTCGCAAGATATGGGAAGGATGATCCATAATGAGAGTCTTGCATCTGAACATCAGAGGTTTGAGATGGGAAAACAAGGAAATATTTAGTTCGGTTCCTATGCGCCCAACAGCAGAAATGAGCTCGTGAAGGAATTCAGACTCCTCAAGGAGATTTGCATACGCTAAGTCAGACATTTGGGAATGTCATTAACACTTAACCACCATATAATTAACCCCAGCACTTCCTTTGCAAAGCCACTTTCTTTTACACCTTGCAAATAGTACTTGTTAGCTAAATGATTGACAAATTACTAAACTGCATTACTCAAAAAAATCCTGGAAAACTGCAGGGCAAAGTTCACAATCTCACACTGGCTGTAACTCCTAATTCTTGGCTAGGCACCTGGTAGAGATAGCGCTTATCTTCTACCAGCATGTCCAAGGCTAAGAGGAGTTCTCTGTTTCACAACACTTTCACATAAACCCACACTCATGTGTTTTAGCAGTGGCTCAGGCGGCCCATCACTTATTTATTCTCCTATATATGATATATCTTCTAATGTTGCTGTAAGTGAACTCTCATTCTACTATTCAAACTTTTTTTTTCCCAATCTGAAAAACCCTGATATACTCCATGAAATTAAAAAGCTCTCCCAAAAATTGGGAGTCCTCTACCTCTTTCAGTCAGACAGCCTCTCACAGCCAAGCTGGGGAAGTAATCTCAGGGTGTGTAAAACAGCATAAGACCATTTTTTATACGTGAACAACTTTTCGGGTGGATGCTTTCCACAAGTGGTCTAAGAGAAGTGTGAAGAAGAGATGAGTTTGGAGGCTGGGATGACTGCTGTATCAAAAGGGGCTATTGATAAGATTGATATTCTGTGGGATTGGGAAAGGCAGGAAGGCAGAGAGGCAGATGGTCTCAGAAGGAAGCAATGCTTGCAAAAGAATGATATTGGGAAGTGAATAATATGGGAGGAGAGACGGTAAGAGATAAACAATTAGATCTGCTTGTGTAAACTGACATAGCCCCATTTAACTCAGTATTCCTCAATATTTGCGTGTCAGTTCAGAGTGTGATGTGCTGGCCCATTACTGCCTTTGCTTGAAAGAAGAAAAATAGTTTCTGAAAAAACAGTTCTGTAAAAGCTGGGGTAGAGTGGAGTAATGAAATCAACAGTACTTAGAAAAGTATACTTACAGGCTTGACCTGATGCTGCCTTGCATTTACCCCTATTCCAACACAGAAGAGATTAGAGGCCGTTCCGCAGCTGTGGCACAGAAGGCTGAGTGACTGTCCAAGTCTGGAAATAGGCTCTTGTGGGCACAGGAGCGACTGGATGCAATCAGGACCTGGGACCAGATCCTTGTCAGCTTGATTGACAGGAGCCAGTGGGGATACTGCAGGGAATATCTAGTACATTGGGGTGTGGACTGTCAAGGAACACGCTGATTAAAGGGCAGTTTAAAATAAAAGACAATCTAAAAGAGTAAAAGCATGACTTTGGTCTATCCCACTGCAAGTCCAGTCCCAGTGTGATTATAGCATTTCCAGCTTCAAATGGACTCTAAGGTTTAATTTTATGCCACTTATTTTGAAAAGAAGCCAGAGTTTGTGTTCTGCTGTTAATTTATAGGTGATTTTTAGTAAACAGGAGAAAACTGTTATATCACAACCTTCCCCACATCATGCATTTTTGTGGTATTTTACTGTTTTATTTAACCCTAACTTCATTTCAGCTTCCATTTCAAGCCTTTCCTCTTGCTTACATGGTGAGAAGTGTCTTCATCATAGCAGCAGCAAATTACTCGTGCCCTGCTAAGCTAAAAATGTGACCTTTTAATGTTAACCAGAGAACCTGCCATGCTCCTTCAGCGTTCATTTCTGACTACCCCTGCCCTAGGGAACGCCATTCAGCTTTGCGTAGCTGTGCTGGTATCCCTTTCCTGTCTCACTGGCATGGAAAGAACTGTGTAAAGTAAAACTGCAGGACAGACGTTTGGTTTCTCAGTAGGGCCGTAAGTTCAGAAAGTCACTGCCTCATTTTTTTTATTGAGCTTAGCTCTTCAGCCCTTGAGAGCTCTCCAGTATGGGCTTGAGGGTGTCAGATGGAGAAAGGGGAGACCCAGCAGCGCCCAGAGCTTGTCCTGCTTGCATTTACACAACAAAGACCGTAACAAACGTAAGAAAAGTAAGCTTACAGAAGGCTGGTGTGTTGGCTTTGGCAAAGCTGCTGGCCTACAGCTGATACTTTTACTCTGAGGACCTTTTTGATGCTGATTCTGTTCAGGGACTGATTTGTTGTCTTCAAAGGACAAGTTTGTCTTTAGTGCTTTTACACCTTGGTTGAGCAAACAGAATAACTGCTATTCCTAAAATGCAGTAAAAAGTGATACTCTGCTGAGAATATAAAATATTCTGATGAATTGAAAAATGAGAATCAGGTGAATGTGAAAACTTTTCATGCTTGAACACTTCTCCCTCCTGTCCCATATATCAAGCAGTGCAGATGTGGAAGGTAAATTGCTTACTGTGTGGCACAACTATGTTTCATTCTGTGGCCCCCTAAGCTAACATCAGGAGAGAATTGTGAAAATATTGTATCACAGATCTTTCTTTTGTCACGTGACATCTTTACTTTTTACAACATCACTTTCTTCCAATGTGATAATTCTGAGAAAGAATGCATGAAAAGAACCGATTTCTGCTCTCAGAATTTCAGCTGTCTTCTGAAATGCAGGTATTTACTAGCCCCTTTTATGTTCTCCATTGTAATATATGAGCAATGTGCTGTGTCTTCTAACGTTCCTGTGTTCAGACACACAAATTGTACAGGTGAAACAATTCATAATGCAGTTTATTACCAGCATGATTGTCCATCCAAGGTAAAAACCTGACAAGAAATTCAATTTCAGAATTTAAACTGCCTTTAGGCATTAAACAGAAGATTTCCAGACTACCACATTTTTAATGAGTGAGTAAAAAATAAACCAGCATGTTGTGCTGAGATCCTTGATGAAAGACCATCATGTGGCTGTGTAGGAATGCTGAGGTAAAATCAGAGCCAGACAGAGAAATTCACCAAAAGTATGTGTGTGGGAAGGGCATTCGATTTTACATGCCATGGAATATAACCACAGAGGTTACAAGAGAGACCCACGGAGGCACAAAGTGCACTGCAACAAGGTGTTCACTCAAAAGAATTGCTGCTTTCCAGAGGCATGCGTACAGAAAAGAAATTGTGGAAATGGTGAAGTGTCAGATTCTTTGTATTCTGTATTTTAAAAAGCACATTGACACAGGCTTGCTATAAAAAAATTGATATGCATTCCAGACCTTTAGGACATCAAATTGATACAGTTCATATGAATCAGATTCCAGAGGAGGCTGCACATGGACACATATGCACATGCACTCTTCCGAGATTCCTTCTGCCTCTTTTCTAGTATACCAGAACATCTGAGGCAGAAGGGCTTTTCCAGAGCTCTTCACTGGCTCTTAATGGCAAGATCTCTGGTTTTGATCCCCACGTCCATGTGGAGCTGCTTACCTCAACTTCATACAGATCATTCTTCTACTGGAGGATAACAATTTGCATGACAGTGCCTAATAGGAATCAGAATGTGAGCATGATTTATTGCATTTTTCCCTTTTTATGACTTAATTGCCTATTTAAAACTAGAGTTGTATAGAATTAAAAGAACCAAATCTGTATTCATGGACACTGAAAAGAATATGCCGCTTTGTGGGGTTCACAATTAGCACAATACAACTTCATTCCGTAGATGTTTCTCTCATATCAGTTGGCATGCACAATAGATTAAGTAGAGTTTACTAGAATTTACGAGATTATTGTGGTGCATTTCAGTGTTGAGATTTTCAGGAAATGTATGAAAGACTATTTTACGAGCCCTTAGATATGATGTAATTTAAAAGACAAAGAGTAAGTTCCCAGGGCAAAAACCTGGGACAAATAGAGAGAAATTCAAGACAAAATAGTGAATACTTTCCTTTACAAACTGAGGTGTTGTTGATATTTCAGAACTGTCTCTGCATATCAGACCTGCCTCAAACCATACATGAAACCAGTTGCAGAGACCTCCCAAAGGAGAAGGTCTGGATGTTCTAGGTGTTTCAGAGAGGAGCCAAGCTCTTTTTTTACCCCGTTCATGTAGGTCGGGAATACTCTGAGCCAAGCACACTTACAGCCCCATTCACTGACGGATACCCTGAGGCTGGCTTTTTCTAAGCAGTTTTAATGTTCTCAGCCAAGCTACAATAAAGTCCACAGTCAATAATGTGGGCAGACCAGGCGTGACTTTCCCAGCCTTGAGCCTGCACTTAACCTTGCTGTGTATGTAGTGACGTTATGTGTAGACATAATTTGCAATTGCATGTTAAGGAATTTTGGGGGGGTTTGCTTGCTTTTTTTAAAAGCCCAGAAAATTACTGCCTAGAGAGTGCATTAAAAGTGTATTATGGCAATACGAACAAAAATGCTGAAACTGAGATTCCCTGTGCAATCTCAATTTGATCTTCTTCTGTTCCTCTGCTGTTGTACAGCCTTATATTAATTATTTTTCCCACAGGAAAATGTGCAGGATGGATAGAGTTCTGAGGAAGACTAAGAATTGTGTAGTGAAAGAGGCTTTGTCTTGTGATCTTTACTTATGATGGAGGGGTCTACAGAGAAAGGAAAAATAGTCTTTTGTTTCAGGCAGTTGAATACAGAATTGTAAAATGTGGAATTGCAGCAGCTGAGTGTTGTGGGACTAGATTCTGTCCTTGCCTCCAGCACAGAATTCCTGTGCAATACTTGTCAAGGCATTTACCCACAGACTTTTTGCTAATGCGTCCTCACTTGTAACGAAAGGGGGTTTTGACGCTACAGGATCTGATCTGCAAAGCGATGAGCCATGAACTGAAATTGAAAGTAGTGATACCTTGGCTTCCCTTTTTGTAAATAGTCAGCTGTATGGATCAGATTCAGCACCTGAAGTTGATGGAAAATGTTTCCTTTAATTTCTGTTCCCCCACCTGGTGACAAATGACTCTCATTTTATTAAGTTTTGATGAAAAATTATTTATTATTTTTGTGGGACACAGATGGTGCTACAATATAGTAAAATGGCCATGAGGAAACTTAGAAATCTCTTCAGAGCAGGGTTTGAACTCTTGCGTGGAGTCTAGAGTTGTACATTGAATACGGAATGTCAAAGGACACTTTCCATAGCTGCCTGTCTGGGGTTTATGGCTCTTCTGTCCCTTGGGTGAGACTGCAGACCCATGGAAACAAAGGATATAAAAATATTATTAAAGCATGATGGCATTTAGTAGTATTTTCTGAATCTGCATGCTTGTCCTTAACATTTCAGGTGCAGCTTCTTCTGCTCAAGATTGTTATATGCTGGCATTGGTAGTCACACAGCTTTAATAAACAAATAAAACAGACCCTGAGACAACTGCATACTCCATCTCTTTTGCATATATGGTCTCTTATCAGAAGTAGCCCCAAAAGAGTAATTTATTTTGATTGAACAAGCATTTATTCAGGGATAGTCTGAGAACTCAATCTAATCCTCACTGACAGCAGCGTAGAGTACCAAACTTGTTCCCAAAAAGTGATGGAGCTGCCAGCTATGATGTGGCCCTCAGTTCAGAGTTCAGTTTGTCCCAATGTATATAGTTGTTATCTCAAGACAAAGGAACAGGCAGTCATAAGAAGGGGACTTTAATTTGCTGCTAATTTGGGCTTAAATTCAAACAAATACTCCGAAATTTCTGTATTTTTCCCTCGGTCATTAATTTTGTAGCCACCTGCATTGTCTGTTTAGATGAGCTTTTAATTATGAGAGATAATTGAATGAAAGTGACTGACGTAATTGGAGCTAAATGCAGAATTCTGAAGGTGAAAATACTCTGCCCTTGCTCTGTTGATGCAAATTGTGGCTTTGTCAAGCAGAAGGTGATTCAGGAAAATAAGAACACTTGATTTAACTGAATTATGAGGTAAAATGAAACAGCAGGTGAGGAAACTCCCATCATTATGAAAACAATGCCATCCCTTGTATTTACACTACAGCTGTCTAAATCTCCAAATGAAGGTATTAACTGAGATCAAAGATATTCATACAAATGGAAAGGGAAGGCCAAATCTCAAAGTAACCATACAGGTAACCATACACACTGACAGCACAATGAATATAATTCAAATCAGGAATAGCACTGGGATCTTATTTCTGGGGGCTACAGTGTATTTCATTCAAAGGGATTTTCTGAAATATCCAGAAACAAATCGTTTCAAGTGCTTGAACCACTGGAAGGCTGACACCAAGTTATAACCCAGCCTGCAGCGTGATGTCAGATTGCCCTGATGTAGTTTTCTTTGAAACCCACCCTACTCTCCTGTAAGAAAGAGAGAGGATGAACCCCAGTGAAGGCTTTGGAGTGGGACTTAGCAGACACAGGTTCCCAAGCATTACTGCTGTGACCTTTGGCAGCTGGACAAAACACCTCTCAGTTCCCAGCATTTAATCAGTTTAGTGCCCGTGTTTTCTTCTCGTGTCTTGGAGGTAATAGAATGCCTGTTCTCTTCACACTGAGGAAAAGATGGGTTATAGAATCAGTGTGAAGCCTTAATTCATTTAAGTTTAGGAAGAGCTCAAAGCCCAAACTCTGGTTTGCATAGGGTGTTAATTTCCAAGAGAAAAGTGATACAGCAATTGCCAGTGAAAAGAAAAGGAATGAGACAAAATATTGAATACCAATCTGACAGTCAATGATTATTTTAGTCAGTTCTCTGGTTTGGAAGCAGGTAGATCTGCAGACAGCAGTCTGCAACTTTCTGAAGGAAAAGAAGCTGGTGGCCAGCTGAACAAGCCCCCGATTCAAAAGCAGATGATGCCGTAAGCTGCCTATCTTATTATACATGAGTCAGAAGATAAGAAACAGGCTTGACTGGTGCTTGATGGAGTAGTTTGTTAATGCAAAGTATTTTTTATGTGATGGATAGCCTTGCATTAATTTGATAATAAATTGATACCATCTTCCATTTTTTAATTATTAAAATTAATACATATGACAGTGAGCAGTGCTGGACTGCAAAACATGACTATTTCTACATTTCAATGTGTTTCAATAAAAGAAATTTCTATGTGATTAAACTAAAGGAAATCTCAAAAATTAAGGCCTGTTTCATAACCAACATAGCCAATGTGATCTTCACATAGGAATATCAAATGCTAGGACGTGTGGCTGTCAGCATGAAGCCCATGCAGCTGAGTGAGCCCTCGGAGCATCTTGTGGAGTGCCCGAGGAGAACCTAGCAATTCAAAATGAGGCCCATGGAAGGTAAAAGCTAGAGGTGTTTTGAAGACCCATGTCCCTTGGTATTTTGATACCTGATTTGGGGCTGTAAAGTGACATATGCTGAGCTGGAATTTGTTGTCTATCCTCTGTGTAACTTCTGCTGTCAGATGGCTACATGGTTTCTTCAGAACTGGTGGATCAGCCATTCCTTTCTTTAAAAACGTAATTGCAAAAGCCAAACAAATAATCTGGCATATTTTTCCTCAACTTTAGAGCATTCAATCCCATATCTCCCATCCTCTACTTATTCTGGGGTGGATTTATCCCTTATACATCTCTTTGTCAAACAGTGTCACTCCATTAATAAAGGATTTGTGTTTCATTATAGTAATAGATGGCAGCAAGAGTGAGCACATTTCTGCAGTTTAATGACAAGTTATTCCTCTGGAAGAGAGGACACCTGCTAAAAAGGTCGCTTATGGATTTCACTCAGGGATTGTTTAATTGCAAAAAAAAATTATTATATTATGATTAGTGTGGGAAAAAAAGCAAGGGGATGGGAACTGTCAGAATAAGGACAGGTCACTGGTTTGATGACTTGGTTAGCCACAATGATGGGAACAGGCAATTTTATGATCAGAGAGGATTAAAAAGAGACAAAACAATGCAAAAGAAAACGTAGGAAGTAAACTTAGGAATAAAAAATAAATCATCATCTGGTTAGAAAGATATTAGAAGTCAGTTTTCTTTGGCAGTTACTTAACGTGAACCCATTACTGTGTGGAGGGAGTAGGCGTAGGTTAAAGGCTAGTAAGCTGTATTCCCATGTAAACCTAAACCGAGATAATAGGAATGACATATTAAGATTTTTTCTTACTAGCACAAAACCCTCCTTAATTTTTGTGACGACAACGGTGCTGCATTACTGAAGAAATTATTATTTCTAAGTAACGTGGTGGGCTTCTGATTCTGGGTAGTCAGCTAATACCAGGCTGCCAGGACACCCTGCTGAAGAATCAGCACACGTTCAGTCTCGGTTAAGCCCAAATCAAAGACATGCTTCAATTGAAGCTCTTTTGACACCGTCTTCCTGCCAGTGTTGCAGTCGAGAGCTGATAAAAGGTCTTGCTTTGTAGATAAAGTTACCCTTTGTCTTAGGTTTCAGCCCACTGGATCCATTATCAGGGCAACACGTAAGATAAACTGATAAGTGCATCCTAGCATCCATCGGGAACGTAGAACCCGGGCACTACAAATATGAATATGTCCTCTTATATCTGAATTTAAATTCTAGGATCTGGCTCTGAAAGGCTTCATTTGCATCTGAACAGTATAAAGGCTCCTAGAGAAGATACTGAAGCCAGAAACTGCTGGAAAAATATTTTGTAGGAGTCCATAGTAGAGCACGGATACTGCTGAAAAGATACAGGGATATTGTGCTGCTGCTGAGGAAATGGACTGAGATTTCTAGATTGCAAGATAAAACAGCTATGTTCTTCAAAGAGCCACCCACAGAGCTACAATGTACGTGAGGAAAGTGACCTGCTTCTGGAGCAATTTCTTGTAAGAGAAAGTTATGGATGTAGTTATGGATGCAAAAGAACAGCCTGTGAAAACTGCTGAAAGATTTGCACACACAAACTATTCCAGAAGAAACAGAATGGAAAATAGAATAAAAATAGAATTGTTTTAGAGAGAATCATGGAAATCTCAGTAAGATTAAAGTTATCAGCTGGCAGAGAGGATGAGCAAAGATTGCAGGCAACTGTGAAGAAAAAGGATTTTCAAAGCAGAAGCTGGGAAAATGCATTCAATTTCTGCAGAGAGCTGGAGAGAGTTGCAGTTAGTTTACCCTCATGATGTCAAAGATTAATATATTTTTTTTGTATCTTTAGACCTCATGAAAACTACCCATTTTGGTAGTTCAAATGCTATATGGACTCCACCATTATAACCCCATCTCCTTTGACCCTTGTCACTAGTTCCCAGTTCAGCTTGTACTGCCTTTGCTGTATTCTGATGCTGGAGCAGAGCAAAGCGTTGCTTCCTTTCACTCAATGCATCGCCTTTGTTTAGACAGAGCCCAACTTGATCGGCAAGGAGGGGTAAGTTGGCTCTCCATTTTGCTAGACCACAATGCCTTGGATTTGAATGTTTGAAGAGTGATCACTGCACTGGGGCAGAAGGTTCTGCTCGCACTTTTTCTCTAATTGAGAGGATTGCTCTTACCTCAGGCCTTTATTTTGCTCTCATGTCCTTAAACTTGAAATCATTGTGGACTTATACCATTCATCCCTCTCCAAAATCCTCCCTTTGTATGAATTTCCTCTGTCACAAACTTCAGAAATTGTTTAAATAAACCCTACACTATTTTTGTCCCATTATTATTTCTTTTGATTGTCCTTGAATCCTGGGTCTGTAAGTGTTTATGGATTAAGAATGCTGCAAAATCTCTTTTCTGTAACTTAGAGGCTAAGGGCAAGCTCCTGGGAACACGATCAGCCTTGGGTGACAAAGTGTGACCTTAACTCCTGCTGCAGCTATTTGACTGCATCATACCTATGATTGCTTTTCCTCTTCTAGGATCCACACGGGAATGTGCTGTCATCTTCCAGTTTTTGAAGCTTCAGCTGTGCTGCAGCCTTGTTAGTTGAGAAATACCCTACTGGTAGCAAAAGCATCAGAGACACTGCCCGTGTGCCCATGGTACCACAGGTGCTGAAAGCTGATGGCAGCTTCTCTTTCAGAAAAATTTAAAAAGTCTTTATTTCTCAGGCTGAATGACTTTGAGTGAGTTCACTGGAGTTTTCTTTTGCATTCAATGGTCTTTCAACAGAATATAATTTTTTTTGCTCTCTAAAGTTTCAAGGAATTTATTGATCTTTAACATTTTCACTGAATTATTGATTTTACTAAAGCATTATTGAAAGGAGATCTTTTCAGAAGAGAAATGAAAATTCCAGAAACAAGTGATACAGATTTCTTGGTAAAAACATTTCATAATTGTATCAGGAGCGGTGTGAAAAAGAGGTTAATTTGTTAAATCGCCAGCATAGTCAAAAATCAGTGGAAGAATGTTTTCAGTCATTTTGATGATAAAAAACCCCAGTATGTTTTTGTTTCCTGTAGTGTGACTGGTTGTGCTAGCGACTGAAATAACAGTTAATAATCACAGAAAAATTGTATGAAATTATCTCATGGGATTTTCAGCTGATACATTTTCAGTTGTAACATAGTTCTTGCAAAAACACTTTTTATCACTGTGACTTTGGAGTATTAAGCCTTAGAAAATCTACTGAATCAGTTCTTAGAATGCCTTTTTAGCAGACTACAGCATTAAATCACGGTCACTAAAAGTTCTATCCAATTTTTGAGTTGTGTTATCTAGACCTGCTGCATTTCTCCTAAGGTCTGTTTAACAGGGCCCTTAAAGAGATGCCATGAGGGACATAACCTAAAAAAATGTATCTTCTTTTCAACGTATGGATTTAGAGGCTTAAAAATAGTCACTCATCTATGGTCTTTGCTTACTCAAGATATTAGAGCTGTAATTCACTATAAGTTTGGGACTAGGTGGAGTGACCAAGTCTCCACCCTTAGCATCGAGGACGTTCATAGGCCAGCGAACGAGGTCTGGGTTCTGTTCTTATTGCCAGGAACAGCTTACAGCTTACATCCACAAAAATGTAGGAGCCGTGCCAAGTTGGACCACAGACTTATCCAGCCCAACAGCCGCCTTGCAATAGTAACAGATGCCAAAGGAGGTTAGAAACAAACTAAGGATATAGTAACACCCCCCAGAATATTTTCCTAGCCCCCACCAGTTTTCAGCTCAGGCACATCCCTTGCCAAAGACGCTTTTTTCTTAATTTGCCTCAGCTGAGATATGTTACGTTTGTTCACTTTTCCTGGAGCAGATGGAAACTTTTATCAGAAATACCGTCTTGTGGCACTAAGTCCTACAGCTTCGCACAGCTATGAGCAGTGTGAAGAATGACCTCCTTGTTTGCTGTCTGCATCCATCCCTCATTTGAGGCCTCATAGCTCTCTAGTAGAGAAAGCAGCAAACAGTATTTCCCTGTTCACCTTATCCAGGCCACTTGGCGTTTTGTAGTCCCCTTCCATATCAGTCCTTGGTCATGTCCAGTCTGAAGGCTTTTGTCTGCTTAGTTGTTTCCCATAGGAAAGTTGTTCAACCTCTTTGAAGATTCGTGTTATTCTTCTCTGACCCTTTTTTTCATTTCAGTCTGGTCTGAGCACAGCTAATTGTCTTTGCTGACTTTCATCAGGAAAATGAAAATTAGCTGTTATTGTTTGCTGAACTTCCAAATATCTAAGAAGAAAGGAGTCCTACTCCCTTTTCCTGCCCCTCCACAAAGGCATTCAGCTGTTGTTGTTGTTATAAAAAATAATTAGTTGCTTTCTAACCAATATAAAGAAATTTCCAGTTGGTATTTACGACTGCTTCTCAGTCATCTGTTCCAGAGGAAGAGAGCTGTTGCCAGTAATAAAACATCATAATTTACTTTTACTGTGTTTTCAGTTATATATTTTACTTCATTGCAATTAAATTTTGTAATCAAAATTTAAATAAAAACTTAAATTAGTACAGTAAAACAATAAACAATAAAATAGTAAATAATAAAATCCCTAATATTTTTTATGCAGTTCAGCAGAAAAGAGATTAGATTTTTCACCGCCCTTCTTGAAAGGTTGTAACCCATACTTTTAAAGATTCTGCACCAGGATACCATACAAAAGAAGGCCATGAACACCCCTCTTACAAAAAGACTAGCTCCCCTCTCCTGCCTTAGGAATGCATAGAATATCTGCATCAGAACCAGCAGCATGGTGGCTCTGGAGTGCCCATCGTGCAGCTGGGCTACGGGCCAGGGAGCCAGGCAGCGGTGGGACCGGGGCACCGTGTCAGGTGTTTTGATGTTCCTGTGCACTGCCTCTGAGAGTAACTGCCCTGGATTCCACTCTGGGCACCAGATGCTGAAAACTAGTCCTAGTGAAGTCAGCAACTGAAAAGGTTGAACGTATTTCATTGCCCAAGTTCGTTTTTGGATCTCGCTGTCTCTTAGCGTGTATAGCACAGCGTAACAGTTACCACATTCATCGACAGAGGCTTTGATGTATCTCATGCAGCCCGCTTAGCAAAGGATGGAGAGGAGGAGGCTGGCCTTAAAGCCTTTTGAACTATTTCCATGTTTAACTCTCCTTTTTGTAAACGTGCCAGACCTGAAGTATCACAAAGAAATACAAAGAACTGCATTATATTAAGAGAAAAAGAGCTCCATCAATTTATTATTTCAGCAAATGATAAATGTTGTAAATCAAAGAACAGACTTAGTTTTGAATAATGTCAATGTTCTCTCCCTCCAATATTGCCTCTAAATGTTGATCTATCACGTCTCTGAGGAAAAGGTAGTACTGCGCCCACTGGTAGTGATTATTAGATAAAGGATGCAATTGTGTGCTTACTTTATCCCCCCTCCCTGAAAAGGGTCTGATTGTTAAAACATTCTCTGAAGAAGCTGTTTCAAGCTTTTCTGCTATGCTAGACTTCATCCTTGGTGATTAGCAGCCTCTTTGCTTTGAAGATTTAGTGCAGGCAAACTATACTTCTGTGACCTTTCATTTATGTTCTGAACTCTTGGAAAATTCTTGCTTGGCACAAAAGAAGCAGCACACATGCCAGCCTGACAAAAGGAAAACAGCTTTCTGAAACAGAAAGATATAAATCAGGAAGCAATTCTTCATCCTTGCATCTTTAGATACTCGTTTTTTCTTCCTCTAGTACCTCTGGGGGCTAGAGAAATATGATTTATTTTTATAAACTGTCATTCAGAAATTGCCCTCACAGTTGAGGCTTTGGCTTGGCACAACAGAAATCTGTTTTCAGTTTGTGGCGCTGATTTAGACTTGCTGTACAACCTGTCCAGTGACCAGGGACAAAAGTAATCAGCCCTAACAGGCATCAAAAGATAGACTTTAAAATCTTGAGTGAGTCACTGACAGACTGCTAATCTGATCTGGGCTCTCTTTATAGGTCCAGATTAATTTTCTCCTAACATAGACAGTTAGAATAGGCCAGATGAACTGTTTTGTGATGGCACCTATTTATCTCCATTAGCTATGGAGGGACTACAAGGTGACACGGTTCTGCTTAGCATTAAAATTTTGAAAATAAGGTGTGTGGTGAAAAGACTGCTACTTAAAATGTCTCTCTTTTCCATCTGTAAAATGTAATTATGATAGGACTTTCCCATTCTTTGTTTGCCTCTTCTCTTCAAATAGGAGATTTCTGGGGAAAAAAAATCAGTGTTTTATTATGTGAAATTCTGGTGCCTCCCCTGTATGGGGAGGAGTCATAAGTTTGGGAAGGGCTCTTGCTTTTCAAAAAACCACAAAAAATAAGCCATAGTCACAGACTTTAACAGAAATAACATTCTGAAATACGATGCATCTCAAAGATACTTGAAGGATTGTTAAAGGGTCCCAGGAAAGATTTCAGTGCTCCGGAAAACATCCCTCATGTCAGAGAAGAACCCTACATTCGGAACCTTTGGAAATCTTAAAACTTCATCAGTAAAATTTTGGTACATTTGATTTTCTGAGGTCAGAAACTTCACCGAACACTAGTGATGTACTGGACAATGGTTGTGGAAATTAGATCTTTCATTCCCAGTACCCAGTTGCTGAAAAGTTGAGAATGAATTGCCTGGCTGGAATGAGTTTACCTCTTGCCACCGGTAGTCCTTGTCTAAGTTTCTGAGAATGCACTACTATCTCTGATGGAGAAGTAAAATTATTCTATAATTACCTTCCTTTTAGAAGAGCTTTGTTCATGGCAAAATCATTATAAATAATACCTTTGCATTTCTATGATCCTGCTCAAAAGGAGCCATAAGGTGACACATATATTGAATACCTTTCTGATGGGTTTGTACCGTTCTTAGTTAATGATTCTTCCCATTAAACTGCCTAAGTCTTGTTTCTGATCTCCAGCATTGGACTGAATATAATTTTTCAAAAGTTCTTGTCAATATAGTTTTATTTTATTTCCTCTCTACCTGTTTCTAAATAGTTCACAACTGCCTGGGTGATATGCTTGTAGCTATCTGGATTTTCCCTTACAGCGAACCAGTGCAATACCGTAGTTAATGAGTTTTCTTTGACGTTATTCATAAACAGATAAATCAAATAAATCAATTCCAGTTGCCTTTCTCTCATCTAAGTGCAATAACCAGCATTTCTAAAGTATTTCTAAATAACAAAGAGAGTGAAGTTACTGAAGTTCACACGTGCCTGCTGTTTGTCTCCATTATAGAACTGGGTTTAACCAGTCTTGACAAATCCTGGTAGAACTAGTGGCTGAGAACACGCTGGGTGGCTGTTTAGTGTGGTTTGATAAATAATATGCCTTCCTCTCAACTAGCAGATGTTGTCCTTTCTCTCCTCAAACTTCCCTCCTTCAAAATAAAACGCTGTCGCATGGTAATTGTGGTACAGGAGGAAAAGCTTGCTCCTAACATTGCAACTGATGTGGAAACAGTCATTTTGACAAAAGAAGAGTTCTGGGGAGGAGCATTTCACCTGGTAAGGTGAAAAAAAGATTTTTAAAAAACTTAAAAACCCCCTAAACCCAAGACATTGAACTAAGAGAATGAAACAATGGGGAAAAATTAACACCAGTGTTCAGGAATGGAGTGACATACAAAGGAGATGAACCAAGTGAATAAGCTTAAGGGAGAGCAGGATGTAAAAATTACTGTGCAAATATCTGGAAAACTTCTCAGAGGGAAGACACGGAAAATAAAAATAAAACTGAATAAAGGAGATTAAGCCACGTGTTCTGGGATAATTAGAGATCACAGTTTCATGCAACATGATGAAAGCTTTTATTTATAACAACACACTCTGCCGTCACTTAAATATGTCTGAGCTGATTCCATTGACATGATTGTCTTCCCCTGTAACAGTTTTCAAATTAAAAAAAGTCAGAAAAGTCAGATGACTCCCCTGGAATTCATGGGATATACAGCCATGTAAACTGAGAGCAGAATTCAGTGAAGTAAGTTGAGTCAGTGCCAATAGTAATCATTTTCTGTGCCATGTTATTTTGGGATTAGTCTCATAAAGACATGGGGTTTGTTCAGAGTAAATATCCAAACCATCCTTTGCAGTGTTGCTTTCACCATCCTAAGAGGTATATTTTCTTCAAAAATTAATAAAAATATAAAAAAGAGCCAAATTCTGACAATTTTTATTAATTATGTTAGTAATGCAATACAATGTACACTTAGTAAATACCTAATTAGAAACCAGTTATCACTCAGCTAGTTATATGCGCTTATATTTTAGATATAAGCTACTTTTTTCTTCATCTCTTTAAAAAATACTACTCATAAAAGATTTTCATGTGTGCTTTTCCCATGTTTTTCTTTTGGGATCAGTAGTGCCCTGAAGGTTACTATGCTGAGTTTGTCTTTCTTGCTGGAGGTTACTGCAGGTCCTAGAGACCATCTCTCTGAAGTGTGAACAAAGGCAACACTTGAGCGTAGCCTTTCTAATTGAAACAAAACAGTGGGAAAGAAAATTTCATACTCTAGGACTGGGGTGAGAGGTTGGACTGTAGGAACAGTGTAAACTTATCTTTATACTTTCTGATACACTGAACAGAGATACATAAAGAGTAGCTATTGTCCAGCAGATGTACTCCGAGCTAAGCCTTTATCAATCCAATCACCGTTGCATTAATGAAGTGGGATAAAGGGTTTGCCCTGCAAAAAGTGACATAAGTCCTACCCTTTTCCTAGCTCCCTAATAATTTCCTTCCTTGATTTTCTTTTATTGCACCATTCCTATTATTAGATGCCAAAAGTTCAGAGGATTTGGCAGACTGCTGCCGTCACGTGGCAACCCCCTTTGGTGCACAGTAGATATGTCGTGGGTTTACATTGTCTACCTCCTTTCCACATGCTTGAATCAGAGGACTCTTTTTATCCCGTACAATGCTGAAACTTTGCCACAAAACTGCAGCTGGAGCTGTAAAGAACACCATAGGCTTGAAGGACAGTCCTCAGAGCAACTTTGTTGGACAACAAGGCAAAACCTTAAAAAGAAAGGAGGAAAAAAAGACAACAAACACAGCAGGATTTTTTCTTCTGTTTAGCAAAAGTGGAGTTTCCATGTGGGGCTGCAGATTTCACTTATTAGTGGGTTGTAATAGTTTGCCAACCACAAGCACCTTTAATACCTCCAATGTGACCACTAAAGTCTTATTCAGTATATATCAGATACTATTATTGTAATAGAAGATGAAATCAACTGTACTCCAGAGCCGGTGTGGAGGAATGATTCGGCTATTTGCAGCAAAGTGACAAATCACATCTATTAACTCCAAAATCTTCCAAGTGAGGCATCCTCCATCTTACACTGTATCTATTTTTTAAAGAGAAAGTAATAAAGGAAAACATTAGAAAAATGATAAAAACAATTCTGATCATTAGTAATAGAAGTATTTAAAAAGTTCAGGGCAGTAAGAATGTTTAAATCTTTTTCTGAAAGACAGGAAATGTATTTGTACTTTAAATGCGGTCGGTACGTAAATCCAGCTGTGGACATGGATAGATTCTCATTTATTCTATTATAATCTGGAGAACAAGATATTTGGTGTCAGAAATAATTTCTTCTATGACTGGTGGTATCCTTTATTTTCCTCTCAATAGCTATTAGGAATCTGATCTTTCTCAAGATGAAAAATAAATCTGTTTGCACCTGTCCAACACCTGAAGAGCATTTTTGGAAAAGTGATTTTAACTAAATGAAAGTGTTATAGTCCTTACTGTGTGCATCTCTTCACTCTCATTCTCATTATACCTGAGTAAATTCAGTTTCCTATAGGCATGTAGACTACTGAAGAGTAGGTTGCAACCCAGCCTGGCAATTGCATACAGCCTGAGTTTCACTCTTTGTGGAGGAAACAGCCACATAAAGAGTGACTACAAACTTGAATACAGGCTGAAGTCAGATTTTAAGAAGAAATACTAAGTTAAAATACAGTGCTATAATAAAAATTAAAATACAATATTAAAAATTGGTTCAGAGATCTACCAGTGATTAAATCAGTAAATCCACTGGCATTTCAATAAATAAATTAAATATGAGAGCTGAAAGATTCATGCAAACGTTATGTTGTAAGAATTTTCAATAAAATTAAAGGTGGTCTCTTGAAAGAAAATTTAGTTCACCTTGATAAAAGAGAACTGCACTATGAAAGTCAGGAAAAAGACAACAAAATGGTAGAATTGGTTGCTCTGTGCAGTGCGTGGCAACAGATAAACAGGCAATGTCAGCACCTTTCTGAATGTCTATCAAAACCCTTCAAAGACCCTGGAATATAGAAATAAATAACCAGCCTAAATAATTTCTGGAAATTGAATTCCCCCGTAAGGTGATCTGACTTGCCATCAAAGTCTACAGAAGCTCAGCCAAAAAAAAAAAAGTAGATTCTGATGTTCATATTGCATAGTATCTCTTTGAATTCACTGTAAATTAGTTCTCATTTTTTATTTTTAGAGGAAGTCAGCTCAGCTATGCTCAGACAGTAATGCGAAACATATTGAGGGCAAAACCTGCATTAATTTAAAAAGCATAGGAACTATCTAAGCAGCTTGGAGCCCAGAATTAAAACCGAGTTTGGTGCATCATATATAATTTCCTTGATTTATTTGAACTCTATTTTTGTATTGCTGCTTTGAAAGATGCTTGCTTGCTAATGCAGAAAATGTAAATTTATCACTAGTGAGAGACGTGACACTAAAACCACGCTTCCTAATTTTTTCCCTATGTGATGTTGTCTCAGTATTTGAAGTATTCACTATTTATATGTCTTTGGAAAGGGTGTGCCTTAGCAATACTTCATGTGTTGAACTAACATTGTGTTTTACTCACTGGTAAAACACAAGCTTCGCCAGGAGAGGTTTAGGCTCGACATTAGGAAGAAGTTCTTTACTGAGAGGGTGATTGGCCATTGGAATGCGCTGCCCGGGGAGGTGGTGGAGTCACCGTCCCTGGAGGTGTTTAAGGAGAGATTGGATGAGGCACTTAGTGCCATGGTGTAGTTGACGAGTAGGAGTAGGTGTAGGTGTTGGGTCGTAGGTTGGACTCGATGATCTCAAAGGTCTTCTCCAACCTATGATACTGTGATACTGTAATTGCAAAATCCCTTATTCCAACATCTCGTTCACCAAGCTGCTGTTTTTAAAATGCTGTCTGCTGAATTACAGCATAAGCTCCACTAGTCACTCAGTTATAGAAACATTAACAGAGAATTAATTGGAAGCAGGAATATTCTGAACCTGAATGGTAGAAGGAAGAGTCTGGAGTTTCATGTGCTGGAGTGTGGGATTTTGGGAACAACCTGTGGGAGAAAGGAACAGCAGCTGAGGATGGAATGAAGGGGATGATAGACGAGAGAATGAAGGACTGGAGAAGGAATTTCTCAGAGCACAGCCAGAAGGAAGATGCTCAGGATAGTAGGAAATATCTGAGAGTCTTGGCAATGTTCTTCAGTCAGCCCTTCTACAACAAGCTGCTTGCAATGAAACCCCTCCTGAAGGTCACCAAGAGATAGGTCCAGGAGATTTCCAGCCAAACCAAATCTTCCTCAAACTGTTGACCTGGAAGGTATCTGGTAGGTCACAGATGTGTTCCACAGTGATGCTTTCAGCATGCATCTTCCTGGCTCATTTTTCGTTTAAATTCAGTCTGATCCCTTTGAGATCACTGTGACGTATCTGCCTTTGGGTTTTGAAGTCATGGGGCGATCACTTCGGGTTTGTTTCCTTTCCTTAGACACTGCTGGGCACAGAGCTATGCAAAAGGAGATGATTTTGTTTTCTGATCTTGTCAGAGCTGCTTCCTCCGGTCCATCTCACCGTTCCACATACAATTAGAAGAAAAAGTTCTTCCCTCAATTGCCCTTCTAGAAGGGAAGAACTTGTGCAGTATGGTGACCAAATGCATAGAGAGCACAACACATACAGAGCCACCTCATTCCTTAGTGTAGCCTCCCTGACAAAGCAGGATCATCTGTGTTCCACTAGACATTTTACGTTAAATATGAGCTTTACTGAAATGACAAAATCATGGAGCCAGAATTTTTCATCCTCATATTCTCTTCTGGGAGCATTATATAAGGAGAATTAATTTACTGCCACAAAGGTCAGAGTAAATCTCAGTGTGCTAAATGTTAAAATTGATAAATAAAAGGGATAGGAAATCTTCTTCCTCTTTTTTTTCTTATGTTTTTTAACTGATCTGTCAATTTAATAAAACGTCTTGTTTTGATTTAAGAAAATAATATCTGTTCTAAACAACAGCTCACCTCATTTTTAATAATAGTTGGGGTAATTTAGCGTCAGAAGACACTAAAAAATACACTACAAACACTGTCAAATAGAATGACCCAAACCTCCAGACGTCTGGAAACTGTTGTTAGCATACAAAGCTGTGTTCATTAAAGAATTATTTTATACTTGCCTGGAGTGATAATATATACAATAGTCATCCATGGAACAATAAAAAATTCAGTTAACAACTTTTGTTAAATTGAAACAATGTGAGTATAAAAAATTGCTCATTCAGTCAAAGCAATACAAACACTCGCCTTCAGAATTTCGGTCCTACTTGGAGTTTAAAGTTCAGAACTGTTCCAGTCATCTTTATCCGCAATGTTATATTTTGCTAATAATCCAGCTCTGGTTTACTTTAGCAGATTTGCTCAGGGTGAAGAACCAAACGCCACTGATTTTCATTGCCTACAGTACACGTGAAGCAAGGCAGCACTAAATATGAACAACATCAGCAGAATCGGATCAGTATTTGAAAACGGACTACGGTGAAAAGTGTATCAATTTTTGTTACTGCATGTAGCATATTTTTCCATTTCATTGTAGGCAGCTCTATATTCTTTTTCACTTTTCTCTGAAAATTTTTGTAAAAATGCAAATAAAGAATATGGAAAAAATCCTTTCTTGTCAATCTCCCATTAAAATAACAAGTCCTTGAAAAAGAATAATTAAAAGAAAACTGAGAGTGTAAAAAAGTTAAAAGGGAGGTTTTGTCAGGGTAGATCAAACATCGGTGCATCTTGCGTCATGTAAAAGATCTGCAGCCTGTTCAGTGAGAGCTGCTGTCTTTCAAGTTGCAACGTGATCCTATCCCTCATGTAGTCTGATTCATAACAAAACTATAAGGACACTGGCAAAAATTAACACTATGTAATATCTTGCTTTTAATACCACTTGCTAACTTGCTATCTCCTTGATTGCCGCCTATAACAACACTTACATTTATTTCTTCACAATACGTAAGTGAATATCAAAGCACTGAAAAGAGTGAACATCTCAAGAAAAGCTGCGTGTCTGACTTGCGAGGGACAACCAATAACTTCTGCCAAGCCATTGCTTCCCATGCTTTTACATCCATTGCAGAAGGGTTGTTTCTTCCATAAAAAATGCACTGGTATCATTGACAGCTGACAGCAAGAAACAGACATTCAAGTGATACTCGCTTGGCTCATCCATTCTGTGTCTTCTGAAGACAATAAACTCTTGCAGAAGTATAAACATTGTGTGAGGCTTTCTCTGAAGATACTGTTACTACTTAATAATTTCAGGCAAGAACAGAAGCGCATTCTAATCTGTCAGAGGGGTGAAAGATTGAGCTGACAAGACTGAATGATACAAAAGTTGTGAAGTTCAGCAATCCCCATGAAAATAAAAGCTCTCAGGAAGTACTAAGTACTGTTTCTAGGAAGTAGTATTGTTAGACTACACTAACATAACAACAATTTAAGTTCCTTTAGGTCAGCAATACACAGAGACCAGACTCCCGATTAAGTCAAACTAATACTGGCAGATCAGAAACTGATGCCAACAGAAGCGGAGCGGCATGCATTTCTTTGAAACTGCCAAGATCTGAGGAGCCTGGGGACAAGGAAGACAACTTCTTGGAAGTGGCAACAATAAAGAGAGCTACAGCCAAGAGTGGGTAGATTTTGTAGCCTATCAGGAATGGGATTCTACTCTGCCCCCTGATTTTCTTTGCAAACAGCATTACAGTGTAATGGATCAAAGTCTCTGCTGCACTGTAGCTTCACTCACCCAGAAACACGAGGGTCACTTCTGTGCCAGTACAAGCCCCAACTACTGCAGAGCCAAGAGCTGCTCTAAAGCCTGACAACTTCCTAGAGCTTTTCAGGAGCAAGAGGCGCTGCAGCAAAACATGCCTCCTCCTATGTGGAATAACACGGGTCCAACTATGTGATCGAGCTCAGTTTCAAATTCAGTAATCTGAACACTGTTTGGAAAGGGCATTGGTCTTTCTGAGCATCCAGACTGCTCAAAAAGATGTGACTCTACTGCACTAAACCATTACATCAGTGAATGAGTGATCCCAGAGAAAAAGGAAGTAAACAATGCTGCCCTCTGCACATATATGCCTCTCCCATCAAAAATGACAAACCCATCTTTGTTCACTTGTGTAGAGCAAGTTTCCACAATTTTTTTCACTGTCTTCACCTTTTAAGCACTTTCAGCTAAAGAGTTAAAAAATGTTTGCACTCTTCTGCTATAACTTAATTAGCGTATAAATGTTGCCTTAGCAACCCTGAAGAGTGAAGTCTGCTCATTCCCAGAACAGGTACAACAGGCAGCCAGAAATGCTGCAATTTTTTCCACATTGCCATACCAATAAACGTCAGCTGTTGCTCAGGGTACTTCTAGGAGTGAAAGGACAGTTTAATCTCCATGTCCCTTCAATTTTTGGCCTCTGTAAAGAGACTGCCAAAAAAGTTGCCAATTAGTGCTAATTGTAGAGAAGGTTTTTGTGATGTGCACCCTTGTCCACTGAAAATTGGATTACAACAATCAAACTCATTTCCTATGCTGCTGGTATATTTTATTCAGGTCACCAGTACTTCTGCAGTTAGCCTTTTTTAAAATAGTGTCTGATCATGCACGAAGAGAACAGCGGTTGAAGACTCATCGCTGTATTTCACTCTCTTTTCTCTCAATGTGGTAGATTTATTTGGGAGGTTATGTTAGTTGAATTTTCTCAACCACAATACACAAAAACAAAATAAGACTTCAAGAGTCATTCAGTTCTCATGCGGTTATGTAATAATACATTAATATAAAGGATTTCCATTTTTAGACATCAAACCCCTGACAGATGTTTTTGGATCTAGTTGCATTTAGTTAGTCTCCATTATTATGGCACACTTTGATCTGGAGAATTCCTTGTCTGTGATCAAATGTAAAATGAATTCAGATTCATTTCCTTTCATCTCATACAAGCAAGACGTGTGAACCATTTACTTAGCCCTGAAACTCTCTATGATGAGTATTGTCTTTTTCAAGGTTCCTGGTGGGATTTTTTTTCTTTTTCTGGTAGATGAACCAGCTCCTTTATATGATCTTACAAAAGACACCAGCAGAATGTCACTTCACATTTGTCAAGAGCAAGCTCCGCAATCTCTTTAACAAGTGATGTTTTACAATGTCTAGCAGGAGATTTTTGCAAACTGATGTTAATTAGCCAAGAAAAAGAAAGATAGCAATTAAGGCATCAAAACTGTCTTCAGATAATCTGAAAGGTTTTACTCAACCCTGGAGAGGTAGATATTATGAAGGCTAACACTACAAAAACCTCCTTAACTCATCTCATTATAACTAAGCATTGTAGTGATCAGACAAGAAAAATTACCCTTGTTTAGGAGTCTTTGCTACCACTATTAAGACTCAACAGAGTGTGCTAAAAGAGATTTTCAGTAATATTAGTTTCTTTGTTTTCACCGGTTTACACCATATCATTATCATAGCTGTACGCATTTCCTATACCTGTATGTTGTTACTACAAGGCATATGGCAAAGGCAAATAGGTAAACCAAAGATACTCTTCCCCTCACACTTGTACCATCAGTAGTTTAAAACAAAGCGTTACCATATGTACTGAACATCATGTCAACCACTTAAATTCTGGACTCTCAATTTGACCATAATCTTTCCTTTAAGCTATAAGAAAACTCCTACAAGCTTTGAAGAACAGGTTCTTACCTACTTATTTTCAACGTATGATTTTTTTTATCCATTTATTTGCAACCTGACTCTTATGCCTTGTGCCAACTTAAAAATCAGATACTACCATGGGCTACAATCCCACAAACATTTAAGTGTGCATGCAACTTCAGCAATTTAAATAGCCCCTTGCACAGCCTCAGGGATATCTCTGCAGCACTCGCAGGAGAGACATCTTTAGACAAACCAGGATGGTTTTAAATTTGTGGTCCTAGGTTCTGCTAGCAGTTCAGCTTCAGCCAAGATTCAGGTGTTAAAACTGAGTCTGGCACTGTGCTACACCTCTTTCATTGTGAACTCCCCTGGGAGGAGTTGCTTACATCCTTTCCGCGTTTGTCTTGCTTACAAGGTTTTCAACATCCTCCAGCACAGGGTGTCAGGCTGGTCCCCAGTTCCTCAGTGCTGTCTTGAAATGGCAAGCTCTGCCAAACACGTCAAGTACTGATGGAATGGGTGAACACTTCCCATATCTGACCCTCCCCAGGCACCCTCATGCCCCTGGTTCGTGCCCAGAGGGTTGACAGCTGCCCATTTTAGCGGGGACTCTTAAACTAAGGTTTAGATAACCCCTAGTTGTTGGTGTTGTATCTTACGCCTCTTTGACTGAGAAAAGGCAATCTGGAAAATATCAGTACCAAAACTGAGTCTGATTCCAACTTCGAGATACATTTTTTGACCAAATTATTAACTCATAACTCAGAAGCATTGAATGAAAATGCTGACCTTGTTAACAGCAGCGGTTATTTACTTGAACATCTGTGCAATGTTTTAGCTTTAATTTAACTCCCGAAACACATTTATGATATTGTTGGTTGTTTTTACTGTCAGTTTAGTGCATTTGAACCACTTCTTCAGAGAAAGCCACCTTAATGCATTATAGTGTTGTAGGTTGGGAAGGAGAAGCAAAATTTATGTAATTCTGTAGAAAGGTCAGCGAAACCAATATTTGCTGAATTGGCCCAGCACAAAAAGCCTGTGTTTATGTATATGTTTATGTATATGTCTCCCTAATCTGCTCACTGCAAGCTCTCACAAAGTCAACAGATGGAAGAAATTAAGGGTCATCTACCAGTACATCTAAGTAGAAGGCAGGTCTAGTTCTGGATACTGTTGGTACCGAATGTGGGTTTTCTCTTAGATGGGCTTTTGGATGAGTTCTGGCTTTCCAGGAAGGTGACAAATGGTCTTGGGTAGAAGTGGCTTCAACACTGGCACTGGGCAGAATCCTGAACTGCCTTTGGGATCAGTACACTGCACAGCCCAGTGGATGCCTGGGTGGCTGAGGTCATCGAATGATTACTCACTGGCACTAACTGATGCATCATCCCTTTGGGAACAGAGGTTTGCTGTTAGAGACTTGTCACATAGACATATAAGATGCTCGTCCACTACAGCGATCTGTTCAAGTGCCTGACAAGCTTATGGGAATCACTGGGAGGCCTCTTGGGGAAGGGAAGCCTTCTGGCGCTGTCTCATGAGGGCATCTCTGTAGAAGCCAGGCACATCTCTGTCTATAGGCCAAACACAGGAGCCCTGCAGTCCCTGGGGGTGTCCTTGGTTGCGCTGGTAACATTCAACAATCACTGAACTTCTTTCTCACCCTTAACGCGAGGAAGGGGAAATCCCAACATCCTGCAGCTGAAAGAAAATAGCAAACTAATTCTGACATGCTCGTGAACACCAAAAGGCCCCTTGTCCACTGACCCACAGTTCCTGTTATCACCCTTTATGTGATGAAACTATGGGCCCTCTGTGGGCCCTACTATTTTGAATGAAATTTGTCTACAAGGGCATAACGCTTTACAGTTACATACAGAAAATATAACTATGGCTGTACAGAACAGCAAACCGTAATGTTGTGTGCCCTTTCTGGCTGGCAGTTGTTGGCAGAACAAAACTATTTGCAATCTTTTCCACAGCTGCAAAGTAGCCTTTGTGTATTTATTTCTCCAGGATGTTATGCTATCCAAAATGCAGAATTCATTTTTAATTTAAATGACTGTATCTTTTGGACCATTAATCTGAGTCTTGAAATATCCCATTGGTTACCTAAGCAATAAGATGTAGCAGGCATATGCATCTTTTCAGGGGCTAATTTTTAGATTGTTTTAATTTATTCTGTGTATATACTGCTGTAGAAAGCCTGCATGACATTTAAATGATTTCAAATGATATTAAATTATTTGGCCTTAATCTGTAGAATTGTGGTTTATTGAGAGAAAATTGAGATCACAAAATTTCTTAAAGACCGCAGTGCTTCAGTTTGAGACTGAGATTCCCTGCCTTCTTATTATCCCAGAACGATAACATTTGGGAATTCAAAGTGCCTTATGTAGTGTTCAACACAATGTGGCATACAGCTATCACATGTGAAAAAATCCCTCTAACATCAGCTTCTTTACTGCCATTCAGAGACATTATGGAACCAATATTAATAACAATTTCTCCTAAATAGCACCCTAGAGACATAAAAACTTTGAAGAATTAAATTAGCCAAGGACTTTCAGCCAAGGACTTTCAGAGAGCAAACAGAAATGGTGGAAGATCTTGCACATAGAGATTTTGCATTCCAGCTATGGCTAAAAAGGCAATGATGAGTTTGAAATAAGAGTAAAGATTGTGTGATATTAAGATTTTACAAGCATAGATCAGGGATTTATACCAGCTCATACAACTTAAACAAAGGATTATGAAAAGTATTTCAATCATGTGCCAATAAGAGCTTCAGGTCATACCATATGGATCATTTTATTTCTTTACCTTTAAGTATTGCCATCTATAATATCTGCGTATCACCCCACAATATAATGTAAGTTGTTCAGTGTCCCCTCTAAAAGCTTAGTGTACACGGGATATGGCTGCCACCGCTTGATAAATTTCCAGATCACTTGAGCAGTAATGATGCATTCAGGATGCTGTCTTGGACCACAGGAGATATAAAAAGGTGATTTATCAGCTATTTCACATTGCATTTTTAACCATCTACTTTGAAAACCAGCAAATTTTTAAAAATGTATTTAAATTCCCTGTACGTGTTGTCTCTTCTCACTTACACTTGGAAGTTTAATTCATTCATACTTTCCAAGCATCCTTCATTCCAAAACGACCAAAAGGACAGCAATAGATAGATTATAATAGTTTCAGGTTTCTGTTGTGAAACTGAACTCAACATTTGCTATTTAGTAGCCTATTTACAGAAACTGCTTCTTTACCTACGTAGTGCACCCCTGGCCTCTTGCAGTCCAGTCAACTGCTACACTTACTTTTAAAATCTTTTAACTCTGAAAGACTGACCAGAAATTTCTTCATCCTTCCAGAAGCAGCTTCTGCATGGACATAAGTGAGGCTGAAAAGATGTTCTGTGTTCCTCTGTAATCCTCAGCTGCTGTTCTTCTTATTCTTGGTAAGCAATTCCTATGGAAGCAGGATAGTGTCCCCATCTTCTTTTGGCTTGGACTGCTTCCACCTAAGTATTTTTCCTCTGTGGACAGAGGCAGTTTTATAACTGCCTATGAGTGTGCCATGTCCATCAACAAATTTGGAGTCCTTCTTTTTGATTTGCAGTAGAACTAAATACTCACTTTTTGACTGTAGTACTCAACACCAAAACTGCTTTTCCAGTTGGGATATTTTTAATAGGATACAGTAAGCACGTTCTCTGTAGTCATCTCTGATGAATTGTTCATTAGTTGTTAGTGTAGGAAAACCTTAAGAAATGGGGGGGGGTTGTGTCTACTCAATGAAGTACAAATCTATCAATGACAGCTTCTGACACAATTTTGAGAATCCCTTTATTACATCAAGATTGAGAGAGAAAGTTTGTTAAAATAACAAGAGGTACCATCTTAAATCATGATGTTTTTTCTAGTTGCCACATATAATGCTATGTAGTGAATTAAACACACACACAAATGTTACCAGTTATTCAACTTTCTGTGTTTATTTATTGTTACTTTTTCCTGCTGCAAATATTGCTGTGCTAAAAAGGTGGATGGTCTACCAAACTTCCACTCATTTGTGTATTTTTCCAGTGTTTCAGACTCTTACATTTCAGAATTTTCCCTTCCCTTATGAAAGCAGTTACTCTGATAACAGAATTCAGATAATGTGCTTCCAGGACCAGAAACTCAAATTTGCTCTAGAAGTCTCTGAATAAACCACAACATCTCAGAGTCTGATAACCCAAGAACATTTCTATTGCACATGACTCTGCAAACAGAAGTAGCACACTATGATTCCTCCTTGTGTCTAGCAAGCATGACAATGCTTGAGACAATATCTCAAGTATTTTTCAACAGAAACACTTAAGGATTAAAAAAGCCATCTTGCTAGATTTTTTAGCTTCCACATTTGGAAGAGAAGTGGAAGTCATAGCTAACTTTGTACCTGTCATAGTGAAAACCAGAATTACAACCATTAAAATCACGAGTTTGGATCTCACTGAAGCACATTCTTTCTCCATAGCACATGCCTCACATAACCTCTGGCACATTCAAAGAGAGGTGTGAAAGTGGTCTTGTTCAGATTGGAAATACAAACCACTATAGCTCTCTAAAGAATGTAAAGCCATATACTTCACTCTCGCTTCACTTTAACACCGTTTCTGAGATCCATGCCTACTGAGGTGATATAATAAGGTGTTGATGATGTAGCTAAAGACCTCTGTGGGAAAGGTATCTACATCTTATGTTCACACAAAGTCTTCAACTACATGAACAGCATTTTCTTGTGGACCACAGAGCATACAAATGGTAAGACCTTAAACTAAGAGTTTAAAATTAATTTTGAAGTTCTGGACAAACATCAAATGCAAAAGCACATTGCATTTAAAGTGTAAGGCTTTAGACTGACAGTTAAAATGTGTTGTTCTCATATCTGGACATGTTTCATGGCTTTGCAACAGATTTCTTGAGTGAAGCTAGCAAGTTATTAAAATCATGATGTGCTGCGGTGTTTTGATCTCTGAAATGAGGATAATGACAACTGTTCATCAGGAAGGTTGTGATGATTAATTTTTCATTGAAGCATTTTTTAATCTATGGATGGAACATGTTATATAAATATGCATTATTATTATTATCGTAACTGGGTAATTTATTTACTCTCAGGGGATGCTACAGTCATAGTTTACATACCACTTTCTATATTAAAACTTTATATTTTAAATCAGTGACTTTTCTTGATTATCTTGCACTGCAAACATACATATCTACTTTAGCCCAGAAGTCTGAAGGAAAGCCATTCAGCCGTTATCAGAATATTTTTTAAAAAATATTTCTTTTAGCTGTTAGAGAAATTGAGCAGGATTATTTGGCACTCAGCTTCTAGTATGCATGTGCAGTAATCGCCACCGTGAACTGCTGCTTTGTGAGAATAGTTTAAGACGCAAACTCGGTTATCTGTTTCATAAAGAAGTATATTTTCCTTACCTAAAGGGATGGAAAATATAACAGACACACACACATCCATTTGGATAATTAAAAACTACATGGGAACCTGCTATGGAAATACATTCAAAACTTAAAAATAACAGTGAAATAAATAAGGTGCAAATAGGACATGCTAAATCTTTTATATGGTTGTTTCCAAACTACCGCGGTTATGACAGCCAGCAGTGCTAAATCTTGATCCTCTGGCTCTTTGCCCCAGGCTATCACTATGATGTGCTTCTCTTAGGATTTTCCTTAGAGGGTGAATATCTCTCAGTCTATGGATGCCTTGGCACTATGCTATTTTTGCTGCAACTTTCTGGAAGTGGAAAGGAAGCATGCTTAGAGCAGGGCTCTGATTTGGCATCCTTAAATGATTCCTTTGCAGGTGCTGACAGCTTTGCTCAATGCACAAGAGTTCTGAGTCTCTTTCAGGCTGTATTCGGGACCAAGTGTCCCCCCACTGAGCCTCAGTACAGTGGAGCCCAAAGAAGAGCATCCAATTATTTTGGCTCTCACCCCCTTGTCTTTTCTCCAGAGTAGCTCATCTACACTAGAGAGTCTTGTTCCTACAAATTGGTGTCCAGAACTGCAGTAAGGATAGTATTCTCTGTGGAGCCAGTCCTAAATTATAGAGAATCATATCTGTATGCCACTGGCACAAGTGATTCATAGTTTTTTCTCCACTGAAGTCAGTAAGATTATGCTGGTTTACCAGCTGGAATCTGAGCAAGTTGAAAAATATTCTTCACCTTTGTTGCTGATCTTACATTTTCAAATTCTTTTTAGTAATCAAAGACATCCAGACTAACTTTTGTGTAAATGAAATCAGAATGCATAAATCATAATTTTTGTGTTAAGAAGTTACTACAGAGAAATTCAGTACATTAACTGCCCAAGTATTGCTGAATGTGGCAGTTCTACATACCGACAGATGAAATTTGGTCCACAAATTCTAAAACTGAATTTGGTCAGAAGCCTAATAACTGCCAGTATATAAAAGGATAAATGTGCTCCCATAGCTTGCTTGTTTCAAGAGTTGGATATTTTCAAATAAAAGTATTTTTATCACAAAAGAATTCTTTTTTTTTTGGCTGGTATTCACAATTTTTTTTACACATCACATGGTGTAACAATGTAAATTTGCTCACTAGCATGCTCTTTCGTTCAGACATCCTACATCTACTCTGTTGCTTTGGTAAGATCTTAGAGGAAGGTCAATTTCAGCAGTCAGGCTGAGTACTGGCACTGATGTACACAGCTTGTTAGTGTCTTTATCTTGACAGATCACGTCAGTCTGGGTTTGTGGAGATAAAAGAGAGACAGGTCTGGCTTTTATGTCATCTCATAAGAAGTCAAAAAGAACCAGCCAGCACAAGTTTCAGAAAATAATACAGACAGCCATGTCTTTTTTTCCCCCCCTAAAGCATCTGTTAGTATAAAGTTCCAAAGTATCACCTAGTTATTTAGTCATTTTCCAGTATGGTGAACATCTATGATACATAGGACTTCTATGATTGCTTAGAATTGAGATTGTGTAAGACAAACTTTGCAAGATCCTGTTGTCATTGTTCATAATTTTACCAGACTTTGAGCTGATTACATTTGAAAAAATTCACATACAACATTGTAGCCATCTCTGATTATACAAAAAGTAAGTTGTTTTGTACTTGCTGAACAAGTGCTGCTCACCTAAAAGACAGTTTCTTGGAGCAAATATATAGTATATATGATAGTGGATTACTCTTTGCATTCTCCCAAGTTTTGGCAAATTATAAAACTGAAAATTCAGACTGCACTAGAGACTTCCACAATTTACAAACTGGATCCTCTGTAGATTTTCTCCAAATGGAATTTGCTTTATTCCTTCACAACTCCTGTGCTGATCAGATTGTGTGTACACCATCCTCACTATTCCTAAAAGGACAGTGGATGTCTCCTTCTGGTTTTATCACAGTGCAAAATAATAATAAAAAAAATTAATTGGGAAAAGCTAACTTAAAAAAAAAAAGAAAAACAGACAAAAGATCAGATCTGTTGGGAATATAATTTTGAATTGGGATGTCTGTAAGGAATTATCTTCTCGATGTGTGGAGATTTTTTTCCCAGTCTTGGTTTCTACTCCACTTGGCTGTGCAAACCCCAGGCAGGCTGGTGTGGTGTGATGCTCTTTGGGTCCATTCTTGGAGCAAGCAATGGCTAGCTCAGTATTTATCCAGCAAATTGGATTTAATTAGGTTAAATATTTATATTTATGTCACAGAGATCACAGCACCTTCTCCATAGCATATAGGTCTCTTGCATGAACACACAGATGGGGAATGCTGGTTGAGCTCTGTTTCTACACTTTCTCTCCTACAATTCAAAGTCCGCACACATCAACAGTACGTTTTTCACAGCCATTCATAAATGTCAGCATCCATTCAAACCTCCTACAGGCCCAGCTGAAGACACACACAGAGGTGCCAAAGGCCCTCTCTGAAGCTTTCTCCAGTTCTGCTCTGAAATTCTTCCTCTCTTCCCTCCTTTGCCCTTTCCCGAGACATAAGTGAACTTTCTCTTGACTTTTCAGGCAGCAAAATTCAATTTCTTATTGCAATGCTAAGAAGCTTTGAGCTGTCTTTGACTTTGTTCCAGGACAACAAGGAAAACAAATAAACAAAAAAGATCAGAATAAAGCATGTTCTAGTAATTAAATACTTAGTCACACTTAAAAAAGCAGAATCCTTGTAATGAATGCCCTTGTGCATTTATCTTAATATATTTTAAGGCCACTAGATGTTCAGGAAAATTAGCTTCAGTATATTTGGTGGTCATAGGTAAAAAAAATAGGTTGTATAATTTTATTTTTCCTATAGTGCTGCAAATAATTTTGTGTCTTCATAAGATTTTATTGTCAATCATAATAACAAGAAATAGCTCTTTTACAATAAGAGATATGCTTTAATAATGAACTTCTAGGAGCTTTGGACGCATGTTTTAAGTAAGTATAAAAACTGGCATTTCTTTGGGACACTTTATTTCTCCTTGACAGCGTTTTATTTTACAGAAGTGTAAAAGAAGTGACAGGTTATTGTGTATGTAATCATGGCTAATTTTTAACTTCAAACACTCTTCTGTGATCTTAAAAGCTTTCAATTTGTTCATAGACACAGGTTTGTACAAGCCTTGTGCAACATCTGTGCACCATTTTAACAAATAACCATAGTGGTGGTCCCCAAAAGTTTAATTAGATTTGAAAAGTAGCTTGAGCTTTTATACGTCTTTGACATATATAAGCACCATCACAAACATTCACACTTTGAACCTGGTACTGCAAGGTTCTATGGCTTACATGGAAAAACATTGCATCCCCAAATCCCGCTGAGATTGGTGGGTTTCAATGTGAGCGGCATCATGGGACACATGGTCAGTGCTTTGTTGAACTGGGAACGTCTGGGCACTTAGAATTCTGCGGCAAATCGCTCACGCACTTTGGTGCACTAGGTATTTTGAATCACAGTACTCAAATACTTAGCTGATGCTTCAACAGCAATAGAGATCAAGAAAATAGAAACCCGTAATTGTGTAGGCCCTTGTTCCCAAATACACATTCTCCATTACCCCAACACACACTTTATCACAGATACTCCTCTTTAGGAGGTTTTTTTGATTAAAAAGACCTAAACTCTGTTACTGAGAACAACATGCATATCATCACAGTTAAAATATTTTGTGATGTTTACGTATTGTCATGTTCACCGAGTAATTTACATTTCCTCCAATACAGATAACTAAATAAGACTAAAATGAATTGCATTCATCAGTAATATTTTTTACTTAGTAGTCAGTTTTATGACATCTATTTCAAAGTATTTTAAAATTTATCAACATATTATTTTTGAAATACCAGATTTTGGAAATTGGCATCAATTTCCATTCCTTCCAAAAATCTCCAAGTGATAAAATTTGTTGTCTACATTTAACATTTAAGCCAATAGAATATCTTTAGATAGTTCTTGACTACATTTGCTTCCTAATAACCAATGCAACAAGTTTGTAGAAGCCTGAAACACTCCTGTTTTTCTAATTTATGGTAGAAGTAAATGTAAGTTAGTTAACAAGAATAGAGTTAATTCTTAAACAATAATCAAAATTTACTGCTTTGGTGAAACTGTATTTACATTAATTGGTAAATTTGATACTGTTCGTGTTCAAGCAAAAATTATTTCTTACTCTGAAAAACATGCAAATGGTTTTAGGATTCTTTCACATTTAATTCAATCCTGTTGTCCCTGATGTTAGTTGGAGAACTGTCACCAATGTCACCAGGAGCAGCATTGGGCTGGCCCACTACCCAATGTCCAGTGAAAGGGGTGAGGCTTACAGTAACACATATTCATAGTTCCTGCTTGCTCTGGGAAGCACAATCAGAGAGTGAAATGGGATACATCTGTCCAGTTAGGTGATCAAGAACCCTTAGAGGAGACAAAAAGTAAGCACCACCTGGGCTGCTGGAAGAGGGGGACAGTGCCTGAGTCTTCAGCAGGTCACCCACAATGAGGTGGGGGCTCCTTGCAGTCCTTCCCCACTGTCCACTCTCATAGGGGTCACTTGAAGTTTCAAATTTAATCATTCTTGCTTTTGGATTGTTTATTGTATGGCAGGTTTTGATTAAAAGTTTAATTTCTGACATTGATCTTTTGTCCTCTCTTATTAAAGTGCTTTTTGGCATATCCTAACAGAAGCAGACTTGACCTGCAGGTCAGATTTTTATATAGCCAAGCCACTACTAAAGCTATAGCAATCAAGACAACGTCTCTCTCCCTGCACTAAAAAAGCCTAGATAAAAGCAGATATTAATAAAGCATGTGTTTAATGTTAACATTCAGAAATAACGATCTTTTTCCTCTGCATTTCTATTTTATGTGGTCTAGCTCTCTAGTGATTTAAAGTCTACAATTTAAAAAAACTAGCAATGACATAGGAAAAGATATTTCATCACACTACATTAAGACCATCTTGGCAATATTTCTGTTATAGGATTCTGAGAAGAGTCTGTCATTGTTGTGTGAGTCCTGCAGACTGTCTGAAGGAAATGTAAGGCATGTGCTTTAATTGTGCGGTGAGTCGTGACTCTAAGTACCATCTAAACCGGACTCGATCAAACAACATAACCCCTGCTGGCTGGATCCCAAAGCTGTTGCTCGCTGTTGAGTTGGCCCTACAGCTTAACGTCCACAGTGCCTTTCCATCTGCTGAGAGGAATATGCCATGCTGCATTCAGTCTGTTTGCTGCTCTCTTTCGTGATACCAATCTGGAGGTCCCCCAACATGAGAGTCTGTGCTCTGCATTTCAGGGTATAGAGGAGAATACATGAGAATACATGAGAGGAGAACAGAGAGTTCTTGGGTTTGGTGTGACTGTTGGAATCAGCTGCTCCCAGTACAAAGAGCTGCATGACATTCCTCTATCTTGATACCTAAGGACAGAGACCTTTTAGGGCAAAACCACCTCTGAGTATTTTCTTAGATGAGTGCTCATAGCTCCTTCACTTTACAGAAAGGATTTCACCAGGAGAAGCTTACCTTTCTGCATATTTACCAGCAGCAAATCAAATCAGTTCCAAATATGAAGAAAATGCACATGTCAATTTCAAGTACCTGAGAATCTGGAAAGAAATGATTGCTGTGTGTAGGCTGCTCTGTGTTCTAATAAGGGCAAGGAAAGTACCCTGTGGTCCTGCCAGGTCTCCCATCCTCTTGTCTCTGATGTGGATGGCCAGTGGCTCTGTGCCTGTTTTTCACTTCCAGCCTGATGTTAATCCACCTTACCTGGCTTCTGTCAGGTTGCTCGGGTAACCACTGCAAGAAGGTGGTCCCTCTAATCTCCAGCCAGGCTAATTTCTTGGCAAGAACCCATATTGGATACATGACATTTGGTCTACTTTTACCCCTCTTGTAAGAGGACACCATTTTCTAATTCTCTGACTTTAGCACCTTTCTTAAATTCCACTTAAATTTTATATTGACGTGCATTACATGAATCTAAAACTACTATGATACAAAAATGGACATACTGTCCATGGTGAATGTAACTTGCAAGAGTACAGACAGAAGCATTTTTAGAAACTGGAAGATTTTCTAACAGAAAGTGGAAGACTATGGGGAATAAGATGAGCAAAGCTGAAGCAACATGATCTCTGATATTTTACTATACTGACAGGACTGTCTTCTATGTGTGATGAACAGTTCTTATTGTTAATTACTAGACTATAAGAGGTCTTCTTAATATATTCAGATTTAGCACATCAAGCAAGGAATGTACCTGTTACCCTGTAGGCTTTTCCCTGTGGTTATAAGATCAAGTTCTAGCTGTTTTAGCACTAATTCAAAGGAATTACCCGAGTAAGATAGATTTCTGATTGTCACAGTCCATCATAGTCTTTGCAGCTAATAGTTTTCATCTCTAAGACAGTGTAGTGAAGTTACAGATAATTATGTCTAAGTGTCCCTCTGCTAGGTGTCAGGTGTCTGCCTGTAAATGACAATGAAGAGATACCAGACAAAGCTGGCTGAGTTCACTGGGCATGTATGATGCAACTCACAGAAAGGTTTGGTCCTGGGTGTTCTTTAAATGTGGAGGGAGGTAGTTATTTTCCGAAGAGGAATAAGATACAATAACAGTAGTATTATGTAAGCAACCAGGTTAGTTTCTACTCCCAGATAGGTAATGTGCTTGCCACGGTTCTGAGTGAGCCTTTTACTATGCCTGAAGTATTACATACTGTATTACTGGGTGCAGATAGGAGCATACAGTTAGGGCATTCACTACTGCAAGCTGTGTGTTCAAGTAGACTGTAGCAAAAGTTTTCACCTATTATCAAAAACTATCTTCTACTAACTAGCATGCTTTTGAGAAAATTAGATGCAAATTTTTCAAAATCAGAAAGACCGTACCTAATGGGCACAATTTATGAGTATAAAAAACTATCTAAGCATGGTGTAGAGCTCTGAGTCAGCTATGAGAAAAATGTGTGCACATGTATTTGTGAAAAAAGAGCACATTAGCAAATTCCTTTAGAAACAGAAGTTTAAAAGAACATCATTATTGAAAACAAAGTTATGTTTTTTAGAAAATGCATTATTCATATATCTCACAGGTGTATCTACTGCATTTTAAAAATCTCTTCCTACAAAAATGTAATGAACGTGTCAGCAAATGAACTGCAAGAAAAGAAAAAAAATAATAAATTCTATAAATGAAAATATTGTTTATAAAAGGGGAATAACAGAGCACATGACATTACTTCATCAAAGAAATATGACTGCATATTTTAAAGCAACATTTTCTTATTGCTGGCATGGAGAGTGATGCATGTAGGAAAAGGAGATCAACCAGCATGGTCATTTGTGGCAATCTGAGAGCACAGAAATTTTCAGGCATGAAGAGTATGCAAACACAGATCCGCCAAGTCTAATGGCAGAAGGATCATAGGGTAATGGACATTTGACAGTATCTTTGCACTCATTTTAAAGAGCAAATTTTAGATTGAGTATTAACCCCCCTCCAAGGAATGTAAGCAAACAGCACTGATGTGTATGCAGACTTAACCCTCTGAATTAAGAGGGCTCCTTCACTTAGGTGTTTCAGAATCACCGTAACTAGCTGAATTATTTGTGAAATGAGTCATTAAAATGCATGTTAAGGAGGAATGGTGTTTCTCTCTAGTGTTAATGTTTCTGATGAGGATGATTTGGGTTTTTTTATGAAAAGCCTGACTGATGCCACCACCTGCTAACTTGGGATCATTGTATCAGATTATTTCCTTCTACCACCTGCTGTAGGAAAAAGAGCTGGAATTCAGCTGATGTTTTTACACACTGGTGACAAGATTGTAACTGTTCCTGTAACCTGTATTTTAATCTAGAAGTTTCCCTGGGAATATTCTGCTAATTTTAGCTAGTTCAAAACGCTGCAATTATGACCTAAAAAATTCAGAACCTGATGATTTGGGTTTTAAGAAATATGCTTTCCTTACTCATAATTTAGTTTGATTCCTTATCAAATCCAAATACTAAATTCCCTTTAGATCTTTTAGGGTTTTTTTACTCAATTTGTACTTGTTTTTTATGGAGTTAATTGGCAATAAGATGCCAAGCCATGCAGGATGGCATAATACCTGTACTAATAAAATCTCATTATGTATAAATTAGGATGCAGTCCAGCTGTGTATTCTAGAAATAGAAACAGGCAGCCCTTCAGAAATAACCGTAACTACTCTTTTTGCCTGAACAGTTTCACAGGAGCACAAACATGACAGACTTGTGTGTAATTTCTCCCTGAGATTTGATTTGGCCAGTTTTAAAGAATGTCTAGTTTCCAGGTAACTCATTAAATACCCTTATCTGTAGTTCCATGCTTTGTAGCAGCAGTTTTTAGGAGGAAGCACGCACGTGAGCAAAGTCCATTTCCCCGTAAGCAGGCTGCATGCCACTGAAGTCTCTTTAGGTCTCTTGCTAATTCTGTGAGTAGGGAACGGTCTTACAGTTTTATTACGTATTGAATAAAAGTGCTCATTATTGTCTCAAAATGTAATGAAAGAGCTTATTGTTATGCATTTGTGGGAGAGTAATGTTAAAATTACTGTAGAACTGCTTAGAGTTTCTCTTTCTTTAGTAACAAATGCATTACTGAGTACAGAATCTTAATATTTCTCTGGTTTTAGAAATAAAAATGTTTAAAAGAAGAGGGAACTAGTCTTAGGAAGAAAAAAGTGGGAATGGAAGTGTCTTGTTGGCTCAAATTCAAAGTACTTTTACTCAAATATTGACTCTTCAAGGTCTTAAATCAAATGACCTAATGATTTTGCTTCAGGGCTTAGCAAACAGGGTCTACAACACAGCAATCTTTGCTTGACATGAAAGTCTTAGGATTGTAAACAATAGTTAATTGGATTTTGCTACTAATATTTAAGTTTGTGTCCTAGGTTACTGAAAGTATAAACACTCTCTCTGAATGCTGGTTTTAGCCAAATGCCTCGCTTTTGTACCTTTTCACTTGATGGAAGTGACTTTATAAATCCTATATGAAGGGTAACAGTGGCATCTCAAGCAAACATTGTAAGCTTTTATTAAATCAGTTTTTGAAGCACTGAGGGAAGTATCCTTGTACTTCTATAACAAACTCCCACAACTTACAAATTTAGTACACTCAGTGACCTGGCCATTCAGCAGTCTTATCTTCAATCCTGTCATGACCATAACTATTCAAGGCAAATACCTTGCGTCCTGCATGGTGTTATATAAAGTTATTACATTTTTGTTCAGTGGTCAAACCACATTATTATATTAGTTCCTTTGTTCAGTCCTAATCTAAATATTTTTTTCCCCAAACTCCTGGCCAAAGAATGTAAAAGGGAAAACTGGAAAAACTTCCACTTTGATGCCGTTTCTTTCAAGATGCCAAAAGTAAAGGCAGAGGAGATTACTCCAGCAAAAAGGAAAGAAGTTCTGCCCAATAACCCTCGGCTTAGAGACCTCAACAAGAATGATGTGGGATCCTTGAGTTTATTTTCTGTTGCTGCCTTTATTAGATATGAAACCATGCAACAGAAAGCTGATCTAACTGCTATACTGTAACAGGTTTTCCGTTAGGGAAATGGAAAGTATGTAATATAGAGTGGAACATATTCAAGAAAAGGAGTAACAAGCATGCCCAGCTTACTCTACTGAACAGCTAATGGAAACACAAGATCAAATCTCCTTTGGAAGATACAAGATTAAACATGGGTTTTCTTCTGGATGAATTCTGTAACTGCTGTCTGGGATAAGACAACTCTCCTTTGTTAGTTACGTAAATCTAAAACTGAATTCAGTCAAAATCATCTACTGAATTTGGGTTTATTTATCAAAAAAAATATTTTGCTGCAATCTCTTTGAAAATGTAAGCAATTAGTCCAGTTAGGGCATCATTACTTTCTGCAAAGCCAGCACGTACAATCCAGATATTGAAGATAATATTTGAGATTTAATGAAGACAGAGGTATAACATTTCCAAGCCTTACAGAATAATGGATTCTAAAGCAGGTTGAAAATATAACTGAAATGAATTAATTTTGATAGGTTACTTATTATGTAAACTGGATTTTAAAAAGTGTCAAAATAATAAATGATTTATCAAAGAAAAAAAGAAGCTCAAGGTTCTTCCATCCATAACTTTGAATGTTGAGCTTATACAGGCCTAGTACAATAAATATAATTCTTTACATACAGCTTTGCCTTGCTTGCCATGGAAGCCCTTGTCCACCCTTGTCATGGTGGTCAGTTTGGTACTTTTCTTGTGAGCATCCTAGCTGGGAAAAGTAAAAGGAAGACTAAAACCATAAAGCATTTGAAAAAAATAGAATGAAGATGGTAACTTCTGGTATCTATCAACTGGTAGAGAGCTGACAACTCTTTTTCTAGAAGTTTCTTGAAAGATGTGAAGCTTGCACACTCTCCAGGAATACCTTGTTAATGCTATATATGATTTCACTCTCCTTTTGTCTTCAGCAATTGCACAGTAAGAGTTATGAATTCTAATACATGAATAATATTCTAATAATGAATGAGAATATCTTGACCAGTGAGACGCTACAAAGATCCATGAATTTGTAATGTTCCTGCATTCATATAGTGTGGCTAAAATGTCAGAACAGTGAAATCAGTGCAAAACAGGCTCACACCTCCTTTGAAACAGAACACTGTGATATGAGGATATCTCATGATGCTAGAGTTGTGCTTTAAGCACTTATTTTTATTACTCCATACAGCCACATGTAGCAAAGTGGATGAGGTTTAGATGGTTCTCGATCCTACCAGTCTTTCTGCAGCTCACTGGTGTGATTATATGTTAATGCAAATTTCTGGTCTTAAGGTGCTTCATTCCTACTAAAGCTACCATTTTTAAACAGCTCAAGATACCACTAGGTAAACACAAATTTGAGTTAACAAAATTAGGAGCTACTGACATTTTATGACTGCTCACATTTTATGATCGTTGTTTGTGTCATGCAATGTTAAATTTATGTTATCTTGTGGAGTAATTTTAGGGCACTACTCAGAGTAGGGCTCTAGAAAAGGTTGGTAGCTAGGAGAGCACTATGTGAGCCAAATTATCCCCAGCATAACTAACAGGGTTGATATGAGAGATGAATTGGGCCCTATGTCTCTTTACTGTAGGGAATACTTTCTCCGGAGCCAAAGTAACAGCTGCACTGTGCTCGTGACTTAAAAAAAAAAAAAGCTTGCTTTTCTGGCAGAGTGAGTGCATATGCCTTTGTCTTCACAGTACAGTAATTCTTATTTTTCTGAATTATTTGTATGAGGACACTTGCACAGCTCACGTTAGAGGGTGTTTTTCTTATGCACTCTTCTTTAAGAGCATGCAGTGACCTACACTTGCCTCTTCTTGAAAGCTGAAATTGCTGCAGCTGATACAACAGGTGCACTGTGCCGATGGAGAGCAAAGACGGGGTGAAGTTCAGAGCAGGATTCCTGCTCCAGGGTTAGAAGAAACCACTGAGCAGTCTGCCAGCTTCAGTCCTGTGACACTGAACCCTGTTATGTCCATGCTGCTTGCACAACACTGGGTGTAATACCTTGTAGCTGGCAAATGCCTCTCTGCTTTCCTTCCCAGGGATTTGTAATGATATCAAAGTGCTTCATATCTTCACCCTTTTTTATACATTGCTCCAATGCTCTCAGACCTTCCCATCTTGCTCTCAATACTAGAGAAGACCTTGTAATTGTGCTATCCAGTGTGGGGTTTTTTTTCTTGTTTACTTCATACTTGACCAGTAACAGGGGGTTTTTTAATGCCTTTTATTTGGATCCTGTGGTTATTTAGCCTCTATTTTACTCATGTTGGTGACAATACATTTATTTTTCATTGCAACATACATGCTGTCCTTGTGTACTGTGGGGGTTTCATAGCCAGATCTTCCCCTCCCCACTCACCACTGGAGTTGCAACTGGGCTGGTAGCTGGACAGGCACTCTGGGAGGGAAGCTGACCACCAGACAGGATGATGTGGGGTAAGGTAAAAGAGGAGAAAGTGAGGTGGAGGATGGGGCAAACAGCATTGGACCTATGTCAGTTTTAAGTTATTTGGAGTATGCCGAGTCCTTGCTGAAAGTCAGTCTCTGATAGTGTTTGGATGGATGTTGCTGCTGGCTCTGAGCTTCATGAGAAAAGCCAAAGCTGCCTGCAAGCAGCAGTGGCTGGATGTGCAGCCCAGTTGCCACCGCACACAGAGTACCGATTCACCAGCGTGCAGCAATCCAGCCAGCCATCTCCGTCCAACAATCCCAGTTTCAGCAGCTGACTGCGGATGGAGTTGAGCAGAAGGCGTGGTGGGGCACTGATGGGAAGGGTTGTAGGATAGGCATCGAGCCAGGCTCTGTGCAAAGCTCAGCATCTGGGCAAGGCCAGCCTCCTCCAAACAACAGTAGACTTGATCAACAGGGATGCAAGTCACATTTGACCTGGGGCCAGGAGGCCAAGTGGCTCCATGATGTGTGTATATATATATATGTTGCACAAAATCCTCTAGGACTTCTCAGGACAAGCATCAGTAAAGGTGATGAATAAGAAAAGTCACAACAAAGGGGGCAGATTTGTGTAACGGGTTTAGTGTCCTGACAAGCATAGTAAATAAAGAGCCTGAAGGACTGATTTAAGTTATATTCTACAAGACAGAAAAATGTCAAGATACAATAATAAGAAAGTAAAATACGTACTTCATATAGTCTCCTTTTCCAAATAAAATACATACATAAGTCTTTTTATAACAATTTCACTTACTTAAACGTTGCCTTTGCCTTTTCTGAACAAATGACTTTTACACTGCTACTATTTTCAACTTTGTGATTTTCAGTCAAAGCCGCTCAAAATACCACTTTAAAAAAATGGAGGCAAAAACAAGTTAAAGGATTTAATAGCTAATCTGTGGTAGGTTGTACTGGACCTAGAGAAGAAATTCATTAACTACTCAATGTACATTTTTACAAATCCTACTCTTTTATCCGGTAAGCCTTTCCTAATGCAGCATGTTTAAGTGTACAATACAAATATTTGAATGATCATGACACAATTGCAATTCAGTTTGCCCATGCTATCCTAGTGAAACCCCAAGGAAGGCAAGTGGTTGCAGTGAGCACAGAGCATCCTTGTATTTCATTCATTTGCAAAGTAATTGGCACAATATACTTCATTCCAAACATATCCGCTGAAATAGATAAGTGAAAAGAATAAACAGTGTAAATAGATGGAATTATTTCACTAATGTAGGAGGCATTTTAAAGGCAACAGTTTAATAGCAAGCTTTAATGTCAATGGGGATTTAACGCAGTGAGAATACATTGCCGAGGACTGCATTTGCAGATGTAAACCAGTATAATCCCACTGCTCTAGCTGGAGCTTTACCAGTCTATAACTTCTAGCCTTGAAAAATTGTAGCAAATATTCTCAGTTACTTCTCCTTTCTTCCTTTTCTGTTTCTTTTTTTATTTTCTCCTCACATTTTTGCCCTACATGTCTGTTCTTTTGGTAGGTCTAACAATGCTCTTCTTTCTCTCCACTTCAGTACCTTCAGCTTTCTCCAGAAACCTTTTTTCCATTGTTCCATAGAATAATCTGTGCTGGAAGGAACCTCTGGAGGTCATCTAGGCCGATGTCCTGCTAAAAGCAGGGCTAATTTCAAAGTTACTTCAGGTTGCTCAGGGCTTCCTTGTTCAGCTGAGTTTTGAGTATCTATAATGATGGAGACTGTATAACCTCTCTCAGTTTTGCTCCAGTGCTAAACCCCTCATTTGAATTCTTATTTTTAACATTTTATTATATATTTTTGCAGTTCTTGTCCTTTAAACAGCTTTCATAATTTTCCAACTTTCTTTCATCCTCATGCCTGTCCCCATCCTTCTGTCTCTTAAAGTTATAGCAATACTACTTCCATGCTTTCTGAATTTTCTGATGTACTTCTGTTTCCCCATATTAGAAAGACACCCTTCCTTTGATACACTGGGTTATATTTACTCCTCACAAGATTCAAACTGATGCCATATGGGTAGAGGTCAGGTTGAATGACCGCAGCTTATTGCCCAGAGCCGTACAGACAACATGAATACTACTAGACCTGCCTGAAAGACCCCTCTTAATCTCTTTTGCTGTTGCACATGTATCCCAGCTTGCATTTGAAAATCAGACTTTTGCTAATACTTGTAGATCTTCAGTAGTTTCTGAAAGCATAGTGGCTGTTAAGTATAAAAAAGGTGTTGTTTTGAATTCCTGACATTGCCTGAATCACCCAATTCACATTTCAAAGTTTACTTGTTGTTTAGAATGAAAATTTAAAATACAACTGAGAAAATCGGCTCAGTTGGCACAGGATTTTGAGCAGTATTCCCATGGCAATGCCAGGAGCTACTGAAACAACACTGGCAATCTAAATAAACAATGTCATTTTTAAATTGCTCTAAATAGCCTTCTACAGAGATGGACCTTCAGTGTTTACTATAGAAGAGCTGGTGTTCCATTCTATTGAAGAAGACAAGGGAAGTTAAGCACATTAAAATGAGATTTAAGAAAAGTAATCTTATTTTTTTTTAAATATTCACATTTTGAAGAAAATGTTGCTTTTTTAAATTATTGAAAATACATACATAAATGCACACATAAATTGTGAAAAAAATGAGTCATCTGCTTATATTTACTCTGAAGTGGGCTACAATGAAGCTTTGTGCTTGAAGTGAGAACACTGAACTTTAACTTCCCTGGTACTTAATGCTTCTCTTCAATTTCAGAAAAAATAACTTTGTAAATCATAAACAAGTGAAAGATCACATTTTAATCAGCGCGTATTTGCTTAAGATTAATAAAATAGTGCCCATTCACTTAATCGCTAACAACCGTTTCAGTTGAGTAAGGAAGAAGATAATTTGCTGCACTCTACTGTTTCAACAACTGAGATTCAAAAAGAGGTAAATTCTCATTTGCTGAAGAAGTCTCAGGCGTACAACAATTGCTCTTCTCAATTTAATTTTTTCCCATTGTTCATGCATTGTACAACAGTCAGTAAAACTGAAACATTCATCCTTAAGCTTTGCTGTACTACTATGTGAGCACCTTATGTGTTAGCTTTCTGCAACAGGACATCTTGGAGTACCGAAATAAGATTTGTATCTTTACAGTTCTGTGATGGTGAGGCAGGAGCTCTCTCCACCCACCTCCTAGTCTTTATTACTACCCAATGCTCGGAATTGGAGTTCTGTTTACATGTCATGATCAGTCTTCTCCAGTGTATGCAGTTTAAAAGAAATAGTTTGGAGTTCTTGCTTCTTGTAGGATTACTTTGATATTCATGGTATTTTGGAGATATAGGCTTCCTGTTTGTTCTCACTTGGCAGAAGTCTTCAGATTTCAAATATTTGTTTCTTGTCATGTAACGCTGCTTATCAGTGGCCCACTTAGAGAAAACAGTTTAATATGCATCTGAGAGTTGTCATCTTCAGAATATTCAAGACAACAACTCAGTATTCCCAACAAGACTCAATATTCTCAAGATTCAGCTGGATACCTATATACTTTGGACAAGGATATCTGACTTTAGTCTAGCAGTGAAGGTTCTTCCAGTACTACCCACCTACAGTCAAAGCCTTACTAGCTCATTGCCTCGTTTCAGGAGAAGAAAACGTGTCCCCCAACTCCATTTCTACCATACAAGATCCCAAAAATAACAGGTAAGTCAGATCATAAAACAGCCTTAAGACATAAAAGGCACTTCAACCGCAAAGGCCATCCTTGAGATCATTTTGCCTTTGACAGAGTGGTCACTAACTCCTCTTGTATCCTGGTAAGAACAGAGGAAGAGGCTGGATGAGCTCCATTCCACTTATGCTCTCTGTTCCTTTCAGCTCCATTCCACCTGTATGCTCTGTTTCCTCAGCCATACGATAAGGTTAACACTTCTGAAGTTGCTCGTGCTATCTTGGCCACCAGTGCTCTGATGAACAAATGCACTGAACAGAGTACTTACTGAGATCACAAACATGTCTGTTTAAAGCCTTTATCTAACTTACTTTTTGTTGAATCAAACAAGAAAACATTAAGACAAAGCACTTAATAAACAAGACACCAAAGGAATATTTGAAAAAACCCCTGTATGTACATTGCACGTTTTCTGGAGAGCATTGGTGGCTGGGTAGACAGCTCTCACTGCCTGTGTTGACTTAAATCCCCATCCAGATTAGAAACCTGGCTCACCATAGTCATCTACAGTGGAGATATTTTCATTGAGATGTATCACTCCAAAAACTATTCCCCCATCTTTCACAGTGATTAGTCATCAACTAAATGGGTTCTGCAACTTGGGAATTTTTAGTTCAAGGCTAGATTCCTGCCCCCTGCCCCTTCCCCAAAGATGTAGGTTTGATCACAGCAATAAAAACCAGATTTGAGTACTAAACAACTAAAAGTTACATGTCATTAAAACAATTCCCAGAACTGCCTACTTTTCCTGAAAAGAAACCACTGCACTTGTACAGCGGTTGCCAGTGTAAGGTCTCCAAACAACCGAATTTTCAGTAATGTTGCTAATCCACAGGCTTAGCAGGGGCTCTACAGGCTCCACATAAGGGACACAGGGCTTCCTGAGTGCTGGTACAAGCAGTTTTATGAAGACTTTGCCCAGACAGAATAATGTAAGCAGGGGACCGAGTGTTAAAGGAAAACAAATCCAGTCTGTCAACACAACGTTGTTGGGCTTTGCCTTGAGCTCTCCTTCCTTCGAAGCTGTCTCTGGAAAGATCGTCGCCCTGGAAGGCAACGTGAAGGGGGTAACCAGTGGATGTATGTGGTCGACACTGAACCTGAGGGGACACCCCTGAATTTCACAGCTCTGCTCTTCTCAGGGTGAATTCAGCATTACCGAGTTTCGTAGGAGTCCATTTTACCCCCCTCAAATGACACCTTTTTCTCTCGGGCTGTAATGCCAGCAGCCCCAGGCTACATGCGGATAGGGGGCTGCAGGAGAGAGGGAGCTACAGGGGAGAAGGGACGGCAGGCGGGGGAGAGGCGGGCGCGGCAGGTAAGGGTAACGGGACGCCTATATCCCCCCATCCTTGCCTCCCCATGCGGAGGGCGCGGCCCCGGGACAGGGCGGCGGCGGGGGGGGGGGGGGAACGCACCGCGCGGCGGGCGCGCGCCGGGGCTGCCCCTCCGCCATTGGGCAGCGCGTGCCCAGGGGGGCGGGCCGGGCGTGGGCCCGGGGGGGGAAGCCCGCTTTGAAGTGCGGGTGAGGGGCATGGCCCCCGCCTGAAGGCGGCCGGGCATCTCCTCGGGGGCAGCGGAGAGAGGCGGAGGGAGGGAAGGGGCCGCCCTCGCCCACCGCAGCAGCGGGAGCAGGGGGAGCGGAGGCTGCGAGGGAGCGCGCGAGCGCGGGGCGGCTTTTCCCGCGTGCGGGGGGCGCGGGGCATGGGGGTGCCTGTGGGGCGCGCGGGGCCGGCCCGGGCGGGCGGCGCGCGCTGAGGCCGCGGCCCCGGGGGCGCTGCGGGCGCGGAGCGGGCGCCATGCGGGGGGCGAGGCAGCTGGCGGCTCTGCTGTGCCCCCTCTGCCTGCTTGCCGCCGCCTCCTGGGCGCTCCGCTTCCACCCGGCACAAGGTAAGCGAGTCGCAACAAAGGCGGCGGCTGCCGCCACGCACCCCTCCGCGGGTCCTGGCGCTGCGAGGGACGCCGTGCCCTGAGCGGACGGGGAGGGGCTCCTCACGGGGGCAGCGGGTGGTGCCCCCCCGCTCCTGTCAGTGCACCCCGGACTTGAGCAGGGAGCGCTGTGCCGGGAGCTGCGAGCGTTGTCTGGGCTCGCATAGCGCCTGGAGGTGGGCGGGAGCGCCTCCCCACGGGGGCAGCGGGTGGTGGGACCGGGGTTCTCTGGAGGTGGCCTCCCCCGCCCCGCTGCTATCGTTGCACCCCGGGTTGGCACAAGCAGTGCGGTGTCAAGAGATGTGAGGGTTGTTGAGGTTCGCCCAGCTCCCTGGAGGCTCCCCCACCTCCCCGCCCCTCTTCGGTTACTGCATCCCTGTCGGGAGCTGCAAGGGTTTTGCTCCCCTGCTGTTGCATCCGGCCGTGTCACTTTCTTTTCTGTTGCAGAGACCTTCGTGAAGCAGCTCTCCTCCTACGAAATCGTAACGCCTGTGCGAGTGAATGAGTTTGGAGAAGTTTTCCCTCACGCGCATCACTTCAGCAGGAGGAAAAGGAGCTTGGAAGCAGCGCTAGAGCCCACTGCTTTCCGAATGCATTACCAGCTCAGCACGTACGGGCAGGTCTTTCAGCTCAACCTGAGTGCTGATGCAGGCTTCGTTGCAGCTCAGTACACCGTGGTGCACGTAGGGGCTGCGCAGAAGCAGCCCTCCCCTGATCTGCGCCACTGTTTCTACCGTGGACATGTCAACGCGCAGGAAACGCACATGGCTGTCTTCAGCATCTGTGGTGGCTTGGTAAGCATGTTGATTACTTCCTCCTGTCTCCATTCATATTCTTCTCCTCCCTGAAAGCAATGTAGTGGGATGCCTTTTCCGCAGAGCTGAGCTGGAAATTCTTAGGCATCGTTCCAAGTAGTTGGTCGTGAAATGGCTTGGCATCGGCAGTTTGCAGTCATGATGATAGTTTTTTTGGCGGGATATACAGATGCTGCTTTCAAAGGATCTGTTGCTGGCCTGTGATAAAATTGGTTGATGTAACTACTGATACCAAGAGCATTATAATGGAGGAACAAACATTCCTAAGAAACACAGTAAGCTATTGTTTTGATAAAATGATGCCATTGATTTGCATCAGTTATGTGTTGGTAGCTTTGTAGATACTGTGGGTTATAAGTGAGAAATAATAGTGCTTGAGAAGATCAGCTCTCTCACCTGTAACCCCTCCCCCCCTCCTCCTGCAACACCTTTTCCGCTTTCAGCAGTGTGGTTGAGGTGTGTCATGTTCTAATAGGTATGCAGCAGTGCTTTCTAGTCCAGTTTCTGTTAAAGGGGAATGGAAAGCTTCCTACTTAACTTCAGTGGGAGTGTGTTTGTGAAATGCTTCGTAAGAACTGAATTTAGCAAACAGAACTTCATCAATACACATTTTTTGAGTATCCCTTCATAGCATTCCTTCTGTCTTCCGAAATGGTAATGAAGAAACAGTATCACACAACTGTCTATCAAAACAGTTGTATTGTGTTGCTAAATTTCTAGTTCTGTGTCTAGAGACAAGATGACTGACACCTAGAACTTCACCCCATCACTGTTCATTGAATTACTGAGGACAAGTATGTGTAACATGCACACTGGAAAAAATATATTGTATATATTACTGTGAATTCAAATTGATGTTCCATGTTTTTTGCAGTAACTCAGGTAATCAAAGGTGCAAGACTTATTTTTGGGAAGTGAAAAAATCCAGTTTCATATTCTAGTCTCTTTTTAGTAGCCTAGAGAAAATACAATGATGTTGGCTGGATGTGTGCAGGAGGGTGTAAGGCATATTAAAAGAAGGTGATAGACATGATGGAAAAGAGGATCAGAAATAATTGGTACTTGAGAAGGACACTTGGATATGTGGATGTATGCCACCTTGTCTTTGGGTTGAGGCCTGTAGGCTTGGGCTCGTCCTTGGAAATAACTGGAGAAGCAAGTATTTAAAAGCAGTAATTTTGCATTCATCAAAGTTCTGCCATATATCTTGCTTTATGAATGCCTGACATTGACTCTTGCCTGCATTATACAAACCCCTATTTAAATTTATACCAACCTCTCTGATACTTTGCACTCCTGACTTGCAGAAGGAGCAGTAAAGAGGAGGAATTGCAAATATCCGGGGTTTTTGTTCTCATGTTTCGTGTTCTAGTAGATGCTCAGATACCATGGTGTTGAGAATAGTGTCATACTATGTATGGAACAAATATAAGAAGTTGTAAAACCTTCTCATTTAATAACCTTTCTTGCCTGTTTTAGTCCTTTCCTTCCAAACCATCACTTTCCCTTACCTGAAGGGACCATGTGCTGAAAATAATTTTTCTGAAAAACGTGCACTTACTGCCCTTAAAAGTTGTCTCAACTACCTATTATTTAGCAGTTCTCAAACTCTTCAGCAGAAGACCCTCCTCTTCTCTGCAATAATTTTAGTGTCACTTCTGCTGTCTCTCTCTCTGCTTTGCTGGTACATTAGTCTGTATCGTGTACTTCCACTCAGAAATTCTTGAGTGCCTTTAAGTTCAGCCTTTGCCTCTTCTAGATGAGCCTTATGAACTTTCACTGCAGCTTCCAGCTGGACTTCATGTCCTCAGTCATTCCCTGGCTGTCTCAGTGCCTAGTCTGAGCCACCAGCAAAGGCCGTGCTGTCTCCCTCTTTTGGTGCTTGTTTCACCTTCTGCCCTGGCAGACACAGCCTTGCAGAGGGTATGTAGCATACTCAGCATTGTGGCTGCTTTCCCCTCACTAATGAAGCTGGTGAGGGGAAGCAGAGCTTTATGTGTGTGTTGGTGCACTTTTTATGGAAAGTGCCTATAGTTTCCAAGAGGGGATTGCATGGGGAGGAACAGGTGGTCATAGCCAGCTGGTTGCCTGTATCTGCACGGAGTGTCCTCCGGCCTCACTCAGAGCCTTCAGCCTGTGTTCTTCCTCATCCTCATGGATCTAAAGTGTTACATTCTTCATGTGACTGCCAGGGGAGAGTTTTTGAAGTCCAGAGAAGAATGAATGAATGGAGGGAGGTAGAGGCTATGTGGAATTTTCCTGTGAGATCTTGTCCTCCCTGCATGCATTTCCTGCTCTCTGGTGGCGCTACCCTTGAAAGGTAACAAAGATATTTGTTCTCACCGGTTTTAAATTTCATAGCTTTCTGCATTCAACAAATGTACCTACAAAAATAATCTACTCAGTTATTACTATTTTGTTGAACCGTACCGGTCTTAAAAAATACATGCAGAGATTTAGGTAGGACTACTGCCGAAGTAAGATACTGTTCATTGCGAGTGAGACACCAGAAAATAGACTAGTGACTTGAGAGCTCTGTATTATTTTAAGTAAAATATCTTCTCTTTGTAGAATCCCTCTTCTTCAATGCTGAACTTGAGCTTGGTGTATGGAAATTAAAATAGAAGAGATTGCTTTGATTAGGTATGATTTTATCTCCCAGCTTTGCATATATAAGGCAATTGCTTTAGACCAATGCTGTAAAAGCTAGGGAGGAAAAAAGGACTTGGACTTAGATAAAAAGGTACAGGAAATTTAACAATGGAATTTAAAAAAAATGCTCTGAAGTATTGCTTGAGTGAAGTTAAACTAGGTACTTGAGTTCACTTTATTCTGTAAGCATCTGTCCCCAAGCTCTGCACTGCTTTCATTCACAGCTTCAGTCCTTCTTTTCTCTTTAGCATTTTGAAGTTGAGTGTGTTCTCCCTCTCAAGCTCTGCATTCCTTTTTCACCCTCAGTTATGCCTTTTTGAGTGTGCCAAGAGCACGTACAACTCGGAGTACCCGTGGAACGTTGCTTAATGGCTCCTGACACCCTGTATGCAGTTTTGTTGTGTTACATTTCAGAGCATGCCCTGGGTTCAGGGATGCAAACGGCAAAGGGAGGTTAGAAGGTCAGCGGGGAGTCTGTAGTAATTGCAAGGAGGGAGCGTGTAATTAGGGAAGTTTGGGATGCCATCAAAGGCAGAAGGTCATTTGGAGTGATGGCCTGGGTGCCTAGTTGAACATCTGATCACATACAGGAATATTGCTTGCATCTTTAGAGTAATTTTAGAAGTTTCACTCTTGATTTCACTTTATTTTCTTAAGTTCTGTGTCTTTTTTTACCGCATTGGTCAATTACAGCTTCCTACAAACATGGGAAACAAGATCTGCTGAGGATGTTCCAGGATGTGTGCAGACTAAAGAGACCTCTCAAGCATTATCCAAGGAGCAAAATCTAAGAAGTAAAAAAACCAAACAAAATTTTAAAAAATAATTTAACTTTCAAGAACATATGGCTTACAAGTTTATTGGCAAATATTAGCAAATACCAGTCATAACATGAGGGAGCTGTCACCATTTATAGCTCGAATAAGCCTTCAGTTCCTAGCCGGCCCCTGTCTGAAGAAAGGAGGTTTATTTTTATTTGGTCTAAACCTGAATAAATACTATAAAAGCAGGTTGCTTAGTCCTTTAAGAATCTTGGTATTCTTTTGTGGAGGTCAAGAATGTATTGACAAATGCTGAGGGTAGTTAAATTTTTTTTTTTTTGAGCTAGGAGAATGCTGAAGTGCCAAAGGTAGTTTATGTGACTCTACTGTGAGAGAGGCAAAGATAAGAAAGCAGGAAACATGCATCTTTTTGAGTCTACAGTCTCTGGTGTATAGAGTGATTTCATGTGCTCACTGCCTGGCAAAGTTTAGGAGTAGGAAAGTGCATGTGAATCTCTACTTGCATGGATTTGCTAGCTGGCAGCTTTCTGCAATCCAGGAAGGTAGGACTGCTTTGTTCTGATGTAGCTTCTGGAATGTAATAATGTCTGTGTGACAAATTCCTTCCTTGGGAGCTCCAGGAAGCCCCTTGGTAACGCTCCTTTACTGTACATCAAGCTTACTTTTGTCTGGAGAGTGGCAGGAATATGAACCTAGCTGTGGATCTTCAAAATTGCTACGGTACAAGAGACTGTGTTTATTTTTTTACTAATACGGGTCACCTTTCTAAGAGATTTTGGAAACAGTTGTCTGCTACTGTGGATGAGTATAGTGGTGCCTTTTGAAGAAAAGTAGGCAGTTCTGGAATTTATTTTAATGAAATGTAATTTTTAATAGTTTTGTTTAAAAAAAAAAAAAAACAAAACAACAAACCAAAACAAAAACCAAAAAAAACCCCAAAACAACAAACCCAAACCCAACAAAAAACCCAAAAAACCAAACCAACCCAAACCCCAAACTAATCAAAAACCAAAAAAAACCCCACCCAAACTTTCTAGAAGCTAATGCCAGCATAACCGGAATCTAGTTTCTTGTGGAGATCTAATGCAGGTAACAGACTATAGGTATTTACTCCTTAGTTTTGTGTTGCTTAGTACTAATAACTTCAGTGAGTTAAACTACATGGGTTTTCCAATGAAAGCTCTAACACTTTTAACAGGAAGGTACACTTACCTTCACATAAATTAATGCTTTAACTTATGGGCTGTCACTTCAAAAAAGCTACCTTGTAAATCTGAAAGGCAGATTAGTTTTCACCATTCAGGTCGTGTCTGTGAACCTATGAGCATCCATAAAACACATACTAACTGTTACAGATTTTTATCTTAATGTAGAGATTCCATCATAAGGTAGGAAGAAATCCTATTAAAATGTCAACTCAAGACAATCAATTCTTGTTTGAACAAACTAAGTCTTATTGCTGCTGACTAGACAACGTGATGACTTTCACTTAATAGCTCTGGTTTCAGTTGTCATTTTGGTGTGCAAAGTGGATCTCTAGACATGAGTCTTTGCAATATAACAGTCAAATTTCAGTGCTTCCACTGTCAGTCTGTGCATTTGTTCTCTCTCTCACCAGCACAAAATGTTTTCAAGTAAAAGGACTGACGTCGTGAGTAAAAGGTTGGGGTTTTTTAGCTGTTGTTTTTATGGCGAAACAGAAAAAAAGGATCAGGAAGTAGCTCAAACTCTACCTTCTGTACTCTGGAAAGATTTAGATAAAGATTTTTGTACTTGATTGCTTAATTTGTTTTTTTGTTGTTGTTTGGTTTTTTTCTCTTTGCTGCTTGACTTAATTTGATTTACAATTTTTATCTCATTTACTTTGGTTTATTTTCCAGTTAGCTTTTCCTCAATATGTGTTCTAAGAAGCAGAGCCAATTTTTAAATATTTCCACTTCTGTTACTCTTGATCTAGTGTTTTTCAACAACAGTCTATTTTAATTACTGAAGTTGCCTGAAGTTTTCCCAGTCTTACTCTGCTGGTCACAGGATGAGTGGTACATATCTCTTAACTATTGCTATCATGTCTTTTTAGCTTTGTAGACATTAGGTGTCTTTTTCACATACATCTGAGTGGACTGTACGCTTGATTTTACTTGAATATGATCCTGTATCCCAGAGTCAATTTCTGCCTGCCTGCCTTGGCAAAATCACTATTCATTACACAATTTGTTATAAAATACTAAGATCTGAAATATGCCCCGTACATTATCCCCAGGGTTTTTACATCTCTGCTTTTCCCGAAAATACCTCCATAGATGCTGTGATTTTACACATAGACCAGCACATGTCAATGAGTACAGGTGGTAATTGAAATTGTAAGTGCAAAAAATATACGCAAATTACACGTCTGAGTTCTGTCACAGAAAATGTCTGTTGGAAGCAGTAGGGTCTGAGTATGGATCTGCCTTTTCATCAGCAATTTTGCATGAATTGTCCTTTATGTGGGCGTGTCCAAGTCTATTGAATGTTTTATGTCAAGGGTTGCTCAGCCATAACTGGCCACCCTTTTGCCCACATCCTGTGTCCGGTAGCTTTCTTCCTGGCAGCTGTTTGAGCACATTCTGTTTGCCAGATAAATTGCCCTGATGGCTACAGCCTATTCTTAACTACTGCCTTTATAGGAGATCCACAGTCTCTTTCATCATTTTGGGTTTATGTGACACAGGTGAATTTGCTGGAAAGCTGTGGGCAGTCACAGGAGGTATGAGATTTATATACACAAGATAATTAAACTTCCAGGAAGTAAACAGAAGGTTCTCTGTGTGAATGTAAGAGATAAGGGGTATCAGGGGAGGGGAAAGGATGCAACATATGGCCTTTTGGTGTCAATAGATGAGCTAAATTGCTGGAATGGTGTGCAAAACAGATCTTTTTTTTTCTGGTCTTAAATTATTGTTTCCAGCCCAAGGTGGTAATCAACAATTAGCAATTACGGATCTCGGGAAACATTGTACTCTTGGGGTATAGATAAGCTTCACACATGAGAACATGTCTGCAGTAGTCTCAGTTGCATTTCTGTTCCAGATGTACCCTCGTGTAGAAAAGGGCAAGGTTATGTTAGCGAAGTAAGGTACTGAGAACAGGCCATACCTTGTGGGTATACTCAAACTGGCAAGAGTACTCAAGGTAACTTACTGTGTGGTTGACTAAAACAGGTGAAAATCTAGCTATTCCTTGCGTATACTTGAGTAATAACTACCTCGTGGCATTTATGAGGTTGAAAGGACTATTTGAAACTATTCATCTTCCAGGGAAAGAGGGTGGTTCTGTAAGTACTTGAAAACATCAAAGTTCTCTTTAAACAGAGAGAAGTTGCAAGTGTACATTTGCTTGACATTTACTGAGACAAGATTATACAATGGAGCTTCCTCAGATATAAAGTGTATAGATCCCCTAGGTTTGTGTTCTGTGGGAATACTTAACTTGATGATTATTTATGTGTTAAAACCAAACCCTCTAAAAACTAAACATCAAAAGTCTCCCCCTGGAGAAAACCCCAGCCAAGCAAAAAAACCCCTTTTAATTCATATATACAATGCATTTTCCCAGTTTCAACAGATATTGTAGAATAGCTGCGTTTCTGTAAGGAAATCTGTATATAAATCTATGACAAAAGCTGTTATGTATAATTTTAATTGACTTGTCTAGCTTGCTCACTGTGAATTGTATATAAAGGTAAAAATAAATAAATCACCTCTCTTCCTTCCACGACAATGAATCTAGTAATTGCCATGATCTCTGCTGTCTTTGAGATTGTTATTATAACATTCTCTCAAATTCTCTGCTATTAGTTGTTAATGCAACTGTATTTAGAAACTCCTAGAATACACAATGGAGCTTACAGGAAGCCTGGGGAGGGGCTCTTGATCAGGGAGTGCAGTGATTGGACAAGGGATAACAGTTTTAAGCTGAAAGAGGGGAAATTCAGATTGGGAGAAATTTTTTTACAGTGAGGGTGGCGAGGCACTGGAACAGGTTGTACAGAGAAGTCATGAATGCTCCATTCCTGGAGGTGTTCAAGGCCAGGCTGGATGAGACTTTGAGCACCCTGGTCTAGTGAAAGGTGACCCTGCCCATAGCAGAGGGGGTTGGAACTGGATATCTTTAAGGTCCCTTCCAATCCAAACCCTTCTATGATTCTATACCATTTTTACCAGGCTTCAGCCAGATTTGCTTGCCTACAACAGCCTTACAAAGTGATGTTCAAGGTGCCTAGAGCCAGGATTTACACTTCCTGCAAGAATAGTCTTTCCCCTGTGCATTATGCAAGATGGAAATACCTTTTTGTGTGCATGTGTGTGTTCCTCAGTGAAAGTAGCTTGGCAGTAATGACACTGGATCCAGTGCTACAGTTCTCACCATAGTTAGATCTGATGTCATCAAAGCATATGAATAGGTAAGATCCCTCTAGGATTTTATATGGAATTTAAATTCCAATCTGGAATTATGTAATTTTTTTTAACCAAGACTTAGGTGCCTCTCCAGACAGGGACACTTCGGAGTGCAGGTGGGTACCTCATGAAATCTGTTAAAAATGTGAGTAAATGTGCTAAAGGTGTGATTACTGCCTGCTCATGAAATCTTAACATCACAGAATTTGTCAGAAGGTGTAGTTAGATCATAGTTAAACTTCCCATGAAAGATTTTTTTTTTTTTCCCCCTTTTAGCCTTTTATGTGATTTCTTTCTAAGAACTTCAAAAATAATGTTGCTTTCAGTCCCTTCAAAAGGTGTTACACCAGAAAACACTTACTCATTGCTAGGTATTTCTTCCCTGTTGCTTAGCTGGTGTATTGTTTATTTTATTAATACTTTCTTATTTCTATTATATTAACTCTATTTTTAATTAAAACATTAGCTTGCAACCACTACCTCTTGCTGTATTTCTAGCTGAATTACAGTATAGTAGAAATATTTTTTCCAGATGTTGGCAGTGCACCATGATCAGACAACCTCTAATACTTTTTCCTTCAGTGAACTAATCAAACTGTGCTTAAGTCTTTCATTAGAAAACATTGTAACAGTGGAGCAGGAAGAAAAAGGTGAAGGGCTTCTCAAATGTTTCAGAAGGTCTTTGAATTAACAGGGGGGAGAGGGATGGGAGGAGAGTAATATAAAAGGAAGGGATTTTGTAACTTGCTTTGACCATGAAAGTACTCTTGCTGTAAACTGCTTGCCAGTTTTGAGTTTGAGTTAAGAAGTCATACCATAAGAGCATAAAAATACTTGAGTACAGGAGTGCAGCTTACCTGGGAGGGAGTCTGCCAGTTTAGAGTCACGTTTTCCAGAACTCCAGTTTTGATTTTGACATTTTTCTGAAACCTTTCTGATTTTGCTGTTGGACATATTAGATTGATTCCATGTTTCTGAAACCTGCTATATATCCCTTATGTTTTTCATGTGTTCTATGAAGTTACCATTATACACAAGGGTGTAATTTGTATATGGGCACGGTACATACTTGAACTATAAATTCTGCAATATTTATTTCTGCTACTCTTGGAATAGAGCAAATACATTGATTAGCTTGAAACTGTAGAGTCTTACTTTAAATCACTAAGACGTGCCATATATAGTGAGTAGCTATGTTGAGCCATTGAACTTTGATTTAATATAAAATGTCTAACTCGTCCAGAGTATTCTGAATCCAAGAAATAAATTACCTTTCTCATGTGGGTTTTCTCATAAATGTCCTCAAATCTATGCATATCCAGAGTCCTGGGTTGCGCTCCCTCTTTGGACCACTTATTTATGATGTGCAAGAGACTGTTTTCAATTTTGTGTTCCACATCTACTGAAGAGATCTTTTAGATATACTTTTACCTCTTCATCTGAGAACAGAAATAGAATGTTTCAGGCGCTTTCTTGTTACATGATTTGAGAGGCATCTGTAGATGATAAGTAAATCCAGTTCATTTCTGAATTCATTTCCTGCAAATGCTTGGGCTCCTGTTTCAGCAGCCTCCCTCTGCACATCTAAGTGACTTTGGTTTATTTGGTTTTACTAAAAGTATTTTTCATTTGGATCTGTCAGACCTTTTCCTTGCATGCCTAATTCACAGTAATAGCTTCGTTTCTGTCAGCAGCATCTGTCACCTTAACCTGTATCACTTTCGTAAATGAAAGACTACAAAATAGATAGCATAGCTGGTGATTGAAGTTTTACACCCATGTGTTAGGAAAATGAGGAGATAACCATGTGTAACTAACAAAAACCCATCTTTAGTCTTCTTAGAAAATTTAAAGGATTGGAACTGATGGCTTCAAGCTCCATGTCTGCTTGGGATTTAAGTGACAACATGTACCCTTCCTAACATAGAGTACTGTTTTTGTCTCTTATCCTTTGATTGTTCTTGCATACAGTATACTGAGTTCTTGACTTGGATAGGGGAGGTGCAAAAAAATTATCATAGACTCCTGATGGGAGGTGTTCCTAACTAATCAGTGGTAGTAATTACTTGTTTATCTATACATAGCTGAAGAGGAGAGAATTTACTGAAGAAGAAATTTGCATTATAGACTTTTTTTGATCAGTTATTTCTTCCATAGCTAAACAAACAATTAATCCTGGGATACTGTGCAAGAATCAGTGGGCCAGAGAGTGAGCAAATGAAAGGAAGCTTAGCTCTTGCTTTTCTAAAACAGTTTTCCTAAGTATCTGGGAAGGTGGAATCTGCAGTCATGAGGACACTATTGTGCCTTTTTGTATTAATCTTTTGATTTAAAACAAAAAGCTAAGAATGATTCTGAGGTCATGAAACATAATATAGGATTCTTCTCCTCCAGCTGTCTGTTCTAACTCTTTGGGGCTACAAGTTTACGGTATGTTTTATATTTCCTTGGTTTTAATGAAGGAGATTTAATTCTTTTGATTTCTAGGCTGTTTCTCTAATAATTTACTGTGAAGGTGAACAAAGTTATGGCTACTTCTGAGTATTTTTTTGAAGAGAGAGAATTACCTGCCTTTCTTCCTGTCCCTACATGGCTTCAATGTGTCCTCTTTCAGCATGTGATTCTGTATTTCAGTTGAGATACATGTGTCAGTTCTGATTGAGATGCTTAGAGTACAGAGTAATGAAAGCTGAGCCACAGATGTGGCCAGGTATTTTATATTATGCATTCGTTCTTAGGCTCAGTTTAATGTGCAGGCTTAGGAGCGTCAGTCTGAGTTGCCTAATGGTCTCGTTTATGGTGAACAGTTTAACCAGGAAAAATGGTTCTCCATTCCAGGTGACCTCTGCAATTTTGGTTGAAAAATATTTTTAAAATATCTTTCTTTGTAGGAGGCATAGATTTGTAACTGCACAGGGGAGTTGATCAACAGTCTACATGATTTCCATTGCTAGTATGTAAACAAAGAAGTGCGGGAGTGCACATGTAGACAAGGGGCAAGGCAGGAATGCCTCTTTCAGAATATCAGCAATTCTGGATTGACTTAGGGCAGTCATGATACCTCATGTTAACTCCCAATCCACTGGATAGGATGATGGTGTATAAATATGGGTTTGAATTCCTAGATAGGATTTTTCCTCTGGAAGCACTTGATTGTTTAAGTATGCCGTCAGCAGTTTGAGTGGAGTTTTCAAAGTGATCAAACTCACTCAAAGACATGTCTTAGTGATTTTTAGGGTTTTTTTAATAGTTTTTTGTGTATGTATGGGAAACAGTAGAAAAATGAGAAGAAAAATGCTTTAATGAAACTGTAAACTTTGAATTACTGGGACTTTTTTCAAAGACTTTAAAAAGAATATCAGATTAACACTGTTTCTAATCTGTGGGCAAAATGCAGTCTTAGAAGAAATATGTTATATAAATTATGTAAAGGACAGAAGGCAACAAGTCAGTCTAGAATTTGGACAACACAAAAGCTGAATTTCTTGATGGCCTCTGCTCCCCTTGCACAGTTTCCATCTGGTCCTGCTTGGTTATGTGTAGATAACTCTTTACTTTTGTGATGTCCTTTGTTTTATTAACTCTGTATAGGGATTACCTACATTGTTTATATGCAAGGTAGTCTGTTATGAGTTATTCTGGTGGGACAAGCCTCAAAGCAAACTTTTTTTCCTTATCTTTAAGCTTCCATCTCCAGCTTCCACCAGTTTGATCTGTCTCGTGTAAATTTACTTCCATCAATTTCAAATATTATCATAAACAGTTTATTTCAATGAAAATTATTTTACATCAGTCTTTTTAATCAAAAATAAATCAATTACTACTTTTATTTTCAGATGGGGGCCTTTAAAGCACATGATGGTGAATATTTTTTAGAACCTCTGATGAAAGCCGATGGAGGTGAACATGAAGATGAGCATAACAAACCACATCTTATATATAAGCATGAAGAACTTAAAAAAATGTATCAGAAATCCCATAAACCTTGTGAAGTTTCAGGTATAGTCATACTTAAATTTCAGTTTGATTTTTTTTTAATATCTGATATTTGAAAAAAGCCAGATTTAATTTTTGTAAATTGTTTTCTCCAGATTGTTCTATTGAACCCACGCATTACTTTCACATAGGCTTGGCAGCCATATCTTTTTTCTGCCAGTGGCTAATTGAAAGATAGGACAAAATGCGGTGGGGCGGGGGGTGGGATGGGGAGGGAGATACATAGATGTTATCCCATATGTAAATGTTTAAAGAGTAGATCCGAGGAAGTTGTTGCTTACATTTGCAAAAGATAATGAACTTACTGCAAGACTAACAGATAACACAAGACATCTGTCTTCCTTAGTGGAAGTATGTAATATTACCCATTAATGCAGATTTTCCCCTTATGAGTATTTTAATAATTTGTTCATACTACATAATATTTAGTTTTATTTAAAATAAAGTGGAATGATTTACGAGCATACTATTGGGATAGTGACAAGTGAATAAATGGCTGTGTTTTCATAGCCTCACAGTATATAGGTTAATCATTAAGCAAATTAACTTAAGAGAAAGAACATATGCAGTGGAAAAATGGACTATGAAGGACAAAAAGCTTTATTAATACCATAAAGCAGTGAGTAGAAAGCACTGTGCTTTAAACTAATCTGTTTTTCAGTGCAGCAGAACACTTCCTGCAACTGGTTTTTTTCATAGTTGCGCATGCATCTTAGTAGATGGAAAACAGTATGATGCAAGAAAGGCACCTGCAGCTACCATCAAAGTGCAAAACCTAGACAAAAGAGTGGGATTAGAAAGGATTTATTTGAAATTGTAGGTGTCCACAGACTCATTCTAAACACTAAGTTACCATCTGTTCTGGGATGTAATGATGTAGAAGCCTTTGAAGATTCTGCCTAAGCAATGCACTTCTTGACCTTTACTATTATACCGGTACCATTTAAAAAAATATTTTCGTTGTGTTGGAAGCACAGGTTTTTTAAAGCCTTGTGACGTAATAAATGCTTTTCTTTTGCTTTTGATAGAAGCATACAGGCTTCATTTATTTGTCTTCAAAGAAAACACAAATGGGTAGATATTCACAATAGGACAAAGCAGCTTATTTTTGGTTCAGCTTGGCATTTAGAAAAATCTCATCTAATTAAAATTCTACACCTTTCATGAGGTTTAGATTTGCATTTATGGATTTTGAATGTAGTTGAACTTTAGGAATGTTTAAGCAAGGCTGAGTGCATAAATATGACTATCTGAAGAAAAGGAAAATAGTAAAATTTCAGCTTTATTTTCTGAACTAACATCTGTCCAGATGTTTGAAAATATGAATTGCAAAAATAGTGTGGCTTGGTTTGTCAGTTTTTTAATTTTGGAAAATTCTTAAAGTATATTTTATACTTGGAAACGATGTTTTGAGAATACTGTTTTTTCCATAGATGCTAGGGCCAGAAAGCAAACGTTAGGATCATCTTCCTTTCACTACAATTTATTGAATGTTATTGCTTTTCTTCAGCTCAGTTTTAGGAAGGTGGTGCTGACATTGATTGCCACTGCAGAACAAGGAGTTAGTTCTTTTTTATGACAAGCAAGCTTTACTATTCCTGATTCTTTTTTTAATGATGAATAATATGTACTGAACCAAAGTAGAGGCTTTTCAGTTTGTGTGGTTGTTTTTCTGTATTGTATATTAGAATTCCATTAATATAAGCAACCTAATGTGAGGAAAAAGTCTCCAAGCATTAAGAATATGGTTGTTTTCTTCCTTTTTGTTTATTGGAGCAACTAATAAGAGATTTGTCTCATTTAATGCTACTCTTCCTGGTTATTCATATCCTCTGTTTGAGGAGGTGCAGGGTATATCTAGCAATACTTGTGGTCATGAGTTTTGCTTTCTATGATAAGTGAACCTTGACAGAGGATATAGAGAGGCATAGTCTTCAGTACATCTTTTTAGTTTGAAATTGGACCATGATATTTACTTCTAAAATTGTCTAACTTTTCTTTTGCTCACTCTCATTTCTTCTAAACTAAATTTCTGATAAAAAATTAATTGGAAACCCTGATACAAGCCTTATTCAAACAAGGATTGGACATCTGCTACGTTTCCTCCATCTATTAATTCTGTTTCTTTAATACAGGGAAGCTCATCTGAGTTTGCCATAATAAATTTTTGATGAATATGATAGCTATTACTCATCCACTTGTTGATTTCTGGTGTTTATAAATAAAATGAATTTCACCTGGTACTGATTTTGTTCTGGGCTCGTTCATAAATTTAGGTCTTCTTTAAACTCTGACTTTAAATACAGATGCTGTTTCCCATTTTGCCAGTACTCTGAAATCTTAGACACCTTCTGTGACATAGGAACGATAAAGTGCACATGAGATTTATTCAGCCACTTCTCTTCAGTGCATCAAATTCCCTCAGTCTGAACACATCTAATATACATAGCTACTTTTGAACAAGTTCCTTTTCAAAGCCAGTCCTCAATTTCTCCCTTCGTTATTGTTAGTGCTGATAGTTTCTGCAATTGTTATAGCTGTATTTTGTAACTGACTTCTAGACAATTACTCAGCAAACTTTAAGGTGCTTGCTGTTGTCCCTCTGCTGTTGTTTTCTGGCTATTTTGTGCCCTAACTTTAAAGAGGACAGACTATTGACCAGTCAAAAATAACTTAGAGTTTGGATGAGAGCTTTTCCCTTAAAATACAAAGTGCAAAGATAAAAATCCTCTCAGGTTGATGGTGCCAAGAGTTGGGATCTCTGAATTCTTAACTCAGTGCTGTAGTCACCAAGTCATTAGAATAAAATGATTAGGATATATATCTTTTTAAGAGAAAATATAGCTTCCAGAAAGACAGAGGAGGTTTGTTCTGAGGGGGCTGAAGAGTGTGGTTAGTTGCTTAAGTTCTGGAGAGTAGTGAGAACTAAAATATGCTTCTCTGTTAAGTATTCTTATGTGGGCTGTTGCTAAGGGGACTCCCTGATCAATGCATTGATTTTGTGTATCGGGCAACAGAAGCTTCTGGTGGCTGAACTATACAGCATAATTGGATGTATTACAGTATTTAGTTTGGCAGTATCTGATTTCCTTTAGAACGTGATCCTGCATAATGAATATTAACAAAGCTGTCAAGTAAGTTTCTGAAAGCTTTTGATGTGTTTTGCTTATGAAGTAAACTCCATGTTTATATAACATTAGTCATATAAATGAAAAAGTCAATAGGGGCTCTTGAGTTCAGCAGTCAGGCCTAGTCTCTGTTAAGGTTGGTTTTGATTGGTTCTGTTTTTTTCTAAGGTTTGTGTGTAAATAATGTGTTTTGTTTAAGTAACTTGCTTCCTCTGTTGCGCTGTTTAAGCTGTAGTGCTTGTCTCCTCCCATCCTGCCTGTTTGGATTATACTGCGTTCTAGGAAATGTGTAATACCGCTATCTTCTAACTAATCTTTAACAACGAATCCATGTGTGATACAGCTATATGATAATGTACAAGACTTCTAGTTTGATATTCCAAATACAGCCTTTCTTGTTTAATATATTTTTTAATTCTTGCACTAATTGTCTTGGAAATAAGTTTATGAATATAAGTTGGCTTTGTATATTTTGGGTGGCCTTTTGCCCGTTTCACTTTCTAGATTTAGAAACTGCATTCAACAGTAAATCTTTTTTCTTTTTTTTTTTTTTTTTTTTTTTACTTTACAGAAAAAGACTTGAAGAGCACTTTACTATATCCAACCTTCAGTAGTTTAAATGAAGACAGCAATGTTTTACAGAAGTCTCTTGATTTAGAATATGCTTTAAATAACCTATCTATAGAGGATGGTGGCAATCCACATTCCAGGAAAAAACGTTTTCTTTCCTATCCAAGATATGTAGAAGTGATGGTCACAGCTGACACCAAAATGGTTCATCACCACGGGCAGAATTTACAACACTACATACTAACACTGATGTCAATAGTAAGTAAACTGCCATAAGTTATTTCTGTTTTGTTGTTTTGTTCTTTTCTGTGACTACCTTGTCTTCTAGTTTGGTTGAATTCTGTATTAAAACAAAGAGATTCCATAAACATAAAAAAAGTAGGCCCAAACCTTCAGATTATGGATCTTTTCGGTTTAATGCAGTAAGGTGTGCAGGTGAAATGCTGTGACCTGTTTCCTGATTTGCTGTTGCATTAGAAGAATTCTTAAGCTTTCAGTGAGTTAAACCTATGGATTAATTACAGCAGAGAGAGATTAAGACATTGTAAAAAAACTGCTTGGTTATAGTAATCCTAGTAATATCAAATTAATATGGGTCAGACCTTTGAGTTGGCATCATTTAGTTGAGCTCTTTCTGTGGGGAATTCTTTCTTGAACCAAAAGTCACTTCTTGTATTAATTCAGGATCTAGTAAAATCAAAAGGGTTATCATGGAATTTGTCAAATCATTTTTTAGGAAAAAGCATGCTAAAATATTCTGCATAGTAATTATTTCTAGATTTCTGTCCTTCCAGCTATTCAAGGAGCTTAATATATGTGAAAATGCATCTAACATTGGTCTTGCAGCTTAAAAATGTCTACATATAGGTATCTATGGAGATATCTGCTTTAAATAATGAGCTAGTCACTTGACAAGTTATAGATATGTACTTCTAGATGTACAGAACAGCTCTTACATTTCCACTGGCCTCAGTTTGCTTCATTGAAGTGTCCAGTACCATTTAAGGTGCCACTGGACATCTGACTTGGCCTCAGCTGCTGCTTCATAGAGGTGTGCAAGTCTCCAGTAGGTGTTGTGTTGCATCTGCCAGTTCTGTGTAGGTGTCTGATGACCTATAGCATATGAAGTGACATGAGATAATGTGTAGTTAAGTAACTGAGCTGTGCCCTAATCACTTGAATGTCCAGCTGATGGCAGTAGAGGTGCTGTTAGCTGTTACACAGATGTAGGCACCTACATTTAGAAAATGAATTTTCTTTAACTGGTTTAAATGAAAAACAATGAAATTTTAAGGGAGATTAGCGTACTTTAATTTGATAGTCTTCTGAATTTTTCTACTGGCAGTAGTGTGAAGGTCTGAAAAATCAGGTATTACAAAAAAAAAAAAAATCAGTATCAAAGGTGGAGTTTTTCTTTAAGTTATAGTATAGATTGAGTTTGGAATTCTTTTAGAAACAACTGATCCCAAAGATGTTTGGTTGGTTTTTTGGGGTTTTTTTGTTTTGGTTTTTTTTAATGAAGTTACTTTTTTTAATACATTATTGTATTAAGAACCAAACCAACTAGTCAAAACATTATTTTAAAATGGAAGCTGTTTTTTTTACAAAAATTTATGAAACGATTAAATTGAACATTTCTTGTATAATTTTCATGGGATGCTGTTGTGATCATAGCTAATGTAATTCCTGATGTTCTTAAGAACATTGTTGCTTCATCTGTAGATGTTGTACATCTAACTGCTTTTCCTTACAGTGCAGTGACTCTTGTGTCTTTATATACATAATTGAAGTTGTATACATAAATAGGCTGTGCATTGTATAATTGCTAAAGAGAGATTGTATGAACTGGTTTTGAGACCTAGAATTTAACATATGCATGGATGAGTGAAAGAATCCCAGTTCTTTGATAAAAACTTTGTGATTTAATTTTTGCTCTTACCTATTTGTACTGCAAAACTAGGGCTTAGGGCAGTTTTTGCTGGCTTTGAGGTAATGACACACAATAAACCACTACATCTTTAATGTGAATTTAATATCTTTATCTACTATGGTATTCAATAAGCCATATAGCTTGCATCTTCTGGGAGCTCTTATTCCACATGTACATCTGCTACTTCTGGAAGTGATCCTGAAACAAGTTTGTTACAGCTTTATTTCTAGAAATGTTTAGCTTTTGTAAATGCAGATTTTTAATAAACAAATATAAAATTAGATCTGAATTTTTTTTTTTTTCACAGTGCAGTTAATTTTCTCCCCACCACCCCCTCAAGAATGCATATCTCATGTCATATCCCTTCTTCTTGAAGCATTTCAGTCATGTCATAGAAACACAGAATAATGTAAGTTGTAAGCAAAGTTTGGAAGTCACCTGATCCAGCCCTCTAATCACGTATATAACTCTTCAAAGAAATAAAATAATGCATATCACGATACGGTCTTCAGTCTCTTCTCTTCATCCTCCTTCCCCATAATAGTTATTTTTCAGTAAGCTAGTAATAAATGGAAAAAATAAGAAGACAAATGACTGCCTCTCTCTGCTGTGTAATCTGTATTAGAATCCATCATTTTGCAGGTGGGTCATTTATTGATCCAAAGCCTATTAGTGTTTGAAATGCAACAATTTTTAGTCTTACTGCCTTACTTGTAAAGGGAAGGAATGAAACTATTAAATTTTATCTTCCTGCCATTGTACAGGTAGCTTTAATTGTTAAATTTAACTGGTACTTGTGACTGGTCAAGCAACTTCTCCTGTTACTGGAAATTGTCAGCTTGCTGGCATTTTAAATAAATCAAACGTTATACTCTGCTCTTATAATCATTCTTAAACTTTTAAGGGTATTCAGTTTTAAATTGGATTTTAAAGAAACCTAAAAAGTTGGCATGTGTAAATCCTGTTAAATTTTAATGAAACTTAGACCTCTAGTCCCAGAAGAACCTTTGAAACCCTGGCCCATTTTTCTTCCTTGTTTGTTTGTAGCATCAAGAAAGTCAGGAAAATAAACTTGTTGCTATAAGGTACTGTTTTATGAGTGGAAAATAACTGAAATATATTGCTACATATTTTTAGGGGTTTAAGTGTCTTGTCACTCATCCAATTCAACCTGAAAAGGCTTAACTCGCAGCATGCAAGCAATTCCATTGAACTGGAACTGGAATGCATTTTCTCATTTCTTTAAAAACTGCATAAATCTTGGCAAGATGAGTATTCACAGTGTTTACACTATGTCTTGGAAATACTCACTGGTTCTGATTGAAATACGACTTTAAAAGTAGAAGGAATACCTTTGCCATAGGACTTTGTCAAAACTTTTGTGCTAAAATACAGTAGAGTGTCACTGTTTAATATGAAATGATAAATAAAGTAATAACAAAATCTGTGATTGTTTTAAGTCATTGTTTTTTCTTGTTCCTCCAATTGTTGCATCAGCAGAGCAGGCAATAGGTACTGCCTTGATAGATTTAGTAGCTGGAGGACTCTATCCAGCTTGATGTTGTGACAGTTTGAAGTCCCTAACACAAAGGCTTGATCTTAGCAACTGAAGTAATTCATTAAGACACTGGAGTTTACTGTAAAAGTACCAAATCCTCATGAAATCTGGTTCAATTATACATTTTGAAGTGTTGTTTTTTCTTTCTGAAATCAGGTACTTGATTCCTGACATATTTTTAAGAAATATACGGCTTATGTAGTTATTTGTGTAGTAAAAGAACTTCTTGGTCTGTTCTTAAAGTATGCAGCAAAAACTAGACTTGTAGCTTATCTTGGCATGGATATGTGTGTGTGTATATATATATATATAGGCATAAAACGCTCCCTATTTTTTAAATAATGTCTGTCCTTGTGTTCCAGCTCCTGGGTGCCTGTACATTAAATGTCAAAATGCCTCATATCTCACTACATCTTGAGGTCCAACAGCTAATACAGAGGTGGAAGTTTTTACAGTAATGCCCATCTTTACACTTCACTGCTGTTAGTGCTGTTTGCCCAAATGCTATTGGCTGTGGTTGTTAATTAAATATTTAGAATGCTTTGGAAGGGAGCTTTACAGGTCATCTAGCCCACCCCTCCTGCAGTGAGCAGGGACATCTTCAACTAAATCCAGTTACTTAGAGCTCCATCCAACCTGACCTTGAATGTTTCCAGGGATGGGGCCTCCGCTACCTCCCTGCGCAACCTGTTCCAGTGTTTCACTGCCCTCATTGTATGAAGTTTCTGCCTTATATCCAGTCTAAATCTACCCTCCTTTAGTTTAAAACCATTACACCTTGTCCTGTCACAAAAGGCCTTGCTAAAAAGTCTGTCCCCATCATTTGTATAGCCACCCTTCAAGTATTTGCCTTTGACTTTCTCCTCAGTACTACTGAGGAGAAAATTCAAGGTCAGTCCTTATGGTGAAATCTCAGTAATGTTTAATTAGACAAAGCTCTTTCTCTGTGCTACCTGGGACTTGTGACGTATATAAGAAGGAGGTGTTTTGCCAAGCACGTGTTACACATCTTTATCCTAGTAGCTTCTAATGACTAGAGAAACCTGGCTGTGATTATGCCTTGTGGAATGATATTTTCAGTTAGTTCTTTCAGATACTGAAAGGAAGGGTACTTTGAACATCTAAGTTGTAGATGATGCTGTTTGACGCGATCAGAATATAGCCTGGGTTCATATTTCCCTCAAAAGGCTATGTATGATGATGACTTGTCACCATTTACTGAGTTATTGCAGTATTAAAGGAGTATCTTTGCAACCATCTCAGTTCCACGGTAGAGATAAGACAAAACAAAGACATTCCTAGCATGGTAATTCAGCCTTTAAAAGGGATGTCTTCTTTCTTTATTGCGTCCATTAGGGCCCTGTAGGGAGTGAGCTGGAACCTCTGCTTGGTTAACTTGGGGGATGGGTAGATTGGAGAGGACTTCAATGAAGGGACAGGAGATGACCTAAAACCCATAGGAAAAAGGGGTAACTCTGAGGCGTGTAGGTATACTTGTGCAAGTGAGGATGAGAATTCTCTGCTGGCATTAGGTTCCACCAGAGGAAGCACAGAAATACGGATGGAACAGAGTTAACAGTAATGCCAGCAGAAAGCACAGGTCTTTATCATTCTTGTAATGAAGCAGTAAATGCTGTGATGACTTTTTTATCTTGGACTTCAGACAATTCTGCTTTCTTACGAAATGTATGACACAATCAGGATTTGACAGCGGAAGAGGTGAAAGAGAAATCTCCCAGATCCTGGATATCTTACAGCCTTTCAGCACTACAATGATAAATAAGAGATTGTTGGAGCCTACAAAAGACGTGAGCTGAGAAAAGATGTGTTTCTTTCAAGGGGTATGAATGTTTGTATTCTCCTAGTACCATGGCTGTGTGTTACAGACAAGAGGAAAGAAAAAGAAACCTTGTGAAACAATATTTAGCTGAAGAAATCCAATCTGATTTCAGTGTTTACTTTTTGATTTGGAATTTTACATTTTTTTATCTTCCAGCCTCTATTTGTACTTAATTGTTTACTGGCCCCTTTCCTAAATAGGATATTTTGCCACAATTCACAGTCCCACTGAAATGGACAGTTACAACAGGGACATCAATAGAAGCTTAACTTTGCTATGATCAAGTTACTTCTAGTCAGCTGGCAGCCATAGCTGCGGTGATCAAGGTCTGACTTAATCTTTGAGAATTTCATGACAATGAAAGCTGTGATCCTTCCTCTGAAGGGTAACTAGCTTCATTTACATATTTGTTTTTATCCTTTCTTTTTTGCTGTGTGGTCTGAACTATTCTGTAGCTGGATGCTGGTTTTAAAAGCAGCGTCTGATTTCCCTATGTCTTGACTATTGCCTCCTATTTCTATAAAGCCTGGATTTAGGTCACTGTAAAGCAAGTAGATCTGGAAATTGTAAAACAATGGTGTACTCTTATCAAATTCCTATCCTCTTTCATCATGCTTTTATATGAATGCTTCCAATAAGAGATCATTGGATGACGTATCCTTAGAATACAGGAGCAGGGAGAACTTGATTTTAAGTAAAAAAGTAAAGGAATAAATATCTCATCTTGCAGATCTTTGATACTTCTGTGGATTGACCTATCATTACAAGTGTCAGTTGATGAGTTGAGCCCTAGGTAAATCTTCAAGTTTGGTTTGTGATTTTCAGCTTTTGGGATTTTTCTCTTCACACATGTTTAGCCACCTTGTAGATTATACCTTAGTCTACTGGTAAGGGCATCTCATTATCAGCAGAGTCTTGCTCTTTGATCTTTTGAAAGCAGTGATAATAACTAAATGTTTGGGGGATCATGAAAATGCCCATGAAATGAAGGGTCCATATTTTAACTCAAGTGTAGGGTTTATGAGAGAATGTATTCTTCGGATTATGGGAAGAACTATTGGCCTTGGACATCAAACTGACATGTTTTCAGGCCTCAGCTGCTCTCCAGACAGACATAGCCAGTAGATAATTCAGATGGTGCATGGATATGGTTTTGAAGCTCCTGCACAAAATTCTCTTCAGGTGTGCAATGAGATATTCTTCTGTGGTCTTATACTTTGTCTACTGTGTCTCCTTACTTTTGCTCAGACTTTTTAAATGGACATCGTGTCAACAGACAGGAAGGAGGATACTTCACTCTGGGTTTTGTTGGTTTCTTTCCTCCTCTAATTTTTCGGATTTTGTTAGCAGGTAACTTCAGCAGACACTTGCACAACAGTAACAGATTTTTTTCAAGGGAAAGCTGGGAAAGGACTCTTTTATCAGGAGTGCAGAGATAGGACGAGAGGTAATGGTTTTAAGCTGAAAGAAGGAAGATTTAGATTAGATATTAGGAAGAAAATTTTTACCTTAAGGGTGGTGAGGCACTGGAATGGGTTGCCCAGAGAAGTCGTAGATGCCCCATCCCTGGAGGTGTTCAAGGCCAGGTTGGATGAAACTTTGAACAACCTGATCTAGAGGAAAATGTCCTTTCCCATGGCAGGGGGGCTGGAACTCGATGATCTTAAGGCTCCTTCTGACCCAAACCATTCTATGATCCATCAGCTACAGTAATAACCATAAACAAGAAATGCTAAGTTTTAATCTCAAGAAGGCCCCAGTTTAGACTTCTTGCCCAGTTTATTCTAAACATCCAGGATCAGAATTGAGTTTTCATCTCACATGCTATGGTACAGATGGCCTTTGGGAAATTGAGGGGTAGTGTTGCACTGAAGTTTGATAGTTGCAGTTTAGGCTCTTGTGGTATCATTTGGTTAACATCCCCATGCAGTTCTCAATCTCTTTGCCTGTTTTACCTGATAGATACCCTTTTAGAACTGGACGAATCCTGTGTTTGTTTTTGTCGACTGTGTCAAGTGTCACTACCTCAGATGACCTGTGTGTTCTTTACTTGACGGTCAGTGAAATGCAGCTGTTACCCTGAATTTCAGAGCTTTCTGTTCCAAAACAAGACATTAACTAGACTGTTTTACAAGTTAATTGAAAGATGTTTCTAACTAATCTGGTGCCCTTCTATGATGGTGTGACTCCATCAGTGGATAAAGGAAGAGCTGTCATACTATTTAATATATTTATCAATGACGTAGTAGGATTGAGTATACCCTCAACAAGTCTGAAGATGGCACCAAGGTGAGTGATTGAGTTGATTTGCTTGAGGGCAAGGATGCTACCCAGAGTGTCCTTGGTAGGCTTGAGGAGTGGGCCCATATGAATCTCAGGAAGTTCAACAGGGCCAAGTTAAAGGTCTTGGAGTTGGTTTGGGGCAATCTCCAGTATTGATACAGATCAGTAAATGAATGGATTAAGAGCAGCTCTGTGGAGAAGGACTTGAGGATATTGGTGGATGAAAAATTGGACATGAACCAGCAATGTGCACTTGCAGCCCAGAAAGCCTGGGCTGCATCAAAAGAATCAGAGCTAGCAGGTTGAGTGAGGTGGTTCTACCTTCTGCTCCCTTCTCATGTGGCCCCACCTGGAGAACTACATCCAACTCTGGGGTCCCAAGTACAAGAAGAACATGGACCTATTAGGTCCAGAGGAAATAATTGAAGGCCTGGAATAACTCTCCTGTGAGGAAAGGCTGAGAGAGTTCAGCCTGGAGAAGAGAAGGCTCTGAGGAGACCTTATTGCAGCCTTTCAATATATAAAGAGGGCTCATAAGATGATTGAGAGTCTAAGGCCCCCACTTGACAGGATGGAGGGTAACAGTTTTGAACTGGAGCAAGGTGGATTTAGATTGGGTATAAAGAAGATTTTTTATTTTTTATTTTTTTTACTGTGAGGGTGGTGATACATGGAGCAGATTGTCCAGAGAAGTTGTGAATTAGCCCCATGCTTGGGAGTGTTGAAGGTCAGGTTGAATAGGGCTTTGAGCAACCCTATCCAGTGGAAGATGTCCCTGCTCATGGCCAGGCCAAGTTGGACTAGACGATCTTGCCTTCCAACCCAAATGATTCTAGGATTCTGTTTACTGTATTTCTATAGCAGTGCCTGGTTCAACATTATAACCTAGACATGAATCTGTCTGGCTTTGTTACCTGTTCCATAAAAGATCTTTATGTTAATGCCATAGGCATGAAATCTTCTTGTATAGGTTTGTGCTGTAACAATTTCTGTTACATGTGGCTCTTAGCTTAAGTGGTTGAAGAGTCAGTGCTCAGGACAAGCATCTTCACATTATAAGCCAAAGATCCTTGTGGATATCACTTCAGATTCCATTCTGTCATGATTTTGGAATGCCATATGAACCAAACTTCTATTTCTTTTTTGCTAGAAAAGTAGAACTTGAAATAGTTGGGCTGGAATTAATCTCCCCTAGCCTTATACACCTGAAAATTAGACGTCTCGTCTCCTTCCGTAGTAAAGGGGTGAAGAAATGGAATAACTTATGTTACGGTCTTGTATGAAAATGCATGTGTCTAAATGTGTATCTTCAGTTAGGTGTACCTACACAGTTCATCCTTTCTCATGCTCCATTGACTGTTGAAGGAATTTAGACAGCCAGCTTACTCTTAGTTACGTGAACTGAATGTGCTAATTGTGTTATGTTATTCTAAGATGGTAATTCATTCAGTGACGTATGTTGACTGTTTGTGATATTTCATGAGAAGGATGAAGGTGGCCAAGGGAACTGGGATTATTTAGCCTAGAGAAAAGGACACTGAGGAGAGATCTTATCGCTGTCTACAACTACCTGAAGGGAGGTTGTAGTGAGATGGGTGCTGGTCTCTTTTCCCAAGTAATAGGTGATAGGACGAGAGGAAATGTCCTCAAGTTACACTAGGCGTGGTTCAGATTAGACATCAAGAAAAATTTCTTCACTGAAAGTGTTGTCAGGCACTGGAAGGGGCTTCCCAGGGAGGTGGTTGAGTCACTGTCCCAGGAGATATTTAAAAGACTGATAGATGAGGTGGACAGGTATGGTTGGACTCCATGATCCCAAAGGTCTTTTCCAATCAAACCATTCTGTGATAAATATCCAGAAATATCCTCTCTAGATTTAGCAAAGTGGATCTCAAACTATAAGAATACGTTATAGGCTTGATAATTGGTGGTAGTTTAAAAGTAGTCTTGATGGTAGTGAAATGATAGTTTATTCCATTAAAATTTAGATGACCCATTCTGACTGTATAGTGCTTGAGCTTTTACAGGCACCTGTTCATTGATAAAGGTATTCTGAATGTGTCTATGCCTAACTGAACTCCTGAGTGAGTCCTTGAGAGACGCTTCTTATTCTCACCTTGAAATAACTGGACACTTGGTGATTAGTATCCAAGAATGGAGTCCATATGGGAGGAAGCAGACAATAGCTATGCTGCTTTGAAATGTGTTTGCCACGTGGATTCCAAAACTCAGGCCTTATTGAATCTTCTGTTTTCAGCTATTGAATCAACAAAAGAACAAAGCACAACACTGCACATTGTGCTCTCTCCACTTTAGGTTTCAGTCAGTGGGAGCCAGTGCTTTCAGTTCCAGCTTTTAGCAGAATTACTCAGTCTCAGGTACATGGAATTCGTACACAGCAAGGCTGTGGAAGCAATTTGAGCCAGTTCAAGTGTAGGCTACTTTTGAAAGTCTGTTTTTCTGCACCTTTCCCTCTGTCAGCACCTGTGTGAAAGGGGCTGCACCAGGGATGAGATCATGTTGATCAATATAATGGGATAGAAAAAAAGAAATTGTGCAGCTGGATCAATTCCTTGATCCTGTTGCTTTTGTAGCCTTGCAGCCTTAGCACAAGCCAGAAAGGAGGAAAGCCAATACTTTTGCATTGGTGGCAATTGTGTAGATAAGGCTGTCATTCAGCAACTGCTTTAAGCCACGTTGTAGAATCGATATGGATGGGATGTCTGAAGCTGTTATTGTGGCTGGATAAACTTTTCTACTACTTTTTATGAAGAATAACTTTCAAAGTGTTTCACTTGGGTGTATGGAAGTGGCTCATGGTTTTTACTGTCTGGCTGCAAGTTTATATAAAAAAATACCTGTTGGATATATAAATACAAATTTTATGAATGAGGAAAGAAAACTTTGTTATATATATATATGTCATATATAATTTTAATACAGATTTACAACTCTGTCCAGCTTACATTAAAAGCAAGGGCAAAAATTTATTGGTTCAAAGTTGCTTTCTAAAACCCTCTTTTTTATGTATTGATCCTACAAATCATCTGCAAAAACGAGATCATGTCTGCCAGTCGCAGTGATTTTACTTTTTTGTTCTTTCTTTATTATTTTATCAATAAACTAGAGGCTTTAACAGTGTGTAGTAAGTATACTTTTTACACTAGCGTTTCAACGTGGTGACTAATTGTTTGGAAATTAATATAAAATTATAGTGATTTGGATATTATAATCTGCATTTTTTTGCATTTAAGACAACTATTTTAGCGTAGTTACTTTTTATGTGGAGATTAGTATTGGAAAACAACATGTGTGCCTGTTTTAATCTTTGTATATAGAGTAAATATGAGCTATTTTGAGGTAGCATCTTAGTGTAAAAACTGGGCAACCAGTTTGGGTTTGGGTTTGCCACCATATCCTTGGATAGAAAGATACAGACAGATGCATGAGATGTCTGTTGTGTAGCAACTTGTTTGTCTTTGATAACTTGTTTGCATGACCAAATCAGATATGGTTTATCTCGTGGGTTTAATATTCTAATCTTCTCACTTTTTTCTCTTTAGGTTGCAGCAATCTATAAAGATTCAAGTATTGGAAATCTTATAAATATAGTTATTGTAAAATTAATTGTAATTCACGATGAACAGGTAGGAAAAATAAATATTAAAAAGATTTATAATAGAAGAAACAAAATACGTGAATTGGTATTGCAGCTTTAAAGTTTAAAATATTTAGTTCTAAATACAAAATATTTATTAAACTCTAAAAGTTGTTTTTTGTTTAAATAGGAGACTACATGTCAAATGTGAGGTTAACTGCAGAAAGTTTATTTAATGCCTGTATTTCCCCATCTCTCTATTAGCACCTCCTGTTGACCTAAATGGATATAAATCAGATAGTATCTGAAAGCTCATGGCGTAACTTCCTGAAGTGTGGTTACATGCATGGAAATATGACAGGGAAATAACAGCTTTTACAGAGTGTTTTCATGGAGAACTTTCAGGCTTAACAGCATATTAAGATTATAAGACATATATGCTTTTCAAATACACATTTTTATATTTATTTATCCTAAATGTTGTCTTATGCTGTTTTTTTAATATTTAATATGTGTTGCATCCTCACATACATTTATGAAAACAAGGAGTTCTCCTGAGGACTTGTAACTAAATTAAGACCTGATTCTACAAACAATTCTATGTGAGTGAACGTACATGGAGTCCTACTGACTTTATTTCCGTGCACAGTCATTGTTTTTCAGATTAGGAACACAATTAAAAAGTAAGAAGTGCAAGTGCATGAATCTTAAAACCCTTATTTGTTTGTTTGGCTTTTTTTTTTCCATTTCTTGCTTAGGAAGGACCAGCTATCACTTTTAATGCAGCTACCACTCTTCGTAATTTTTGCTTATGGCAGCAAGCACAAAACACTTTGGATGATGCTCACCCTTCCCATCATGATACTGCTGTTCTTATCACTAGGTACAGTATCTGAAATACCTGTATTTACTCAGCTAGGTGAGACAAATTCTTCAGTTTCTTTTTACATCATCGTTTTTTAGCCATTCCACTGATATTGTTCATAGATAATAGAAGTGAATAAAGACTCTTGCACTTCTCAAACCACTGATTATTAATACAAGAGCAATAACTCAGGTAGTGCTGTCTTGGTACCTAACCATCTGATGAACCTTCCGTTAATGGAAATAAATTAGACTTGAAATTGTTACAAGGAAATGAAGTCTTTAACCATTGTGTGTATATAGGATAGAGACTGGGTGTTGTACATAATGGAATCAGCTGAAAGATGCAGTGATCTCATAGCCCAGGTGTAAACTACCAAAAGCTTACAAATGGAAAACATTTAAATATTAATATTTATTCTTCCGGTACACCAATTGCCTCAGTAAAGGTTCTGATGTTCATTCACTGAAATATGTTACCTCTTTGCTGTTCTTTGTCATTATTTTGTTCCCCCCCTGCCCTACCGCTGTGTTCCACTTGGACACACTACTTGAGTACTTCAAACTGTTTGATATTTGTCCAGAATTTTATATTGTTATTTTGGCAGATGTTCCACTACATAAGGTAGTTTCAAGTATACTGCAATCTGCATATTTTTCAGCAGCATTTCATGCTTGGTCTGCCTTATGCATTGTAGAGAAAGAACATAGACTCTGAATTTTTATTCTTTGCAAGCTAGATAGAAAGCAACACTGTAAGCCTGGTCTGGCAAATTTAATTTACTTTTCACTGGAATGCAGATTGCTTCAGTGGACTGTAAGATTAAAAATAGACAATAAGTTTTGCAATTACTGTAATTAGTATAACAACAGTAAAATACTTTTAAAATGTTCTTTTATTTGCTTTAATGATTTTAAGTAAATCTTTTCCTTCAAGGGAAGATATCTGCAGAGCTAGAGAGAAGTGTGATACTCTTGGTGAGTTGTTTTTTTTTTAATTATATGATTATATAATGTAAAATCTATGAAAGAATTTTTATGTAAGGGGAAAAATCAATTAGAAAAAATGAGAAAATAGATGCAAAGTTTAAGTCACACAGACAAAAAAAAAAAAAAAATCAAATTCTCAATGCTGGTCTGCCCTGGCATGTACTTTGGTGCCAGGTGGTTGTTCATTTTCTGTAAATTCACTGCATAGTTGAGGCATGACTTTAAATTCAAGTGCCATAGTGTTCATTTATAAAGTCACTCCTACATGAAAATTCATTTAGTTAAGCTTTTATATAAGGATTCAATTTTGCAGGTTTAGCAGAGCTAGGTACAATGTGTGACCCACTACGCAGCTGTTCTATAAGCGAAGAAAATGGATTGAGTGCTGCTTTTACTATAGCGCATGAGCTTGGACATGTGTAAGTAACTATTTCCGAGCAGGTAAATTTTTTTGTTTCCTTTTGAATATGACCAATTTCCAGTGATGGAGTTTGCCTTTCTAAGAGGGCACAGTCTGCTACGTCCTTTTAGAAAAGTTGTTGGTTTTGCCCTTTTCTGTGAGCCATCTCTGCCCACCACCTAGAGGCAGAGGAATTGTGAATTCTATGACCTGGCTGGTTGGAAACCTGAATTATGGGAGATACTGACCATACAGCCGTATACCATCCTTTTGTCATATGAACCAGTTGGGACACCGGGACAGGTGTCTTGGGTGTGGAATTTTGTCCTTTTAACTTCAATTGCATTCTAGGCTGCTAGGAATTCAACTTTAAGTAAAGACAATTATTAATATAATGCAGAAATATTCTTCCTTGTGTTTGATCCTTTCAGAATACAATAGAGTTACACAAAGAGAAATACTTTACACAGAAAAATAAGAGAAGATGACAGCATTTTATTTTATGAAGCATACCTCATCAGTGATGGCAGAAAGGTGCTATACTCTAGCTCCATGAGGCATGCCACAGTGTAGGTAACGATGACGTTACAGAGCTCAGTAGCTAGCTTGTTGATTTTCGTGTGCCTTGAACTTCCTTTGTCATGGTACTTCAACTGAGATACAGAATAATACAGTGTATTGTATAAATATGATGTTGATGTGCTCTGTAGTTTGTTTTTGTAACTGAAAAGTAAGAATTATGATATGAATACTGGTGTAATATGTTACAGACAGTCTAGTGATGGCCTGTATATTCAGTTGAGGTGGATTGTTCATTTATAGTGTCATACTCTCAAAACACTGAAATTTTTCTGGTGAGCCAAAGAACTACACAGTTGTAAAAGTCTTACTGTGCCCAGCTATATATATATATATATACACACATGAGGTCCAACACAAAAAAAAAGAGACTAAGTCTGTAATTTGGGAACCAAGAGTGGGAGAGGAGAGACAAAGAGATGGTTATAGAACATGTTCTGACTTGTCACAATGAGACAAGGCTTAACTTAATCGCATCAGTCAGTACGAGTGGATGCAGGTTCAAATATAGCCATTTCCTTATCTTTGGTTGGAAAATGTCAGTGTGCAAGAGTGAACAGCTAATTAACATCAAGGTTTCTTGTGAAAGTGAAGAAATCCATAACAGAAACTTTCAATTATTGATTGAAAGTTATGGTGAAGAGATCCCAAAGACCAAGTCAGTGCTCAAAGGAACCCATTTTTTGTTGGTAGAGGATGTGAAAGCAAAACCAAGAGAGATCCTCAACAGCGTTTCATAAAATGATCTGTGAAATTGCTTTGAACATTGGCAGCATCATATGCAGCTGTGTCAGCTTGGGAACTATTTTGAAGATTATCATAGTTGATTTTCTTAACTTATTAAATTAAAAAGCTCACAGTCTGGGATTTTTTTGTGTTGGACCTCGTGTATATGTTTGTGTATATAATAATAATAATAAAAAGCATTTTGGATAGGTAGAGAGTATTGTAGGGCATTTTAAAGATATCTATTGCCATAATGTCAGATAATCATATGTAAGTCCTGTTCAATTTTAGGGCAAAAAAAAAAGTTAAGTTGGAAAATAAACTCCAAAGTCATGCATTTGCTGCTACAACAGAGTTTCCATTCATTATTGCTGAATTTGTTTTGGAGTTTGTCTGTTTTGCTTTTTAGATTTAATGTGCCTCATGATGACAGTTTTAAATGTAAGGAAGCTGGAATTAAACATCAATACCACGTGATGGCTCCAACTTTAAATTACCATACTAGTCCATGGACATGGTCAAAATGCAGTCAAAAGTATATCACTGAATTTCTTGAGTAAGTATCAACATAATGCTGTGTTTTGTTTTGTGGGCTTTGGGTGTTTTGTTTTACTTTTTCAATTTCATGTGGTTCTGAGAAGTATTTTACAGGTGTTTGTGTAATACCAGTTTTGTGATGGTCTCAGGTTTAACCACTGACTTGTAGGGCCTCAGTCCTTCAGAAAAAAATATGTATTTAACTCTTTGGAGGATTCATGACTTTGTTGAACACAACATGTGAAGCTAAGATTTATTATTTTTTTAATATAGTGGTGTTGGTTATTGAAAATATCTTTACTATAATCTTAGTAGGTCAGAATAGACACTCTTCATTTCCAGAAGTTTCTATTTAAATAATAATTGGTAGGTATATTTTAGGCAGTACCATCTTTTTATCCTGTAACAATATGAAAATAAGAAATGATAGCCAGAAAGCAAAATAACTTAAGCTTTCTTTAGTGGATATACTGCAGAATCCATAAAGGAAAACAAAGTGACCTGTTTTATCTTGCTAATTTTAATGAAAGTCACTACATGGGCAAGTAGGCTTGCAAACCCGTAATTCCACTGAGATATGCATGTGTAGGTGTTGTATGAGTAGGCTGTCAATGAATTAAGAGTGATTTACTCACATTTTGTTCCTGGTTTTATAACAGTACTGGTTATGGTGAATGTCTGCTAGACAAACCTAGTGGAACAATATATGATCTCTCATCTCAGCTGCCTGGGGCAATGTATGATGTCAACAAGCAGTGTGAACTTATGTTTGGTCTTGGGTCACAAGTGTGCCCGTATCTGGTGAGTGAACAACACACAAGTCATGCTCAATTTATACATAAAAAATATTGAAACCTAGATTTAGAAATGAAATCTTGGGACTTCTGGGTTTGGAAGAATATTATCCTGAAATATGTCAAACTTCAGATTCTGTTCTGTTGAAGGGGAAGGAGTTCAGTGGAGAGTACTGTGGCTCCATCTGCTAGAACTATATAGAATCAAAAAGTATGATGAGTTCATTTTGAATTGCACATCTGTGAATGTGGTTATGATTCCTTTAAAAGACTTAAAGCTGCATAAATTAAGGCTTCCTGAAGCTACTGAAAAGGAATTATTTCAACACCTTATACAGATGTTTTCATATGATAGCTGCTATCTTACATTACAGGTGTTTCTTATCTGCTTCTTTGAATACTTATTAAAAAATTATAACTTGATAGTTAATGCATTCATTCAAATATTTGTTCTAAATGTTTGGTCCAAAATGAAGATTCCTTCTAATTTATAAAAGAGTTAAAAAATATTTTCATGCATGTAAAAGTGTACAGTTTGTGCACTTTATCAAAAATTTCTTTAAAGCAAAATTGGGATCTGGAAAGAAAATTTGAGTACATTAATGCTGAGACTTAAGCTATATTTTGAAAACTTAATATGGCCAATGCAATATAAAATAAATATAAATATAACATTATGACTTAATTTATTACTAGAACGCTGTCATATAGAGTTAGATTTGGACCAGCTTGTCAAATATCTCTTCTAGTACTGCGTGGCTTATTGGAACTGTTTTAAAGGAGAGGAGTTAAGATTAGATTCAGACTGAATTAAGCGGAGCTTCTGGTAAAGTACAATGGTGTTTAGGAAGAGTCAGACTTTATGGGAATATTATAGAGAGGTAAAGTTACTGAAGACTACTTTGTGAATTTTGTAATCCGTAAATATTATCTGTCTATTAAGAGTCTTTTAACAGTTTGAGAAGGAGGCTTTCTTCTCAATTTTCTGGTCAGTGTATTTTTAGGAAAAATTCCAGTTAGTCTTTATCAGGTGATTATACTCAAAGTGTGCTGCATAATAGCAATCATAACCTCTTACATACTTTTTAATTAAATTTTCTACTGAATTAGAAAATTACGTTATCTATTACTTCTAATGGGATCAGTTTGAAATATTCCACATTCCTGGCTGGCCTTCAGCAGAATCCATTTTGGTTTTATTTTATTTGTTTGGGTTTGGATTTTTTTCCAGTTTTGCAGTTTTATCTCTGAAGAATGGTAGTACTAATAGCAAGCACCAGGCCATATAGTATGAGAAAACAATAAATATAACCAAACTAATATCTAAAATTGTGTTACAGATACAACGAAAGTAATCTTGTTTTCTCTTTAGAAACAATGCAAACGCTTATGGTGCACAAGCACAGAAGGTGTGCACAAGGGTTGTCGTACTCAGCACATGCCTTTGGCTGATGGAACAGTTTGTGGTGTGGGAATGGTAAGCCTTCATTTGTTTCTTGGTATTCGCGTATGACAAAATTGTTGATGTAGATAAAAAAGGTCAGTGCTTGCTGTGTGGCAATACTGCACCTGTAGCGTGCTGATTGTGTGAACAGTATCTACCTGACTTTACCTGTGGTTTCTTTTAGTCGTGGAATGTTGTGACATGTATAACATAGATTGTCCGTTCAGAGTAATTATAAATGTTTACAGATGTGATCTGGTTTTTGGTTAATATATTTTTAGACCTCAGGAGAAAGTTGCCATCTTTCCTTCTGTTTGAAAATTTCACGTAATTCATAACTTGGGGTTTTTTTTCCTCATCAATAGTGCGCTAAAGTCGAATTTGCTGGAAAAAAGGATAGCCCGAAAGTATGTTTCCCTCAGTTTATCTTGTTGAAACGGTTTCACTGAACCAGAACAAATTAAGTATGAGTAACTTAGACACAAGAGTATGCTTTTTTGGAAAGAGGCGCTTTTCTTGATTAAATCATATGCATGCAGCTGGTGTTATAATGTTTATCCCATTTTTCAGTCAGTCACTGATCTGAAAGGAAGTTCATCTTTCCTATAAAACTTCATGTGTGATCTTTACATTCAATTGGCTTGACTCTAATTTGCCAACAGCAGAGGACTTCTTGTATATAAGAATACAAAAACCTATTTTATGCAATTACTACAATGAAACCAGATCTCTCTAGGAAGTGAAGAGCTAATTACAGTCATTACCTCTGAAAGATGTAAGAAAGAGCAGCAACTAATGTCATAAATTGTCATCTCTTCTTGTCTAAGGGACAAGCTCCTTTAAAGCTCAGTCAGCAGGTTTCTGTTGATGTTAATAGGAATAGGACATGATGACTAGTAATTGTAATTAATACTTACTGACAAGCTAAATACATTTATATTTGGCATTTGCAGCATTATTGCTGTGATGAAGAGAAAAGATCCATTTAGGGCATTTTTAATTTTAGTATCAACTTTTTAAGCTTAGATATGACACATCAGTTTATTTTCACAGTAATACGAGAAGATATATACCAGAGACTCTCAAGCAAATGAGCAAACAGCTTTTCCTGATTGCCTGCATTTCCTAATCTTCTTACCAGATGCCATCTATCAGCATGCATGCATTTCAAAAAAGAATTATGTTTTGTATGTCTCACGGTGCACACACCTGTGGAACTCATTGACTTCTTAATATATATAGTATTAGTAGGTATGGGCAGCATTTTCTTCAAACATTAAAGGGAAAATGCAGCCTAACATTTCAGTGTCTTACAGAGAATAAATAAAATGTTTTCTTGGGAATTTGAACATTTCTTGTAATAATTCTATAGACAATATTATTGATTATCTAGAATTAATATTACTAAAATAGAACACTTTTACTTCGTTCATCCTGGAGTTACTTACAAAAATTAATTAATTTGTTCATTGGGCTTCTACTGAAGTATCTGAAAGTTTCTCTTCACCTCCTCTTTTTGTACACTGAGTGCTTAGGTCTGACAGTAGCCTGTAGGTAGCAAGTTTGCTGTATCCGAGAACAGTTTCTCACTCCATTGATATTCACATTGTGTCTCATCACTTCAGGTACTTTTTTGTTTGCCTGCTTGGTTTCACAAGGATTCAGAGGAAGTCTAAGCTTCTGCCAGCTTTTCTAACATCACACAAACCTTCCCTGAAGCAGAGGATGCAGCCTTTAAATTCTTTGGCCTAATTGGTACTTCAGAGACAAAATGATAGTAGATACAAAGAGGCTTGCTACATGTAAACATTTACTGGTTCACAGTGGTGAATTTCTGCACCTCATAGGACTGTTAGTCATTGCTTCAAAGCGTATCTGGTGTGTTTTTGTGAGAGATATTATTAAATAGAAAGGAATATATTCATGGATTGTCTTCCTAAATACAATTATATGATATAAGCAGAATATAAAGGGTTTTTTTTATTTTGTAATGAGGCACAATGGCATGAAAAATATGAAATGGTCAGTGTTTTTTCACATCTTCTCTCTGTAATCGAAGTTACTAAAGGATTATCCAGAATTAAGAACAGTCCATATGATTAGGTGGAGGTGACCTACTCACTGCATGCCACAGTGAGTTTCTTAAATACAGTTGTAATTTTTGTTGCTATGGTATAAACGGTATGTGCAAATTAAGAACATAATAAGTCATAATAAGTCATAATAAGGGAAGTATTTATAGGCTGCATTGAGGACCAAGATCCAAGAAGAGGCCCCAGGTGCTACAAGATGTGTGAGAGTTATTTTCCATTAGGACATAAAACAGAATGCTTTAATTGGCCTGATTTCCTTCTTATCATAATACTTACCGCCATCATGTTCCAGGTAGAAGCTAATTTGATGGATGTTTGGGAAATTGAATGACTTAGAGGAATTCTTTTTGCCCCGCTTCCTCTTAGGTTTTCTTTTTGTGTTCTAATCAGAAATTTCTTTGTACTTTGAAATTCTTACACAGAAGACTCTTAGGATTATCTTTTGGATTATGTTTTCAATTGCTTTCTTTTCATTTGCTATCCATTTCTTTTATTTTTTGAGGAAACTATTCAAAGGTTTATGTAGTGAGGAATTCATGTGCATTTTGTACTCTGGGGTAGTACAAAAGATTTTTCTTCACCTCGAGTGCAAGAAATTCCAAAAAAGAAGTGAATTTGGAAAGTGGTTCAGGTTTTGGCATATTGAGTATTTTTGTTCAGATTGAAAAAAAACCAAACAAACTGAACATAATGTTAGTAGGTAGAATCTCTAGGTGCCCTGGATTTCTTCGTAATTCTAAATCTAGTGAGTACCAGTTTTAACATTTCAGTTGATGTCCTTTTCAGAAAATACTTAATCCCATTTTATGGAGGACATAGTTAAAAGGAATGGTGAGCTAGTAGTATTATTGAAAAGAAATATCTGCACTACTATGTATAAGCAGATTGGTTACCAGCCAACTGATAAGCAAAATCTTCTTACACATACATATCCATCTCCAGCATACACTTGGCTCAGAATCCCTGGTTCTGTTTAAGGAAGTCGTGCACTTTTTTGCAGTGTAGTTTACATGGTATTCCAGTGGTGGTAACTTTACATGGTATTCCAGTGGTGGTAACTCTTCAGGTCGAGGTGGTAATGCACATCTGAGTCAAAAAAACTCCCCTCCAAAGAAGAATAGCCATCTATCTTCCAGCAGTAGTGTTCTCAGCAGTCTTTTTTTTGAATGAAAATAACAGCAAAAATGTCCAATAAAGTGTCTTTTTTATTATTATTTTTTGAGGCACTCAGGTTGCATTCTGATCCTTCCTGGATTCCTAAGCAGTATACAAATATGCCCATATTCCATTGATTCCCTGGACATTAGAAAGAACTGAGGAAGGTCAATCCAATCTGGAGCTGTCAGAGTGTTCTACATAATGGCAGTTGGCTACCTAAATGCCGATGAAAAAAACAATGTCTGGAAGTCTGGAAAAAGATTTTTAACAGCAAGGAGGAATCCACATCATATATGTAACTTTGATTGGAAAGCATGTGCCTTCTGTGTGTGTGAGAAATGTTTATTACTTCTGTTCACTCTAGATTTATTTTGTATATTGAGCTAGCATCTCTAAAAATACCTAGAATAGCTATCAGATTAGTTAAGATTTCCTCATAGTCCCTTTATAGCCACGTAAGGAGAAGGATACAGGGAAAATAGAATATGTAGATGCAGGTCAAGAAATGTTTGCTTTGGTCAGTTCAAGAAGTACAAGTCTCTGATTTTGAAGTATGTTTGCTGTTCTTCAGTTGTAGGTCACTACCATGAACTGATTTCTTTTACAAATAGTTGTGTTGCTTGACTACCTCATGAATGTAATACATGAAGATAGTTAATCTAAAACAAAATTCATTATGTGTCTATATATATGTAAAGTAAGTATAAAAAATTCAGATGGTTTTTTAGAGTTGGATGATAGGGAGATGTGTTAACTGTCTGGAAAGCAGCAGAAGATTTTTTGAGCTGTAAAAACAGAGTACAGTACATTTAAGAGCTGAAATCAAGCATTTTTTTCTACAAATTGGGATTTTTGTAAAATGCTTTTCAGATGAGATGTGATTTCAGAAAATTAAAATATGGGAATATTTCAAGGGAGAAATAAAGTATGTACAATTTTTGCCAAAAAAAATTGAAAATCTTGAAAAAATAGTAAAATTTTGTGGATTTTGTCAATAATTGTCATCTGAGTAAGTCTGAGAATCCAAGCTACAGAGATACTGTTTTTACAACTTCAGTCAGACATTTCTTCAAGCTCCATTTATAACTACTGTGTTTTCACTGTTATATGACTAGGCTCCACTTCCCGTCCTGGTTCTTTGAGCAATGTGCTTTCTTTACTAAATGTATTATAGGAAGAAGCCAGAGAGCAGACATAGATCTAATGTACAGCAAAGCATTTCATTATATCCACTTGCAACAAAGCAGAGAGGTCTATAGCAGTACATTCATTCACAGAATGAATGAGATCATCCTGTAGAGATAAATACAGCCAGAAACAACAGCTCTGAGGTTTGTTGACTTTGGCATTCATCTGAGTGGGTGTTCTTATCTTCTCTTTCTGCTTATGGGGTTATGTACTGAATCTATGTCACTTCTAAAATTCATACTCCTTTCCCACCTCTGTGTGACTGGAATCTACTTTGAGAGTTTATGCTGAGGTGTCACCTACAGGGCAGATGCTGTATAGTGAATGGGTCTTGTGCTGCAGCATAGCATTTAGTGTTTATCTGTGTCCTCTTCTGCAGTGCTTTGTCCTTTTAATTTTCTCCTCATACTTGTTTTCACTGTTCAATCATCTTCTTCCCTTTAGAAGCACCAGCAGCTACCAGCAACATCCATGGCAACATGTTGATGTCTGGAAATAGATGAATAATTTTTCCTGAGCCTCCTTTTCTGCAAGGCTGCACAGGGCTCTAATGCATGAAACTATGTCCTCTTACACTGGGCATCAGTGTTTCCATCTTTACCCCAAGATCTTCGAAAACTATCTGTATCTCTGAGAGTAGCCAGGAAAATACAGACAGCCAAAGTGAACTTGGAGTCATTTTCATGCTGTGAGTCATGCTGCACTGTAGTACTTTATTTGAGAAGAACTCTAGTCCTGTTCTGCATGCATCTATCACTCTCCTTGATTCAGTTGAAATCGAGCATAGCCTGTGAATTAACGCTTTAATAATTTCTTTCAAAATTAGTTTCCTGGGAATTTAGCAAGTTCAATAGGCTGTGAGATAAACTGGGAGTACCTGAAATCAGTGAATCAAATCATAGTTTAGTCCACAGGCAAGAGTCAAAGTGCATATTATAAGCAGATGATTAATAAATAAAAATCTGGGTACTTGTAGGTTCATTGGTCCCAAATTTTAACCATTAACCCTCCCTCTTAATGTATAATAATTACATGTAGATTTGAGTCAGATTTTCTGCCTTTTTGGCAGAAACCCCCTTTTGGCAGAAACCCCCCGGTTGACCTTGGGCAGAGAAGAGTTGCCACTTCCTGTAATTAGTACATTTGGAATTACGGTGATACCCACTTTACACGATGCATACATTACATTTGCCATAACAAACATAGGTTAGTGATTACATTTAAAGTTCTGTGTATCATAGTATGTCAGTGAAGCAATGATTCAAGTAACCACAGAGGAACATCTGGAATGTGTGTGGTGCTGGAGTTCTCTACTGTGACTTCATCATGTTCCTTCTGTAGGAATGCAGCAGAATGACAACTGAGACAAGTTAGTTGAACGAGCTATTAAAATCCAGATGTGAACATGAGCTTTGCATATTTATCAATCAAAATTGATGAAAAGTGGTTGTAAAAATTCATTTTACAACTCTGTCTTTTCCTGAAATCTACCTTCAAGTTATTGTAAATGTTTTTGTGGGTGAAGAGGAACCTAAACTCTAGGTTGCTATCCCATATTTGACTGCAGTGTTCATTTTGTGAAGTGGGATTTAGAATCTTCAGCCTATAGTAGGAAAAATTATTTCCTAAGATGCTAATGACAGTTCTTGGAAAGTTAAGATTTTAATGTTTTCTCATATTTACCTTAGACTTTTACATAGTACAGCCATACCTTTTATTGCTAGGTACTAGATGCTAGGGTACAAAGGTACCCTGAGGACGTGTGGAAAAACAAAAAAATGAACATTAGATGCTGAAGTGAGAAAACCATATGCAGACACAGTGAAATACTGGTGTCTTTTTGGCCTTAGGTTAAAGCATTAGTCTTAACATCAAGGAAGTGGTGATCTGACCAATTTGCCGTATCATTTAAATGGTTGGATGACAAGAAAGATCTAGCTTTTGTTCTGTGTTTGCTTTGGTCTTGAAAATCACCTTGAATGGTCCTATTCTTACAGAATGGCATTCAGGGCTGAAAAGATAATGTTGCACCGTGTTGTTGGTGTCATGAAGAATTATACAGGCAGGCAATTTTATTGCCAAGTTGGATTAGGAACTCAGACAGAACTCAAAGAAGAATCAAATTGTTATTTTGAGATCAAAATGATTGTTACCATATGAGCGTAAGTGTCAAAATAATAAAAACATATGCTAATGAGGAAAAAATTGCTTCTAGGAATTATTTTATGCAGTGATAAAACCACTGAACAACATGTGAATTTTGTATTGTTCAGATATATTCAGAAAGGTTGCACAGATAATTTCTGTGTGTTCAGCAAAATTTATGTGAATTGATAGTTCCTACAATAATTTTGTAACATCATAACTGTTGAGAAATTCTATGCAATGTTTAAATTAGTTTTAAAAAGGAGTGGAATCCTGGAATTATTATCTTCTGTGTATCAGAGGTTCTTAAATTGTTTTATCCGCCAGAGACCTTAATTACCAAAACTCTTCTAGGCTTTCATGCAATTTGAAGCTGTTTAATGTTATGGAGAGCAGAGAGGCAAAGCCTAAGCCTCAGAAACAACAAGCGATTGAGTTGATATAATCCATTCCGATGATTCTAGTGACTGATCTATGTATGTACTACAGGGAAGGATGGAATGAGCCACTCGCTGTCAGTACGAATAGGAGAATCCCTCCTGACAACAAACCTAATGATCGGTCTAATCCTGAGTCTGCAAACAGTCATCTAAAATAAAGAGTCCTCTCTATTGTGTATGAGCACTGACCCCATGTAGTCCATCCTGCTTAGTGTCTTGTCTCCAGATGTGGGCAGCCTTTGATGCTTCAGAGAGTGTTTGAAGTCAAGGACAAAGTTGAGGGCATATTATCCACATAGAAGTCAACAGGAGACATCGTGCTAATGTTATTGTATCATGTAAATATTCTGTTGTATTATTTAAACTGTTCCACTGTGCTTTGATCAAATTTACCACTTGGGATTTTATAAAGCATACAAGTGAATTGGAATTCCAACTGCCATAAGTCATCAATGGGATTAGTGCTGGTAATTCCAGCAGGTTCTTTGGAAAAAAAAGTTACACATGCACCAATCATAAGATTCTCATTTAGAATTCTTAATCATGTACTTTTTGAGTAACCACTGAAGTGGATAAATATTTGCGAAGTCAGGGTCTTGATAGGAAATACTTAGAAGCAAGAGACTGATCACTTGATTGGTCTGAAAAAAAAATATAATCTAGTAATTACAACTTTCTATAAATAATTGCAGTTTACAGATATGGGATGGTGAAGTGCCATAACTGACATAACCACAACAGAATAGCAGGTGAAGTGCAGATTACACCTCTGTGGAAGTTTGCAGTTGAAAATAGGTAGTTCTTCAGCAGGAGTAAAATCTGAAGTAACACAACAGTCATTGTAATGTAGTATCTTGATCTAAGAATTATTATTTCTTTAAATATTCATTCAATATTCAAGATTAGTGGTGATAGTAAATTTATTAAATTAGTAGTAAATACAATTTTTTGTAAAATATAAATAAAAATATAAAATATTTTATGCCTATTTTTATAAAAGTCTGATCTTAAGGATGAATCTACGGCATCCTCTTGCTTTAGCATAAACAAAGTCTTAAATGCTTGAAAATTTGTGTGCTTTCCCCAAACAATTCCACTGCCTTTTTTAGATTTAAGGATATTCAAAACACTCTGATTTTCTTGGCAGTTTATCATCATACCTTTTCAGGTTTTGTATCAGCACAAATTTTCAAATTAATCTAGAAGAATCTCCTAAATACAAGATGATTGTGAATGTATTTTTGAAATTTTTGCCTGAAAGCGTATCAGGAATTCAAGATCAGGATTTTGAGATTTTTGTGTAGTCATTTGAATAAAGTGACAAGGCCTAAAGGTGTATTCAGTATCCAGTAACTCTCATAGACAGCAAAAAACTCTATACGGCATCTTTGAAAATATGACTACCGGGTAAGATATTTTAAAGGAAACCGAGGATTTTAGAAAGTGTCCAGACCCAGATTAAGAGCACTGAGCTACTAAATATTGTTTTTCTGTGCATGAAATATACAGTAGCTTTTGCTTCACTTACAAATTTTATTTTGTTTGTCAACTATGCAGCACTGTCGCCATGGAATTTGTGTGAGCAGAGAAATGGAAATGCGTCCTGTAGATGGAGGATGGGGACCATGGGGACCTTACAGCTCGTGTTCAAGGACTTGTGGAGGTGGAATCAAGAGCAGCACCAGGCTGTGTAATAGGCCAGAGTATGTTTTTAATTGTGTTTTACTTTAGTGTGTAATGAAGATATTACAACATGATGGATTGGTTCAAAATAAAATCAAGGCATTGTGGGTTGCACAAATCAGTCTGAAGTACTGATAAAAAATGCTTGTTTCAGTCATGGTTGAAAAGAGATAAGTCTACAGACTAATATGCAGATAACTTTGAGATTGCTCTTGTCTCTCAATTATATCATTTATATTTATAGACATATCTAAAGACCTATTTTGGCAGGATCTGTTTTTCTGGCTTTACTCTAAATGCTGAGGGTTTTTTAAACATTGAGATGCTTTCTTTGCAGTACGATCTGCAAAAAGAAATAGATGTATTCCTTGGAAATCTTTTTAGTGAAAAACTTGGTTTGCTTTGATTTAGGTACTTTTTACACCATCACCACCAGGAATGCCCACAATGAACACTGGTTACAGCAGAGTCTTGTGCAACTTACCTTTAAAATGAGAAACTTCCTTTGACTGAATAATTCAATGTGGTTTTCATTCTCTGTAATAATGAGAACTTTACCCTTAACTTCTCCAGGAGAAGTACAGCTGCAGCCTGGGTAGTTTGAGGGTTTTTCTAGGAAGTTATGTTGTCTTGATATTATCAATGGGATAAATGCACCTCAGACTACCCTAGGTTATTTTATTTTCTCAGATGAGTAAGAGGTGGTAGATTCCCAGTAGATATGCTTCTGTCAGTCTGTAGAAACTTGTAGTATCAATATACCATTTATTTATTCTTTTTTTTCCTCCCCAGGAACCTGCTAATACCGAATTATTGTGTAGCAGGGTTTATAACAGTTAGGAAATTTATTTTAGACTTTACAGTAAATGGGGTGTTTTCCACAGTTTTCCAGTTTTAGTTCTTTTGACCTCTAAATTGAAACCAATATTGGGACTACAGCTTTTTCAGCTCCTGACTGTCGTCTTTGTCGCTCTGTAAAATAATAATTTCAAATTACTGAGGGAAGTGCTGCTTCTGTAAAAGTAGGACTGTTAGCTAAACTGATAAAAGCATTGAAGTTAATAATGTTTTTTCACAGGCAAAATAATTGTGACTGGAAAAGAAATAAAAATGTAACAGACATTAGTAAGCATCAGTAATTTGATTGCTACCTGTCTCTGAAGTAGTATCTTACATGGGGTTTTTTTGTCTTCACTTGGGTATAAATGTATGCACAGTGCAACAGAAGACACGAGTGTGTTTGGGAAGTCAGTAACAAATGCCAGAATGCTGTGTTAGATTTTCCTCTTTAGATTGGTGGCTCAAGATACTGATTATGCAAAAAGGTGATTTTAGAAACTGTGTTCTACATTTACCTGTTTTTGTTAGACCAAGAAATGGAGGAAAGTACTGTGTTGGCCGCAGGATGAAATTTCGATCATGTAATACTGATTCATGTCCAAAAGGCAAAAAAGACTTCCGGGAGCAACAGTGCTCTGAATTTGATGGCAAACACTTTAATATCAACGGTCTTACATCTGCTGTTCGCTGGCTTCCAAAATACAGCGGTAGTAAGTAAATGTAAATTTTTTCAGTTAATGAAATAAAAATGTTACTTTAATTCAGACAAGAAACCTGTTGGATTTTCTTTCCAGTTTCTATGAAAGATCGCTGTAAACTTTTTTGCCGAGTTTCTGGAACAACTTCCTACTATCAGCTGAAGGACAGAGTTGCTGATGGTACTCCCTGTGGAGCAGAAACCAATGACCTTTGTGTTCAAGGCTTATGCAGGGTATTTAAATCTAAACTTATTCATTATTAAAATCAATTTTAGCAGATATTGAAGTAGATATAAAATATTCATCTAAATAACAATTATTGAAACTATGTAAGGCGAGATGTTTTGAATTTACTTAATTTTAATCCCAACCAAATTAAAGATCTGGAAATGGAGGTAATTAAGTGAAGAACTTTTAGTTCAATTTGATGACCCTCAGTCTCCTCATTAAGTCTCAAATGCAAGAGAGTTAATTTTGTCCAAGTAAGCAGATAGAAAATGATTCAAAATTGGCATAAAAGAAGGAAACATGCTGTGTGTTTATGGCTGTCGTGTTTCAACTGTCAAAGAATTAAATAAAAGTAGAAAATCCAAGGGTAGATAGATTATGTATTTATTATTTCATTGCAAAATGAGGAGTAACTGACTCTTGAAAGGGATCATTTCATTCTTTGCTTAATAGCAGTTGTGGAAGTGCTACAAGATTTTGTTGGGAGAAGCAAGGTGCTATGTTATAACAACTCAAGACTTTTCTGTCAGTCCCAGCGTATTTTGCCAATTGCAGTGAAACCGAGTAAATTCAGGATGAGGAGAAAAAGTTGTCTTTTTTATAGTGTGGAATCAAGAGAAAGAGGAAATGCCAGAGTTGTCCTGTTTACAATATTTTTTAAAAAAGGAAGTTTAAGTAAAGATACATAAAAATTGTGCTTATGCTGGTTTAACCAGCGTAGTGTACATATATTCCTCTGCTTCTTTTGCAGTAATGAAAGACTTTAAAAGAATTGATGATCAGGTACACGTACATAGTGCTGTAAATGTAACTTAAAATGTATACACTATGTTGGGTTTTCAATACAAAATCTTTTTATACTGTTACGTATTCACATACGGTTCTTGACTTAAGTGTACATTCTCAGTGCAATAGCAGTATTGTGTTTTGCCTTTACATCATAGCAACCAAAAATCTAAAAGGCTTTTCCTTAATTACCAAAGAAGACCAGATAAATACAGTGAGTAAGAACATTTTTGGGGAGTGGGTAGTTTACATTGTTTGTTTTCATTTTTTTCATTGGACTGAGTGATGCAGGGGTATTTTTTTTTTTTTTTTTCTGTAGCAAGCAGGCTGTGATCATGTTTTGAATTCCAAGGCAAGGCGAGACAAATGTGGAATCTGTGGTGGTGATAATTCTTCATGTAAGACTCTTGCAGGCACTTTCAACAGCGCTCGTTATGGTATGTTTGGTTTTTGTTATTCTTTTTCTGTTGTTTATTTTTTTAATCTTAATGCACGTTTCAGTATGGTTTAGAAAAAGTACTTTAAAAGGAAGAAAGCCTCCTGCTTTGCACTTTGCACTCTCTCGTCTGACACTATGCAGCTGAAGGACTTAGTCCAACGTCACCTTTTGGTTATGTAAAGAAATAGCAAGAAGTCTGTGGTGTGAGCAGCTGATGAGGCTCCTTTTTTCCTATAGTGGAAAGATAGCCTGTGAAATGTGAGCTTCTCTTTCCAGAGAACATGGGCAACAACATCTATGTTCATTCCTCTTCATCAGTGCGTAGTGAATGAGAAACTTCTGAATAACCCTAGTAATTTCTGTTTCTTTCATTTAGTTTCTCAAATAGAGCTACTTCTATATGTAGTCCTTTCTGGAAAATACAGAGAGGCTATCATATGTGTTTAGCAGTGCAGTTAAGTAGTTAGAGTGTAGAACATAAAGAGAGAATTCTCCAGGATTTCTAAAGGCTCCTTCATGCCCCTTCCCTGTCTAAAAGAGACCACAGGCAAAGTGAAAATGATACCTGGAGAGCTGCCAAATAGGATCTTGATAGAACAAAGGAATTGCTGGTGGAAGAGGAAAATATGCCCAGTATCCTATTTGAATTTTTTTTCCCGGTAGAGGATTTGCAGGAAGTGAAAGTACTGAAAATCTTAAAGATTGGATACAGCTACAGTTCCCATAGGAAAAAAAACGTAACTTTTCTTGTGTCTGTCCTGAGAAGCTGAAAGAAGACACAACCCGCTATTAGAGATTGGATTTCTGAACGTGTGGTCAGAACACTGAAGGAAAATAATGTATTGTTCTGATAAATCTGAGTAAAGGACTATCATTTTTTTTGTTGTTGTTTTCCATCACTATGAATGAACTTTTTGCTTATAGGTAGCACAGAAATTCTGTTACAAATAGATTTAATACAAGGGACCATTATGGTGAAAGTACCATTAATACAATTATGGTTAGGCCTGTCGCCCTCTGCTGTTTATCAGCTTTGCATTGTCACAGACTTACTTGCTTCTAAATGAAGCTGAAGGAAAATCCGTATTTTGGGATGAAAACCTTCATTTATTATTTTTGTTTTATACTTAGTTGAGTGTTTTAAGTTATGTTTGAATTCTTGGAATTATAGCGTATAAGATGATACTGAGTTATAGTAAATTACATTTGGGATTATCACTCAGGTGTGCTCAGGTAGGAGTGCAGCAATGCACGCAAGAGATTGTAGATAGCTGATCACTACAACTTCAGTGTCCACAGGGGGCTTATGGCAACCCTAGTCTAATGGCTGAAAACATTATCTGAGGAAATGTTTTTCTCCAAAAACACTCTTGAGTCATGATCGCAAGGTAAGTATGCTAAAGCCTGTACATTTGATATTTTTTCTTTTAACTTCACCTGGTCCCCTTCTATAGTGATGTGAGTCATTTTATTCAGGCAGAATTTGGAAGGAGACAATAGCAGCCTGTGGTGTGTGCTTGTATTCATACAGTTACAAAGTTGTTTAAACAGTAGTGAAACAATCTTTGGAAATTCCTTACCATGAAATACTAATTTACTTAGCTCCCAATTTAGGAAATGGTAATCTAATCTTGTACACATGATTATTATTATTATTATTGCATCAAATTAGAGTACCCGAGGATTTCCTGGAAAATGATCATTCTCTTACCTTAGTACGGGATCTGTTCTCCTATGTATGCTTCACAACACACTACGCAGTTTTGTTTATAGCTTCCTCTCGTATTTTGCCGTGTGTCATGATATTACCACAAGATCTTCAGCATGTGAGACCAGGGGCTTTGAGTGTGTTTTGGGTTTCTTCTCAGTATGTTGGAAGATCGACTGAACGCTGTGTGTTTGACCAGAGCACACAGCGTGTCAGTTTGCTGTTGCAGTGCTGCCACCAGCTGGTAAATGTGATGGACTTGTGATAAGTTTAAATGTTCATTTAAATCCATGCCAGAGGTTTAATAGATTAAAAGCACCAATAAGTTAATGAATTATGAAATTGAAAAGGGTATTTTGATTCAAAATTTTACCTACAGTTAGTCAGTCACCTCTGAAGTTAAATCATGGTAAAACACATGCTGTTAAACACAGCAAAATAAGTTGAAGGGTTATCAAAGATTATTTTCATGCTTCAGATTGCATGTTTGTTTTTATTGTTTGTTTCCAATGTTTTCCATACTAAGTTGTTCTTAGGCAAAAGAATCCTTTTGAATTTTTGATTAGCATCTGTGAGAAACAGCCTTTTGTTTTTAACGTGTCCTTAGGTGCGACAGTTATAAAATATAGATCTTGATGCATCTTATTTCGCTAACTTTGGACACGGTAATACAAGAAACAAAGACTCATTGTGAAGGGAGCACACTAGGTTAATACTTCTAGTAGCAGAGTGTGGATCAGGCATGGCTAGTTTATCCGATCCATCCGTCTATCTGTATGGCCTGAAACACTGCAATATTTGCATGTTTAGGACTTGTTCTCTAGAGTTCTGTCATACAATGTTCTTACGAGACGGAGGAAAGCTAACCCAATTATGTAAATAGGGACTGGATGTATTTCATGATAAGTGACTTACTCAGACTTGTATAAAAGTTTTGTGCTTAAATTGTGAGGAGCCACAATGTTTCCTGACTCCTGCTTGATACACCTGACTGCTTTCTAGAGTTATGCACCTCTCTAGAGACTTTTCTGAGTAGATTGAACTCAAGTTATTGGTAAAGTACTGAATTCTTATTTCCGAACAAAGGAATGAATTTTAGTTAATTGTGAAAATAAAAGTTCAGTTTGACCGATGTAAAAAACCCAAAGCGAAACAAAAACCAACAACAAAAATGTAATAGGCATGAAGAGATTCACATTTCCTTCCTAAAGCATGAGGGCATTCAGAAGTGGTTGTCACTGGTGCACTGTAGGGTTTTGTGAATAGAACTAGTTAAACACTTGTTCATTTTTACTAGTATTTGACTTTTTTTATATAATTAATTTGTAAATAATTACATTGCAGGTTACAATGTTGTAGTAAATATTCCCAAAGGAGCAACAAATATTGATATTCAGCAGCACAGCTACTCAGGGAAACCAGAAGATGACAACTACCTTGGTAAAAGCCTCCTGTGTATGACATTGATGGGTAGTTTTTCTGCTTTTGCCAGAGGTCTGCTCTAGATATATATTATCTGAAATCTGCTAAAGTCTTTAGAGAAAATATTTTGCAGGACACATAGCCCTCAGTCTCTGGCAGTAGCTGCCATTCCAAATGTAGTAATGCCTGAATTAGCATGCCTTTACCAAAAATTTTACTTTATTTTTAAATTTGATTTTTAACTTCTTATTCATCTTTACTATTGTAAATTATTATTTTAAGTTATTAACATTATAATTTATTTTTTCTTTAAAAATTACTTTTAAAACCTAAAGTAGCTCTTGCAAATACAATGATGTGTGCTGTACAATAGGTCAAAATACAGATGTTTCTTTTTACAGTAGTAGAACTTAAACAAATTTAAAAGTGGTGACTGCAGTCGACCCTTCAGCAGAACAAATATTTTCAAAGTTGTGTTGTTAATGTAGAGAAAATCCATGACAACTGCTCAGGTGAAAGTTACTGACAGTTATGACTGAATTCGTACATTAAAAAACGTTTGGTAGAGCTTTAAAGTATTGCACATGCACTAAATAAAGCTAAGTGTTGATGAAAAGATATATTATTAAGAGTTTTTATTGATAGAAACTTTTAATTTAATAGATGCTTTATTTCCGATATTTTATTTTACTTATAGCTTTATCTGATATTCATGGAAATTTTATCTTGAATGGAAATTTTGTTGTAAGCATGTCAAAAAGGGAAATCAATATACAAGGAGCCATTTTTGAGTACAGTGGTTCAAACAGTACGATAGAACGAATTAACAGCACTGATAGAGTCGAAGAAGAGCTAACCTTACAGGTGCATGTTTATTTTTTTCATAAGTTTGAAAATTTGCTACATGATCATTATGTTCATAATTTTATGTTCAAATTCACTGAAAAACAGCTATTATTTTATCTCAATTAAGGTTTTGTGTGTAGGGAATTTATACAATCCTGATGTGCGTTATTCATTCAATATCCCAATAGAAGATGGAGTTGATCTGTTTATGTGGGATCCTTACGGACCCTGGCAAGACTGCAGCAGGATGTGCCAAGGTAAGGGGAATTCTTTTATCACCAGAACCGAAGACCTGATGTTGCTTAGGAAGGGATTAGTCTTATATACTCAGATTCCACACCCTTGCTTGCAAGAAGGAAACTCAGCACTCTCGGGAAACCTTAGTTGCACAGAGGCTTTAATGGCAGAATGGCTTCTGATTTAATTTGCCATTTTCACTATTTATGCAATGCAATTCTATATTCAAAACTACATTTGTGTTCTTTTCTTTTATAGCCATAGCAGTGGTTTATTAAAAAAAGGTTGAATCAAGTGTAATGCCTCCTTAGAAAGCAGTATTGTTTTATCTGCTGATATGTATTAGGCTTTGTTATCCTATTTTCAGATGATCACAGATGAGTCTAATATATTTCATATGTATTTATTTGGGTTTGTTTCTTATCTGCTACTTAGAGTGAATGTATATAAAGATATATTTTACAGTTTTTAAACTCATTCTATAAGCCATTCCAGTCTAAAAATAAAACCACAGTATGTCTGAAGTGCGTGTGTAAAGTACATGTAAGCAGATTTTTTGATAGATAACTCCTATTAGCAGGTGCTAGAAATGCCTGTAGATATGTTATGGTGAATTTCTTCTGGTCAAGCTTCAGTCATGCTTGTGAGCTAGAGGAGCAGAGATCTGTCAAATGTGATACTTCTCCCAGCATTCCAGATTTTTTGGGTATTTGGTGACCAAATTTTCTGCTTCCTTAAAGAAAAGGATCACAACCTCTAAGTTAAGATGGTGGTTTGAAAATTTGGCAGTTCACAAAGGATAGACGCGATGCACTTGGAATACTTCATCCAATAAGTAAATGAACTGTTGTACTTTTGCAGTTTTCATAAAGTTGATACCCTCATGAGACTACTGTAGTACAGCTGGGACATGGCAGGGGTGACTGGGACAAGGTTGTTCTCCACCTGGAATGTAGTCAGCTGCACAAAGCAGTATGTGTTTGAGGAATCTGCTGTATACAATGATTAGTGCTAATGGAGTATCTAAATGGAATTCCTAAATGATTGATGGAATCCGTACTGTAAGAAGCACTCTTATTTTAGCCCTTTATTTGCTTTGTTTTGGTTTCTTTTCAAGGTATTCGAAGAAGAAGAATGACATGCATACGTAAAAGTGATCATGTGGTAGTGTCTGATCAGAGATGTGAACTTTTACCCACTCTACCAGATGTCTTTGAGGAGTGTAATACTGAGTGTGAATTAAGGTAAAAAGAGGTTCCTAAATTATGGAACTCTTCTTATATGGTTTTGTTATTAGAGATTGAAACAAAGTAATAGATTCCTCTATCATCTATCCCTTCATCCCTCTCTACTTCCCTCATCCCTCCCATCTCTCCTTGTTTTCCTCAAATCTGTTGGTATAATGGATTTATACATTACGTTTACACATCTGAATCTGAGTAGAACTAGTGTACTTTTCTAATTTTTATTGGTAAAGTACAAAGTCTTTTGTTAGAATTGTAAATCTGTTCTGTATATCCTGGCGCAAAAACTTGTATTGCTGAGCACAATGCTTTTTTCAACAGAATCGTACCCATAACTGGAACTGATTTGAAGCAGACTTGTGTTTTTGCACTCCAAGAAAGCCCACGCTGCAGTGTACAGTTAGAATTATAGCTTACATTTTTCAAAGTTACCTAGGAGATTAAGACAAAAGATCTTTTAAATTTAAAAAAAGTTTTTAAACCTATTAGTCAAATTCTTTTATATTGCTTTGAAACTTTCAGTCATGAGATAGATTTTACAGTTTTATCTGTTCCCTAAAATGCACATCTACATTTATATGACAATGCTGGTACATTCTGAGTGCTTTATTCACTGTGGTTTTATTTTTAAAAACATAGTTAGCTTTCTTTAACAGTTTTTCCTTGTAGGTGGCACAGTGTTGGCAAAAGCGACTGCACATCAAAATGTGGCCCAGGGTATCGGTCTATAGAGATCCACTGCATGAAGTACTCTGTTTCAAAAGGACTCAGTGCTCCAGTGGACGATAAGTACTGTGCTGATCAGCAGAAGCCACCAACCAGAGAGCCCTGTCACGGTGACTGTATGTTAACAAGTTGGCACTACACAGAGTGGTCAGAGGTACAAATTCAAAACCTTATTATTGTACCATTATAGTTCTGGTTAGCTTTCATGTAAAAAATTTTGTTTCTATATCAAGTTTTTAATTTAAGTAACTAAAAGTACATAATGTTCGACAAATGCAGATTTGTAGGAGGAGCTAATACCAATCTTTGTTTTGGCAACTCCCTCGGTTTTGTAAGAGACTGTCTAAAGTGTTTGCAGCTTGGTTTTGGAAGTAAGCAGAGAAGATCTACTTTTTAAAAATATATATTATATTTACAGTCTTAATAATTTAGTTCTGAGAAAAAGAATAAGTACAATTTCTCCTTTAATCTTTAAATTAGAGTTTTGTCTTGGAACTACTAAACAAAGCGCCAGATATGTCATGTGAACTCATGAGCAGTCTGTGGATTGAATGTAGGATACATCTGTCTAACACAGTCATTGATGTCTTTCATGTTTATACTGATAATGTATTTTAACCTGGTTTTATTGTGTTGTTTCCTGTTTCATAATGTTGTCTCTAAACACAGTGTTCCAGGAGCTGTGAAAGAGGTGTCAGAACCAGAGACGCTTTTTGTATGAACAATTTGGGTCGTCGTCTTCCTGATAGAGAGTGCCAGGAACTTCCAAGAGTTGTAACACAAAGTTGCAATGAATTCTTATGCCCAAGCTGGTCTGTTAGTGAGTGGAGTGAGGTAATGAACCATATAAAACTTCAAACACCTTTGGTCTTGGTCATGAATATTAAAATTAACTGCCAGGCTATTTTGAGTTACATGATACTAAAAATTCTGAAGTCCTAGTATTTGGCTGAAACGTCATTTGTAATCTGGAATGTAGGAGAACTTCTGAAAAACACATCTAGAATGTATTTTTCTCTGAAATTTTGTTACATTAAAATGGGATAGTGAAGCTACTTGAAGTACAGTATCTATCTACAGTGTCAGGCATGCCTGCCTTTTTTATGAAGCAATGAGAACCACTCAGATAATTGAAGAACTAAATTACATCCATTCTGTTATAAACTACATAGCTATAAAAGATTTATCAATACTATAACCACTTTTCCTGTGAAAGTTGTGATAAGTGCACTTACATTTTATACCAATGTTCTTTGTTCTAATAGAAATAAATTATCTGCACATTGTTCTTGTATTTTTCTAGCTGTAGAAACTTAATAGTGATTCCTTTGTATTAGCATTTGGGTTGATGTTTAGAGGAAATGGAGAGTTGGTGAAGTAACTAATTTTGGTGGACTGCTTACACTCTTGAGATATTTTTGTTTTTTATGTGATCTTTAAAATCCAACAAATTACTGAAAGAAAATGAAGCCATTAATGAAGATTTGGGTCTTTACAAACTGATGACTAATAATTTTACAGTGCTCTGTGACATGTGGCAAAGGAATGAAACATCGTCAAGTATGGTGCCATCTTAATGATGAACAACTGAGAGATGATTTCTGTAATCCAGATGATAGACCGGAATCAATAACACCATGTGAACTTCATGAATGCGCATCTTGGCAAGTAGGGCCTTGGGGATCAGTGAGTACATAAGGATTCCTGGCTTCTTGTTTCCTAGTTCAGACTATCAGTGATTACAAACCAATATGTTTTACACACTTTAGTTGGGTTCTAGGCAGTTAATTTAGTTGAATTGATTCACATGTTTATTTGCTCCTATTGGCTGTCTGATCTGGAATTTAGGAACAACCCATGTATAAGTTAAATGCCAAATATAGTCATTGACCCTGACCCTTAGTATCAAAGATGCTTTTAGACATGAATGTATTACATCTTCAGAAGAATTAAAATGTAGACAGCAAACAGTTCAGGTGAATGAGACAGGTAAAAGACCAAATGTTTATATGTGTATGGTATTAGGTGTGTTTTTAAATGCTAGCTTTAATTAAGATTGTAGAAGCATATATGCTAATAATAGCAGGCAAAAGAATTAGTGTATTTTGTTATGTTTTGTTTTGACCTTCACTGATAAAAGATCTGCTATCTCTTTATGTGCAAGTGCTGTTGAAAAATATGCTCCTGTTTGTAATGATACTCATCCAGAGCACTATACCAGCGTGGCTTCAAAATTCTGGGGAATAAAAAGGAATTAATTTGCAAAGTAAACTTTTGTCACCAAATAGATGAGAATTAATTAAAAATATTAAGATACCCAGTTTCATGGAACTTTAATCAGATTACTTAAACCAGCAGAATTGTTGATTATTCAGTGTTTCTTGGATGTTAGTGAGAATTCATAATTGAATAGCAGCTGATATTTATTTTTTTTACATATAACCTGTTAGTAGAACACAGGATAAATATACCTTTGGAAAATAAGTATATTTTTAACTTAAGCATTTCTTTTGTATAGAACTTTTCTCATGTAATGAAATAAGAAATTAATTCAGTCCCATGGTATAATACTTCTGAATAAAAAAAATCACTGTGCATGGCCTTGCTGGAATAGCTTTTACAAGCAATTTATCAATCCATGTCACTAGAACAGAGCTTTCCATTGCAGTTTTTCCATTGTACCGTATGGTAATAGCTATTGACAGCCAGGGGTTTTACCAGTATTTGTGCCTGAACCACAGCATACATGGGATGGGATCTATGTATTTTCAGCCATCTAACATTTTAGGTGCCTTCTTTGAGCATGCTCTTGCCAATCTCTGTAGTGAAGGGAAAGGTATTTAATGGCTGCAGGTAGTGATTCATTTGGAAGCCACCTCTTACTCCCTCCCACACACACTTCCTCTACCCCAGTTTTTGTTGCTGAGCATGACATTTTATAGTATGGATTGTGCCTTTGATCAGTTTAGGTCAGCTGTCCTGGCTATGTTCCCTCCCAGTCTCCTACCCTCCAGCCTATTCACTGCAGGGGGGAGAAGCTGGAAAAACAAAAAACCTTTATCCTGCACAAGCACTGTTCAGCAATAGCCAAGATAATTGTTATTGACACTGTTTTAAGCACCTTATGGTGCCTGAGGAAAGTTAACAGCATCCCAGTAGTCATTCCTGTTCATTCTAGAATGAGTTTTTAAAATAGAAAATATAATTTGAAAATAAATTTGATTATAAATAGTGCTATTTCAAGTGTGTGAAATTGGCTTTAACAGTGTACTGTAACATGTGGACGTGGATACCAGATGCGGGCAGTCAAATGTGTTACTGGGACTTACAGAGTTATTTTGGATGATGACAGGGACTGTAATGCTGCTACTCGTCCTAGAGACAACCAAGTAAGTTAAAAAATGCCTTTCAGTTGATTGTAGTTTTTAGTTAAAAGCATGTAAATGCAAGCGTTGTCAACTGACTCATTGAGAAAACTTGCAGGAAATGAGCTCTAAAATGAGAAAAAAGTACTGACGCTATCTGCTTTTTTTCCTGAATTCAAACTTGGCCTAGGGAATTGGAGTAAAATAAGAGTAATTTGGAGATTGGAGATTTGAAAATTCAACATATGGTTGAAGGTGTCCAAAGGCCTTTGATTATTTGGGGGGCAGAAGTTCCAACAAGAAGAATGTTACAAGGAGACTGCTTGCCATGATGTTTACTAATAGCAACTAACTGGCTTGGTGTTCTCTAAAATTCTACTTGGGTATAGTTCTTAAAAGAATGACGTGTACTGGAAGAAAGCTTTGGCTATTGGAATACTAGTTCACAATTCTGTAGACATGTGCTATGATTCAATATGGTATTGGTATATTTCTTTACTTTTTCTTCCTGTCTCTGTTTACTAGTACAGTTTTAACATCAAACAATTTTTCTTCACTTCTCAATTTGAAATGAAAAAAAACAATTAAATGAAAAGCTTTCCAACAATGCCAGGAAAAGTTAGATGTAGTTACTTGTTAATTAATGTTGGCTTATGGTAATGGTAGGAACTATCTCTGAGGGAGCCATTTGCTTTAAATTTGGCTTTTCCAAAAACTATATTTTAAAAAGTTTTTGTTTCTTACCTCCACAGGAATGTGAATTACCGTCTTGTCCAGAAAATACGAAATTATGGACTACACTGGTTCCTCTGGTTCAAGTGGGGAAAGTGACTCAATGGAGATACGGATCATGGACCCCAGTATGTAATGTAATAGCGGTCACGTCTTGCAGAGACCTCCTATATTTCTTAACCCACTTTTTTGTAGAGGTCTCATTGATATATTTTTCCGACTGAAATCTGCTTGTCATAGATTTTAAAGGAATTCTAATATTATTTCTGAGAACCTGCTTGTTAAGGTGGAGAGAGACAATCCCAGCAAATTCTTTTCGCTTCAAATCTAGGCAAGGAAAATAAGGAGGGGGGGGAAAAGGGTTCTAGGAGCTGGGGTTCTGAGCAAAGTAGCTTTTACATGCTTGAGAGTGTGCAATGAAGTGTATTTTTAAAATAATTGATCAGTTTCTGAGTGTGGAGACATATTTAATTCTATAATACGTTTTAAATATTGTATGTGAATAACAATATTAAATAGTTGGGGTCTTTAAAGGACTAATTTTACGTCATTTATAAAATAAGCTTTATAAAAATGGTTTCTACACAAACTGTTTATATGGCAGTTTTTGATTTTGATAGTGTTGAAAATTAATTGTAGTTGGCAGCGATGTGAAAATTTAAAATTATCTATAAAAATGTGGATGTGTCTGTTAATTCCTTAATACAATTATATCTTTGCACAACTATTTTAACTAAATAGCAGTAAAAAGTGCATTGACTGAGACTTCAGAAACTCCTCACTAAATTCACCTTGAACTTCTTACCTATAAAAGCATCAGAAGAGGCTCGATGGAATATGCTAATATAATCTAGAATGGCAAATGTATTGTGAATATCAGTTTTGATTTTATCAGTCAATGTAAATATTGCATAACAACTGTATAATAACTAAAATGTTCTGGAAGTTACTCTCTTAATATTTCTCTTGTTAATAAATTAAAAAAACTACTTTTGCAACTGGATAATGATTCCATGTTACAGTTGAAATTCTACCTGTTCACATAGGCTGATTTGCCTCACAAGAATTAAAGCCATGCAATTCAGTTTCAATATAAAGGGAATTCCTAAGGCCTAAACCATCCAGTAATATTTCACTTTCCCTACTGAATGCATCAATGTGAGATGGAAATCTGTTCTCAGTGTTGAATTCTAAGGTCAAGCTGATACTAAGCTATATTAGTATTTTAGACGCTTGCATGATCTTGTTTTGGTTTCCTAAAGTGTGATGAGCTTGGATTGTTCTCTGACAGTGCTCTGCATCCTGTGGGAAGGGTGATCGTGCTCGCTATGTGAGTTGTAGAGATGCTTATGGAGGAATAGCAGATGAATCTTTCTGCGCTCATTTGCCGCGACCAGCTGAAATTTCAAGCTGCTTTAGCCCATGTGGAGAGTGGCAAGTTGGAAATTGGTCCCCTGTAAGTATTGAAAGTAACATATTTTTTTTAATACGTCTATTTAGATTATTGGCCTAAGTGTCTGGTTAGAAATTGGGATTTAATATTCTGTGCAAATGTGATTGGATTGCATCCCTTGAAAAAAACAAAATATGTTTCTTATTGTCAAAAGTAACTAGAAATATCTTTGGTTATTAATTATCAATGTTCTGTCACAAATGTTACATTACTTTTTGGTCAGTGCACAGTTACATGTGATAGTGGAATAGTAACGAGACAAGTTATCTGTGTCAACTATCATCAACAAATCAACGAGAATTACTGTGATCCTGAAGGCCGACCTTCCAAAGAACAAGAATGTAATATGCCACCATGTCCACCGGTTTATCATCATATCCCGAAAATACATGACCAGCCAAGCCATTCTCCAGAAGTAGGTTATGTTCCAATACACCGTTCACAAGACAATATGAATCAGTGGAACCGTCCCTCTGTGGGAGGATATCAGTGGAGAACTGGACCCTGGGGAGCAGTAAGAAATTTTTTTTAAATACATTAACATGTGTATTAACATTTTTGGAATTGTTATTGCAGTAAAGATTTGATCAAGAGAGAAGCACATTTGTTTAAAAATTATTATTATTGTTATTATTAAGAACATGTTAAGTTATAATTTTATTTTTTCTGTGATTTCAATGTTAAAGTACTTCTACATAGTAGTAATTTTTATTTGCAAATTTCAGTTTTGAAAGTTAACATTAAAAATAATAATCTTAAGTTGTTGGAGCCAACGTATTTTACATTTTTCTGATACGTGTTGATCCTTATGTTTACATATTTTGGTAGTGCTCTAGTACTTGTGCAGGTGGATTTCACCGTCGAGTTGTAGTATGTCAAGATGAGGAAGGAAGAAGCGCTAGTTATTGTGACAAAGCAACAAAACCTCCAGAGTCAAGACACTGTGATTCTGGACCCTGCCCACGATGGAACTATGGGAACTGGGGAGAAGTAAGATAATTTTACTTTCAAAAGGAAACGTTATTTACCACATCAACTTAGAAATAATAACGTAATTATTTGACTGTGAGTGGAAATGAACACCATTTTTTAGTTATTTAAAAGGAATGAGTTTCAAACTGTTTTTCTAAACTTTGTTCTTTGATCTAATCCAGAACTGTAGTGTCAATATAAGCAGTGTAAATATAAATCCAAAAGAAGTAAGTATTCTGTGAGACTAAGGATGTACAATATATTATTGAGTGTTGCAGTAGCGTTTTGAATTTTGTGGCATAAAAAGTAATCTATTACAAAAGATGAATTTTATGCAGTAAGATCTCAGTGTAATAGCTAGTCTAAGAAAAAAATGAGCACAAGAAGCTATATGGAAATGTTTTACATCAAATTTCATAGATACAACCTAGAAGAACTGCAAGCAGTAATATCTACAAATTAGAAGAATTAAGATAGGTTGATGCATCTGTAAGGCTTATCTGGGTTAGAATGTTCTGGTGAAACATTATGCATAATTGGACAAAGAACAGTTTCTCCATGCCACGTAATGTCATGTCTTGACCATGCATTCTTTGTCAGACACTACAGAAAGTTAAAACTCGTTAGTTTGGCATTCATTTTAATCTAAACTCTCGTGATTCCTGTCCTCTTTTCTTATTCTTAATGCAGCAATATCTAGAGTTGAGGAAAGAAGAAAACTCGAGTGACTTTATTTTCTTTCCCCCCCTCATTTTGGCCAGATTTAGTCATTTAGTTCTCAAGGCCAGTCTGAGTGTCACAATTTTTCTGTTCATAGCTGCAGACTTGGGATCCAATTAATGCAAATGCTGCAGGGTTTTTTTTTGTCCAGGAAATATGAAAATAGATACAGCAATATTCAGTACATATTATTTACTATATCTGTTTGGTTTAACAATATGTGGTGACTCTCTTAGCAAAAATATTGCATACAATTCTGTATTTCAGTGTACACAAACTTGTGGAGATGGAATAAAGACAAGACTGGTGATTTGTCAGCTTCCTACTGGCCAAATGTTGGGTGATCAGAACTGTGAAATTCTAGACAAGCCACCTAATATGGCACAATGTAATGTGCATTCTTGTCCTGGTGATGTTTCATGGCATCGGGGACCGTGGAAATCGGTACGATAGCATTCACTAATATTTTTCACTTTCTCTTCCTTTCTGTCACTCTATTTCCCCTTGCCTTTTAAAAATTATGTTATTATTTTATTTGATAACAGTGAAACAATAATGCATGTGGAATGTAGTCTACGTAGCTTTATTAAACACTTGTTCCTGCAGCTATTGAATTAAATGGGAAATAGCCTTTTACTTCAGTGGGAACAGAATCGTGCTCTGTAAAACATCATAGGGAGTATTTTGAAAATTACCAGATCTCATAGCTGATAGCACTACCTAATAGGTTGTTCTATTTTGAAGGGTTATGATTTGATCTATGTTTAAATATAAAAGCATATGCTGTAATTTATACTGAGTATTATCTACATATTTATATTTGTAAAAAAAAGGCACTTTAGTGCCTAACTCTTTTTCTATTAGTATATTGAACTATAAAAGAACTTACACACATGTATATTACACTGTCGACAAACATTTTACTACTTATTGCGTGTATGCTTGTGTATAAAAGTTTATATCTGTGGTTTTAAAACAGTGACTAATGAAAGCTGTCTATGTATAAATTATGTATGTAACTATAACATGTTATTGTCTACATGTCGCTATCTATTAATATGTAAAAACGCCTACAGTAATCGCTATTAATCTTTAATATTGCCACTGGCAGATTATTAACATACTGAAGTAATCATAGCAAGCTCTACAATATAGAGTACGCTATGTTTCCCAAGCTGTGAATGTGAGAACAATGTTTATTATTGTGCTCGATTCTAAGGAGAATAATGGCGATCAAAGGAGGTTGGATCCAGTTCTGATTCCACTGGAATCAGTTAAAAACCTGTCATTAACATCGCTGGGAGATGGACTAGAACAACAATTTTTTTTTTTTTTTTTTTTAATTGATAAAATTATGTGATTTGCCTCTTTGAATTAACATGGAAAAATTTTTAAAATATGTTCCAATTTCCGCTTTAAATAATTTATTACTGTTTGTATAATCTATTCTAATTTATTGCACATAGACTTTAAAATGAAAATTTGAATTAATAATTTACAACAGTTATCTCTCTCTTCCACTGTGCAAAACAGAGTTTTGGGTTTGTGATTAACATACACCAAAGTATCTTTTTAAGCCATTAGCCAAATAATTAGTTGTGACTTGCTAATGCTTAATTAATGTGTGTAATTCAAATGTGGAGAAGACAAGCAGACAGTTGCCTTTGAACTCAATATTTGTTTTCCTTTTAAGATCGAAATTTATTGACAGCCTGTTCCTCTGTTCTTTCCCCGAGTGATGCAGTTTGTACTATATTAATAGGTTGCCTGTAAGCTATTGTAGTGTTTTATAGAAGTTACATATGGCTTAGTTTTGCAAAGATTTTCATATTGGTTTACATCTCAATTGACATAAAAAGCCATTTTAATCCTTCAAAAACTAAGTTTAGAATGGAATCTAGTTATCAGAGAGAGTGTCTGGGGCCTCTGTTTTATATGTGATTGCAGGCTCTGTGGTTACTCAGTTTTAATTTCATCACAGTGTCAGATGATGTGCAGAAACAAACATAGCAGGTTCAGCAAATAAAAACAGTCTCACATATTAAATAGGTGTCAGTTTTTAGTGATTTAGCTAGTTTCAATGCTGCCAACACAAAACCATCAGTTAATCGTTGTTGCTGAGCAACATTTATTTATTGAGAATGACTATTCTGAAAGAACACTAAAAGCTTTAGTCATAGAAACACTGTTGTAGCTTAGCACAACTGTGTTTGCATAGCCTCCACCTGTGGGTGGTTGGCTCATGATGTGATAGTTCAGCAATATATCAGGGCTCTGCCTATCTTACTCCTTTCTGGCCTACAACGTGCCCTAATGTAGGGCAGTAATCATAGTCAGTGACTGGACACTCTCTGGAGGCTGGAGTCTTCAAGCATGTCACGTCTACACCGATTCCCTTCTCTATAAAGATAGCAAGAACCAGATAAAGCATTTATCATATTTCTGATAAAATATTGAGTAATATTGATGTCTGGACAGCAGTGCATTACACTTTTATATATACACTAGTGAGATTCCAATGTCAAAGATAAGTAGAAACTGAAAGGCGAGACTTCTCACAAGTAGTGAATTTGCCGTAATAGATTCTGCTGTCTTCTGGTGTGGCACAAATGCAATACATGGAGAGGGTGAGTGGAAGGAAGGAAATTGCCAAGCAATTGCTTTTCCTGGAAGCTTGACTTCCTTGAATATTGGCCTTGCCTCTAGCTCAGCCATTTCAGAACTGGGTATCAAAATCAGTTAAAAAGCCTTTTTCCTCATTCTGATAAGGCTTTGTCTAAATAATGTCTGAACTAAAAGAAGAGAAAACTCAGAGGGGACCTTATCAATGTTTATAAACATCTAAATGGTGGGTGTCAAAAGGATGGGGCCAGACTCTTTTCCAGCGGTCCCCAGCAACGGGACAAGGGGCACTGGGCACACAAACTGGAGCACAGGAAGTTCAATCATAACATGAGGAAAACCTTAATTACTGTGAGAGTGACAGAGCACTGTAACAGAATGCTTGAGAGATTGTGGAATCTCTTTCTCTGGAGATACTCAAAACCCACCTGGACATGTTCCTGTGCAACCTGCTCTGGGTGAACCTCCTTTAGCAGGGGAGGTGGACCAGATGATATCCAGAGGTCTCTTCCAACCGCTGCATCTGTGCCATTCTGTCAAAGTGTTTGCTTACAGTTTACTCCAGCTTTTACATAGCCAGATAGTTTCCTCTTGGATTTTAGCAGAAATAGATTCAGAAAAAGTTAAATTAGCGAAGAATAGCTCAAAATCTTGAGTCAAGAAACTGATCTGCCATGTGTAAGGGTTGTTCTAGATTATCAGTTGTCAGTGTCTTTTATGCTGTCTTCCATATAGGGGCATTCTGAGTCTTTCCACTAGCTATTGCTCTGTATTTGATGATGGAATACTTTTTAGCAGTATGCCTTGTAAGTACATTTCTTTCAGGTTTTGATCAGTTTTACACAATATAATTAAAATAAAATGTATCTTGTAAATGCACAACGGGGCAGTAGTAAGGAAGGGTCTGTTTATAATTTGAAGCCAGAATTCTGGTTGATGCTTTTTGTAATTTAGCAGCTATGGGCTGTTAGAATTTATAATGTTTGTCTATCACTAATGAAGCTGACCGTTACAAAGCTTAAAGGCCATGCTCTCCTCTGTTGCTGGTTTCTGCAGTTGTCCAAAGGGATGTGAGGCAAGTAAATCTCAAATTCTAAAGGCTCATACCACTCCAGGATGCTTTCTCAGAAATATTATGCATATTCTGAGATGTTGATTCTTTGAGTCTTTGAAACATTAATTCAATCCAGAATTTTCATATCATGATATCCAAGCCAGAAATATGCTCTGAAGTTTTACAGGGAGGATGGCTAGGAAGTACATACTGTAACTTGAATTTGTTTGATCTGGAGAGACTCTGACAATGATCTTTTTAGAATGTAGCTTAAATCTTCCACCCTCTTGGTTTTGTGCAAGTTTCTAAGGGAATTTTCTTTAGTAAAAACTGAAATCATGCTCGTATTTTTATTTCCCTGCCTTTTTATCAAAAGTTAAAGGAGAAAGGGAGTGAGTTTTCACTCAGTCTGTACATCTTGAGGGACTCTGCCTTGTTTTAAAAGAATATTAGTGTCAATTCTTTATGTAAATGAGGTTGATAAATCCTAGATCCGAATGTTTCAAAGTCTGAAACATTTGTTTTCAAGATTTTATTGCCTACTTGGCGTGTATATAAGTACACTACCTCTTTTTGATATATAAAAATTACAATACAGTTGTATATATTTTGATATATACATTTTATAATGTATTTATAAGTTAAATAATACTTAAGGTAAATATAGCTGCTTATTTTGGTGGAATTTAACCACAAGTACATCTGGCCCATTCATCTTGGATATTTTCTTCTAGACTAGTCTAGTTTCATTGGTGAAGGGATTGAGGCAGTGATCCAAAACTTTGTGAAAGAATGAATAAATTACAAGCCAAAATATATGGAAAACATATGTCACATTATATAATGTCAAGAAAAATTGCATAACATTCTTACAGCTGGCTAAAAGTACTTTGCTCTAGTATAGATTTTTATTGTACCCCTTCTTTCCACAGTGCATTATTGGGTTTTTTGTGTTTAGTCCATGCAGTAAAACTTCTGATTTATTGTATTAATTTTCATCAGAGTGGCTCAGGTTTTCTGACCCTCATGACAAGAAGTTTTGATTTACTTAAAGCATGAAGAGTATTACAAGTTTGCAAAGTTACCATAAGGTTTTTAAACCGAACTATAATGACTAGATTTAACAATTTTGTGCTAGAAGAGTTGCAGAATGATCTGTCTTGAGTTCAAGAATGGTGCTTTATTACTTTCAGTATTAAGCTTTTCCCTTTAAACAGCCCATATACACATGCTTTAGTATTCTTAGCCAAACAATTGTCTGTTACCTGACAAAGTTATGTGTTAATATAATCAAATCAACCATTAATTGGATCAATGGTTATGTGTAAATACAACAAATACAGATACATGTGCAATCGTGCAGAACTTTCATATATAGCTTAGTTGCTAAGCTCTACCAGTTACAGTTCAGAGCATAGCAAAGTTAAGGTCCATCCTGAGGGTTTTATTTTCTGACAGATTTTCTTGAAAACATCTACATTTGGAATTCTATATCAATACTACTGTGAGAGAATTTCTAGTCTGTTGTGAGTAAATTGTAGTCATGTCATTATCACTTTATTTTCTACATTTGTTTTCTTTCACATTGAATTTCATACTCTTTTACTTCACATTTATATTGTGACTTGAGATACGATACATCCAGTTCTTTTTGAAGTTAAGACTTACAAAGAGTTTGTCCTAAATTTTTACCATATACTAGTTGTGAAGTCAGATAATAACTGTAGAATTATTTTCTTAATTACTTCAAAGTTTTAAAGACGCTTCCTGTAACCGAAATACCTAAGATTAAAAGTGGACAGGCACAACTTTCCCAAGAATAGTACTTGTGCAGAGTGCTTTTATGCTGCTCTAACACTATTGAAAGAACAACATATTGACAACAAATTAGTCATGAGTCATGTTGATTGTACTTTATTGTTAGTAAAGAAATGGAGTATCACAGACGTGTGATTCACTAACTGTTAAAAAGAATCCCACAAAACTACAGTTTAAAATTGTTCATATCTCTGAGTTCTTTGGGCGAAGTCTAAATCTGATTGTGCTGAGGTAACTTTATGGTCAGTGATACAGGCAAGAACTGACCCTTACAGAAAATTATTATTTTTTTTTGTCTGAAGTGTTGATAAATTATTTAATTATTTTTTCTTAGTCTTGGGATTTTTACATAATTTCATAACTAGAACTTCTGATTTCATAGAAAATAGGCATAAAAAGAGTGGATCAACTCTTCTTCTAAGTTACCTTAAAGTGTCACAAACATCTTACTGCGATTTCTTAATGCGTTTCAGACACATGATGTAGTATTATTTTAGGTGTCTATTGATGTAATTCTTTAGTTTTCTTTTTAGTTGCTCCAGAATAATTTCAGCCTAATTTTGTCTTTGCACTAGTGGAAGAAATCTCTTATTACTTTTAATGAATATAAATTTATATTTTTAGAATTTGCAACAAAGTCCTCTCCCAGTGTTGTTACTGCCAGGCATCCCGTTGACTTCTGCAGAAGTAGAAGCAGCACAGGCTTGAATAAATGAAATAGTTATTTCTTGTCATTTTAATGCAAAAAATCTTGCTTTGTATGATAAGTGCCTTCATTCACTTTTTCTAATGTATAAAAAGTATTTATATCTTTAAAGATAATCTTTTATATTAAAAGGGAATTCAAAATCAGTGAACTTGGTTTTCAAAACCAGCTTCAGTCATTTACCTCTACTTCTGCTGCTGCCCTGTGTCAAACTTCAGAGTACCTCATTACCAATACAGAACATTTATTTAATAGCCCACTGACTGACATCCTAATGTTAGCACATGCTGTTCATTTTTTAAAACTTTGGAAATGCCTTTTCAGAGATGACAGATGTCACTGTCCAAATAATGTCATAAACCCAACTTGGGATAGTGGATTTCATTTAGTGTAACTCTGATATAAATGAAAGAAAATTCTTGTTTCCAAAATTCGAATACAAATATTCATGTACTGTTCATCAAGTTTAGAGGAAATTTCTCAATTTTGGTGCTATGTTGCCTGTACAGCTTGAAATAATAAATAAGTTATAATGTATGTGTGATAATTTAATTTAATGACTGTAACTTGTGTCTGAAATACAGTTACATTTTAACCCTTCTTTTGTATGCATGTTGTGTGGCTTTGTGTTTATATTTAATGTGTCCTTTATCAAGAATGCTAATGTTGAAGTCCTTAAAGAAAAATAAATAAAATGGGGGAGAGGAATGGGAACTAACCACTTTTCCTGAAAGTGAGTGGTTTTTCCCGTTGAGTAATCTTTGTGTTGCAATGAACTTAATATGATATTTTAGTGACGTTTTCGTGGGGGAAGCTCTTATCCTTGAACAGAAGAAATTTATAAACATTGTTACTGATAAATGCAACAACTGATAGTGTTGGACAGCTGGACTGGAATAGGTAGTTGCCACATGATCTTTGATGAAAAAGCTCGAAGATACTAGCTATTCAGCTTTTGCTGGAGCCATAATTTTATGGTCCAGTGACAGTAAACGCAAGAAACTGAGGATCATAACATAATGCTCAGCTCTGTTTCAAAGACAACATTGTTTTACGTTCTTAAAACACTTTTGCATGAGGAGGGTTGCAGAACTTTCAGACCCTTCATTTAGAAAGAGGACAAATAAGAGGGGAACATAGTCAAATTAAAAAAAAAAAAGAAAACAGAATATCATGGAAGGGGAAAAAAAGCAGATGGTCCTAAATACATATAGCCACTTAATGAGGATGAAAGGACTGTGAAGCTACTGATCTATTTACTTCTTTTTTTCAGAGTTAGAACTTCCAGAGGAGCTGAATGGTTCTGGGTTGTCAGATCCGTGTTAAAATTAATCTGAGCTGCCTATATATATGTGGCAGTTTCGAAAACCCTGGTCACAACTCATAAATATTGGTTCAAAGCCATTTTGAGACACAAATTTAGAAGATAATAGATATATATTAAAGTATTAGCATTTCCTAACATTTATGAAGCTTAGTACACTAGTATTTTACTTACCTGGCACAGGTTAGGAAATAAACAGAATTTTCGATAATTCTCTGTTACGGAAGTTCTTAGTTCCTTTCTTGGAAAAGTGGTCATTGTGGGAGACTGGTGGCTCCACTAAAATAGTCTGCTACACATTTAGCATATGCTGTAGCATATCTCTATGTAGAGCCCTTTCACTCAGCGAGAGCAGGACTGGGCATTTAGATTTCCTGCTGATTCAGTCCTTCAGAAGCTCACATTCATGCTCATGTTTATACACATGACTGCTGTGCTGGAAAGACTGATCTGTAAGTAAATTTGAAAATACATGGAAGAGTGGTTTAGGTTGAAAACAAATTGGCATTCAACATGTGAAGGTAGGTAAAATGCTTTACTTCTTACTATCTGAAATATACTAAAAAAAATACTTTCATACCCAATTAATATTTAAAATTATTTGTGTTCTTTTTCTTAATTCTTTAGCTGATGTTCAGTTGTGGCGTAGAAAGAGTTTTAATTCCATATGCTTCTAAAAAGTTAAAAAAATTTCTCACGATATTGTATTATTCCAGTATACATTGCTTTTTATTTGCAGTTGTCTTTAAAGTTCAAATACAGAACCTTAGTTTTTAATCAAATGAAAAAAAAGTGAAGTTTATGGAGCAGACAGACACACAGAGCTCGTGTATTTGTTATTTCTTTCATTTCCGAGCTGTTTTGCTGCTGCTAACATGTTTAAAAAGGATAAATCGGAGATTGCAGTTGTTGGGATCCAGTGTTTCTTCTGCTCATGTTTAGTTTTTGCAAACTCAGCTAAAACTAATTGATGTACTGTATTATCTCTAGATACTTTTGTAATTGTTTAATTTAAAAGGCCTCATCTCTGAAGATTAAAAAAAAACAAACTATAAAATGAAGTTTTAAATTGTGAAAAGTATATAAATAAATACTTTTTTTCTGTGCAGCCCCTTTGGTTGTGCAAACACGAGCTTCCACACCAGATATCCTCCATTATGTTAAAAATATGGTCCAGCGTTTATTGTGAAGATCTATGAATAAAATGTCACATTCAAGAGGTGAACATCACTTTTCAGTGAGAATGCAGATTGTCGTTCCCATGCATTTGTTCGGTGTTCCTGAGCTTCACAGGTCTGTTAAATGGCATCTGGTTGTTGGAAGCAACAATAAATTCTCTTTGGGTTGCTGTTTGTTTTTCATGGAGGTTTGTGAACATAACTGCTGGATGGACGCAGATACATCTTTTCTTCTCCATTTGGAAAATCCCTGCATGTCTTTCACTCAGATGGGATTTCTTTGTGGATTCATATCTGCATTTGTGTCAGTCTTCTTTCTTGGTGCTTGCACTTTACTCACTGCTTGTCTCCAGTGCTGCTGCCTTCGTGTGATTCCTTAAAGGTATTACTAGTGTTACATGACTGCAATAAAGAAAGATGAGGCTTTGCTGAAGTCTGACCAAGCCAGCAATTTCACATCCTCGATTATGTAATGGGGTATAAGTGGCTGTACCAAATACTTTCTAGGAGGTATCAAAGAGTGGGATTCCTGTTCAGTGTTAGAGATTTGGCACAAATCTGTATTTGGAGATTAAGATTTTCAGAAAGACCTAGTGGGGATCTAGCCTTGTACCTGTTGCCACTAGTTTTGGAAGGAGAGGTAAGGCAGAATTGTCTGTTGGGTTTCTTTGGTCTGGTTTGGGGGTGTTTTGCTGTTGATGGTTTTATTTTGGTTTTGTGTTGGTATAGCTTTGGTGTTTTTTTTAATTTACCACTGTACCTGTATTTTCAGTTGTGATTTGCATTGCCTATTTCTCTGTTCTATGTATCTTTGAACTCAAAGATGATAGAAGTTGGGTAAATGTACCAGATATGTTGTTGCAGGAATGCTGGCTGAGCAATGTAGTTTATCCATTCTCTCCCTCCCAGCATTAAGCTAATCATGCTTCTCATTGATTTAATATGTTTTAATAAGTCCTGTCATTTATTACACTGATAATGTTGCTTGAGTGAGGGTGGATGATGAAGCTCTTAGCCGAGGTATGTGCAGACCTGTACGTGAGGTAGCGTAGCGTGCCAAATGGCTGCTGAAAGGAGACAGAAATACCTATTGTTTTTCTGATTCTCAGGTGGTAACCAGATGCAGCGGATTCAAATCAAGAGCAAGTAACGCAAGAAGAGTAACTATAAAATTCATTTTTTACTGTAATTGAGAGATGAAAGGGAACCTATAAAGGAGGTGTTAAATGAGATACCAAATGTGATACGTCATTACTGTTGAAGAAGATCATATTCATCATTAACTCATGAAATTGTGATCGTTATTTTTAAGTTTTCAAAAATATCAAGCAGACATTAACATAAACACAAAGTGTCTTCAATTAGCCCAAGGCTTGTTTTGGCCTCTCACTGATGCTGTAATGTAGCAGCGTTGCCATGCCTGCCACTGGTAGATGGTTCTCTGTTAGGTTACTGCTGTGTCTAATAGAGAGCTCTCCTTCCAGGAAAACTGAAAGTAATATCTGGGATACAGGTCATGACAACTGAGTCGAATTTTGGGCTTTGACTCAACTATTCATGTTTGAGTCTAATGAAATACGATACTCATTTTCTGTGAAGACTTTCCCTATTTTTCTAGTCTTCCTTGTATTTTTGCCACTGTTCTGTTCATCTTTTCTTCCTCTTCCACTGTGCCACACAAATTTCCATCGACACCCACACGAATATCTCCATAATCTGTGTGAAATGGATTTGCCACAACATGGAATACACCATAATTGTTCTCTGATGCCTTGGATTATACTCTTCTCTGTGTATGCCGTCTTGATTTAGTCCTGTCCAAAATCTGAATTGAATTTCGTTCCTTGTTATGAAACTTAGACTTGAATATTGCTTGGGTCCAGATTTTCCTTTATGAATAATGTGCTTAGTGCTTGTTAGGCTTTACAGTGAACTTTTATGAAAGGGGTTTTTTTGTTTATTAGTTCTCAGCCCCTCTAAAGCTTGATATTTTTACCTGGCATGAGGCATTTTCAGTCATTATAGTAGCAGAGTACTTAAGTCAACTCGAAACAAATAAGGCAACACTTTTCTTTTGAAACAGAAAGGATACAACTTTGTCTAGAAACAAAACTTTGTCCCTTGCAAGTTGAAAATTAATGTATTTGTTTATTTATTAAAATGAAGACTAATTAATGCTTTTAAATTTTTAGGACAAAAATAGCAAATGCAGGAAGAATAGATATAAAAGATGTAAAGTATGATCAGTCACTTACAGAAAAAACTTTCTAAGTTTCCTGTTCTTTAATGGGGACACCTGAAGTAGCACCAGTGAAATACAGTTCTTTAGGCACTGAATTGTTATTTGAGCATGCCCTTGAAAAGGACTTGGATATATCTGAATATCCACTTGGATCCAAAGATATAGGTAGTGTAAAAGCCAAATCCCACAATTGCTAGAATAACGTTGCAACTGGCTTGGCAGTTCCGTTATTGAATAGCTAAAATCTTGTTTGACGATTTAATCGTGCTGTGCACTATGAAGGTAAAACAAAGAGAAGGTTGCTAACTGAGAAGTTTACAGTCTCACTGAGATGTATGTAGATGGGTTGGGAATACATGGCCTGGCTGAGTATCACAGTAGGTGTGGAGCTGAGCGTGGTTACAGCCTTTTTTTTTTTCAGATGCTCTGTAGTTGGCATCTGAAAGGATGCCAGGCTTCAGGCAGTGATGGGCAGGATGCTGGTGTTCAGGTGAGGGAGAAAGATCTGGCAGAGCTTTCAAAGGAGGGCTTCGTCATCTCTTTCAGTTGTGCTAAGCCTGAGGTAATGGATAGTGGTTTGAGATGTCAGAGACACAAGCTAAATTAAGACGTTCACAGATCTAACTAGAATGAAGGAATGAAATTCTGTGGATAATCATTAAGTGGAATTTCAAGGCTTCTGGTTTTGATTTTTCCAACAGCTGCAGAGAGTCTGGTGGTTCATCTGCCATCCAGGTAGATTGCTGTTCTGTTGAGAAGTCTCCCTCTTTAAGGCTACTGCCAGCTGCACAAGACAAAAAAAATCAGTCTGGTGGCAACTTTAAATACTGTCTAAAATTCCTCTGTAGCATCGTCAGTAGAATTTGACTTCTGCTGGCATGAAATCAACCATCAGGACAGATCTTGAAGGTCTGACTTTAATATTGTGTTTACTTTAATCAGGGTATCTTTATTTTAGAGAGGGATACAATAACACTTCCCTATTAGATGCCATATATATAGCAGTTTTGGCTTCCTGTTATCCACATCAACCTTAAAATGATCTAAATCCTCTTTATTCCTTCTTCATTCCTACTTTTTCTATATATATGCACATATACATATGCAATTCCTCATTTATGCCACCTATTTAGCAGATATGCTTCAGCATACTTGGAAAATAGTTATTCAGGAGTTTTATGTTATTCTTCAGATAAAAGTTGAAACAAAATTATTACTTTAAAAAGAATCTGACAAAGGCTGCCCTAGTACTGCAGAAAGTAGTTTTTACTCTAGATCTTATTTTCCAAATGCCATCTACAAATCTGCAAAGTGGAATGGCCACAAAGAACTTGAACAAAGAAGAATGATACTTGGTATATACTTGTTTGGTATATGCTTTTTGTCTTGGCATATTTTAACCCTAGTGCTTCAGTCGATATACAGCGTACAGTCTTGAATACCTCCTTGTAAAAAAAAAAAAAAGCAGACATTTGGAACGTTAGAGGACAGCAACACGAATGGTGAGAGACTTGGATGAAGTGACAAGTGAAAAAAGTCTGGGGTAGCTGCATTTTCCCAGGAACAAGTCTGTAGACGAATGGACTGAATGAGGTATTCTCCCAAGACTTAATCAGTGGTTACACAGAGGTGAGTGTTTCTGAGTCTGCTGAGGGTAGAATGAAAAGTAACCCCGTTATTTAACAGTAAGAGAAACAGTCATTAAGATACTTTTTCCAACTATAAGGATGATTATACAGTGCAAAAATGCATGCAAGGGAGGCTGTAGCAACCCTGTCACTGAAGACAAGCCGAACATAAATGCTCCGGGTATACCTGATCCCAATGCTGAGCAGCACGATGGACTGGATGCAGTTTTCTAGTCGCCCTTAGTTTAGCCTCCCTCCCTTCCATTGCTATAACTGCAAAAGCACGTTTAGAGGTGTGGCAAAGCGGACTTACAGACTGCAGCTGCAAGAAGGACTTAATCAAATCAAGACAGGGACTTAAAAATGTGTTCAGTTTAACTTCTGTAGTTAACGCAGGTGTAACTTAGATATAACAGTAGATATACACGTACCCTTGGAGTTCAATCCACTCTCAGGAGTGATGGAATGTTTCACCTTCTCTAACCATGGTCCTTTCCGAGGGCTTGAGCTAACACCACAAGTGGTTTTACTTGGTTTAGTGAAGAGTTACTGACTCTGAATCAAAGAATTCAGTAGGAACTAATTACCGAGTCTGTTTCTTCTTGGCAGTAGTCTATATCCTTAAAGGAAAAAACAACTTTTTGAATACTTTTAGCTGAAAAATGCGTGCTTCGTGCTTAAGCATCACAAGGACCCCTGGGGAGATGCAGCCAATAGAGAGGTGGCAGGCACAAGGAGAGCTGGTTCTAATAAGGTAAATTAAAAGTTGTAGAAACTCTCAAGTAATGCTCAAAGGAATGTTTTACTAGTGCCTTGTGCAGTGGTGGTCCAAGTCTACTTCTAGCATAGTTTTAGAAGAGCGCAAACTGTTTTTTTGACCAACCAGAGATGATCAAAATACAGTTCGACATACAGTAAAGCAACTACTGTGTTTAACCTTCTAGGTTTACAATTATTGTGATCCATAAGATGAATTTGTCATTTATTTTTTTTTTTTGAACTGATCTTTCTGTCTGGGCACAGAATTGCCTGACCCCCACCCCCCCCCCAAAAAAAAACCAAACCCAAAACCCACAGAGAGGGGGGGGAAAAGCTTTTAATATTTGTAACATAACTGCTGGCCCAGTGACCCCTGGTGGGATGTCAGAGAGACTCGGAGGGACAAAAGAAATATTCACAGATTAACATAAAGTAATTTTATTATAGTAGGTAAAGCAAAAGCTATGGCAATACAGAAAGCAAAATAAGGAATTCATTCAATACCTCCCATCAACAGGCAAGTGTTTAGTCATCTCCAGGAAAGCAGGGCTCCATCACATGTAATTTACTTGGGAAAACAAACAGTATCACTCCAGACACCCCCCTTCCTCTTTCTGACCTCAGCTTTTATTGCTGAACACAGTGTCATATGGTGTGACCCTCTGGTCCGTTGAGGTGAGCTGTCCTGGCTGTGACCCCTCCAGACCTCTTGTGTGCCCCAGCCTACTTGCTGGCAGGGCAGCACGGGGACCAGGAAAGTCCTTCATGCTGTATAAAAAAAAAAAAAAAATAAAATAGCCATGTGCTATCAACACGGTTTTAGTCACAGATGTAAAACCTTGTGTCAATACTACAAGGAAAATTACCTCTATCCTAGCCAAAGCCAGTATAGTTACAGTACTACTTTTGGTCACAGTCATTTATGTTTTAAGTCCCTTTATAGCGAATATGAATACAGAAACTGCTACTTACTTTTACAATAGCCAGAATCATACCGAGCAACCAGCTAAGCTACAGAAAATGCTCCCTTGAAAGAAAAGGTTAAGAAATTTTAGAACAGAATTGACCAAACAATCCAGTCTTCGACTTTTCAATGTAATAATAATAATAATAATAATGATAATAATGATAATACTAATGATGATGATGATGATGATGATAATAATAATAATAATAATAAAGGAATCAAAAGGCTTTCAGTGAAACTCTGTGTGCCAGCTGCAGAAAGAGCCTTAACTTGTAAGGAACTGATGGTGGCATGCCTGTCTGTGTGTGTCTGTGCCACAGAGAGCACCAGGAGGTTCAATCAGGCTGATCCTCACAGAACTTTATTACAATGAAAAACCCCCAAACAGATGAATCCTAGTTACCAGTTTTATGGAATGACTTTGAACGATAGTAATCAAGTCCAGCTTTTTAACTACACTTTTATGTTTTTGAAAGCTGACATATGGGAAATATTACTTTAGCCAACTTCGAGACAAGTGCTAGAATTTCTATGTAAAATGGTTACAGGATGGTTTTTTCAAAGAAATGTTCACATTTCTTTTGAGATTTTAAGTTCTTATGGATTTTATTTTATACACATGCAATCTGCAGAAAGTGTACGCAAAATGTACTGTCCATAAGCCTCCAGTTGTGTCGAATGTCACACAAGTGAACCCACAGTGTAGACATGTTGAGCCATAAGAACTGTGTTGTTCTTGACCATGTTGAAGTTTGAATGGAAGGAGCCCGAGCAGCAAGGGAGTTAAGTGCAGTTGTACTTTCCCCAGACAGGAGAGTTAAGCCTTGTGAAGGTCATCACCAGCGCATGTCACAGGACAGAGTGGTCACCAAGCAGCGAGGACCATATTCTACAGATAGTGTGAAATAATGTGTTAGCATCTCCAAGAAGGAACACAGGCTGATAAAGGGCAAAATTCAGCCTTGTAAGAAACGCACTATAGGCTTGATGTGCTAAAAGGACACGAGTGTCTTCCAGAGCACGAGCCTCGATCCTGGACAAGTGAGAATTTGACACTTGTTACTGGTGACACAAAGGTGAAAGGAAGCTGATCAGGCAGGTGCCTTAGGTCAGGGTGTGCAATATGCAGCTCTCTAAGGAAAACACTGAAAGTAGGGCTAGAGGTCAATGTAAGACACCTCTCTATAAGCCATATTTGGATGCCTCTAGCCAATTGGGAGTCCCTCTTGGGGATATTCTATGGAACCCTTATTTTTGATTCCAAGAACTGAGCAGGAGCTATGCTCTACCCTTATAGAAAAGTTAAGAGGCATCCCTCACTTTATATAAACACTTCTGATTCAGCATTTGAGAGACTTAGTTTCCTATCTTTTATATTACCTGTGCTGGAGGACAGGCAGCCTTTATCTCCTTGTCAGGAATCTCCAGTGAGAAGCTGCATTGGACAGGAGCAGTCTTCATTTCCTTTTCTAAAGGTGGGCCACTATGTAGTAAAGAGTACAGCTGGGCCTGCCTGCACCTTATACCAAGGTATTCTGGGAGAAAGCGGTCCCTTTAAGAACTATTTTAGTGTATTACCTAAGGATTAATCTTTAGTATGTCCAATTTCAGGAGAATACTGTACCTACAGAGTAATATACACTCTTAAACTTTCCGTTGCCGATCCTGGATTTCCTATATCCAGGGTGAGTGCATTAGCTTTTTCATGTGTTAAAGAAGAAACCTTAGGAGCATTTCCATTTCTTCGGTTGCACTATAAATATTATCTATCATTGTGTTTTGTAATGTGCCTCATTCACTCCTAGAGAGGTTTACAGCAACAATGTCTGGGGTTTGTTTAACTTTTAAAAACATCGGGATTTTTAATTCTTTCAGTGAATCAACATTAGCCTAATGAATTAAATTTCGATGTTCTTCCATGACTTAAGTGTAAGCAAAAAACCCAACAATAAAAAGCCAACTGCAATAAATTTCAAAGCTCATAAGTTGAAACGTGTACTATTACGATGCTAGTGAATTTCCTTTTTCTTCAGCTTCCCCTCTAATACAGTGTAATTGTACCCTAATTACAAAATCCAGTAGAACATCTTTATGAAAGAGAACTGCAAATAATCTCTTTATGTACAGGCATTGCGCTGCAACTGCTAAAAATATCTTACGATTATAACAGGCTAACTTAATACGTGTTCTTCTAAAGAGAGAAACTGAAGATAAGAACAGCACAATTGATTAGTGTTAAACCAGGCCATTTAAACATTAAAAATGTGTAAGTCAGCTGAGCTTAGACCAATTAAGTAAAAACAAAACAAACCACTACTCAGATCAGTTCTAACGTGTGTAAGTAAGCATGTAATGTTATATTTAGTTGGTAAAGATATTATAGGAAGATCTTTAAAAGACTGAGATGCAGGGTAACGGATTTCTTTCATATTCTCTTGCTATTAGCCACCATTAGCCCTGTACAATAATCTCATTTCTGTTGAGTAAAATATATCTGCACAGACTATATGAACAAATACGTGTATGCATACATATATATATATACTGAAAACTGTTATCTTGATGCTTAACGTTGAGGGCAGAGAGAAATTAAAGAGAAATTAAAGAGGGAGACTATTCTATGCTGCTTTAGCCTCACCTAGTGAAGTGGAGACTACTTAAGAAAACTTCTTCAGTTGCAGTTCTCAGTCTGGAATGACATCCCCGGAAGAACTAGAAGGTCTCTACCTCACGCCCTCCGCAACCTCATTTATCCTCACGGGTGAAAGCCTTTGAGGAAGGAGGGGCACTTGGTGTTTTCCTAACACATGATAAGAGGAGATTAAGGAACTCTGTGCTGCACTTCACTTTCATACTTCTGAAGAACAAAAATGAAAAATCCTAAGAGTTTAAGGGTCCTCTATGTCTATATTTTATGATTGAAATTCCTGAAAAAAGCTTTAAGGGAGAGTAAAATCAATTATCAAGATAGTATCAGTATTTTAGTTTCCATGTATATATGTTATCTTCTCTGCTTTGATAATTAAATCCTCTGAATTCAGAGCTCAGTTTTCCGAAAGGCTTTTATAATGATGTAGCTTGCTGACTTTGTTTTCTGACCTACATTATTCATAAAAGGAAAGAAAGAATTCAGTTTTGGGTAACTTTTGCTCCAGGAAGTATTTTCTAAATAGTTTCAAAATGAAAGAAACATAAATTGTAAGACTAGGTGGACAATTTTTTTTTTTAAATGATAAATTGCAAGGGTTTGCTGAGAGCAAAATGATTTCATTTAGAAACAAACATTCTTATTTGCTGGAATTGTATAGCAGATATGTAAAAGGCAAATTGTGGCCAAATCAATACTCTGTCTTTTCACAAATATCATTACAGTTGCAAAAGAGAAATATGCTACACATTGTATTGTGTGATAAATTACATTTATTGCTTTATTCTGCAAAGATTCACTCAATTTAAACACATTGTTAGTTTCAATTAACCATGTAAGATTGCCCATGTAAATGTTCAAGAACACATAGGAATCCTTGCAGTATTGAGAGCAGGTGAGTCAGCTGAGATTCTTTTTAACAAAGTGTAGTTACTGTTACTGTGAAAAATGTTTCTTTCCTATAAGATTAACTTATTACAGTGGCTTGCTCTATATTTTAAATTTTTTTTGTTTTTCTAATGCAAATATTTGCCAGTTTTTGTACTGGAAGATGTATGTTCTGAACTTCTTTACTGGAGAACAGAAGATGTATGTATTTAATTGTGCCTAATTACTTCTATGTGTAATGTTTGTGACAGACAACAATGTTAAGATAAAAGGAAGAGAAATTTCTTAGATGCTTGGGAAAAAAGTCTGTAATTAAATCCTCCTTTTCACGTCCACTTAGAAATTTTATTTTGATTTGAGTATTAATTCTTTATCTAATGTGTAGGAAATGCCTGTCCAAGTGTAAAATACAGTATGGAGGAAATCGTGGAACAAATTAAGCTTGTTCTCTTACCAGACAGAAAAGGAATTTTCTCCATTGACCAAAACCTTTGATTAGGATGGTGTAAAATAGGAAGATTAATGACAAGATTATTTTTTTAAAAAGAAGTCTTAAGTGCTTACATTCATAAAACTCACAGTCCAAGATAAGTCAGCTGAGCAGCCACCTAATTTGGAAGTGCTTCAGATGTTCTTTGACTGAACATTCCTAGGATATGCAGGTCTGCTCTGCAGATGAATAGGACAGCCCTGATTTGAAGAATCAAATTCAGCTTCCGCTGAAGTCGCACAGCAGTTCAGCAGTTTGGCAGAGGAACAGTGCTTTGTCTGGAAGAGACCGATCTGCCAGACGCGCTGCAATCGTGGCTGGTGGGTACTCCCAGGGTGGCTTTCACAGGATGTATCTTCAGCCACATTGGGTTTATGTTGGAGGCAAGAGGGGAGGTCCTAGAGCCAGTCCTGTGTATCGTAGCAACTTTCTGAAGAAACTGGAATACTGCAGCAGTGGGGCAAGGCCATGGTTCCAAGGACTGCACCACAACCTACAGTCTCTACTTCCTACCTTTTCTCTTGTCTCTTTGCCATATCCAGTGAGACACCCAAAGCTCATGGAAGGGAGGCACCAAAGCAAACATGACTTCATAGCCCAATAGCTGGAAACATGCATGCCCATGATTTTGCTTTTTTACCCTCTTTAATGCTTATGATAAGCATAATGCTTACATGAAAGTAGTGATCTATGTACTGGAAACAGAAAAGGGCTGGAGCATTTTCTTGTGAGATTGTAAGAGTAAGCTACCTATCTCCTGCATGCGTACGGACGGCTGAACTCAGGTATTTGTCAATGACAACATGAATGAATGAACAAGACATGAGGTGATCGTGGTTACTGATCAGTAATGCTCAGTATGAGAGAGCTTACACAGAAATTTCAGATAAATATGGTAAATGTTATGTCATAATACAGAAACTTATTCCTATTCTTATTCTTATTCTATTATTCTTATTCTTATTCCTATTATTATTCTTATTCCCTTTGGGGGCAGGACCACAGCTTCTTTCGGTTTTCCTATCACTTTGAGATTTTTAGTAAAATAATGAAATATACTTCTCTTTTCAGTGTTCTGTTTCCTGTGGAAAAGGTTTGAAGTTTCGTGATGTGCATTGTTTTAATAGCTTCCAAGCTAAAATAGAGGAAGGAAACTGCAGACATTTAAAAAAACCACGGACATACAAAATATGTAGAGCTGGAAGATGTCCTGCTTGGAAGACCAGCAGATGGAAAGAGGTACGTAAAGCCTGCTATAATTATGCTCTCTATGAGAATACAAGACAAGATCATATTCATGGCACCCTGCTTCAATGGAAGTAGTTGTTAGGAACCTTTTTTTATAGGAACATCACAATTAAATCTACAACTTAATAAGCAGTTCGTTATATTTTCTCTTTCTTTTTTAAATAATTAAAAGTAAATATCTGGGAAAACTGCAAGTATTTGGTAATCTGACCCTTATACTGGGTAGGTACTTTGCAAATTCAAGGTAACTGCAAATGTTTAAAGTTTACTTAACTTCAGTGATTAATTCAGTAGATCCACTGTAATTGCTATCTTAGCCAGGATATTGAAGTGAAGCCTGGTTTTGGGGGGAAGGACAAGAAAAGGCACTGTGGGCAGAAATACTGGCCTTTTCCCTGGTTTGATCTTGCTATGAAATTGTAGGTAACCGAGCACGTGGCAGTATTTTGCTTTTCACTCACTCTTTCAAAATATAATTCCCCGCATTTGATAAGGGCACATTACCACTCTCCACAAGTTGGTCCCACTTGATAGAGTAATATCTACTCTCTACGGTTAGGCTTGAGTCTTTAAGTAGCCTTTGGGACCTAATTGTGCTTCTGACTGGTGTAAAAGACGGCTGTGTCACAGTGAGCCTTACTGCTGTAGTGAAATACCTTTGACCAGGATGGAGGAAAGAAGGCACATGGCAGAAAGGATTTGAACATTTTAAAGCCAGTTAGAAGTCAATATCCTTAGACCTACCTGCAAAGTTAAAGTACCCTGAAAATACTCTACCCTTTGCAAGATTTTTCTCACCTGAAATACTGAGGTTTTTTTCTTTCATTTCAATGTTTGCATTTTAAAACGACAGGACTGTCAGTCTCAAATAAAGGAATGATGTGAACTCAGAACTTAAACTGTTTAATCTTGCAAAAATACAAGATTTTGCTTTTCATATTCCTATAGTGATTGCTCCTACTGTGAATTAAGATAAACAGAAAGATCAGTCAAGTTGCATTTATTTTCCGTATTTCTTAGAAATTTTTATTTTAATTGTAGTTTTTACATTTTCATCGTAATGCTTTTCAGATAAAATGAAACACTGCTATGGTAGGGGCTGGGAAGTATATTTTAAATAATATCTTAAGAATGTGTAATAATGACAGCTGGACCACGTTCTGGGGACTGCCTCATTTCACACTGACATGACTAATTTTGATCAATTTTTAGTGTTCTGTATCCTGTGGAGTGGGATTTCAGCAAAGGGACATCTACTGTGAGCTGAAGGGCCTGGGTCAAGTGAATGAAGCAATGTGTAATCATGGTACCCAGCCTGTTAGCAAGAGACATTGTTGGCTGCCTGCCTGCGGGCAGTACCGGTGGTTGGCAGAGGAATGGGAAGAGGTGAGTAAAGCTTTCAACCTCTATGAAGTAACTGCGTGATGTCATGAGTTTTCTCTTCCTTTTTTTCTTCACATTTGGATACATTTCGAAGAGCCGATAGGTTGCAGAATAACAAGTGACTATGCTGGATATTCTGCACGCTTGCAAAACTGAGAAGAGTGGAAAAAAAAAAAGTCAAAGGCTTTGTTTACTCTCTTATACGGGACTTATTTGTCGACTGGTGTAGACAAAAGCTCTGATGGAGCTGTGAGCAGGGACCTTTTGATGAACTTTGTATTCAGATTGTACAGTTCTTTCATATACTGCATAAAATGTTTAATAAAGCCTCATTATGAAATGTCATTAAAATACTCCACTTTGTAAGAATAGAAATAGAGATGAAACATCAGCTGGAAGCTAAAACCCCAGGGGTGGAAACTTGGGCTTTTTTTTTCAAGAATCTGGATGGAAGGCTTACCAGAAAAGATGATAAGCAAAATAAAACTCAGCGTTCTCCTATCAAATAGAAATTTTCATATTCAAGAAAATCTAAAGATACCTCGAGGAGAGAACTGTCATTATTAAAGATGTAATGACTATTTCCTATGTGCTAAAAATGGAATAATTTTTTTGTATCCTTGTATGCAAACATACAAACATATACAAAAAGAGGGAGAGGGAGAAACAAAGGTTATGTATAATACTGGGAATGGTGTGCAGAAGTCTGTCGAAAGACAGATGTTACGGTAAAAACTGTAACGCTAGACAAAGCCCAGTTTATACAGTTGTGGCATCTTAATAATCTGTCCTGTTAAATTTCCCAGGGCAACCCCCTCGAAACTTTGAATATCAAGACACAAAAGTCTCAGGGACAAAATGCTGTAGAAGTAGCTACTGTTAAAATATAAATAATTTATTGCTGCTCGGCAAAACCTGGATTGTATTCATGCAGTTTGGACATATATATTCCTCTGTAAAACTGTACTGAGGGAAAGCTGATTATCTATGTTTCTTCCAAGGGTGCTCTTTTCATATGAAGCAGTTAAAATGAGGAATTAGTGGAAGTGCCTCAAAATGTCCTTTTAGCACAAATATACACTTTGAAAGAATGAAGGTGAATTTTCCTTTCCTATCAAGTATTTATATTCCAGCTGGGTACTTGGAGCTCTCCTCTACAAATGCATTGTGTTCCACCACATCTTCCGGCCAGTTCATAACTTCTTCCACATGGATACTGCTGTTTGCTTGAATTTCCTGTGTTTGATTCGCTTCTCTCACCAGATTCATATGTAGCCCGGTACACCTAATATTAATGTTCAAGTTTAAGCGTTTATCCATCTGTATTCCACTCCCAGTTCAGTACGTCCCGCACCGAGCTTGCAGTATCTTGCCCAACTGTCTCAGCTCTGGGTGCTCGTGTCATTTCCTTGCCTCAGCAGCCACAGCGTAACAAAAATTTCCAGATGAAGCATTTCTCCAGCTTGCGACTGGGAGGCTGGGCAATAGCAGCAGCCAGCATTCTCCTATCAAATACGCATTTTTGTACTAAAGAGAAGAGTATTTACAAGATTAATATATTAAGCACGAAAAGCATTCTTCTGCCTGTCTCCATTATCTCATGACTGGGTTATTCCTTACGTGACTAATATTCTACCCTACTCCATGCCATTAAAACATCAAGTCTTTCTGTAAGTTGCACCAGTCAACTGTACCTGCATTCCATCCCTGATCTAAGTCCGCAGCAATGAGTTACTGAGAGGATGGAGCCAGGCTTTTCACGGTTTTGTGTGGTGGAAAGAAAAGAGGCAATGAAAGTAAGGTGAAGCCAGGGAAGTTCAAACTGGGTATTATGAAAAACCTTTTCTCCCTAAGGAAAAGTCATGCAGTTGAATGGACTGCCCAGGGAGTTTGTGCAGCCTCCATCCTTTTGAGGTTTTCAAGACCTGACTTTATCAAGTTAGAGGTTTCCTTCTACCATACAGTATTTGTTTTATGCACTTCAAGTTGCCTCTTTGGTTCAATAGTAATAAAATTTGAACAACAGTCTTGATCAGACCTTAATGAAACTTCTAATTGACTATTGTTGGGTCCAAGTTAGTAGTATATTAAGTTTAGATCTGACTGTAGGAAGTGGTGTTAGGGATTATTTGTTCTGCTGAGACTGGAGTTTGCATGTTGGATCCTTCCTCCTTCATCACAACAAGTTCAAACACGTTAAAGCAGCCATAGTTGTTGACATGTATTACTTCACATGTACCTTCACTTTTCTGGATTCTGGTAGCAGCAATTGTTGTACCCTGTCCTGGCAGAACCGTGATGACTTTCCATCCCACCAGCCTGCCACAGTCTGAGGGTACTGTGAGTAAATGCACAGGCTCAACAGATACTGCTACCCAAAACTGAAACTGGCTTCATTAATAGGGAGTTTTGGTTTCTTTTTTTTATCAATGTAATATCATGTACATACATAGAGATTCTTTTTGTTTTGCTTTCAAAACCAACTTATTTCGTTCATTTTTCACTTAAGTCCTTTTTCTCTCAACCTGTCATCTTGGCCTGATATTTTCATTTTCTCCTCCGTCCCACACGACAGTTAGGGTTTCAAGTCATTATACGCTATTGGCTTTTTAGCTGATGGGAGGTACCTGAACTTCAAAGACAAAGAAAAGGATTTTGGTTCAGTGACTGATTCAGTCTGATGCTTGTAACAGATGTCATAAAAGTTGCTGTTGTCTGGGGTTTACTGGAGTGTGGCAGCTGGGAATAACCTTGTTCTGTACGTGGCTAGTTTAAGTATCAAAACTGTGACTGTTTTTCTCGGACTCAGTGCTTGGCATCATACAGAAGAAAGGAAATGCACCGAAAGGTTAAATGTGTGGATCAAAACTGGCTCCAAGTGGATGAGAGTTTCTGTGATCCTGCTACAAAGCCTCCATCAACCAGACCCTGCAGTATAACTGCCTCTAAATACATTGTTCTTACAGGAGAACTGTCACAGGTAAACTAATTCTACTGCTCACACATCTTTTGTATAGCTTTACGTTTAAGAATGTTACATTGCTGTAAAATATATGTGCAGAGCAGAAATGTGTGTTTTGAGCTGAACATGGATGCCAAAATTTTCTCCACATTAAACCTTGCAATCAGTCATAATTTTTTGTAGTGACTATTGTCAGTCTTTTGGCAACCCCTGTCTGGGTCCCATGAATACCAGCTAGAGGACAGAGGGCCCTACGACAGAATTCCTTTGCTGATTCCCAGGAAACTCTTGCAAGCAAACAAAACTCTTTTCCTTGATTTCAGTGAAGCGGAGGATCAGTGCCTTGTTTCCCTTGCACACCTGCACTGTCTACCTGTGCGTGTCTGTCTGTGTACTCAACAGAGGGAGAACTGCTCTGAAGCATGTGAGAAGGGGGCAGCATGCTCCTTCCCATCTCCTTGCATGCATAACTATGGCACACCCGCCCTTCTGCACGCTAATATATGATACCAGCCCTGAGGTGGCACACATTGGGTTAAGGCTTTTGCCAAGGCGAGGATCAGAGCTGACTTCTACAGCATCGCAATTACAGATAAAGATTCAGTTTCACAGAAATAATGCCTGTGCTTGGGGATTTTATTTCAGTGCTCGCCCAGCTGTGGGTTTGGTTACCAGCAGAGGATCACCTACTGTGTTGGAATCCGTTCTGGTCAAAATCAGTACACCCATGGCCTTCGAACTGTAGCGTACCGTGAATGCCCAGTAGAGCCATCCCCTTACGATTATAAATGTAATATCAAAGGATGTTCACAAGCAGCTACTTGGAGAGTCGGGGGGTGGACCAAGGTGAGTACAGATATGCAAGCTCATTTTTGGTAGTTGCCTCAAACACAAATGAATGCCAAGACTAATTTCCTGACATACTTATGGTATTTATTTCCTACCTTCTAAACTAACTCTTGATGACTATCCACATCTAGTGCTCAGTGTCTTGTGGAGTGGGGATAAAGGAGAGAACTGTAGAATGTATGACTGAAAATGGCTTATCCAGTGACTTGTGCCTGCCACATTTAAAACCAGATGCCAGAAAGGTCTGCCGTGAGGAAGAATGTAAGTGATAGCTGCAATTTTCAGTTGAACTTAATGTTTTTCCAGGTTCTTATTACAAAAGTTATAAATATATTTGAAGCACAATTATGCGAAAGTAAGTCATAAAACTAAGCTCTATTCATGAAGTATTAACATGATTTAATCATTCATTTTGAAGGTGAAAATCTTACCACCTGCAAAGATATCCAGATTAAAAAAGGGATTAGAAAGGATGGTGAATACCTACTTAATGTTAAGGGAAGGATGACAAAGGTAATCTTAATATTTATGAGTTTTTATGAGCATATATTTTTATGAAATAATACCTTTCTAATAAAGATTTTGCTAAAGGGTTGTATTTTATCTTGCAGATTTATTGCTCAGGCATGCACTTAGAGAATCCCAAAGAATATTTGACATTGGTAAAAGGTGAAACAGACAACTTTTCTGAAGTATATGGATTCAGGTACAAAGGTGGCTTTGTAACTGTGACATGTGGGGTTTATGCCTTCCAAATAAAAGAATAAAATAATACTTACCTTTTCTGAGAACAAATGAGCAGACTTTTTATTGGCTTGACTTTCTGTTTTTAATATTCAGGCATATGAACACACATGCATAAATGTGGATATTTCCTGGCTGAAATTGTTAATTGCACTAAATGATTACAAAAATTTTCAATCTTGAATTTAGTAAGAATCAGTGTTTCAGATGAGCCAAGATTAATAGCTGAGCTTCTTGTTCAGTAACTGTTGTTTAGTACTTTTTATGTAACACACTGCAGTGCAATTATTTTTCACGTTTTTCTATGTTACGGAAAAATGTCAAAAGGAAAGCTAAATCTTTGTTTTCTAGGCTGCAGAATCCATATGAATGTCCTTTCAATGGAAGCAGAAGGCAAGACTGTGCCTGTCGAAATGATTACCTTGCAGCTGGCTTAACGGTTTTTAGCAAAATAAGATTTGATGTAGCCTCCATGCAAATTAAAAGTAAGCATTTTGACAGTTTTAGCCAATGTGAATGTTCTATTGAAATTGCACGTGGTTGTGATTATGAAATTACCATTTTGACCCACTTATGGATCCAATTATTCTAGGTTTTGTCAAACAAAATCATTAGTTCCTTTAAGCATTCAATACAAATTTCAAAGGAAAACAAAAAATGGAAAGGCCACCACTACTTCTCTCATAAGTTTGTCCCAAGTGGTCAAGCGACATCTTTCAGATTCCTATTTTATACGTGAACTAGCTTTAGTTTCTAAGGTTTTATTCCCAATATTGCATTTCCTTTTAGTCCCTGGCCTATTTTTCTTTGGAAAGCCTTCCTGACCTGTAGTTAGTCCCTTCTAGACCTTGCTAGACACATTGAACGGACAAGGAATGTTGCAGTGCTGTCAAGCCCCTTCCTGAAGGTGGCAAGAGGGCCCACAACCATTCCACTTGGAGCTGCATTCAAGTGCAACTCTGTCTGGCCCTTATCCCCATCCTACCTCTGAAAGAAATCTGGGCTTGTAGGTTGGAATAAGATTGCATCAACCGAAAGGGATGATGAAAAACCTAGTTTCTAAAAAAATCGAATCAAAACACAGAAACATCCTCCCCAAAATAAATAACAAATGGAAAAAAGAATCCAAACCAATCTCCCCTATGTTAATGCCTTTTTCTGGTTGTTTTCACCTGGCCTTCTAAAGCAGCAATTTCAGTGTTCAGTAATTTTCTGTTTTCTAGCCACGGATTTTCTTTTCGCTCAGACTATACTTGGGAGAGCAGTTCCGTTTGCTACAGCTGGAGATTGCTACAGTGCTGCCAGATGTCCACAGGTATTTGTGATTTCTTCTGTCCTTGAAATACGCGTGTAAGGGGCGGGGTGCGTTTGTGTGTGCGTAAATCTGTGTTCTTTATCTCTTACTCTGCCATCTTTTTTTTCTGTTTTTCCCACAACTTATTTACTCCACACCTTCCCTCTGGCCTCCATGTATGTATATCCAGCTTTATATGTATTTCATGTATTGCTCTCCCTCTGTCTAGACATGATGTATTCTTTATTTTCCCCCTTCTCAGTCTTTGCTCTCCTCCACTGACTTCCCTTTTCTATAAACCTGTAGAATTTTTATTCTCTTTTCTGTTTCTCTCCTGACTCTTCGTGTCTTTGAAGACTACCAGATGAAATCGATCCTGTTTAGCAGTATAATTTCAAATTTATATATCCATTGGTGTGTCTACATCAATGTTTTAGTTTGGATCGGATAGTGATTTTTTTAAGTCAATCTCTATATTGTCCTAGCTTGCTTTTTTTTTGGTTCACATCACAGAGAAGTCTAAGACATGAATGGGGTGCTTTCTGGGTGAAAATAAATGAAACTGTGATCTCCAGAAGAAGGATCTTAATGCACTCCAGCTGCTAAGGAGGATAGGACTAGATGAGAGTGAGTCCAAAGTGAAACCCTGATCTGTGTGCTGTATCAGACATTGGGCCCTGACCCCACATTTTGACTCTTCAGACCTGCTCGTGGTGCAGTGTCCTTTTTGCTAATGCAGATGCAGCCCTAGTCTGAACTCACCAACCTGGACTGCCTTTGGAGTCCATTGGCTGAAATGAGTTTCCCTAGGAAATCATTCACTCTTAACTGTTTTCCTGGAAAGCAGCCAATCTTACCCTGTTGGGCACTTTAGGATGAGGTCAATAGGCTCTGGACGAGCATATTTATATATAACCCCTGATTATAAAGGGGGTTAAGACAGACTAGCTCAGATGTTTATGGAGGTGAATCGCTGCTGTCCATCTATCCTAAGTGTTTAAACTTGACAGACTGTGTGGGTGGACACACTCAAAGGCAGCTAGAGAAAATTGCATGCAACTTTAGTACAAATGAATTGACCGAGTTAGGCAAACTTGACCACTGACAGGAGAACAGTTAGAGTTTGTTACGGTATTGGATACTTTCAACCTGTGAATTTGGGCTTAATACATTATAAATCTGTTTGCAATCTGTAACTTTTATTAGGAATTCCTTCTGCTTGCATGTTTTTGCACTGACTCGTTTCTATCTGTAAGATCTGCACTGAAACTAACACTTTTAATGCAGTGGAAATTTGTTCCTGGCCTGGAGTATTGTGCATGACGTGTTAGACAGCTGTTAAGCTGTTGTTAGAATTATGCATAGTAGTTCTTATTTATTTTTGCAAAATGATATCTCTGTGAATGAAGTTACTTTGGTCCTGGTAGTGGTGGATAACATCCTGCACTGTTTGTATGAATTTCCTCCAGATGCTTTGTTTATTAACTGGAAATCTTCCACTTTTGGGGTACTTGAAAAACAGCCTACCCTATCCACACGAGCTTGTGTCAGCTCACGCTGAGTGTATGAGCACTATAAACACGGTAACTTTACACAGAAGTGTTCAAAACAAGTCTGCCATATTGAACAAAGACTGAATTTTTATGAATCACAAGAGTAAAGGCTGAATGCTCTATTTTTATACATGCATGCATACAAATAACCACACAATACTTATACATATAAAAATATATCTGACTATGACGGTATTAAGCAATAATATACAGAAACTACAATATGTAATAGAAATATTAGCTTTGCTAAAGCTTTGATCTTGGGATTTAGACAATTTTATCTAGGTCTGAATACAGAAATTTATGCATCCAGTGAATTGTATGGAGATATGTGGGAATTTTCTGATTATAATGCTGCCTAAACTGACCATTAGGCTCTTTGTGGAGTTAGGGCTTCTTTCCAACATATTGCACTTCCATGTGAATGCTATTTAATAATTTTCTGTATCCCAGTTTGTTAACCAAGGCAGTGCAGTTCATTGCTTTTAGTACATTCCTTATTTTCATATCAGCCGAGTCTGTTTTAAAGCTAGTTTTCAGAATATGTATTTGTGCAGTTAAATATTTAGAGTAAAACTCTTTCAAATGGTTTGCATTGCAAAACTTTCCTGTTAGCAATACATTTATTTATTTTCACCTCCACTTATGTTCATGTTCAATTATGTTATTTGTTATACTATAAAATCAATGGAAGATAAGATGATGAAGCCTGAACAGTGTGCTTGCAAAAATTTGAAAACTGTATGGCTGAGAAATTATTTGTCTGTAATTTCCAGATAGCAGTAGGTCCTGACTGTGTTTTTTCCAGAGACTTTGGGCACAAAAAAAGGTATTCAAGAAAGCTAGCCTCATTCTTGCATGTCGCAAGTCCATACGTTTTGTAAATTAAAATTTCTTATGTAGTAAGGAAACTAAAATAATTTTAATTGTCTGGCGTTATTTCTGTAGAATAACGTGTTTTTATAGCTGTTGTGGGTGTCCAAAAAAGGGTATCATGCACTGTAACTAACCCAGGTTAAATTCACACCATTGAGTACTTAATACCTGGGTATAGAATGATACACACGGACATACTAATGTAAAGAGTTTTAGTGTTTGAACTCCATCAGCTCTGTATTTTCTCTTAGGTTTTGGGGTTGTTTTTTTTATCCCTTAGGGGCAGTTCAGCATTAATTTGGCTGGTACAGGTCTGAGATTATCCAGTACGGTTAGATGGATTGCTCAGGGCAACTATGCAACTGCTGACATACACAAATCCCACGTAAGTTGGTGGTGTTTTCCTTTACTTGCTTTTATGGCTTGGAATATTATGCCTCTGGAGGTGTAAATGATGGCTCTCCAGTGAAAGATAGTTGTGAATCAGAAATAGTGCAGAAGGTCTCTGACGCATCTAAGTCTTCTTCCAGATGTTATGTGAAAACTAGGCACGATAATTTAAAAATCTCATAGCGTGTTAAATATACCACCCAGAATACAATTCAGATCAACACCTCCTGCCTGCTCTTCTCTTATTGATTTTAAGAGCCTATTGTCGTATTAATCAGGTTTATTAAAAGTTTCAAAAACACCTAATTATACTTTTTTAAAAAAAATAAACAAAATACCAAGCCCCTTCCAATTTATTAAAGATATTCTGCTACAGAGGATTGTAGCAGCAACCTGCTACAGATTGCTTGCCTCCAACTTGATTTGTATGGGGAAACCAAAAGGTCAGTTGAACGACAACTGTGAATATGTACAGTTTAAGACAGCATTGATGGTAAGACAGGAAAGAAGGCGTACAGCAATGCTGATAAAGGATCTCTGTCCCGTTCTGCTAATTTGATGCTGTCTCTTGATTTAGTATTTGTAGGTACAATTTGTCAAAAGGTTCTATGCAAACCTGAAAAAGATTTTTGTACAGCTGTGATTTTAATCGCTTTTCTAGACTGACTGTTCGCTTTGTCTGATTCCCAGGATGGTACTAAAATATATGGAAGATGCGGCGGATTTTGTGGAAAATGTATTCCTAGCACAATTACTGGTCTCCAACTTCAAATACAGTGAAAACTCTGATGTGGTAAGAACATCAAAGCAGGGACATCTGTCATTTAGATACAAATTGTAGGTGCTGTGTATATATATTTTTTAAATTCTTTCATCTCTGTAATGCTCATTACTGTAATCCTCACTACTAAGAACTCCTGTTTTCTTCAGTGTTTTTTCAGGAATGTATTATCTGTTTGTGTGCGAGTGCATAAATCACAACCATAAAGCTTCAAGTTTTAATGGAGAGGCATTCATTCAATGTACAGTAAATATTAGCAAGTGAATTGCACTGAGGTTGCTATTATGGGTAAATCCCGAAACTGTACCATAATTCTAATACTTTACCTGCAACTAATTTAGTGCAATTCTTTATGCAGTATTTAATAAAATTTATACTCTACTGAATTTCCTGATCAACTATACTAAAATATAAAAAGGAAAGAGTTATTGCTAGATAGAGAAGACAAGTATTTTAAAATACTTCCAGTTTTGTGAAACCTTTTAGGAAATATCTGTCATTAATTTACAGAAGAAAAGTTTATAACCAACATACTTGAGATAGTTTCTATAGATCTGTGTGTTTCTCTGTCAGTAAAAGCATTTTTCCCCCATCCCTTTCATTATATTTTGTGGAGCTCAACTGCTTGCAGTAATCCTGAGAAGTGTGGTTTAACCTCTGTAATCTCTATAGCACACGTGAAACATCTAGGCTTAGTTTTGTTGTGGTTACAGGAAAAGAAAATAAGGACACAAATTTCTTGGAAATCTGAATTTAAATCCCTGCCTCTCATCCAAGTATACTGTAAAAGCAGCGTATTCTGTTTGCTGTAGCATCTTGCATGTGCTTGTATGAATATGCATTTACTTAAACACTTTCCATATACATCTTACTCCTTATGTACTCTCCAATGGCATATTAGTAAAGGCTGTAGTGTGTGTCCCTCTCATATTCCAATTCAGCATTATTTTCATTAACCTTAGTGAAAATTCTGGGCAGAGCCAACATCAAGACCCACAGTGTGTTTAGTGTCCATCTTTGACTCAGTTTAATTTTTCAATGGTTGTAAATACACTTGTAACTTCTATTTAAAATTGATTCTTCCAGAATATTAAGTGTATGAAGAGTTGTAAGGTTTGACATCTAGCTCTTTGATTTGTTGTTTTGTATTATTTTATCGTCCAGAACTGCAAAAATATATGCATTTCAGGGCCAGCTCTCAGGTATTCAGAATAAAATTTTCTACACGCACAAAAAAATACATTATATACATAGCTAAACATAGCTATAAATGCTTTTTCTGATGATATGCATTCTATAAACCAAATATGTTTTGCATGCCACTAAAATTGGTAGATCAGATGGCAGCTATATCGTATCTTTACCCATGAAGTTAGTTATGAATTAGATATATGTATTAATTAAAACCAATACTGTACCACAGAGGTGTAAGCAGCTACTTTTTAGATAACACATGTAGGTAATTATTTTGTGATCTCTGCATCAGAAATGTATTTTTGCACTATGTGCCCTGTATTAGTTGTAAACATTAATAAGAATACAAAAAATTATTTTCTAGAAATGTTTACATTTATAATTAAAATCTTATAATTTATAAAGTATTTATATAATAAATATGCTTGTGTGAAAGGTCCCAGAGTACTTTTGCATTTTTTTTAATTAGGGCTTAGTTCAAAATGTTGCAAAATCACTTTAGTTGTTTATGCACAGCACAACTGCATTGTTAATAGCTCTTCACAGTAATGTACATAAACGTATACTGGAATAACTGATGCACAGGCAGGTTGTAGTCAAACAAATATTTTCCACGGAAGCAAATCCTGCTTCAAAGGATGCAAACTTCACGTCTTTATGCTCCTTCCAGTCATCCCTCCATGTGAAGCTATACCTTTCTTGGGAGACTCCCCTGTAAATTGTTCACTGAAATTGTGTAGAAACCTGAAATAATCTTCCTCCTGCCTGTGTTAAACTCACATCAATTCATTTATAGTACGGTGCCTTGACAATTACTTTGACAGAAGTGGAACTGCAGTCCATCCTCAAGAGGACCGTCTTCTTTTTGGCCCTGAAACTCAAGCTTAGCGCTAGGAAGCACTCAGCTCTGCTGCCACAGAATCACTCTGAAAATCTACAACTAAACAAAGTGACTTTTAAGCCAGTATGCAACACAGTGTGTTTTTATTGGGTAATAGTACTCATTTTTGAGTAAAAACATGTTTTCTATAATTAGAGCAAACCTTGTGGCCCAATGTCAACTTCTACATAAAACAGCAATATATCATATTGGAGCTTTTTTCATCTTTTCTTTCTTTTCTCCTTGCTTTGTAGCTTCAGCCCCGGGGTAGGGAGAAAATACTTGTGTGTTCTAACACAAGGAATTCACAAAATGCCACAATTTTGATTTTTTTGAGAAAAAAGGGGCTTAATCACCTCATTTCAACTTACTAATTTTTCATCCTGAGAGCAATTTAAGGAAAATATGTGCCTGATGATCAGCTCTGAATTTGGAGACATGATGATGCTGACGTGTTATAAAAGATTCAACAAATAAAATGAGAATCCTGGGCTATACTTGCAGTGTGAAGTTTCCATCTCCTTTAATTGACATTGCTGTGGATTTCCATTGCGCTGGACAGCTGAGATGCACGCCAGAGTACTGGGGTGCTCAGTGAGAGAGCTGTGAGCTCCACCTCACGGGTCTGCGGGTGCCTGTCTGCCCGCAGCTGATCACAGTCACACGGCTCTCCAGCTTTGATTGATGCTTAGGAAATGAAATGCTGATCTGTCCCATCACTATCCCACACAGAAAAATAATAGTAATTAAGGAATGGTAATAGTTTAAGATGATTGCAATGATACTTCACTAGATGTCTCCTAGGACATTTTCAATCACATTAATGACAGCATCCTATATGAGGTGACACAACTGTACTTGCTTGCTTGTGGGTATGCACACACACACTTAGTGCTTATCTGAAAACCGAATGCTGAAGATGATGGACTAGATGTACAAAATCTTGTTGCTCACGTTAATCTGACAAAAATGTCACTTGCTGTGCTATGAAATGGTACACTGCCATCACAGTACCTGTGATATCTCTTGATCAGGATTTCACCTAGGGGTCTTCTACCTGTATTTCCTTTAAGCTGGTATTTGGAAGGTAGTAGAGGAGCCGGAAACCCTGGATCTGGGTCCACTAACAGGTCTCCACGCAAGCTCAATTCATGCAGGCGTTGTATGCTGCGCTACTCTCCCTGTAGAGAGGAGCAAAATATGCCCAGACATTTCATCCTGGACACATGTGAGCTGTTCAATCCATTTTCATGGGAAGAGTTACAGTGTGTTTAAACGTAGGTGTGTGTGTCTGTGCAGGTTCCTGATGGATGGTTGTGTTTTTTTTCTTATTTAACTGAAAGGCTTTAATGTAAAATGCATATTTTAAAAGATGAGGGAAAGCTTTGGGGCTTTTCTTCCACTCGTGTAACCTGGATAATGTTTAGCATAACTTCTCAGTTTTGTTGACTATTTGAAGTAAAAGTTACACGTAACAAGGAGGGGGTTTATGTCTCTGCAATTTTCTTTTAGTAACACAAGAAATCCCTGAGAAATTCAGAATCAAGATAAAATATTACTATCTGGCAAGTCCTTTCTATGTCTTTAAGTAAGATTTGTGAGAAGTGTGAAGGATTTGGGTTTTATTGTTTCCATAAAGAAACAAATTCCTGAAAATTGAAGTACTGTGGCTATCAAAACTGAACTTGAATTAGAAGTGGAACAGAAATATACTGTAATATTTTAATGTTAAGTTAAAAAGTAGAGAATAGGAAAACTATGTACAAAAATAGTTGTGAAGCAAGATAATTGAATACTGAAATATGAAATTAATATAAAAATTAGCATTATATATAAACATTGCAGTTGAGATTTCATAGTAATCCATATTGGCTTTATTTGTAAGTTAAGACAATTTCCAGCTGCGCTCCAAAGAAACCCACAGGATCTTTTTCCAAAACTTAACTTTCATGACACCATATACTTCCATATTTCAAGTTTTGTAGATGTGGTTCATGAGCCAAGATATGCCAAAGGCTGCACTTAGATGCCTTTATACTTACTCGTGTACTGGACAGTTACGACTCACTTATGAGTCACTGGACTCACCTAATGCAAGAAAAAGTAGGAAGCTGTTGGGGCAGAATGTCCTCCAAGGTAGACAGTGGCAACCCTGGGGAAGCACTTTTATCCTACAACTAGTTCAGTCTCTTTTCTAAGGTCTGCTTTGCTCTCTTGTAGTACCTGGCCACTTTTTCTTGGGCCTTTATGATTTTTCAATATGGTCTCACTGTATCTACGCATTAAAAATAACTTTGAAGGGGGCCTCAGCAGCTTCTCTCTCTCTCTGGTCTGGTGTGGAAATAAGCTGAATAGATCATATAAAATGTGAGGTGTTGCTTTTGAAGTGTATTCCTGTTTCACAATACTGGATTTCCTTCAGAGAGACCAGGAAATGTGACTATAGCAGGGGAAAATTACCTGAATAAGAATACGCTCTCTAAGTTGGAGTTGAATCTGATATTTATTCTCATCCACAGAGGGTGGTTTGCTTTTGCACAATTAAGTTTATTTTGCAATACTGTAGCTTGAGAGGCTTTTCTGGCTTTTTGTTTATCCTGCATTTAGAGAAGCAATCTGTGCTCTGTTTCTGATAAATTTCTCCTTATGTTTAGTTATGACAGATATTCCTTTGAATTGACTGTATAAAAATACTGTAGCAGCAGAGCAAAGATCTAACGGTATTTATGTGTATATTCTGCCTTTAAACATGAACAGCTGTGCATACATTCATCTGTCTCATGTCTGACTCTGTGCTGCCATCCAGAACATTTTCCTTTTTAATAAACAAATGTTTCCTTCTTTAACCTATGTGTGTGTGTTTTATCTCTGTTCCTGCAACAAAATGCTCTTGTCCACATATATTTTTCAAATCTTATTTGTATAATTAAACAAAGCACGCAACAGGGAGAACCAGCTCTTTAAACGGTAGAGAACTACTCTCTCTCCAAGTAGCTGAAATCAAACAAGCGATTTCTGTCTTGCCACACCATTGCTGTTTTGTTTTGGAAAGCAAACCCCTGCATTTATGAATACTGAAAGACTGTTTTTGAAATCACTGTATGGTCTTATTTTACAGTCTGATTTACAGAAGCAAGAAACATTCAAGGAAAGCTCGTGAATTTTCTCTATGCAAAAGGCTAGAGTGATTCATAGCAGCAACGTACATTTATGCGGGGTGGGATGAAATCCTTTTTTGCACTTCAGTTGTCTCTGTCGATCATTCATTGATGCTGGTAAAGACATTCATGGTCAGTTCACCATTCACTGGGAGTGTTTTGATGTTCTTCTGAAATAATTAAAAATGTGGTTGTACAGAAAACAAATCGAAATTTGTGCTTGTAAAATCAGGGGGCAAAAAGCTTCACTTGAGTGCTTTGTATTTAAAATGTCTTGCAGAAAGGCTTGCTATAAAAATGTTTACTTAACACCTCAGTAAAGCAAACAGCAATCTTGCTGGTGTTCGTGTTCCTTGAAGGTCTGCAACTCAGATAGGGCGAAGAAAGCTGCCACTACCAGCCCCTTTCATCAGGATTTACAAGGTATTTAACTAAGAACTCTCTTGCCCTTCAATTATTGTTTTCCATCTCAGGTTTATTACTACTCCTGACAGAAACGTAACACTGTCCCCAGTTCCTTAACTAAATTCCTGCTTGTAACTTCTGAGAGAGAAGGTGAAATAAGGAGTAAATTCATAGTTGTTATCTCAAAGGGAAAACACACAACCTGTGTGCTGACATAAAAGCAGTACTAGAAAGTGCACAGTTAAAAAAAAAAAAACAAAACAGATTATTTTGCTGCTAGAGTGCTCTCTTCTGTGCCAGGATTAGAGATGCATTGCTGCTACCTCTTATGTGGCTGGCTATATTTTTAGTATTGTGCTGTCAAATATCTTCTTGGAGGGATTATTTTGAGATGGGTCTATGGAGAATGCAGATAGACGGGCACAAAAGAGGGAAATATTCTTTGCATTAGAAGGACACCCTCCTGCAATGTGTTTGCCTGGCCAGCTGTCGACAGCATTGCTTCATACGAAATTGAACTTTCAGACCATTTTCAAAGCAGTGAAGAAAGTGAACTCCAGAGCACTGTTTCCAGCAGTAACTTACACCCCTGCTTAAGCAGAGGAACAGGGAGGGCTTTATCTCTAAAATGGAAAAAAACTCCTGGCTACATGAAAAGCTTACCTAGCCCAGAAGTAAACAACCTCCCCCCCCGACTGTTATCAGTGCTGTGTTCTTTCTGCCGTAATAAGCCATATATAAGCTATAAGAATCACAAAACGTTAATAAAAAATATATCCACAGGCAATTCCATGCTGTGCAGTGTTTTTTGTCTCAGTGTGTTTTGTTCTGTACACCACAAACACTGCTTCACATGTCTCAGATGAACGTGAATTTTCTAACCAAAACAACCTTCTTCTGGAGAAATTATTTCTTCATATTTCTTCTTTCTGCTTTACTTACTGAAAAAAAGGTGAGGTATCATATTTTGATGTTATTGACCAGAAACACACATTCAAAAACTGTCTATTTAAATATTTCTGTGCCCACCTCATAGACACTCTTCTTCCAGCCAGTTGTGTTTTCCATGTCAGAAGGCAGAAGCTGGAACAAGCATAAGGTGAAATTTGGCAAAGTTTTGTGGGTTGTTTTGTCAAGTGATACATTACAAAAAAAGTTCGTATGAATCAGGGTGACTGCTGTTCAGTGCAATAAAAGATTTCTGGCCCTGATCCCACAAGTCACCAAACCAGGGTGCATTTCTAGCTCTTTACTGAATCCCAATAATATGCGTGTAATTCTGCACTGGTGCACAGATCTAGTGTGGGGATCCAGTTCCCTATGCTTGAGACCTCAGGCTGTGGGGATTTTTGGACATTTGTTCTTGGCCATGTGTCTACGCCTAGCATTTCATCCAGGACAAAACACGTGATTATTTTCCAAAATACACTATTACTAATAGGAATATAAGAGAAATGATGTAAATGTACACTCTCATGGTGTATTTTTAATCAGGAGTTGCTATTCAAAATTTTTGTCTTATTAGAAATTTTGCCAGTTAAATTTCCCATTTTTGGGAATGGGAAATTCTGTGTAGCTATGCAAGAATCACTCACTGTGGAAGCAGAAATTTCATGCGAATTTGAGGGTCTATTTTGCTTTAAAGGTCTGTCTCGTGTTCTGTACTGCTAATTCACATTGCCTTTACCATAGGACCCAAAACTAAATGATGTGAGCAGTGCCATGCCAGGCATGAGCTAAAAATATCAGAATATTACATATGAGGACATTAAAATGATCTCTTGGCATGCAAGAGACAGTTTGTCACGCTTACATAGCTGCGACTAACAGATGAGTCTTAAATCTAGATTTTCTTCCTAAAAAGAGTATGGTCCTAAGTACTGAAAGACTGAACATGTCAAAGAATCTCCCTTGCATATATAAAATCCCTGCCTGTTTGGCTAGGAGACCATACAGTTTTCCTCACTCACTTCATTGGTCCATACTTGCTCCAATGATAGTGCACGGATCCTTTCTTATCAGGAAAGGGCTCATCCTGTAGCTGCAAGGGAGAGAGCTACTTCCTTCCAGCGTGGCTTCAATTGTCAGCACAGAGCTCATGCCTTAACATCACCTTGAGTCAATGTGGTAGCTGGTTCTCCAGAAGCACTGGCTTTCTCTCAATCTCATAACGAAGCCCTATTTCTTTCTGCAGGAGCCATCAAGGAGCTCAGGTGTCCTGTGTGCAGCTGTGGCTCACAAGGACACCTCCGAGGCTCAGCACTAGCGTGTCTGCTGTGTCCTGCTCAGAAGAGTTCTCCTTCTGTCCTGCTTGTCTTTCAGCTTATTAGAAACTGTCAGACAAATCAAATATGAAAGACGTCTTCTACAGATCTCCAGGTGTTTGATTTAGGGTTCTTGACTGTTCTTAGCATTTATCACTGGTAACAAATTTCACAAATTCAGAAAGGGAAGGTCAAAGAAAGCATACCCACCCTGATGAACACAACTGGAAAAGTGGTAGCTGTAGACTAGAAGGGGCTGAGGTACTCAACAATTTTTTTGCCTGATTCTTCAATGGCAACCTCTCTTTCTATACCTCTTGAGTGGATGGACAGCAAAGTAGTGAGTGGGGGAGCAAAGTGCCTCCCACTGTGAGAAAAGACCAGCTTTGTGATCAGCTGAGGAACCTGAGCATACATAAGTCTGTGGCACCTGATGAGATGCACCCCAGCGTCCTGAAAGAATTGACTGATGTAGTTGCCAAGTCACTCTCCATGATATTTAGAAGGTCATGTCAGTAAGGTGAGGTGCCTGGTGACTAGAAAAAGTGAAACATTGCACCCGTTTTTAAAAAGGGTGGAAAAGAGCACCCTGGAACTATCAGCCTGTCAGCCTCACCTCTGTGCCCGGGAGGATCATGGAACACATCTTCCCAGAAGCCATGCTAAAGCACATGGGAGGTGATTTGAGACACCTAGCATGGCTTCACCAAGGGCAAGTCCTGCCTGACCAACCTAGTTGCCTTCTATGATAGAGTGACCACATCAGTGGACAAGGAAAGGGCTATGGATGTCATCCATCCGGACTTCTGTAAGGGCTTTGACATGATCCTTCACAACATTCTTCTTTTAATTGGAGAGCTAGGGATTTGATGGATGGAGTGTATGTTGGTTAAGGAATTGGTTGGATGGTCACATCCAGAAGGTAGCTGTCAACTTCTCGATGTCCAGAAGGAGACTGGCGGCAGCTGATGTTCCTCAAGGACCTGTACTGGGACCAGTGCTGTTTAATATCTTCACCAGTGATGGACAGTAGGATCGAGTGCACCCTCAGCCTGTTTGCAGGTGACACCAAGCTGAGTCGTGCAGTTGACACACCTGAGAGATGAGATGCCATCCAGAGGGGCCAGGACAAGCCTAAGGGCTTGACCCATGTGAACCCCATGAAGTTCAACAAGGTCAAGTGCAACGTCCTTCACCTGGGTCAGGCAACCCCTGATATCAATACAGGATGGGTGATGAGGGGATTAAGAGCAGCCCTGCAGAGAAGGACTTGGGGGTACCAGTGGATGAGAAGCTGGGCGTGAGCTGACAATGTGCTCTCATAGCCCAGCAGGCCAACATGCCTTCTTAACAGAAAAATGTGACTATCAATCCAGGCAAGAGATTTTAAAGAGATCTTGCCAGGCGTCAAATAAAACCTTGCCTTCGTGTCTATGTCTACTGTACTACGTACTGGCAAAACATACATCTAGAAGTATAAATCCCTGCTCCAAGGCAGGGGACCCTGCTTACTGCAGGGACCCTCTGGCATCTGCTGCCTCAAAACATGGCCAAGCATCATCTGGAGAGTGGTACAGGCCAAAACAGCACCAAGAAATGTGGTGACAATTTAATGCTGCAGCCAGTGAGGCAGAGGTTGCCCTGTGCTCCAGCCCTGTTTAATTTACCAGCCCTGGAAAAGCCCTGAGGCTGAAAGTGAAAAGACCTTCCTTGTCTCTCTTGCACACAGTTTATACTCTTCATCTCAGCTGCAGAACATCATTCCTATTGATATTTTCTGCGAAAACCTTTAACACCCCCAGGCAGGGCAGATGCAGGGATGAAACACTTCCTAATATATTCCCATGAAAGGGTCTGTCATGCTGATTCACTATCGCACTTCCCTCTCCTCATTAACAGCAATGATAAATTGGATCACTAATTTTTCCTGGGTGAGGATGCTCACTTGAAAACATCTTGAACATGTAAGATGTTGCAAAAGAGTCTGTAACTCTGGCAGATAGTGAAGGAGAGGAAATTTGTGGTTTTGAATAACATAAAGTGGCGCCAGCTCCTCTACTTCTATTCCAGGAGAAATTTTATTAACAGTTGGGAAATACAGTCTGACTCCAGATTTCTCTATCACAGACCTCTCAGACACGATGTCCTCAGCTAACACAGCAGCAGCAGGAGAGCTGCCTGTGAGGTGTCCAAGGGCAGAGCTGGCACGGGGGAGTGCCGTGACACCTCTCGTAGAAGCTCACAGCACGACGTGTTTGTTTGCTGCGAATCTGGTTTGCTGTGCTGAGGGCTGTACGGTGGCCCTGGAAAGAGCGTGCCCTGTATTTTGGTGGAGGTGGGCGGTGAGGGAGGAGCACTACGACAGCTCTGCAAACGGGAGTCTGGAGCAGCGTGCTTACCCAGACAGCCCCTTGCCGCTTTGCACCTCTCCAACCAACTCGCGCTAGCTCAGGGTGGAAACCCTGGACAGAAGTTCACAAGTCAGGACTGGGGAACATCTGGTTCACATTTACCCAGAAAAGTTTGCATCAGACACCAACAGCTTGGGTTGATGGAGAGAGGGAGTGTATTTCTCAAGCATCTTCAGACTAGGCACGATTTCTGAAATTGAAGTAATAAATTAGGGCTGAAGGAAACCATTTGAAATCAGATGGCTGAAACAGAGACTTTTTCTGACAAGACATAACCGTTTATGTTAGCAATCTGATTTCTCTTCCCCCTTTCTTGGGCCAACTTTTGTAAGGATCTGCATACAGCCTGTGAGAGAAATATTTGGCCTGCACACCGGAAAGCTTGCTGAGCGGCACGGTAAAACTGCCAGAGCTCTAAAGTGATCATTTTACAGTATCGTGCACACAGACACCAGTGTAATAGTTAGAGCAATTGCGTCCTAAACATTTTCTTCAGCACGTATTGAACGCACAAGCTGAAGTCAGGAGCACACCAGATGTTACCCTGATGTCCCACAAGGTGGTGACAAAATAGTTCTGATTACACAACACTGATTTGTGGTAAATAGAGACTCAGTGACTCCAAACGTTGTCTTACCATCAGTTGCATTGAACTCCGCCTATATAACATACTTCTAACATATTTTAATAGCGTACTCGTTTGGCAGAGTTTCATTCTTTAAAGTACTTTGTTGATTATGTTTTAAATTAACTTCAGGACTACATAGCCAGTTTCAGTCCTCCCACATCAGGAGTCACAAGTTGCCTAGGTTCTGGAGAAGGAAAAGCACTTTTATTGCTTCTGATCCTTCCCTTTGCCAGACTACTTCCCTTCCCTCCCTCTGCTTTTTGTGTGAGGTCTCATGGTCTGTAGACTCTTTCATTTCTGAATTAATCATCAAAAAAAATGGCTTGGTAAATTAAGCATAAGAAAGGTGGCAACTGTAGAGCTGGGCCAGAGGCAAGGCCTGGAGCAAACATGGTGAGGAAGAACTGAGGCTCCAGAAGCACAGGAAGTCCGGAAATCATATCCCCAGGCCTTAGCCCCCAAATAGTTTCTTAGACTTTCTGTATCTTTTAGTTTTTCTTTTAAAGTGTTTTTTTAGCTATGATCAATTTGGGCTATTCGCTTCTTTGGGCAACGAGGTCGAGAAAGCTGAAAGGTCTCAACTGCAGAATTTGCCTTTTGGAAATTGTGTCCTCAAAAGCCATTCGAGATAGAGCAAACATCCCACATCACAAACTGCTTGTCTTTTAGGGGCAAATATTAGAAACAGTTGCTTTCCAGGGTCCTATTGTTTTAGAAACAATAAAGAAAACAAACCCTTTTTTTTAGCCTGGCAAGGGACAACAGAAACACTCTGTAAACACCAACTCTTTCTTCATTTCAGTGAAGTCAGGAGTTCATTTTCATAGACTGAATGACTACAGCTGTTCAGGTGCTTGAAAAATACTGTAAACAATACATTCCCACCTGTATCTGTGGGTTTCTATCAATAGGTGGCAAGATCAGCCCCGTTCTTTGACTAAGACTTACAGATTCATTTCAGTGACTTGAAAGCCACAGGACCAGATTTTCATAACTGTTTTAGATGTCTAATTCACAGTGATTTAAATATGAATTTAGTGTCTAAATATGTTTAATATCTGACCAGAAATACCACTTTGAAAATTACTTGTGCATCCAGGGCACAAAGTTAAATGCAAATCTTGTGTGAAAAAGCAGGCTGTGTAGAGACTCCCTCCCAGCTTGTTCTGAAGAAGCTTGTTTGGCTATCAGACATGGGGCACCCACATGAGCATGCCAGCCTGCCCAGGAACATCAGCCCTGCTGAAGCGAATACTTAGACTGTCTTCAAAATCTCACCCCCTGCCCTCAGCACTGCGAAGGCATTTGCTATGAATTTCTTTCCTATGGATTTTGCACAGGCTGATTGAAATACACTTGCAATTTTAATACCATACATGAGATTCAGTTGGATTTATTGCGACAACATTTAGTTCCTATTCTGGGAGATGCAGCCAGCTGGAAAAGCACACTTGGATGGCAGTGTAAGTGGCAGCAAGTGAGATGGTTTGAATTGAGGGACAGCCCTGTCCTCAGCAGCAGTAGTTTAGTCAGACTTGGTGGGACTTATCATTTTTCCACTTTAATTCTGATTTTAAGGGTTATTCTCCTTCTCTTCATCTCTCCCTCACTCTCTGTGTATCTTTCTTCAAATGCCGTGCAATCTCCCCCCCAGACTGCTCCGTGGCAAATTCCCAGGCAGGTGCATCTTCATGTTGTACATTGTTCCACACCTCCATTATTGCCTAGTGCTGCGTTTGACACCTGGCCGTTGTGGAAACCCTGCCCTTCCCAGCCAGCATGGCCAAGCTGGATGGATTCCTGTTGCCCACACCCACTTTTTTCAGGTTTCTGCGTATAAGCAAAGCAAATGATTACAAGCATGACCACACTTGTCTGGAAGTGGGCTATTCATACTTGTATAATTTTCCTATAAGAAACTAGATGCCTCAGCTCATGTTAAACATAAGAAATAAACATGATCTAATTTTAAGCATCTGCCATTCCCATGGCCTTTTCAGACATTATTCAAATGTGCAGTCTTTGGCACCCAAATGGGAAGGGTTTGTCTTGTCTTTCCAGAGGTCTATAAGAAAGCTCATTTGTATGTCGTTATTCCAGAGGCATAAATACAGTGACCTGAAAGTAGGCATCTGGGCTCACCATCAGTCCTGGGCAAAACATCAGAGTTACTGAGAAAGAGTTCTCTTCACAGCAGAATGCTAACAGCCGTGTTAGTTGTTATGGTTTTATTGAAAACAACTCATTCACTCATCTACCATCCATTTTCAAGCTATTTTAACACAGATGTTTTCACAAAGTAAAGTTAGTTGATAAAATGGTTAAGAGTGATGAAATTAATGTAGGTTTCTTCAAGGAATTTAGCACAATCATTACAGGTTTCTTTTTTATTAGCAGAAGCTACAAAAATTTAACTGTAGAAGATCCTCAGATGACTTTTTCTAGTCAGAGCCCTCAGGGACTGGTTCTTGGCCCTGTTCAGCAATGATGGGGAAAATCATTAAGTTATGAATGAAAAATGTCACAGAAAATGCAGAACATTCCATTCTTAGCTGGATTTCCAACTAGACCAGGTTGCTCGGGTTCTCCTTATCTAGTTTAGTTTTGAATATCTCCAGCAATCATGATTCTGCAGTCTCTGGACACCCTCTTCTGGTGTTTGACTACCCTCAGAGTGGGGGAAAAAAAATATGTCTTACTACCTAACTGGAATTTTCTGTCTTGCAATTTATGTCAGCTGCTTTACGCACTTCCAGACAGAGCATAGCTGCTTCTTCTCTAAACTCGCATTAATTTTTTGTAGACAGCAATAAGATTCCCCCAAAACCATCTCTTCTCTGGACTGAAGAAGCCCAGCTCTCCCAGCCTCTCCTTACCCAACCCCTGGCATCTTCATGGCCCTTCACGGCACTTGCTCCATTTTGTCAATGTTTTTCTTGCAATGGAGAGAACAAAATCTGGACAAAGTACACCAAACCTGGTCACACCAAACCTGGTTTCACAAGTGCTGAGTATAAGGGAATTTGACATCTACAAACACACTGAGAACGCACCTCATCCTGTTGTCCAGATTTTTAATAAAGGTGTTGAATTGCCTTGGCTTTGATGTTGGTCCCCGAGGTTGCCGCTGTTAATTGAACACTGGATGGACTTTGCTCTGCTGCTCACCATCCTTAGTTTTGCTTGTCGTCATTCACCTAGTCAAATCCACCTATTCTGTAGTCCAAGTCTCTTGCTCATGTCTCACCAGTTTGGCTATAAGAACACTGTAGAAAACCTTCCTGAAGCCAAAGTAAATATTGTCCTGCTTTCCTCTTGTTTGACTGCCAGCAATCTCACCACAGAGGGCTCTCAGGTTGGTCATTGCCTCTGGCAAACCCACTCTGACTCTTGACAAGTTCTTTCCCGTCTTTTACGTCCTTGGGAATGGCTTCCAGGAGAATCTCCTCCATGAACTTCCTGGGACTCAGGTGAAATTGTCTCTTTAGCCTCAGAATAGAAGTCTGAATACTTTTCTACATTGGAAAAAAGTCCTAATACTCCTGTTCAAACTCATCATAAATGATCTGGATGATGGGATTGAGGCACCAAGAGAGCGTGTGCTTTGTAATTACTCCATTTATGAGTTTTTAAGACAACTATAGAGCTGAATTTGACCTGAATCGGGAAAAGACACAAATGTCCTGAGTTCCATGTCCCTGCTTTATCCCAAAATGTAGCCAAATAATTTCTGACCATCGTTCCTTTCCCCAATGTAGACAGTGTGATACACAGTCTGTTCACGTCTATCGGATGTTATTCCTGATACCAATTTTGAGCACAGGTCTGCTCGAGCTGGAATTTGCTAATTAGAGCAAAAGTGTAGGACAAATGTGGTCTGGGGGCGGTGTATGGAGCCACAATTGCAAACCAACATGCAGCCACAGCCTCCAAGGCCCCGGGGTGCAATGGCAAGGGGGCAGCCACGGGCTGAGGAAGGGCATGTCTCTCCAGACACCATGGCCTCTGGGGGAGGTGCAGCAGTGGGGAAACTGTGCTTCACAGCCTGATGAAACGATCCATCACTTCCTCTCTGGCTGACAGGCAGGGTGTGAAATGCGACCCCCTCTGCTCTGCAGCACTTAGATGGAGACTTCTAGCAGAGGAAGGGAAGGTGAGGAGTAGAGCGGAGGGAAGCTGTGACGTCTCTAAGTGACTCGGCAGGATCTGGCAAAGCTCTGCTGCCAGAGCCCTTCAGCGTGGCAGAGGGCCTGGCACAGTGTGGCAATGACATTCCCTCTGTGCCTTCAAAACTGAGCTCTGTCATCACTTCTGCTGCCTCCCTCGCTTCTCTTCTAAAGAAAAAAAATCTGCTTTCTGAAATTTTTGGAGCAAGATGTTCTGTGGAAGCTGCCTTTTGCTGATCCCACCCTGGAAACACGGAATATTGCAGCATTTGGGAACATGCATGAAGAAGAAGAAGAGCTCAGTACTGGATTAAAGGCATTTTTGGCAAAAGATAAAAGGCAGTCTCTCTCACACACACGCACAGACAAACAGGAAGAAAAGCTCTCAGGGGCACAATCAGTTACAGTTCATATCTCTTCTGGGCTGTCGGAGACAGTCATTGGCACGAGTCTTGCTGGAGTGCTAACCCAAAAGGGATTTACAAAAACAAATCCTCATCTGCTCTATACCAGTGTAGCCCACAGCAATTCGTAGAACAGGAGGAAGAAGTCTAATATAAGATGATACGCAAGCACAATGAATATTTTTCTCTTAATTGAATTTCCTCTGGCCTTCTGTAGTGAACTGATTGAAACAAAGGTTCTGCTCTTTCATGCTGTTCACAAAAAGTTCAAGATTTCGGGGAATTTGACACAGTACCAACCAGGACACATACAATCTTTATACATAGGTTTATGTATAAATGCAGATACAAATGGGAAATTCTAAAAATATTTAACTTGGAAAATTGAGCATCCAACATGAAATGCAGACCTGCTTATGGTGTCTGGTCTTGTTGATTCTGCTGCTGCTGGAAGTGGCTGTAAAACCATCTAGAGTATGGATAGCAAACCCAGAGAGAAATCCCACTGGAAGGTAACCTGAAAACGTCACCAGACTTTCCTTGACAGAAATGACAACACACATTTCATTAGTTCCAGTTAGAAAACACAGCTTGAGAGCAAATATTTGCAATCAACTCAGACTTGAATATTTGTTCTGTTATCAGATGATCAATGCTAGGTCAGCATGACAGCCCTGTAAATTCAGGCTAACATGAACAATAGGGACTTGTGCTGGTGTCATGCAGAAAAACTCAATGTTGATTTGATTTGGTTATACAAAATACTGGGGCACGAGTAAGAATTTTTCTGCAGGAATATATGCATTTAATGTTGGAAAAGGGTTGAAAACAAGCTGGGCTGAAAAACAATGACTTGAGAGCCACCTTCATCCAGCACACTCTTTGGGTTCTTTTGCCTCCATCCCAAGGAAGAGCTTGCAAAACCTCATTCATTCAAACTTTCACTAGTTATTATTGATATATACACAATTCAGACTCTGCTGGACGTGGCACCTCTGTGCACCGTGTTTCATGTGATCACCACAGACTGTGGCTGGAGTTGTTGAATTCAGTGAGGTTATTGGAAAAATTAATTAATGGGGGGGTGGGGGTGTGTCAGTGTTACCTTTTCTTTTTACTTTTTTTTCTAAATAGTGTGGGGCATGTTGTGGAAAAAATTTAGCCATCTGACTAACGGATATTAGTAAAGTGGAGACTGTGTTAAAAATAAAGTGCCAGGTTGTCCTCTGCAGAAAGTTAATAAAAAGAAGGAAGTGAAAGACTGCTCATTATTTTTAATGACTTTGCTTTCCAGCAGAGTGCCTGTATCTCCCTGCCTTTACATTCTGCCTTATTTCAGTTCATTATGGCACATTCAACTGCTCTGGAGAATGATGGCTTTGTTCTAAAGCACTGAATTTATCAAGAGGCCCCCGGTCCAGCCTGGCTGGGCTGTTAATCACAGCCCTGCTGCCAGGAGGAGGATGCCGAGAAGAGCCTGATGCACGGCGAATCCAGTCTGGATGGCTGGGAGCTCTTTGGCAGGGAGAGACACGCTGGGTGCTAGTGCTACAGAACACCATGTGCAAAGCTGTCATCAGAGTCAATTAAGTAGCGCTTGGTGCTGCCTGAATGTTTTCTGCATGCACATCTCTACATTTGTCTCTCTTACTGGCTGCACCTGACACGAACGTCTCATTCCCTGTCAACGGGTATTTGCTTTATTAACTTTAAAATATAGGACACATTTTGCAGTCCAGAAGATGAAGATTCATGAGTGTGCAATTGAGATCACAGTACCAAGCAAAGCACCCAGAGCACTCAGCTCAATCTGCAAACTCGTTGCAGGGAGCAGACAGCAAAAAGAAAAGCTAAAAGCAGAAGCTGCATTTCCAGATTTGAGAATGAATAGATTTCTCAGCAGCCTTGCTTGCAAAAATCCATGCTGTGATTCTCTCAATCTAAAACTCTTCTGCTATGTGTTAACTTTTTGCATAAATCAAGGCCCACATTACAGCCAGGTTTTTATAGCACTCCAGTTACAGTGACTTGCTTGGAAACAAGATGTATGTTTTCTGGGGCTCAGAGGAACCATCTAAAAGGGGTTCACAGCCACACCCCAGGGTCTTTCCAGGATTTTTTCCTACGGCTCCTCACAAGCTTATTTGCCAGCGGATTTTGTTGTTGTGCTCTGCCTCCTCACTTACTGACAGTCGTGTCTCTGCAGCAAAACCTGCATCATACATCTCATATGTAACACGAGTGCAGGAGTTCTGAATGCCAAGGAGAAGCTGCTTGGGGCAGCAGCAGGGGATGCAGGCTGACCTTGCACAGCTGTGCTCACAGCTGGAGCCCCTCCCTGGCTCTTTCCACGCCCTTTCCTGTAGCTGCTGCCCCTGGTCTCAGCTGCCGCTCCTGGTTGGATGGAGGCTCATGGGAAACTGCAGTCAGACAATTCATAACACCGAGCGCCTTCCAGTGCAAATGACTCTCCTTTGGTGCAACAGCCCTCAAGACCAGCCTGGCCAACAGGAGGAGGATGTGGTTTTCCAGGGGTTGGGGCAGGGTTGGGTGGATGGCAAGGGGCTGGTGCTGATCCTTTAAATTCTGAGTACAGCAGGCTGGCTGATATTTTGAATTTGCTTATTTCTTAACACAGAACAAGGCCAAAACTCATTTATATTGGCAAACCACCTTTTTTACCTGTCTTAATCCAGGAAATGAAAACTGTGACCACAAATTTAGTCCTCTTGGCTAAACACTGGCATACTGGTGTTTAGGAAAGAAAAGGTCTCAACTGTGATTCTTCCCAAATGCTGGAGAAGTGGAATGAAAGCTTCAGCCAGGGAGGAAAATGATCCAATTTCTACATTTCTACACAGCACGGAGTCACACAGAGCTTTTTTGGGGGTGGGATGTGGTGTTTGTTTTCCAGCTCTACAAGACACCAAACTTGGCTGTTCCCTGGCAAGATGCTGCAAAGCACTCTTCTGGCATTAAGTTAACGAGAGAAATGTTTGACGGATGTCTACTGGCAAGCTAATTAGAAAAGGGATTCACTGGATTGCAGGAAATACAAAAGGAAGGAAATCAAAATGTTTAGGCAGATCATTTAAGGGGTCCTCATCCAGGAAGAGACAGGGAGTAACTGGTTTCACTTCTCCAAGGCTAATCCTGCTCTAATTAACTTACTATTGGAGTACCAAGAAAAACTATCCATGTGGCCATGACAGCACAGGCAGGGAAGGCAAGACTGCAACTGCTGGCAGGGGACAAAAGGAGAAACAATAGGTTGCAGTGTGCAAAGTGACATGGGATGGTAATGGTCATGTATGGATCTTGGCAGCACAATATCCCTAACTGGGCACACTGGCAACCTTTACGTTATGGACAGGGAGTGCAGAGAACAGGATCATGATCCATTTTGACTCAGTTGTTTCAAATGCATTGGCCTTGCATAAGAAAAATCTCAGCCTCTTTCTAAACACAGATCAGACGACCAGGGATCACATGTCAAAAAAAAAAGACGAACGTGGTAGTTGTAGCTTACTCATGAACTACAAAACACAAACTACATATTTACAAACAAAACTCAGGACAGTAAAGTTCTGATTTTGTGAGAGGTGGTGCTATGCATGTGATGTGACAAAGACACATTAAAATACAGTAGGTCTTTGAGCCAAGAAAAGGCTGAGATTTGCATTTTGGGGGATTGGGAAAATATGTTGTGCTTTCCATCAACATGGGAAAATTGTTTTGAATTCCTCGTTTGCATAATTAAAATTCAGAGCTAGAAAGGAATTCAAATTTGGGCTAAATTACACTGAGGAAACTGTTTTCAGTTTTGATCATTTTGCTTGACAAGGACTTTTTGGTATTAGAAATGCACTGAAGATATACTACTACTAAGAAAGAGCTATTATGGAATGTCTGAGGGATACAATTCATTATCCAGATAAACTTTCAAATAAGCAGACATAAATGCATGCTAAATTACAATAAAATTCCTGTAGAATTACATATTTCTTCCATAACAGGCCAGATGATCTCATCTCATTAATATCATTACTGTGACTACCACGGTTCTCCAGGGAAGTTCAGAAGACACGGTGAGCTTCAGGTATGGTTAGATAGTATGAGTATATGGTAAATTAAAAATAACAAACACAGAAGAGGGAAATCTAGCAAACTGTACAACTGTGTAGAAAAATACCTTCTGCCTCTTCAGATAAACTTTAACCTAAACCACATTTTCTTGCCTAAAATTGGTGAAAATGCCTTCATCTAGAAGGACTTGAAGGGAATGAGCAAGTGTTGAAACAGGTGACTATAGGAATATCCTATCAGATATTTGATTAACAGCTGTAGCTTGGCAAGGAAGGTGCAAAAATCCAGTAACTTCTGTTGGACTAGGTTTTCTGAGGGTTTGGGCCAGGCTTTTTAATCAAGGATTTTGTTTGAGTGTTTTCAAGGGAAAACTGTTAAAAAAGAATAGTCTAAGATTAGCAGACCAGAGGTATTTTACATTACTTGAGTACGTGTACATACAAACAATAGGCATTGCTAAGTAGGGCAAAAACTTACTGGTTAGCAAGGAGCCAAATTTGCAGATTCACCTGGCATACAGCCATGGGGAGACAAAAAATTAGAAATACTCCTCTCTGAATGCAGCACGTTGCAGACAGAAAATGAGATGTGTCATCCAGCTGAGTGCAGGAACTCATTTCACTCCACTGGTTCAAGTTGAGAACACTTCTGCCAGCCCTTTGTGCTCTGCTGGGCAACTGGGTTGAGTGTTTGATCTGTACTTTTTCAGGGAGAGCATGCAATTCTGATAGCTGCTCCAGAGCCAGGTTTTCTTGTTGTACAGAAAAAGAAATACACTTGCACATTTTAGTAAAGTACTCTGAAGTTAGCAAATTTCAGAAATTCTAAAAATCCTTTAAAACTTTGGCCTCACCGCAGACTTTTTCATGTGGAAGAACCAGCTGTTGTACCACATAGTAAAATCAAAAACAAAAATAAACACTTGTGGTAAAGGCAGGGAAAAAGCTCTCAGAGAAATTGATGCATTTCTCACTTATTAGGACATTTCCTTGATTTTAAGCATAATTTACTCTGTTTCAGCCACATGGTTTATGCACATTTCCTTTGAAACTTCTGTAATCCTTTCTGGCAGGGATCCGAGGTAATATAGTGTAGTCTCATCTGGGAACAGTATCCGAGGAAAGCAAAAATATCTCGAAGCTATAAAGAAAATAAAAATAATAAGTTGGCTTTGAAGGCTTTGAATGATAAAACGACTACATCAGAGAAAAGTGAATCCCTTCACCTGGTAACCTGGGCAACACAGATGACGAGGATGGTGTCAGCCCAGCCCGCATGCCAGCAGGTCTGGGAGAGATGTCCTTCCTCCAGCCTCTGAGACCTATCAACCCCATTCCTGTGGATTCATGTTTCATGGCTGACTGACTTTTTAACTCAATTATAATAGGAGCGAGGCTTGAACGTTCTCCTCAGTGAATCCACGGTGTCTGAGGAGTCAATTATTTGGCTATTAATAAGGCAAAGCCCTGAACTATGCTTTCTGCGGAGCAGGGTCTAGGCAATTGCTACAGGATCATTTGTTTACCCAGGAGAGGACTCCAGCACAAACAAAGCACACAATATTCTCAGTCATTGATCAGCTCTAGGAGTTCAGCAAGGGCTGAACACCAAACACCATGAGTACACCTACTACACCCCATACAGCACAGGGTGGGATCTCAAACCCCAACAAGCGGACAGATCCACGTGGTGCAGTATTGTTCCCTGCAGAGACACTTGCCGATGTCCCAAAGCAGCACGGCCACATCACCATAGCATCCTGCCTGGCCTAATTAAAGAAATGGAGCCAATTAGGTCAGGCATGGTGCCGTATTGATTAGATGGTAGAGACACAGCCCTGATATCTAGACGTGCTAGCAGGATAATGTAGCACTTGGCTCACTTGTTACCCAGACAAACCAGAGCCTTTATTCTTTGTAACTGTCAGCATGGCGCTGCTTGCAAGCACTGCCTTCACACATACCTTAATGCTGCATTATGCTTTGTTTTTCTATAATATTACACAGAACTCAACAGTCATCTCCCTGTTTTGAGGGCACAGTTCCTGAAATAAGATTAGCTTTGTCTCCAGGGAACATCTTCCAGCCAGCAACCCAAAAGCTCTGCAGGCAAACGAAAACAAGGCAAAGAGAGAAAAAAAAATCAGGCTGTGTCACAGACCTTCAATTTATAGTATGAAAACCTTTCGGAGCTCTTTACCGAGAAATATGTAAACCCACAGATCACAGAATCATAGAATCATAAGGTTGGATGAGACCTCTGAGATCATCGAGTCCAACCGTGCCTGTCTCCCTACTAAACCATGTCCCTAAGAAACTCATCTATGTATCTTTTAAACACCTCCAGGGATGGTGACTCCACCACCTCCCTGGGCAGCTGTTCCAATCCCTGACCACTCTTTCAGTGAAGAAATTCTTCCTAATGTCCAGTCCAAACCTCCCTTGGCACAACTTGTGACCATTTCCTCTCGTCCTATCGCTGTCACTTGTGAGAAGAGCCCAGCACCCACCCTGTCACACCCTCCTTTCAGGCAGTTGTAGACAGTGATGAGGTCTCCCCTCAGCCTCCTCTTCTCCAAGCTAAACAACCCCAATTCCCTCAGTCTCTCCTCACAGGGCTTATTCTCCAGCCCCCTCCCCAGCCTTGCTGCCCTTCTCTGCACACACTCCAGCCCCTCAATGTCCTTCCTGTCGTGAGGGGCCCAAAACTGAACCCAGCACTCCAGGTTCGGCCTCACCAGTGCCGAGCACAGGGGCACAATCACCTCCCTGCTGCTGCTGGCCACGCTGTGTCTGATACAGGCCAAGATGCCATTGGCCCTCTTGGCCACCTGGGCCACTGCTGGCTCATGTTCAGCCGCTGCCAACCAACACCCCCAGGTCCTTCTCTGCCAGGCAGCTCTCCAGCCACTCCTCCCCAAGCCTGTAACACTGCACGTTAGGATTGCCATGTTCAAGCCCTCCACGTTTGTCTAACAGTGAGGAGCTGATGATTTCCCAGCCGTTTGCCGGAACATATAGGTCATTGCATGGATCCATTTCCCCATGGATCCTACCCTACAGACTTCTCTGTCCACACACCCTGCAGCTCAACACCCTGACAGCAGCCCTGCTGGCTTTGCAGACATCCTGAAAATGACAGCACAGCTACTGTAACCATGGGTGAATTCGTCCTCTGGTAGTTCTTTTTTGTGGCCTTCATTTGCCATTCCATTCTCATCACCTAGGATGCTTCAAAAGGACCGACATATTTTCTTTTTCTAAATTGTTCTGGAGGAGCTCTGAGAGTGTTAATATTTATGGGTCTGACTAGCTGGGAAATAAGACCTTTTTCATATTGTGGTGTAATCATTTTGAAGATCCTGTTTCAAGGAAAAGTGAATCCCAAGGTTCAAGCAGGGCTGTGAAAAAAAGAGAATATTTTATTAGCTATGATCTCTCTGATCAAAGCAATAGCAAAAGCATTTCTCTGTCTGCAGAGAAAACTATGAAGAATGTGGAGTAGGCAGAAAACCTAACGCTCTTTCAATAGTGTGTGTCCCTGTACTTCTGAACCGTCTCCCCACCAATAAAAAGAGCAGCATAGCCTTTCAGTCTGCAAACACATGCACACATCTGCATTTATCAGGTTATGAGCATCTCTATTTTATTTCATTTCAGTCTGTAAATAAATGCAAATGGACAGATGGAGCAACATTACTTTATTCTGCTTTCTGCCCATGGAAATGATGGAGCTGTTTTACTTAAGAGGAGACAAGAGGGGGCACTCATGCATTTCCTACGTGAAGGCTTTTGATTTACAATATGTTAGTTAGCAGGAAATGTATCTGAGAGTGTCCTTGCTGGAAAAGGTTAAAGGAAAAATACCAAATTAATGTTAGTACCATAGAGAAGCAGAACATTTGTCAGAAAAGGAAAGAAGAAAAATGGAGGTGCGTAGGTAATGTTAGAAGAAATCTTAGTGACCTGAGGCTGGGAGGTCTGACTTTGCAAATCTGCGTAGATGGGAGGATGAGGTGTTGCAGAAAGTAGTAGCAAAGTTCTTACAGGGCTGAATGAAATGCTGGGTCTAATGCGTAGTCCACAGCAGTGAGCTAAAGCTGGCCTCAGGCTCCTTGCAAGGTTTTAAATTTTCAGAGCAATAAAAAGGGCTGGGGGCTGAGAATAGCTGAAAGAGATACAGCTTGAAGGGCAGTCCTCATTTTATAATGAAACGGTTTGGGCTGCCTACACAGGGTCACTCAGGAAACTTAAATAAATCAATCAGCTAAAGGTGTGAAGTCAATTTTATAAGTTATAGCATATTAAATCTCGGTGTGAATAGTTTCATTCACGGTAAATAGCCTTAGATTACTACAGCTTAATCTTCCATCTTACCAGAAACAAAATATGTTTTGATAGCAAAGTAAAACAAGATGGAGGGAGAATAAACATCCAGTTAGTAAATTGGTCTTGCATCTATAGTCTCTCTTGGTTTTTAACAGCAGAAAATCCAAAGCTACTCTGATAGAAAAATGGCGTTTATCACGCATTATAAATATCACATAACAGCCTTAGCTGCAAAAGGCTGTAAGGGGCAGAAAATGTGTTACAGCAACTAAGTTAAAACCTCACAGTGTTTGCTGCGCGATTGTGAGTTCCGTTTGCTGTCCACATTTCTCTGTGGGCACCCCAGCTGGAACCGAACCATATTCCTTCTGCAAACAGCAAAGTCAATTAACTATGACTTAACTTCTAGGTAGCACGATTTAACTAAATTATCAGATAGTGATATTATCAGAAACATAACTAATTCTTTTATTAAAAACTGTATTCATTTCTTAAGTGAAACATCAGCCAGTCAAAAACTCTGCCTAGCTCAGTAAGATTCCCCTCTCTTCTCTTAGCTCACCATCAGGCTCTCCTCAACATTTGGTTTAGTACCAGTAAAATGAGTGATGCTTGTGTCTTTTTGGTAGGCTTCCCTACTGTCATCCCAGGCTCTTCAAGAAATTTACTTTGCTGTAAGAATGAAGAAATTCTGGTGCTACAACCAAATAAATGAACCCAAAATACAGGAGTTGTTTGAGGTCAGCGTGTGCTTGTGGACACTAGCTTGTGAAATGCACTTCCCTCACAAGGAAACCTGAATAGTAAATACCTTTTGAAAATCATCGGTTCCCCACTAGAACTCTGCAGAACAGAAAACTAAGAGTGGGATTTTCTAAGCAGGTGAGTTTCACTAGTCACTTCAGACACCTCGCACCAGATCACTACGGGAAGATGAAATTAGATTAGACGGGGAAATACTGTACAGTATATATACGATAGCATCATATTTTTTTGAAATTAATTTTTTGAAATTAATGGCTATATGTAAATGGATTTTTCATTGAAGTACTCTGTTGTTGAAAATAAAGTCCTACTGCAGACCTTTCCCTAGAACATGTTACCTGCAAACACAATGACATGCCTCAGGGTCACATTTTCCCTTTAGAAAATATCAGGCTCGCTTTAGCAAATTTCTGACCTATTTTAACAAGATAGGTTTGGAAATGTAACTCTAAATTTAGTATTACTTGGTTTCCATGACTCTTAGCAGAAACTCCACAGGAATGTGAAGGTGGAAGGAGCAACCCAATGAGAAAATGAAAGTACTGCACTAACAGCATTCACTTTAAAAAAGAGGTGACCTTCTGTTTGGAGAGAAAAGGTAGGCTGAAATTAGATTATTGAAAGTTAAAAATGTGGCCTAAAAGGTTACAGAAGCTCCCCAAAAGGCATCTGATATCCTTTACAGGATTGCTAAATGACTCTTCGGAAAAGGAGACACCCTTTTCCCCAGGAAATGATTCATGCTAAATGCCCAAAAGCTCACAGACAGCCAACTGGGGAAGAACCATGGAAAGTCTTGCAAGGTAATGTGAGTGACCTGCTTTCAGGTAAAGCCTGACATTACTCAATTCCTTCCAGCACTAGGCTATGTAACAGTCTCCTCAGAGCTTAAATTTACTCCCACACATTTTCATGCTGTCCTACAAATTAGACATATTTTAAGAAATTAAAAGATAGGGAAGAAGAAAGAAAAAGTAAACCCTTGAGAATAAGACAAATGCCTTCAACAGAGAGAAATTTATGCATATATTTGCCCATAAACAACAGAATGAAATTCTTAATACTGCACTTAATGTTTTAAAAGCTATTGGACAAGCAGACCGAGAAGGGCGAGGGCAAAACGTTCAAACTGAAACGAGCTCTAAATTAATCAGGATTCTTAGAAACTCTAATAAGAACAGATTGATGAAAAACAGCTGCACCCTGTAAAAACCTTCAAAAAGAAGGGAATTAAGTGATAATGTTGGTGGAAGGCCATATCATCACAGGATGGTCTCCTGCTGCTGTAAAATACCAGAGCAAAACCAAATACTTTCCCAAGAGGAGATAATTACGATGAGCCTCAGTCCTGTTTTCAGTTCCTGGACTTGATTTCCACTTTACAGTGCAGTGCTAGAGCTCATTTGGGAAGACTTTAAATTGTGCTGAACACTGAGAGTAGGAGCATCCAGTTACTAATGTTTATGAAACATGGTATTCAAAGCATCTCCTCTGCCCGCACCATAGAGGTTTGCGTGAGAAGAAGCATGTGTGTCCAAAGTAAGGCTTCATAAAACATAAGGAATAAAAGGGAAAAATAAAATGTATGCTCACCATTAAGTGATGAAGGTCTTCAGTATCCTCGACTCAATAAAGTTAACTTACAGCTCAGTATTGGTGAAGAAGAAAGTATCCCACAGAGAGGCAGAATGTATATAAGTCGATGTCTCTCAGGAAACCAGTTGTCTGCACAGAGTCATTTATGGAATAGTGAGAGAGGATACTAACTGCTTTTAGTAGTATTTCAGCAAAAATAATAGTTTGGTGAGATTAATGGTGCAACAAGGTGATATTGTACAAGAACAGTAGTCTATGGAAAGAAGGAAAAATTACTTTTTGCATGATTCTTCCAAAAATGTACGTTGATGTACCTTGATTTTTTTAACAGATGAGCAGTTAGGTCTGAGTAACTCCTCTTCTCTATGTGATGCTGCTTCTGAGTGTCCCCCAAGACAAACAGGCGTGCAGCGCGTAAAGGAGATGCAGCCTCCACACATGTGGTTCCTGGCCTCCATGTGTTTGCAGCAGCTTTTCCCCAGAACTCTGTAGGATTTGAGCAACACCGATGGCCTGCAAATGCAAAATCTTCCTTACTGAAAAGACACTTATAACTCTATGAATTTAAGCACGTGAATACTGGGGTTTGTGTTTTGCCCCTAAAAGAACCTTTTGTGACTGTGTGAAAATAGTTTTCTGTGGGACTTTTCATCTCAATTTTTTCCTGGAAGGAATTTCTTAATTTTTGTTGTCATCAGTTTCTGTGGTTTTAAAATTGTCTTAATCTCATAGTTACGCTGGAGATTCCACGAATAAAGATTTCAAGACTCCCATGTGGAAAAGTACTATTGCATCAGAGGGGCTGCTTCTCCTCTAACCCAAGACATCCCAATAGGAAACGAATCCTGGGTAGGAGATATTGCATACAAACTATAGGCACTCATCTAAACATTCCTACAGAAGCTTAGCTATTTCCTCTCTGAGCTAATTTTACAACAAAGGTTGATCTCACAATCCATTACCTGCACTACAAACAGAGGCTCTAAACCAGTAAAACTTTTGCTTGCATCAACAGTCGGGAGAGGCAAACAGAGGTACAAGCACTACAGAGGGGCCATCAAGTAAGCATTTGCCCCCACGGGGAGCGGCTGTAACTGCCTCAGCGTAAGGTCTTGGGTTCCTCTGCTCCCTGCATTGCTAAACGTAGAACCCTGAATAAAATATTTGATAATGCAAATATATTTAATAGTGACGAGCCATTCTGAGGATGCCCTAAGAGTCATAAACATGTTTGTTTTAATTGAGGTAGGGTAGGGTTTGTAGTGCGATAAAACGATGGAAACAGCCCCTATTAACAACAATTCTCATCTCCTGCACTGACAGCCCCTTTCTCAAAGCACCAATATTACCCACTTAGGAAATGGATTTATGCCAACGTTTAAAGCATTTCTTCTTCTTCTTTCAGCACACCAGATGGTACTAAAAATTCAAAATATTTCCTACAACAGCTGTATCTTTGACAACAAAATTAATACAAGTCGAAATACCACTGTTGTGTAGGCCGTAATGACCAGTCTCCAGAGTTTCGTGCCTAGTGTAACAAGGCATTTTATAGTTAAAAACCAGATCCGATCAACTCAGTATTGCGTCAATCATGTGACTCTGTCTGGGTTTTCAAAATCAGATGCAAAATTTAGTGCCTTTATAGTTCAACAGCTGGTCTGATAAGAATGTAAAATACACCTTTCCCTGGAGCTGTAATAAATGTGTTAACACTTTCTTACAACCAACCCTTTCCTACAACTCATCATTTTCTTGCCCCAAGCTCCATCTTTATGTATTTGATGACATAAATCTTTTAAGCAGGTTTTGACCAGAAGCTAACTTCCCTTAGTCTCTGATATCTGGACAATAATATGTGTGTTTTTCTTTGGTAGTTAAACAGGAGGAGGGAGGAGGGGGAAGACTTTAAATTCAGACAAAACAAAAAAATGCAGATGACGGTGCTTGCAATTTCCATCTCCTTAACACAAACGCATACAGTAGGGTTTTTTAATGATCTGTTTGTTAGATCATTAGCTAGATCATCAGACATAAGTTTTAGTATTTTAAAAAGTGTGGTAGCTTTAGCATGCCCTGAACGAAGAGCAATAAGGGTAGGAAAAGAAACCCCTCAAGCCAAATGATTTGTCCATCAAAAGGGTGTAATATTCAAGCAACGTAATGAATGCAATTCTGTTAGCTGTATATATTTCCACATGTACACAAACATTGTTGATGCTAACGTGAACATCTGCTGAAAATTCAATTACTTAACACTGCTGTAAAGCAAGAAACAACTGTTAGCGTTTGTTTTAGAGGGGGAGGATTGTCTGGTGGTTATTGATGCTGAACTCATCTTGGGAGTGACAATTTCATGTCCCTCCCATGTCAAAGATTTGTGAGACACTGAGCCACCTTGACAGGGAGCTTTACACCCCAAAGCTGTCTAGGTTCTGAGGCATATTGGGGATCTATCACCGGAACAGACAGTAAAACTCCAAGACCTCAGTTCTGGTTATCCTTTTTCCAGTCAGACTTTCCCCACGTCTGTGTGTCTGTCTTTGCTCTCTGCCAAGTGCCAACCTTTGCTTTCCCACTGACACCTTTCCTGCACAAGTCACTCCTCTCATCTTCCCACCGTGCAATTCCCATCCTCATTTGCAGGATTCCCTTTCTTCCGGGACTCTATTTCTCATCCAGCATAAGTGTAGTCTTGCACAAGGCATCTGACATTGAAATGATGCAGTTGACATGGCACTGTCATGCTGGACATGGAGGTCATGAGCGAACGGTTGTTATTTGCAGATATAGCACTAGAGCTAATTTTAACTATCTTCCTTTTACACAGCTGCAAGGCAGTCGTATTAGTTCAGCATACTTGACAATTAACATTCAAGAAATAAAGAATGAAAAAGTACAGATTTTTAATGTGTTGGTACTGTTCTGTTAATATTTTAAAAAATACTCTAAAAAATAATTTTGGAATGTACTCTAAACAACTGTAGTCCCTGCTTTTAGCTGTATTGAAGCCACAGTCTTGAAGTGGAATGAAGGACTATAAATTAGATGGAGGTGGAGAAATAAGACAGCTCACATCACTCAGAGCTCCCTGCAGGTACCTTCTGAAGACTACATAATGCGCTGTGACCCTGCAGGAGCAAGACTGCAATAGGAAGATGTGCTCAATGACTAAAGAAGGCTTCACTTTGAAACAATGTGAAGGTGGAATTGATACTAGTTTTGATTTTGTTTGACTCGATATGAGTGCTCGCATTTAAAATTTTTAAGTAATGTATTCTTGTGTTGTGTGGCTAGTTCTAAATTAAATTGTTAGTATTTCCCTTCAAAACAAATACATCGTCCAAACAGAGAGGTGTCAGGCAAATGTATGTGACCTTAGTTGACATGAACAGATTATTTTACTCTAGATAAATTCCTAGATTATTTTACCTAGAAATATAAATTATTTATCTAGACATCTAATTTTATCAAGAGGGCTCTAAATACTACAAGGGTGATGGCTTTCTTCCTCTCCTAAAATATAGTACATCCTCACACCCAGCTCAATTTCAAGATGAAAAATACGATGACTTCTATGCCTTGGTGATTACCTGAGCAGGATCAGGAGAACAGGCTTCTCTGTTTTACATTGAGGACTGAGATGATCTCAGAGGCTTAGAGTCATCCTTGTTTTCCTTCCCTTTCCCAATCTTCCAGAGCCACACAGCCCATTGACTGGTAGCCAGACAAGACCTGATCCACTGTGAAGGCAAGAACCCCTTTTAATTCCGGTGAAGTAAATTTAAAGATAAATTTAGGAAAAAAAATTTCTGAAGTACCCATTGCATCTCTTTCAGTTTTTGAGAGAAAGAAATAAAAAATCTCTAAGCAGGGCTTTTTGAGCATTATTGTGTTACTTTGCATTTTGCCAAGATTTACTTACAGTTGTTTATTTCCATTTCTATTTGCAAAAACCCAGCTCACGCTCACACAAATCCCTGTTAATGACACACATCTGTATTCCACTAGAAGCTAAAGGGATGGCCACACTGTTGGTTAAGCCCCACTGTTGCTACTTATTTGGAGTCAAATAAACTCCTCAGCCTCCAAACTCTGCTTTTGTGGTGCCTGCTAAGCAAGCAGAAGCCAAGCATCAGCAGAGGTCCAGCCTGTGTAGAGAGCAAGCTCAGCTATACTTCAGCCAATAATATCTATGGGGCAGAAACTTCCTCTGAAACCACTTTTCAGTTGTATCTATTTCATCCCAGTGCAAAGCCAAGGAGCTTAAAACGGAAAGTGCCAGTGCTTTAAGCTAATGCACTTGGTTTTGCACAAGAATGATTGACAGCTGCAAGAGGTTAAGAGAAACATTTTAAAGTTATTTTTTGCTATGCTTCTTGGTAAGGCTCCATTCCCAATTGGAGAAAACCGGAGTAAATTGGGTGATGTTTTAGGCCAAAGCCCTGTACTGTATATTTGATCACATTCTCAGAAGCCAAAGTGTTCCTTAAACTGACTTCCCTCTTCTGCGCGGGCTCTGCTAGCCAAAATGATATGCTGAGCATTTGAGTGATTCCTAGAAGACCATCTGCACTTCCCAAAGTCTGTCCCTCTAAGTCCCTTTCCCAGCCGCAGCACATACACAATCACTATGTCTAACTGATTATTCTGAGAGCGTGTGTGATTCCTAACATGTCAGATTTTCTTGGTTTGAGATGTTGACATACATCTCCAAGCTGAACAGCTTGAGTTGTAGGATAAAGCACATAAAGGAAAGCAGGCTGAGTTCAGTACACCTGTTCTCCATCCATCCACCGAGAACATAGCCTTTAAAGACTCAAGAAAAAATTCTCTGTAGGCTCCCAGAGGTAAAAGGCAATGAATTCAGTCACTCTGCAATATTTTATCTGCTGCTAATATACTGCAAGGTTGAAGGAAAGCTGACACCAGGAAAGATTACACAAGCATCCCGGGAAAGAGCTCAGGAAGCAGTGAACACCGCCCATACACTTTCAGTGCATTACTAGCTAAGCTCCAACATTTAGTCACTTGCCCTTCATCAAAAAGATTTATGATGCCTGATAACAGAATGGTGTTGCAAAGAGACTGTGCTGCAGGAATGCTATCCTTGCGGTGGCACGCAATGACACCGCGGAAATAAATGATCTCGCTCTCTTACTGCAGCAAGCAGTCACAATCTTTCTGAGCAATCTGTTTACTGAAAGAGAACTGGGCTGCAGATCAGTGCGCACCGCATCTGACAAGTGGTGTGGAGACTCCAAGCCCCATCTCCTTGTTCTGCGAGCTGACGGAGGCCCCGGCTTCACCCAGTCATTTACTTTTCTTATTCATCCGGAGGAGCTCATGGCCTTTGTCTTTCTGCTGTCCTCGGTGTCTTAAATCCAGCTTTAACCTGAACTTTCTTTTACGCTCCCTCAAGGATTTTGGCATTCCTCTTAGTCTAAAATCCATGTTGTCAAAACCAGAGAGCAACTTCATGTACTTAAGATGTCTTCACACAACCACAGGAGCCGCAGAGTTGTGAAATGCAGACAGCGCTGCGTCCATCTGTATCTTTATGGCTTGCTGCTGGCTGTTTGTTGCCAGTTTTTGTCTTCGTCCTGAATGTATTCTTGCTTTTGCTGTTCACTGTGTCACATTTTGTACCAGTTATTTGGTACTCACTGTCTCCAAGGACAGGATTCATTCTCAGCAGCGGCAGAGCGCAAAATCTCTTCCTCTGTATAACCAGAGCTGTGCTAACAAAGCTCTGTTTGTAGAAAATAACATGCAGGCTAGGATGGATGTCAGGTATGTGCACAGCCAGTTAAGAACTACTCAGGGGTGAAATGTCTTTTCAAAAGTCCTAAAGTGAGGTAGTTGCAATGCTATGGTCGTTTGTACAGGGAGAGAGACAAGAAAATTACCCTGGCAACTGGCTGAAAAACCAGCAGCATCACTGGCCACATACCACTGTCCCCCTCTCATGGGGATTCTGCCTGGGAAAGGTGCTTTCGAGACACAGCATATCTTAGTCAGAGCAGCAGTTTACCTCAGACAGTGCCTCACTTCTCCTTGCAGCAGGTTAAGTTGCTGTGACACAGGTTCACCCTGTCCAGCTCATTTGTTCCATATTCTTCTATTTGTTTCTCATGCTAAGTGCACTATGGTTCATTCTTGTTTTAATTACCTTTTTATCCTGGGATCTCCTTTGTCATGACAATCCCTTAAAACACCCCTGAGCCTTGTTCCTCAATAGCCACAGTACTACCTCTCAAGTCACCTTGAGTTCCCTGTAGTGACCTTGAGGTGCCCTTAGCCTTGTTAAGGCGGTTGCATAAGTGATGGATATTTGCAGGTCAGTTTGCATGAGGTTTTGGGAGGCAGAGTCTATTCTTATCTCTGTCACTTCATTTAGTGGGTCACCTTGGAGGAGTCCCTTCCCATTCTTTGCTTCAGTCTCTTCAGATTAAGAAGACATACTTAATATTTCTTGATGAGAAGCAATTAGTTAAGCCATAACACCATTTCCCTTCCTAGTTATCTGTCAGGCAGCTTTCTGCCAAGAGAATGCTCAATCTGTGTGCTCTCATGCTTGCAAACACACTGAGGTACTGTTTGTTTTCTTTTTGCTTAGCCTGTCTCTTATATTTCTTGGGAAAAATCCTTGTGTCACTCCTCATAAAAATAGGCTTTAATACTCTGTCCATCCTAAGACTCATCGTACCTACCTTTTATAGGTAAACACACTCTTTAACAAAAGAAAATAGCAAAAGAGTTTTAATTTGTAGTTTAGTTTCTAATAGGTGATTGATATTTGTACATGATATTTGAAGCAATTTGAAGTAAATGATGGCACCCAGGCTCTATGAAAGGCTGTCACAATTCTACTTGGCTGTGGATTACACAGGAGAAATAGATCTTGACAGAGCAACACCTAGCATTCTTCACCTTTCGGGAGCATCCTTCGGACGAGCCTCCAAACATCTGCCAGGACAACGCACACCTCCATACCCTGGAGTATGAGTTGTGCTGGTGGCCAGCGCACGTTCAGAGTAACCATAGAGGGCCTATTTGAGAAGTCCAGTGTGTCTGGGCTACCTCAACATTGTGTTTTATGTGCTGCACACTGTGATGTGTGATGGCCGTGTGTCGGGGACTTCTGCAAATCTGACAATTCTATTACCAGTATTTCTCTTTCTCCTTCTCTTTGCATTGCCAGACATCTTTAATAAACCAAAAGGCTCCTTGTTTATCCTGACAATGTTCTTTAGTAGAGAAGAATAGTGGGCACATCTGGGAAAAATCCAGAGATATTTTGGTTGAAGACCAACATTAAGTCCAGTAATCCTCATCTCCCTTTACCTGCCCTTGTCCTCAGCTTTCATGTGATTTTTTTCCCTGAAGCACATAGACACTCTCCTCCTGCCCTCTCCCTGGAGTCTTCTCCACATTCAACTAGTTTTCTGTTTTGTTGGCTGATGATGCAGAGGAGAAAACCTCTTTCCATGAAGGCATGCTCCTTTGTTCCTCCTTTTAGCCCAAAGCTGCCTCACTTTTCAAACCACTGCTCTGTCACCTCTGCCCCTTTGTTCTCCTGCTTAGGGATTTTCCACTCCTCACCTTCCTGCCGATAAAGTTAATCAAATTAATTTTCCCAGTCAGTCACCTCCCTTATCACAGTCCCTGTTTGGCCAGAGCCCAATGAATATGGTTTATGAGCTCTACTGTTTTTTCTGTAGCTTTTTCTGGCTCGGGTGAGCGATGTGTCTTAGGGTCTGTGTCAGATCCTGGCTGATTCACAATGCTTTGAAACAAACAAAAAATACACTTTGAACCACTTTGTGAAATAATTGGAATTCACAAATTCAAAGAATTTCATAGTCAGGAAAAGATCCAGGATCTTTTTGTTTTGCTTTGAAACTCTCTATCTAGTGCCTAGCTGCCCATGTCCAAGTGATAACAGTAACTTGGTTCAGCTTTTGCGTCGATGATCGTAAAAAATAGAAAACGTAGTTTGCTCTGCCTTATTCTTGCTTGTGTTGCAGTGTAGATGTTTTGAAGAGGCAGAATGGGAATGCGTGTGGGAGTCAGCTGATAACAGTGTCTGGCACCTCTGGCAGATATCTAGTCTGATCTGCCCCTCAAAGACCCCTTGGCAGTTAATGGAAAAGCCTTCGGTGCCAAGTGGCTGGGGGAAGCTGAGGCAATTGGCACAGACCAGGCACTTAACCCCAGATGGGCTCAGATTAGAGGTGCCAAATCCTCCCCAGCGAGTCAGAGAGATTTGTGATCACTCTTCCTCGGGCTGTTACTGGTCCAGCACCACTTGTATTTTTAACACCAGGGACAGTACGTAAGAGGGCCATCAGCAGTATTTTGAGCAATTTGTCGGCTGAACAGGGGGTAGCACAAGCAAGTGGGTGGATCCGGATGCTCAGGATCACTACTTATCCCTGTCATTTGATTTCATGTCACTGAGTTTGACTAAGCCTTCCCAGTGAGGTGGTGCTCCCCAGGCCTTAGTTTTCAGTGTTAGAGACCTCTGAGGAGGTCCTCACAGCTTGGTGCCAGGGAATATCCCCAAAAATCCAAGGCCTGCATGGGGTATGAAGCCCTCCCAAAGGGTATATTACTCCTGGTGCAAGGCAGTATCCTAGCATTTCACAGGTTGTCCTGTTGGGGCAAAAAAATAAAATAAGTTTTGTTCTGCTACACTGGAAACACTTTTTAAAAGCTTAATAGATTTGGGAACAGGTGCAAAGATTGAAAGGGCAGATCCTGCTCTGACCTCATATACCCCCTCCCCATGCCTGCCCTTGGCCGCTCATCTGTGTGTCCCTTTCACCAGCTGGGGACCTTGCTGAAGCCTTTTGTAAGCTAATTTAACTCACTAAAACTACAGAAGAGTAATCCCAGAAGGAGGAAAGGGCAGTAAATGGTAGTCTGAGGTTTCAGTGAGGCTGTTTGGCTCAGCGGGATGTCTAGTGGGTACCACGGCTGGGGAAGGGAGCTGGAGGAGAGTGATGGTGGGCGTAGGAAGAGGGTAGTGAAGCCTGCCTTCCCCCTACACAGCAAGCTGTGCGCAAGCCCAGAGGCACGTGCAGCTGTGCTGCCAAACAGCCTAATACCTCTAATGTCAAGCTCCTATACTCAGGGCAAAGCCCTATGAACCCAGCCTCGCCCTGGGAATTTGTGTGTGAATGCCACACTGGGGATTTCCTGCAGCCCAAAGACTCGATAGTTAGTTTAATTAGGATATCAATTTATGATCTCTTTGCTAGTGAAAAACTGGTTCATACAATGGTAGCTTTTGATATGCAAAAATGCTTTTGAAACTCTGCCTCACGCTGGGTGGCCCAGAAAGCATTATCATTTCACTGTCAATATAGAATTCATTCATAATACACAAATGTATCCCTACTTGACAAACGCTGATGGCAAGTGTTGAATAATCTCTAGAGCTACAGATTTATATGAAGTTTTCTGTGGTGCTAGTGCTGGAGTGATATGCTTTTCAGACTCCTCTCAACACAAAGCCATCAGATCACTTCTGAATGCTGATCTACTTCTGATGGACCCACAAATATTTCATTCAGGCTAGGGAGGATGCACGAAGACAGTGACAGTGACAAGCGCAGGGGCAGGGACAGGGAGGAAATATTCTCCTTACACTAGTACTAGTTTTCAGAAAAATATAACATGAAACTAAAGTTTGAGTCTATGACTTATAACAACAAAGACACCTAATAAGCAGGCATTATGGTGGTAGAAAGATACATCTTATCTGCAGTTTTACACTGATGCTAAGTATGATAGCTAGCAAGATGCTAGCTGAGTTATAGAAGATACCAGCATAGGAAAAAAGGGAAGGCTGCCTACACTTCGGCACGATGTGGTGTTGTCAGCATCCTTCTGTGTTTGAAAGGCCTCAGTGTTTCCATAAATAGTATTTTACTAGTATGATAATGAGGATGACAGTATTTCAGAAGGATTTCCACTGATTTCATAGCATTTTAAATAATGCTCAAACTGTCTCTTCGCCATTTGTTTCAGAGTTTTCAGCTATTCTGATTTAATTTAACCTGATTTTCTGCAGAGCCAAAAAAATTTCCCACTCTCATTTCTTTTGGACTGATTTACTCATGGGGCAAATTTGTTTCTGTTTCAATTATGTCCCCGTTAAAATGCAAACATTTTCTAGGTTTTAAAAATCTACTTTGGACGGCACTACCTCCTTAAATTAATGTTGGCCAGCTATGTACTTTTCATGTTATTGCACCAATAGTCTAGACTGCTGAGGCTGATTTCATCTCACCTAAATGGCTTGGGAAAAGAGCTGTTAGTGACTCCCCAAGATCATTTGCATTTTGCCAGATAGCCTCTTCTTGTTCAAAATCCTGTCTTTAACAAATGCATTTCTTTTTCAGACTGGTTTACTGTGCAGCTTGCAAAGCACGTGATATCGGCAGTGCCGGTCCACTTCCACAGTTAACCTTGCCCTTCTGGACCAGAATCGGAAGAGACCTGACACTCACAGCACAGCAGGGTTCTGGGCACAGGGCCCTGTACTCGCTTTAGATGATCACTACCGCACACTAATGCCCACATTAGGAAGAAGAAGGCATGGGTCAGGAGTGCTGCTATACAAGGCTGGGGGAAGAGGAAGGGAAATGATGCCTTGAGGAGACAACTGTCCACTATCAATCCCATTGTAGCATCTCTACCTTCTTACATGCCCTTTCTTTACAGATATTACCCAAGGAGGTAGCATGGCAAAAAGGAACTGCATTCAGATTCTCCCTCAGATATATCTCTGGTCACATCAAAAATTCCCTGTTGCCCATGGTTGCATGGTAGCAGCAGTGTCAAGTGCTTCTGTCCCCAGGTGAGCTTCAGTGGTAGTCAGGAGCAATGTCGGGACAGGGAGGGAAGCAGCACTTCATATAGCTGGTTGCTACTCGGGGAGTTGCAAGTAGGAACAGGCTTCTAAACTGCACACTGGAACTTCTCACCTGGAGTCAAAAAGGTGGTTTCCAAATGATTGATATTACTGGGGCTAAAAGTCTGGGAGGGGAGTTGCTGGGATGTGCAATACAACGTGACTTAAATGTTGTGGGCCACTGCCAAAGCATGTAGCGAGGTGTTGGTAGGGTACTACCAGGGGTTAGAGAAACTTCTCTTAGGTCAGTGGTAGACCTCTTGTGTTTTTACTAAGTCCTACTTAGTGAGTGTCTCCTGACCCCATCCTTATCTCAGTTTTATCTGACCTAAAAACCTCCTGCAGCCTCAAACCTTTGCTTCCCATCTCTGCTCACAGCATTCACAGATGCTTCGGTCAGGAGGAAGGTGTGGGAGCTGATACTTTTCTAGTGGTGGAGATGATTTGCTACCAGAGTAAAGTGTGTTTCCAAACTGTCCATCACAGCTAACACCATTATGAACTCCTTCAGAATTAAGGGCTCTCCAGGTGGCGAGTGGAGACTTATGTCATGCCAGGAAGGAGAGGAGAAGGCCAGATACCTAAGCTAGTGGGAGAAAGGAAAGAAAAAATGGTTTGTTCTGCACTTATGCAAAACAGACATTTTAGACAGCTGGAGACATTTCTGCCTCTCACTCTGGATGATGGCCAGCTTAGATATGAAGCTGGTGCCAGAGAAGAGATGAATGAATTGCAGTAGCTTTCTTAATCCTCCCTGTATGGTGACTTACAGGGAGGTTCAGGCGCGCCTCCCTCTTGATGGCGTGAGAGAGAAACTGGTCTAAATCAAAAGTCTCCCTTTCTACTCACTAATCGTCAGCTGTGAACCTCCAATGTGAAAGGTGCAACAAAGTGGAACCTAAAGAAGACCTACGAAAAGGAAAAGCAGCACTTCAAAAGCAATCCAGAGGGGGAGTTACTTCAAAAGGGAACCCTGAAGTAAGAAACATATCAAAGGGGAAAGCTTCCCTAGGGAGCTTGTTGCAAATTATCTTAAAGTAGGTCCTACCATCAAATGGAAGTAATTAGTTTTATTCCTATTGCTACTGTCATGAAATGCTGTCCATTCAAAACACCCCGAACATTTCATATCGTGGAGGAACACTTGCTAAAGAATACTCAGGGTTTTTGTGTAGTCAGCATCTTAGAACTGTGGGCAACAGGCTAGCAGAAGTACCTGCTCACCAAAGCTTGCCAAAGCTCAGAAAGGTCTCTCAGAGCAGGTCTGTCCAATATTATACAACTTGGACTCATTACTTCCCACCTTTTCATAGCAGACTTGAACACTTGAATGATGTTTCTCACTGCAGCAAAAGCCAGCGTAATTTTTTCAGTCTTTCATGTATTTTTCAGGCACTTTTTATAGTCTGATTTGAGCACCCTAAATCTACATATAACTTTTTTTTCATCTGCTTCATTGTCTCTAGGGACAAGCCAATCCAAACTCCACAAGCTGCACGTATTACCAATTAATTCTACATATCACAGTCAGTGTAATTAAAATAATAAGAACATGACCCGATCCTCCCATTTTCCTTCCTTATATATTTCTTATATTTTTTTTCTTTCTCATTGTTCTACTCCCTTCATCTTATCCCTTTCAGTATGCTTGTTCTCATGACTGGGTAACCTACTCACCCCAGATCTTGAGGCTGCAGCTGCACCCTCCCTTGGCCAGCATCCATGCTGGTTGCCTGGCCCGGTCAATAACACTAAAGTCAATTTTAAGATGTCTGTTTCCTTTTAGAAGTTCAAACTCTATATTCTCTGAAGAAACTACCAGGGTAAATAGGGTTGTGCTAGCAATGTAGGTCAAGTACGAATGACAGCTTCTGAAAAGATCTGAGATATATTAAGATTGTTAAATTTCAAAGTGCCCACAGCCTGATTCCAGGAAACCTCCCTCAGTTCGCAGCAATCTCCTTCCTCAATACTTCTCCCAAATCTCCAAAGAGGAGTTAGTTTTTCATTCTCTTGAGAACCAATTAGCACCTTTGAATTAATTAAAATGAACGTTTTTTGAAACTGCACCCTTCTATTCAAGAACTACTAAGGTACATTGTTCCATTACACTTAAATGGATAATTGAAAAAAGGAACCAATACATATCCTAATGGTGTTAGGTAAAGCACATATCACTCGAAGGCTCTTGCGCAGACACGTAGAAAGCTGACTCATCTTTTTCTTCTAATTCCCGTGAGATTGTGTCTCTTACCCGCCAGGTGTCTTTTCCAGTAACTCAATTTTAGAAAGCTTTTTTGAATCTCCCTGGAGCGCATCTGCATTGTTACCTAACTCCAGCAGAGTTGGTTCCTTACTCCCTACTTTGTGTTCCTTGCTCTCCAAGGTCAGGAAAGTTAGTATATGTGTTAGAAAAGGAGAAAGTGATGAAATGAGCAAGTATTTTGTAGATTCTTTACCAAAACCTACTATTTAATGTCCCAGCTTGAAGTTTCAGTGGCATTTTTCTCCTCCTAGCACATATGCTCTTACACTGTATTTTTGGTGTCTAATTTCCGTACTTTGTGTTGAATAACCTTATTTCAGCAAATCATCCCCTGGATTAGTAGTGAGATAATCTTGTCTTTAAAGACAATGTAAACATCAAAGCATTTTTTATGTGCAAAAAAGATAACTTTGCCTACACCTTTCAAGTGCACCGATTTTCTGGATGTCAGCATCCTGTGCCGCTAGACATACTGAGAAACAGCTATTAGGAGTGTGGAGATGACTCAAGCAAGTGCAATAGGTACATTATGGGACATGTCAGCCCTGCTGTCCTCCGACCTGCCGGTGCTGGCAAGACAACTCAAAGTAAAAAAATTACTTGGCCTTGTCAGAGGATGTTAAAATGTATTCTGTGAACACCTTTATTTAAGATTTTTTAATATCTACACTGCTGTGGTTGAGGCTTGTTTTGAAATTTGTCTCTTAGCAACGTCGGAGTTATTTACAGTAAATCACATCTGAATTGAGATGAAAGAACTTCACCTGACTTCAGAAAGTAAAATGCATACAACTTCTGTTTACAAGGCAACCCATTACAGATGAATGTTTTGGCGGTAGCAGCTTATGGAACACTCATATGCGCTGTTGGCATTTGTGAAGTGATAAAACAGAAGGTAGTTTCTGATATCTGAACTGCTTTTACTGTGGTATTTGCAGAAATAGAAATACCTAATAAAACTAAACTTGGAATTTATAACAGTTGACTTATGTGAAAAACAGGAGCCAAATCACACTCTTTATTAAAATAAAGTTCAAGTTCTAAAATCATTAAAAAATAATTGTGTGTTTTAGTAGGTATCTAGACTGCTGTGGAGCAGCCTGACATAGCGGAGCCTGAGGCTGCTATTCTGAGCTAGAAAGAAAGTGAAATAAATTTGTGCCCTTCTTTGCCACCTCCTAACTGCTGGGCTGTAGCTGTGCAGGTTGTAGTCCCGCTTTCATTTTTCATGGATTAATTATATATTCATTGTAACTATCTTGGGTCAAAGCCAGTAGGAATCTGTAGCTGAGATGACAGCACTTGTCTCATATGAGAGAGACCTGGGCACTAATGATTGTTCCAATTAGTACTTATGCCTTCATTATGAAGTAACGAATCTTCATGTCTCCTATGCTTCAGGTGAATGCTCTAAACCTTCAAACGATGGGTATTATCTATCAGGGAAGAGGAGAGGAGAAGTCTTCCATGCCAGAAGACCCATTCAGATGTTCTGAGTTGCCTAGTACAGAGAGGATGAGCATGATATACCTCAAATCGATACCGGTCTGAGGTGGCCACCCACTTGGCTTCTCAACGTTGTCACACCTTCAGGTAATTTCTTTGCGTGCAGCAGCAGAAAATTCAGACTCTCTGGGATTTGCTGGTAAAACTCAGACAAATACACACTTTGATGGCGGCAAAGAAAACGTGAGCAGCTTATAGAGCACTTGAGGAAATCCTATTTTTAGATTTAAAAGTGCCTAAACTAGGAGTGAGCGGTTACTGGCTGGATGACATCTCACCATCAGGCAGTGTCTCTTCCCATGAGATTTCCTTCGGCACTGTCAGTCTCCTAGAATGAGGAGACAATATTACCCTCCAAGAAATAACAGCCTTTCTTTCCAAAATATTTGAGAATGTTTTCTAATCCTCAGAAACAAAAGCAGCAAATGCTTCTTGTTTCCCGCAGAAGTCAGACTGCCATCTTTATTTTTATGCCTTTCCTCAGTGTTCAGCTGTCATTGTAGTTAATTATCTTGTCAGAGACATCTGCAATTCGGGGACTATTGCTTAAATATTTTCAGCTGCTTGCATCCCATAGCACATTTTTGTGAGTGGTGGGAAATAGAACTAGGATAAAGCAGTAGAAGGATACAAAGATGATCAGGTTTGGCAACAAATTTAAATAAGGTCATGATGTAACAATTTTAATGCTGACAAATCATAGACTATAATGACCAAAAGAACACATGAATGGATCTACACCCTTAGAAACGGCATAAAACTTTATTTACCTTTGGTGTATCCAAAATGTCCAGAATCTTAAAGTCACTTAAAAGATTTTCATTATATACAGCTTGTTGTACTTGGATGTTCATACATTGACCTATTTATTGAACATAAACCATTCGGTGTTAGGGTTTTGCCACTCCCAGTTTTTATGCAGGTGTAGAGAAGGGAACAAGTAAAGTGTGCATCTACTGCCCAGGGCCATGGCACAGAGATGCGCTTCCTCCAGCTACCACCTCCCTTTCTCACAGTGGGGCCACGTGCAAATGAGTTGGAAAGAGACAGCCTTAGCTATGGAGAGGGCAGCAGGAACACTAGCCTAGTGAGACCAGCACATGTTGTATCTTTTCCAGGATTGACAGGAAAGACCTAGCAGGTATAACATCTCTGTAATTTAGTGATGTTCTAGGGTTAAGAGGACTCCTAGACACTCAGTGCCTTCCGGGCCTCCCATCTGGGTGAGAGACTATTTATTATGCTGGAACAGGCACATAAAACACAGACTGACACATAGATTAATAGTGATTACCAAGTATGGACCCTACTGTATCTCCAAATCTTTTTGTGTAGAATGACATTGTCTCAGACACCTGCCAGAGGTGAACGTATAGTAAATTTATCACATGCAGAAGCGGGTTAAGTGTTAGATTATGTTCAACAAATAAACAAACCAAAGAAAATCTGTTCCACCTCAGTCAGAGAGTAACAATTGTCTGGACTATCCCTATCAATGCGTGAGTAGATTTATTGCTTCTTATCAACAACTACTTAAAAAACCCTGCCAAGACAGTAAGAAAAGGGGGAGGAAAGTCTTCCAGAACATAGTTCAGTGTTGATGCCTGCCAGTCAACCTGTCTTACTTGGAAATTATGCTATGGTTGTCAATAGGTATGAGTTATGCTACTTAATGCATCTGTAACTGTGACAGGTGTGAAGGTCAGCTGCTTGTGAAAGATTTCAAAAGAGATTCTAGTAAGGTCTCTGAAAATACGTAGTCATTTATGTGTCATAACTGAGGAGTCTTAAATAAATTCCTTAGCCAAATGCTCAAAAAGAGCCATCTGACTCACTTAAAAGTAAGGAGCAAGGTCTTCTTTACGAAAATAGCAGGAAGTTGCAAAATACCTTCCCTCCTGGTCTAAGATGTGCAAACAGTGGGAAAATCCAGAGTCTACTCAAGGTAATCAAATGTTTTAGTGGAGGCAACGTTACTATATCACAGCAAAGGGAGATGTCAGTGGATAGAGCTGACACGTATCGCTTAGCAATCCATGGTTTTCATTCATCCCATTCTGTTGTTATATACTGAAGGGGGAAGGGAATATATCCAGGCACACAAGAAACGAGCCTAGAGGTGGCATCCTAATGCACAGGGTGAAATCAATAGTCTGACTAAAGTGCATCTACAATGCACACAGCAAACAGGAAGAGATGGACGCCATTGTGCAGCAGGAAAACTATGACTTATTTATCATCACAGAACACATGGTGGGAACCTCTCATGACTGGAGTGCTGCACTGAATGGCTATAAGCTCTTCAGAAGGGATAGGCAAAGAAGGAGAGGTGGTGAGGAGGCTCTGCATGTTGGGGAGGGGTTTGATTGCATAAAGCTACACAATTGTGATGATAAGCTCTTATGGGAGACAATCCTAAATGGCAAAGGGGTCCAGGAAGGCTGGATATTCTTCAAGAAGGAAGTCTTGCAGGTGCAGGAGCAGGCTGTCTTCAAAGTGCTGTAAGATGAACCTACAGGGCAGATGACCAACCCGACTGGACATGGAGCTTTTGCTAGGACTCAGGAAGAAAAAGGAGAGTTTACCAATTTTGGAAGAAGGAGTAGGCAACTCAAGAAAAGTGCAGGGATCTTTTTAGGTCATGCAAACAGAAAATTAGAAAGTCAAAAGCCCAGCTAGAACTCAATCTGGCCACTGTTGTAAAAGACAACAAAAAAAATGTTTTTACAAATACATTAACAACAAAAAGAGAGCCAAAGAGAACCTCCATCCTTTATTGGATGCCTAGGGGGAACATTACTACCAAGGATGAGGAAAAAGTTGAGGTATTTAATGCCTGCTGTATATCAGCTGTATATCCCTGTATACATCAGCTGTATATAACCCTTCTGTATATAGCGTATATCAGATTTCCATAATGCTCTTCCATCGCAGTTATGACCTTAACAGAGTGATATCAGAGACCTACAAAAAAACCCCATTTTGTGATGTTTGTACAAACATCTAAGCTATCGTATCTTTATAAACATAAATTCTTTTATGACACAGATGAAGAGAAACCTAAACATGGATCTGGTTTTAAAACAAAATGAAAGAAATATTTTAACTTCAAAGAATGAAACGATTATCGGTGTTATCTCCGATTTTAATAGGGTACTATTTCCACCTATATCAGATCATCTGGGTAAAATACAAAAATAAATGAGATCTCAGTGGCAGAGTGACAACGCACAGATGGTTTAAAATCCTTTGCTTAATTCGCAGTCTGGATTTTTTCCTAAAAGTTATTTATTGCAAAACATCCCCAGATTTACACCAAAGTGTATTGTTCTGCCAGCAATTGCTTTAACAGCTCTCCGACAAAAAACCCAGGGACTCTCTTTTTCTCTGGTTTGTAGTTTATTAACTCTGTGAAGCTATGTCACTCCAGTCCACCACTTACGTTTAAGACTAATTTCACAGCCTGCAACAATTACTGCATACATAATAGATGTCTTTTGTCTGAAAATAAGAGGAAAATTCTAACAACTCAGGAACTGCATTTTTCTTCACGTGTTTGTTCTCCCTACAGAATTTTAAAGAAATGTTTTTGCAAAAAATACATTTTCCATAATCAGTTCATTTTTGTTTCAGCAAGTGGAATCTAAACATGAATCGCTGAAATGCAGTTTCTTCTATTTTCACAGATCCCACTGTCTCACACGGCAAACCACCTAACAACCAGCTGGGCCAAGATAACTGCTTTTTTCCCTGCAGGTCTTTTGTCAGCTTGCAGGGAGATGACAAAAAGAATTAATTGACAATTAATCCTTATATCAGAATTAGAAAGCTTTTTCAAAGCTCCTTTCTGTGGCCGCTGGTCCTGAAGTATGCAGCAAAGTGCCTCTGGGGAGAGCAGAGCAGCAGGTGCATTCACCCGAAAGGTACCCAAAATGTTTTATGACAAGTGTGCTGATGTCCTGGCTGCCTTTACTCACATGAAGCTGCTGCCCAGCTGCTCCAGTCATTATCTTTCTACTCATCGGACAAAGACAAAGTTACAGTGCAGTGGGGCTGTAAGGAAAGCACATGGCAGGAACGCTGACTTATTAATTTGGGGATGTATGCATATCTTTGCTAAGAAATTCTCAGTTGAAAACAACGTATTTATTACATTGGAAGAGTTTCATCATTACCTGAATATAACTCACGAGCTGGAGGCTCGTTGCCTGACATTAGGAGCAACATCTTCACATAACATATTTGTAACAGCTCACAGTTACTTTCACTAATTAGCTATTTCGTAATTGCTTTGGATAAAGTAATTTCACCCACTTGAAATGTGTGAGCATCTTTAGCAAATTGTCTCAAAGTGCCATGTGATTATTCTGTTTGTGACGGAGCACAAGAAAAAATACTGCTTGCTGCTTTGCTCCCAAATCAACAAGCAACTTATTTTGGCGCTGTCAGAGACACAAAGGCTGCACAAAGGCCACCAGGTTTTGCAGCATGTCTTCTGCAAGTGTGAATTGTGACAAGGTCCAAAAATAACTCGAGTGAAACAAACTGCTGAGCAGACAAGGACTGCAAGACGGGCTTTGACTGGGAGAACGTAAATCTAAATAGAGCTCGGGAGAAAGCAAGCGTTAAAACTATCTTGCAGATGGGGAGAAAAGGCACAGAGCAATTAAGGTCCTGATTCAGGAAAATACTTAAGAACATACATGGATCTCACTGAAGTAATTAAGTTCAGCTCCTGGGGAATGACTTTAATGAAATGAGACCTGGGAAATTGCCTGCAGCCACTCATAAACTTATGAGTGAGCCAGTGGCGGGTTCTGGTCTCCAAAGTCCCGTTTTGGTAGGTTCAGCAGTGTCCTTGCACTGTTCTCCCCACTGGCTGTGTTTCTGACCAGAGAGCACAAGAGGAGGAGCTGGGTATGTGAATGCAACGCGTAGAGAGAACTGGTGGTCAGAGATGGTTAGAGAACACCAGTTTGGTTTTGGTTGCTCTTGCCTGTTTATTGTGCTAGTTTCCTTACTTTCTTCTTCATCATCCTTTTTCACATTGCAATTTTAGACTTCGAGGGGGGAGGAAAGATAGTGGTGGTCTGTTAAGTTCACTTTCCAAACACAGTCCTGCCCAGGAGCCCTGACATAGGGTGGACGGTACAGTCCTGGCATTTTAAGGCAGCTCTGTGGTCTCGGCGCCCGTTGTGCCCTACTGCTGCTGCTCCCCTTCTTCTCCATTTGCTTCTGGAAATGGGGCTGGGGTCTGACCTCACCTTGGCCTGCTCCCCTGTTTGCTGACACGCGCTCTGCATGAGGCTGCCCAGCTCAGGCACCAGCCCCACGTGGCAATGTGAGCACCAGGGATGGAGACAAAGAATTTAGCTGCCTAGACTGAGTTGTGTGGCTGAGCTGTTGCATTGTCCTGGGGAGACTGTAAGGTCTGTGGGGTCTATTCGCTGGGCAAAGGTCAGGCACAAAAAAAAAAAGAAGGAAACCCAGCATTTTTCTTCCAAATGTGCATACCTTGAGTGACATTTCACTACACTCACTTGTTCAGGTCTTCATTAAAACCAGGAAAACCGTGGACTTGTAGCTATATTGGAAGTAAATAGTTGAAAGAATTTTTCAATTGACCTTAACTTGAAAAATATTCAGGAATTTTTATTTTCTTCCCAAGCAAAAGTAATAGGCAGTATCTCTTCAGGCATGTCAGTGAAAAGATGCATAGTGGGACTTTTTTCCAGACCTAAAGTGAAATATTTTGTAATATTGTTTGGATCTCTTACTGATCTGCTCCACATATTTTTCTTTCCCTTAAGATACATGTTTCTTTCAAAAGAAAACACGTCATTTGAAAATGAAATATCAAAATATTTGTTTTTGGTTTCTTGAAATAACATGTTCAAACTTCTTCAGCTGAAGCTATTCACAGACCCAGAACGGACCTTTCCCTTCTTTCTGCATGACAACATCGGATCAGTGATTGTTCCTCCATCCCTAACCATTATCTCTCCTCTGTTATTTTGCAGAATTTAAGCAGTGACAAGTTAACCTCATTTAACATGTCAAACGTTTTCACTGAACAGTCATAAGGGAGGCAACTCATACCTCTAAAAAATAAGGCTTCAGGTTCTGCCACAGCTTGAGTTACTGTTCGTCCAAGGGAGAGGACTCAGTACGTTTTCTGGCAGCAATCACTCCAGCAAGTTTTACCTCTTAAATCACTCCTTTGATGTAGAGAAAATAGAAAAATAAGTCAAGATGATAGAACTGGGTTGCCATTACAACATGCGCTGAGCCGGTTGGTTTGGGGCTAAGAGGAAGCTATTTGTTGTTCTTGGTACAGCTGTTTTTTCCCATCTGTAGTCATTTGGACTTGGGATGTTTCATAATAAGCCTTCTCCCTGAAAAAAAACCCAAACAATAAAACCCCAACAAAACCCCAAACCTGTGTGTTTTCCTGCAGTTGGTTTTCAGTCAGTTGGTTTGATAGCTGCAATGGTACTTGCGATTTCAAAGGATGGCTGTCACACGACTACACAAAGTATCTCTGTTACTTACACAAGCTTTTGTATCTCACTGGTCACCAGCACTGATGCTCCTGTGTTTGGTTTATGATCTGTTGCTAGGGTGTATTTCCCTGGCTGGATTTGGCCTCATTTTGCTGATGTCTGGCATCTGCTGCTCTGCTTTTTATTCATGTAATTGTTAAGCAGGAAATACCTATTAGCTTGTTATCATCTCATGTTGAACATGTGTCTGGTGAGCAGACACTGAGGAGCTGCAGCGCAGTTGTTTCTGTTCACACACGCAATTTCCAAGCTGAGTACAAAGCATATGTGTTCTCTTGTTACACAGAGCACAAGTGTAGTAAGTATCACATAGTGTGGCTTCTCTTCCTTTTATTAGGTTTGCAGGAAACTCACCTCCTCGTGCTAGTGAGATCCACATGTGCATCCTTCCCAGGCTGCATGACTAGACCTTGCATTAAGTAACCCTAGATTTCTAGCGTGAGCTTAATGTCTCTGTTTGAAGGAGATGCTGTGAATAAATGAGCAGTGGTACAGCCACTGCTGTGATTTCCACCCAACTCTGCTGCCAGTAAGAGACTTGGGATGTAGTTTGCAAAGCCACTGATGGACTCAAATGTGTAAGTGACCGGTTTCTTGCCAGGAGCTGTGTTTTCCAGGATGAGGCAGTTGACAAACTCTAAAAGCGCAGTCTCAGCATAGGAAAGAATTATTCTAGATTGAGATGTTTTAGCTGTGTAACAACCACCTACAATTATGATACTTCTTTAGATGTGACCATATTCAGAGGTAGCTTTTTGGCCGCTTATTGTTTTTTTTAAAAAAAATCATCCTGGCAGCTGCAAAAGACATGAAACGTGTGCCTACGTGGTACAAATGGAACACCTAAAATGGGCGTTTGACTAGTGGCTGTAGGCTTCATTACAAGTGAAGTTTTACCTGGGTTACCCTGCAAGCTGATGTCCTGCAGGTGGTGTGACTCAGCCAGGAGAGCAGATGTCCAGTAGACTTCTGCTGCCTATGGCTGCATTGTGCATTTTCACCCATGCTCACTGCCACCAGGGAAACGGAGCAAGAGCAATGTGATGGTCTGCTGAAACACACCTCCCCCAGTGAACTGGGTTTCCATGGAAAGAATTTGGAGGAGAGGATGAAACCTCAGCAACTCCAAGCTTTCTATTTGGGCTTGGGTCTTCTGAGATTCCGCTTTTTTATTTTTATGTAATCTGGATTTTAAAAGGCCTCTGCTGAATGGTTTCATTTTAGGACTCGTACAGAGATTTTCTGGGGCCACTACACCCCACCCAGGAATGTGATGAGTGAACACTTGGACAGATGTTGAGAGGGAGTTGAGGAGCCTTTAGGAAAGGTGTTACGTGGGAGGGAGCTGCAGCAAGGTATGCAAATTTCAGCCTTCTTCCTGCCTGCGTCTCAGGAGTCCTTGAGGAAGCTGGCAGCCAGAGTGAGCTCCTTGAATGACTCTTTTGGAGAAACCAGCTTGTTCCTGGCCACTTTCCCAGATGCGACTCAATAAAGCAGGAAAAGGGAGTGTGAGCTGGACAGCACATAGCAGTAAGTCTGATCATTTTGAAAGTGCTCCAAAGCCCTGACTGCAATGAGGTGTAATATTATTCTGGTTGTCTACTTGTACGCATCTGCATCAGAGATCATCTCTGCCAGGGATTTTTTAGCTTATATCTCAAGTTCTGTTTTAAAGGCAGCTGTGAAGGGAGTCAAAATCACAGTACAGCCCATGATTCAGCTGCCTTCTTCCCCTTCTACCTGCTGGATACCTGATGGACAACCTACCACTTGCCTGCAGGAGATTTCTCCTGCTCCATGCCTTGGCCCCAGAAGCCTCCAGTGGTTAACACCACAGAGCCTCCAGCAAGGGCTGCTCTCCAGGCTCCCCTGGAGAGATCCTGGCAGACCTCTGTGAGAAGGCAAATGAGCTGCTAACCCACTGGCAACCAACTTGGTGTGATTTAAATAACTGTGTCCAAAAAGCTGTGAATGAACAAAGCATTTGATGAGTAAAAGCAGAGATATCAGAGGGAGGCTGGCTGTCGCCAGAAGGGATGTTTGCTGAACTAACCTGCGTGTTGGTGTTTCAATGGGTTCATTTGGGAGGGAATGAATCATAGGACAGCAGGACATTTTGTTCATGTGTTTGATTTTGATGAACAATGGAATGGGGCTAAACACTTAATATGAAATACGAACTCTGATAATGATGACAGATTTTATGGGGCCCCATTTTGCATTACCTAAATATGTCTTTTAATGCAATATAATTAGTATTCCAATGGATGAGTGAAAACTGGAAGATTTCCAGGTTGTTGTCATGTAATAACTGTAGTTCGGTTACGTCTAACCACGAAGAACAAATTTGGAACAAGTATTTCAATTGGAAATTGAGGTGGCAGATCGTAGTTACAAGTGCCAAATTAATGATCTCTTAAATAATCCTAGAGCTCGGTGGGCCATCTAGGATTGTCCTTTGGTGATTTACCCATCAATAAATTGAGACAAACATTTGATACTTTAGGAAGGTGAGAGTTAAGATTGCAGTTTTGTTGTTCCAAGACACATTTTAAGTGGTAAGGCGATGTCCTTCAGAAAGAATATATTTGAAACTATTCCAGGAAGCCAGCCAATGTACACAAGCATTTGCTGAAAGTATGTGAGAGATTTATAAAAAAAAATCCTGGATGAAACATTAACAGCACAGAGCCTCAAAAGCAGAACTGCAAGAAATGCAAGAAGTTTAGGTGAGCATCCTGCTGAGATACAAACAAACCATAAAAATGCAGTAGGAGGATCAGCTGCATGGAGCTAAAGGATGACAACAACATGGAGACTACAATGTAGAAAATAAACAGACCTGTTTCTGCTTACCAGTCAATTGCTGCACATTTTGTCAGTTCATGTTACCTGAATGATCCTTCCATTTACATTGCAAATGTACCATTGCATTTCTACTCCATGGTTTAGTGCCTTTGGGCATAAATAACTTCCGTATTTTTTTGACATTTGTGCCATTGACCTTGGTTGTTGGATGTTTCTTCTCCGCATTCAGCTCGTCTGTCGCATTCACTTTGTCTGTTCTGTTTCCCATATGGCAGCACCTAATTCCCTTCTCTAACTCTTCATATTTTTCACTTGTATGATGCCCTGCATTTCTTTCCTTGCAACTACGAGGAGCCATCTGAACTCTAGCAATCTACAGATGCAAATATATGCAACACATGAAGCTTACTTTACTGCTTAAATAACTTTTCCTACTCTCTGCCTCTGTATTTTTCAATCAAAACCACTTTGGATTGGAGTTGGAACAGTATCTTTACAGTAGCATTCATAACAGGGTGCTGCTGCCACGCACTGTATATAGAGGTACTGCCATAATAAAATAGCAAAAGAAACAAATGAATATGTAAGAGAAATAACAATACCGAATGAGGAAACCTCGGTGTCTGTTGGTGAGGTCTGGAGAAAGGTAGAAGAATATGATTTCTTAGGTCTAAAGATTTAGTCTGAAAACTTAAAATGAGACACCTAGTATGTTAGTAAAAGAACAGTAAATATTGCTGGAAAATCATTTTAATCAGAAATAATGCAACAGATACAATTTACTACCTGTCATTTAGAATTCATCTTGATAATATGCTTTGGAGCAGCCCTGGTGTAAACTCTGTTCCAATGTGAGCACATTGGGTATCATCCCACAAAAATTTTGCAAGCAAAGCAGGGTGGAAAGCTAGGGTTTCCTTGGACAGATATGACCCATGCTCCTGCCTAATTTTTACGCGATATTAAAGCTTTTAGGCACACTCTTCAAGTTAAAAAGTACTTTTAAAAACAATTCAACACCACGTTGCATGTCTAAATGCTTCATCTGTGACAGAGAAAAGCCAGTTCCAGACATAAGAAAGAATAAGTTTTTTTTTAAAAAAAAGTAATTTTGGAGTTTTGGAAACTATCATTTGGTAGCATAGGACACATCATTAACTTAAACATATCTAAATTTTGATTATTTGTCATCTCTGTTTCTGAACATCATATTGCATCATGGAAATTGCTTTGGTCTGAGTCTGATGTTCACTCATTCCCCAAAATACGCCTTTAAAAATGTTTCTATGTGGCTGTATGGTGCTAGTGAATTTGCATAGACTTTAATGGACATGACTGATATTTCAGGTGGAAATCAATACCTAAACCTTGGTATCACGTGCATCTGAAAGTGTGTTTATTCCAGCAAACTTAGTCATCTACCAAACCTGTGATGCAGATGTTTAGAAGTGAGTTAGTGACCATAATACCTATTCAAGACAATGAATTCTGATCACCTGAATGATCCTCTGTAGAAAAGAAGCATCATCTGTACAAATTTTGTTGAAGACGGAATATCCACTCACGCTGGAATGAACCTGGCTTTGAAATATGCTGAATCAATCATTTCAAATAATACCCAGCAAGGTCTAATTACAGCTTTGTAGAAGCCTACTCCTGCTACAAGATGGAGGTCTCTGAAAATCTCACTGCAGACCACCAAGAGGAACAGTATTTTTTATTGGATCAAAGACTATATCAGACCTGGAAAATCTAGTCCAAATGGGAAGTCTTTCAACTATCAGATGCTGCAAAAGTTCGATTTACTATTCAAAAAAATTAGGCAGTGTAACAAGTCCTGGCTATTTTGAAGTGAGATTTAATGCATGCATGGAATAACTTCTTCATTTCACAGAACAGCTCAGCAAAACTGATGCACTTCAAGCTTGTGAGATGATGCAGGTGGAAGAAAAATCTCAAAGAAATAAAATAGCTGATATCTAGGATTTATAGCTAGTGCAGATGGTTCAGATGGTTATAATTCAAATTGTAATAACAGAATTGGCACCAGACACCTTCCTGAAATCTGTTATACAGATTTCTGAAGAGTAGATAAGGATATGATTCTAGCTAGATAACATCTAGAGATCTCATTCTAGAATGAAAGAGAACTCGAAGGACAATTTTTTTTCTTGGCAGATAGCGGAGTTCAAGAGTCCACTAGATAAAAATTTTACATTTCAAGACGTCAGAAAAGATCAGGACTGCAGCAGATACCACATGCCTGGAAAATGAGACTTAATTCCATTAATTTCAAGAGTTTTCATTTGGTTACACATGCCTCCTATACGTCTAAATCTGTAAGAGTAAAAAATAATTCTGATTTTTGATAAGTTTTAAATTGCATGTCTTTTTTATCTTTCGGAGGACTTTTAAGTAACAAGTTATGAGGCAGCTACTTTCCAATCAATGGTTAAATAGATAAACAAAATAATATACTTCTTCATCTTTGACTTGTTCCTCAAGTTTTTGGAAAGATTTCATATACCTGATAAAACGAGGACCTCTTTGAAATGACTTTGATTAATATGATCATGGCTCTCCTGGAGATATTACAGACATCATAAATGTCTAGGCTCAATATGAAAGGAATTTACAGAACTATTTTCAGAGAACTCATGAGAAATAATAGTATAAGGAGAACCTCATTGCCTGTCAATGTGCACTGTTCTGGAAACCAGATGCAGTGGTTCAAACTGGATTCTTAGGAGGTTCTGTATTTCTGTCATTTGCACTTATTTGCTGCTTCAACTCTGTAAATTATTCTGCACAGTCCACCTGAAGTTGGCCTAATCTTTAAATAAATCTTAAGGAAAAAGTGATGCATCTCAGTTACACTAAACAGAAATATTACAAAGTCCTTTGTCTTGCCTTCTAAAAATTTCATATCATCTGGTCCCTTGTGAGTAAATTTTACACAGACAAAAAAAATCTATGTATTGATCTATACACAACTATATATACTTGGCAGTACTTTTTTGTTTCTCAGAATAACTCAAGAAGAAGTTTTAGAAACAAAAATCCGGTCAGTTTTCTAGCAATTTTTTGCATAAGCTATTGCAGAAGGGAAGTCTTTTTATCCATAGTCAAACCCAGTACTGTGGCCCATCCTGGTGGCCCATCCCAGTGGCCATTCGTGGTATGCAAACAGGAGCTGCTATAGCATTACATGAGCAATCACCTAGTCAAGCTACAGGTGACTCGATTCCTACACAGAAGAAAATATGTTTTGAATTTACATTTTTGACAAACAGTGTATATTTCTAAATCCTCTTGTAAGTCTATTGTAAACAGACTGCCTAAACTTAATTGGAATATGCTTTGTCTAATAGAATTGCAATTAAATCAAGAAAAATTAGTACCTTTTTTTCCCAGATGAAGATTTTATTCTGCCTACATAAATTCTGTCTTTTTCTTTGTAAGCTGAAGCATTCCCATTCCCCGTAAGTATTGCAGTACTATCTTTCCGAACAATTATCTCATTCTGCTTTCTCCTTTATTTTCCCAAAGGTGGGTTTTTTTCCCTCTTTAGCAAAGTCTAATTTGGCCAGATCCACCTACATATGCTCAGCTTTCAAATGATTCATTTCAGATGTTCCTCGGCAGCATTTGTTTCCATTGTTCTTGATATGTCAACAGGTTATTTTGAAGAAACTCCCTTTCCATTTTGTCATCAGTTAACCGTGTTTTCTATGTAGGGGCATTAGGTATAGAAAAGAGTGTCCAAGGATATTTGGAGAATGAAGGTTTCATCTGACCTTGGTTCATAACAATTGTGCAACTTACGAATTAAAATCTTCCCTGTTTTTCATGATACCTGACTGGTCATTCATTTACACATTTTTTCTTGTTAGGCCTTTGATTTCTCATGTTAATTTTGAGTTTGATGTTGTGCGAAGTGTCAAGTCCAAGTAAAGGCACATGCTAATTATGTGGGCTTTCATTTCAGTGATTGTACAGATTTTTCCAGCAGATAATTTCCCCCTTCGGGACTTCGTACTCATTCTGCAGTAATTCATCTTTCCCCATTTTTAGGGGGCTACTGTTCAACTTTTTCTTTTTTGACAACAGAAGAAAAGCACGTAGTTCCTATTTCCCTTAGATGTATTCCAAATATTTTTCTCCTATGTACAGATCGTTGTGATTTTAAAATATTTCTCCTTTCTAAAATACTGGCCTCTCTCACGCAGTCTTTTAATGTCCTACGAGAAACACTGAGCAAGATGGGAGGAGCTAAGGGTCCTTCAGTGCGTTGACCTGCTGCATTTTTCGTGGTAGACTGTTGTAACTCTTGTGCATTAGCTAGTTTACAGTATTCCAGGAGAACAGCGACTGTTTGTATAATTTCTCTGTCATTTAATATATCAGTCCCTTCTCAGAATGAAAACCATTTGGTGCTTTTGAACATACAGAATTTTTATTTTAATTGGCAACTACTGCGCTTTGAAAAGGGCTGTAATTTGCATCGTTACAAACTTTTCATGCAAATGCAGTGTTGTTTCAAATTCAGGCACATTTCTTATTTACATTTGCAGGCATACTTTAACAAGAATCTGCTTTGCAGATAGTTCAGTAACAAATGGGCTTCGAATCAGGCCACGCACAAACTTTGTACAGACAACCAGACAGGAGAAGGCCCAACTTGCCAGATGTTAGGTGCAGGTTTCCATCGCCTAGGTTGTAGTTTAGGCTGTGTCAGGTAATTTCTGCTGTGATTTTAGTCGCTGCAACCAGTTGTTAAAAATTACACCCCAAATCCAATGCTATTAATAATACATCTGATAGGTGACAGATCATTTAATCAGAGCAAAATTTACCTGAATGAATGGTGTGCTGAATGTGATTTTTACAAATTGAAAAAATGAATTTTTAACTCACATTATTTGTCTCTAAATCCAGCCTAAACAAATGTAATTTAAATTGTAGTATAATGTAAAGGAATATTATTTTTTACTTCGTGTTCTATCTCCACTTGAATCCCTGGGCCTTACCAAAACCATCTGGTTTGTGTTTTTAACAAGTTTATTGGAAGATGAAAAATAGCTTTATTCATCAGGAAACTCCCATGTAAGTGTAAAGGTACATAGATTTACTTTCAACATGTGGAAAAGAGAAAAAGATTTTGGGGTGGGTTTTATTAATTAAATTGGGATTTGTAAAGCTGGGATCTATATATACTGCCAACCATTCCTCTCCTTGAAAACAATCCTAAATTGCTTTTAGAGCTCTTTACAGCAGTCTGTGAGGATGATTGGGTGCACGTGGACTTTTGTGATCATTTAGGGTTGAAATAACCCCCAGAAAAAATAATATGAAGGGACAAAGTAGTAGAAGTAGTCAAGAAAGGGGAAGTTTCTAAGCACCACGCTTCCTTTCAGTGTGGATCTAGAGGAAGAAGTACTGTTACCAGTCTGTAACAGAAAATAGTTGTCCCCATTGTACCAGCTCTGCTACAATTCCTGTTTTCCTGGTGAAATACCACCAAGTTTCTACCAGTTCTTGCAGCTGACAACCCAACACTGCTCAGCAGCCAGGGCGAGTGACTGCTCCAGCATCTACCCACAGCAAGGTGTGCATACAAATAACCTGCACAGATGCTTAGACTGCATTTTTCTTCCATTTATGCTTTAATGGGAGGGAGGAAGAACCATTCGACTGTCAGAAGTGGAGCCCCGTGGAGCCCAACGGGGTTGCTCATTTATGCCCTGAATGCCGAACGCAACTCCTTCACAGCACTATCAGGACACTATCAAAGGAAATCCACATGTGATGGAAACTGTGCGCTGGTTCTACCTTCGAGTGAAGCTGCAGCCCTGTAATGCTAATGAAAGGACATCTATAATTAAAATGTAAACTAATATCAGTACAGAAAGGAAAGTACAGCATCTACCTTTATCAGCCCCAGTCATGACTCACTGGTCTGCGGTGTAATAAGCCTGACTGAATATGCAGTTGGAGCTCAACCCACGCAACTTCACTTAAATTAACAGCGACAACATCAGGAGAGGTATCGTGCAGGAGAAACGGGAAATTTTCACTTTCAGATATTTGACAAAAACTATTTTTTTAAAGAAAATTAAATTAATTCTTGCTAAAATAGTAGCAGTAAATACGCATAGCTGAAGAATTGTACATTTGTAAGTATTCACCCCAAAGCCCCACAGAAAGTTTGATATATGGTTAGCATATGCTATATTGAAAGGGAGTATAGCTAAATTATGCTAAAGGTTGGCATCATATTTCTTGCATTAAGAAAACTTAGTTTGTAACACCATCTTGAATGAGGTTCAAACTACGTTGACTTTGTGTGTTTTACTGGTTCCATGAAATAAATGACATTATTTCTATTGTAGCAGAAGAGATCGTTTGAAGGAGTGGGAGTAGAGATAGCTTGAGTGACATACAAATAGCAAACTGTCCAGAGATAGTTTGGGTCAAAATAATTCTCTTTTTTTCCCCTTTCTTTTCCTTTCTTTTTTTTTTGTCCCTTTTTTTTTTCCCCTCTCAGCATTGTTAAAGGGATTTTCAAGCATTACAGAGTGTTCTGGGAATACTGTCTATCTCTATTTTTAGCTGTAGTTTACAAAAGCCTCCCCAGCTGCAGACAGGCAGCTGAAGGAATTCAGGAGACCATAGGTGCATGCTGAGCTGCCCTTGGTAGCTAACCTGAGTCCGTCTGCAGTTGTACTTAAGTGAGTTATGTATTGCTTTCATCTTAGCTGCTTACAACATGAATATTGCTTCCTACAGTGGGTCAGCATTGGTCCCCGGATGCATTACCATCCAGTCAGATTTAAAAATCTGACTGTATGTTAAGGGTATCACAGTATCACAGTATCATAAGGCTGGAAAAGACCTTTGAGATCATCGAGTCCAACCTATGACCCAACAACTACACCTACTCCTACTTGACAATTACACCATGTCACTAAGTGCCTCATCCAATCTCTCCTTAAACACCTCCAGGGACGGTGACTCCACCACCTCCCCCTCCTTACAGAGCACTGTAACTGGCTAAGGAAATTAAACCACCAGCACACAAGCAACAAAAATAGTTCTTGTTTCAAGGCTCTTCTTTATACTTCTACTCCGTAAAACTGATGATCTGAAGTAGTTAAATAATGTCACTATTAATTACTGTAGCTACTAGGCTACAGTTCAGCAAGGTAGTCAAGCATGTGCCTAGCTTCAGTAAAGTCACTCTTAAGCTGAGCTTAAACATAAACTTTTGTTTCAGTACCCATGCTTTTTAGTATCGTGTGTCAGTGGGCACAGGTGAGAAAATCACGGCAGCACTCCTCATTGGGATAACTAAAAGAGTAACCTCTCAAAACAGCCTTGGGTTGATATTTTGAGAAAATACACATAAGCATTTACTGCTGACAACGAAAAAGGAGTCAGTTACTAAGGTTATAAGGCTGTTCCCAAAATGGATTCCTGAATATCTGTTAGCTGGATTCTTTTTTAATGAAGTTTACTTCAATTACAAAACTCAGTTGCATCATCCAGGACACAGGTCTGAAGAAAATAATTCCCTTTCTGTTCTTATGCTTATTTACACAGTGAATTCTCCTAAGTGTGTATAAGATTCAGGATTACATTCATGTAGAGTCTGGGAAGAGTTAGACAAGTTTAGTCTTAAATTTCTCTTTGACTGAATAACTTCAGATACAGGAAATTCTTTAACCTTCTGAGATGAGGCAATTGTAACATCATTGTAACATAACCACAAGCAAACCATAATGAAAGTACCTTCCTCTCCCCAAGGCCCTTATGGCTCGTGCAAGAGTATGGAGAAAGTTATTTGAAATAAACAGAGTTTGTAAATCTCAGCAAATAACAGTGAGAGGCAGAGAGACACAATACCTGGCTTTGTTTCATGGTATTGTCCTTTGACAGAGGCAAATACACAGCAACAGAGAAACTTGCTGCTTAAACAAGGAAAAATCCAGTGTGGAAAGAAACTGGGCACGATCATCTGCTGGATCAGCCAGTGCCTCTACTCAGCGCAATCTGGGTACGTAAGACTCTGTCTCACAGCAGCCGCTGCCGTAGACTGTAGGTCCAGTTTACATTTCCTGGTTGTTGTCTCTGTCTACTTTCCTTAAATTAGGAAATGATGACGTGTGTGGGTTTTATCGGCTTCCCTCCTTATCCTTTAGCGGGCTGTTGCAGAGCTGGGTTACAGGCATCTCAGAGCCCAAGTTTGAAAAAACACCCCTAGCTTCTCTTTACACACCCAGAATTCTACACAAAACCAGTGCTGTAATGTTTGCAGAGGGAGTTGCTAATGGCTTCTATTTCTTTATATGCAGTAGTTAATACATTATAGATAACATAAATGCACGCGTTGCAGACTGCATCAGTGCATGCCTAAAATGTGACTTTCAAGAAGATGAACTATTTCAGCAAATCAAACATTGGATCTACGTGAGGCCAGTGAACTACCAAAACATGCAAATTTCTGCCCAAAATTTCATTCTGCTGCTTATGTGCCAGATTTTCAACCTCACTTCAATCAGGTAGCAATTTTTGAACCTGAAAATCTAGAAAGCATGAATAACTACGCAAAAAAACCCCGTATGGTGATGGTACTTTATACTAAAACATGTTCAGCTAAATCTATAGCACTCCAGTGATCATCTGCAAATACCCAAGAATTATCTGGACCCCAGAGAGTATATTAAGAGAACATACTGTCTTTTAAAGCTGATGGTGGCATTTTGTAAGCTTTGATTGTTTGAAACTGGCTCCCCTTTGAATATGGTGAAAGTTTACAGGATACCATTAAAATTCTATGTAGGTAACAATTATTTGTTGACTAATGAGTAAAGGCTGTTCCAAAGCACCAGGTGACAGCAATCACATAATGAAGTGATGAAACCATGAACCGCCATTTAACAAGAGAGAAGTTAACTTTTCCTTTCCACTCTCCTACTGTTCACTCTTGACAAATATTAGTTTTGATTTTCTTCCCCGTGTTGCCATAATACATATTATAATGCTGCATAAAATTTTTCAAGTAAAAAAGAAATGTTTCAGCATTCACTTTCTTAAAAAAGAAGATAATCTTGCTTTTCTAAGCATTTCATATTATTACATTTCAATTCAAAACCCCATAAAACATTCATATTCATAAAACCTACTTTTTATCAGAAACCTAGTAACAAAAAGAGGATTCAGCCATTTTAGACAAGTATTCCTGAAATTCACCTGATACTAGAGGTCTGGTTTGAATATCATGAAGTAAACTCAACTTGGAAATTCTATTAATACTTATAAGAATTTGGCTATCAGATAACAATGCTTTTCTTCTATAACTCATATGTTGGATCCTTTGCTCTATGAGCAATATTAAGAATTGGATAGGGCTTGCTTTCTGGTTATTTTTTCAATATACTTTCTGGATTCAATTTTGTATAAACTTGTAGACTATCTTTTTTGCTATAGGCTCAAAAAAGCGTGGTGTGTTTGGGATGGGTTTTTTCCTGTGTTGACTAGCCATCTGGTGTACTATCTGTAATTTCTTAGCAGAATTAATCATGCCTGTGTTCAGTCTTGAAAGTTGCCCTGGATTTTTTTTACAAGGAAGTACATACTCGTACACACACATGCATACTTGTGCGTTCTGGCCTATAAGCTGTTACGATGATCCCAGAGCTGGATTTTAGCTCTGTATAAAAATAAATGGGAATTCCAACTCTGAACGTCTTCAGAATTTCAGCACTCAGCTCTGTTCAAAGTTGTCCAAATCCCAAGGACAACACTATGTTATACCGTGGAAGAAAGCTGAAGAAGAATTTGCAGACTCAAGATTAACTGTAAAGAACTGTTGACGGGAAATAAAAACTGTTAAGGAGGAAATGATGAACTCTAATACAAAGGGAAAGTAGGTCTCATGTAACTGCTCATTCATGTTGGCCACCAAAACGTCTTACTATTAAAACCAAACACGGATGTGCTCTGCCCAAGGCATTTTTTCCAATTACTCTTGCTTTGTCCTGGAATGCTCCATCTCATTAAGTGGCTGATTTGATCATAGAGAATTGCATGCTACAGGATCAAAACCCACAAGAATCAGCTTCCCTGATTTTCTTCCCTTACCAAAGTCATTTGTATGCAAGCTTATAAATACGCTCCTATCTCTAATCTAAAGTGAATGTAAGTCTTTTATTTCCCTATCCCTGATCATTGCTTAGCTAGCTCTCCAGATCTTGACAAATTTGAGCATTTTCACTTAGGTAATTTAGATAATTTTAAATATTATAAGCTATCTTTAAAAAAGCAGTTCATTTTCAAGAATTCATTTGGCTTAATGTAACAGAACCTGGCTTTTAATTTTTATAATTAGTACAAAAGATGTGGAGAAAGCATTTTATGACTTATAGGAAGATTAATTATGGGTGCTCCTTCAGTAAGAAAGTAGAGAGTAAAATATCTTCAGGACTAAGCTATGAACTGAAAGCCAGATCCTAGTCCTTTTAGTTCAATTGCATGGATAATCCAGTTCTCTGCAAAGATTATGTTAGTATGAAAATAGAAAATGGATCAGTTAAAAGCAAGGGGAAAATCTAAGACTGAGCGAAAATGAACCTTGCTTGTTGCCCAATTCAACCAATGCAGTTCACAACACATTTTTGTCACCGCTTTCCAGTACCACCAAGAAACTCCCTGCAGAAAATGGCCATTTCAAACAGACAACCCAGATATTGAAAGAGAACGGTGGGCAAAGGGGAAGAGACTCTTACATGGGGCCATGAACTGATAATGGAAGCAAGTAGAACCTGTTGCTGTAGGGTGCCAGAGAGCTCCCCACCTCTCTGAGTGTCACTTCTCCCTTTGAAGCTGGAGCTGCCCAGACACAGAAACCCCTAGGGGTGGTTCACCCTCATGGGCAAATATCTAGAAATGATAAATATTATAAATATCAAGAAAAATTATAGGATATTCATGCAGGGAACAAATCTGTGATAGGGTGTCATCCATGCTTCTAAGAGGCAAAAATCCTCAGTGGTATAGATACAGCTTCAAGAATTTAACAAATCCATAATTCTGGAAGTCACTTTTTGGCCATGGTGCAAATTAGAAAACACTTGTTTAGAACCCCTTTTAGTACAGGTTCAGCTTATCAGGGTAAATTACTTATGTCTGTGCTACATTCGTCAGTCTCACAAACAAGCCAAGCTATCTTGCCACTGTTTGATGTGTATTGGCCAATATGCCAGTGTCTACCTTTAGGGTTTTACTAGCTTAGATAAGCAATACATTCTTGTTTGCCAAACACAACCCCAAGCGCTTCCTGATAAGCACTACCAATCTAGCAAAAGCTCCTTCTTGTGTAATGTAGCCTTCCCTCATTTTTATCTCCCTGTAGACACCAGATACATCTCTGCATAATGTGCATCTGCAGCCACAGGATGGAGAAACAATGACAGTGGATGGGGTTGCACTGACATCTAGCAGCGGAAATTTGTTCAGTTGATCATTGCTTAGCACACTTCTTTGATCTTGTGTCTCCAATGAACACCTAGTTCCCTTCTGCCTATGGTCCTCTGAGAAAAGCCCTTTGTCACCAGCTGTGTGGTCTTCATGGTGTACACAAGGAGCTCGAAGTAAAAGAGAATGCAATAGGCTGAACGCACTTGGAAATCAGGTACTTTATTTCTTTCTACCTCCTCTTCAGCTCACTGCACAACTCCAGGCTGAAGCCAAGTAACAATTTAGTGCAATACGACAGTTAAGCCTCTGCTGTTTATAAATTTTCCACAAGTAAAATTAAAGTTCTACTGACTTAAATTTCTTCAACTTTATTGAAAGACAGTATTTTAGAATTTCTTGGCTGTCTCCCAGTTTCCTGGCTTGAGTTCCCAAGCAGATTTGATGTTGTCAGTTGCTACCCACAATTTTGGGCGACAAGGAAAAAGGTAAGTTTTTTTCTCGGTGACTTGAAGGATCCTTTCTCTGCCGAGTTGTCTGGTGCCTTTCTCACTGTCCTTTCTATGCACAAAGATTCTTGTCCCACCTTTTAGACCATTTTCTTCTTTTCTGCCACCAAGGTATCTATCAATTTGCCTCTTTCCGTCAAAGTTAGCTGCTCCTCTTTTGACACCAATGCCCTTTTAGTGGGTGATTTCTGATCCAGTCAGCACGTTGCTTGGAAATTTTTGGCAACTAAGGTACCAATTAACCTTACCAAGTTGGAGTCTTAAGGCTCCAGAAAATGTCAAAGCCACACACCAATAATGGAGGCGTTCAGGAAGTCTGCTTGCATTTGTTCACTTGGAAACCACAGAGTTCAGGTGAGTCCAAGCCAAAACCATATCCCTCCACATAACTTACGGTGTGGTAAGTCATTTTTTTACTCTACCTGCAGTTGTGGAAGTGCTGAGTGCTGATTTACTGTGGGTCTGAGGACACTGTGGTGCATATTTAGATGTCCATGCAGCAACCCATCTTAAACCAGTGTTGCGTTCATCCATAGAGTATCCAAGTTTGAAGGTCAATGTATTTTTTTTTATCAAGTCCCAACAAGACTCTTCAAGCCTGAGGAATTATTGGGACCTTTGATTTCCAGTTCAGTAATCTGAACTAAATTCCTCTGTTGTGTTTCCTGGAAAAAACATACTTTCTGTAATTCTTTGGCAGATGTTCAGCTCAGACCTCCTGGAGTGATTTCTATGACCTTGATCATGCTTCTTCAGTCGATCTTGCTGGGGTGTAGTGTTTCAGATTCACATCTCAGCATATCTCAAAACAAACTAACACAGAGATGCTTGCTTGAAGACCAAAGAAAAGCACGTTATGACCAAGAACTGTGAACTATTTCAGATTTTACTTCACAACACAAACAGATTTATTTGAAAGACATGCTAATTCAAACAAATGGAGTTTAATTGGAGGGGTTTGGTGGTCTTATTACCACTGTTAGGTGCGGCATGCGCACCCAGGATCGTGCAGTACAGATACCCCTGGCAGGCTCTTCATTCTCCAGCACAGCCAGGAGATGTTACCATCTCTGAAATCCATCCTGAGTCGCCGAGCATGACCATTGAAGTACAACTTGAAATCCCACAGCTTCCAGGCTGCTAAAGGTGTTTCACAGCTGAAGTGAAACACCTCCAGTAATCTGAAAGCTGCTGAATTTGGCCTTTGGCTGTGAAAGGTGTTTTTCAAGAGGTGAACACATTGCAAATCTATTAACTGTACTGAATTTAGGTATCTTATTTAGTTGTCTCCTAGATTTCTCCTTTTACCAACAGGGAGGATGGTAGCAATTCAGAATTGCTAAATGAGGCTCCCACGCTCTATAGGAACTGACCTTCTCCCCCCTGGCTAGGGCCTAGGAAAATAAGGAACCTATCTTATTTAAGTTAGGTGGTTTGCACATATGCTTTGACCAGATGTCATAAGACAGATTTAAAACCAGGTGCTTTCAAATTCAGTTGTAACTCAGTTTGAGAAAGTCCTCAAGACATTATCCTCAACCAGCTGAGGCAGCTGATACCCTGGGATATTTATTTAGAACAGATAATTCCACCATGTACTGCTGACAAGAGCAATTAGTATAACATTTATAAGCAAAAAAAAAGAAAAAGTGTTATAAGCACCGTGCATTCTCTTTTCATATAATTTTGTAATTATGTATTTCATCTTGGAACATATTTCATGTTACATCTTCAGTTTAGACTTGGGAGTGTTTTACCTCTTCTTCTTAATTGGCAGATGTTTTTTTAATGAGAGAAAGGGCAAAACGTCAAATGAATAAGCTTTATACTTTTTTAATTAAAAAAAAAAAAGAAACAAAACCAAACCCAAAACAATAGCATCAGAAAATCATAAAGCAACCTGAATGTTCAGATACACCTCATAGGCTCCTATAAAAGCAGTCAGATCTGTGTATAAATTGCACTGTTGATCTTGGGTAAAGAATTTTGTTGTGTTAGAATCTGTTAAATGCTGTTGCCATGTAAATTATTTGGCTGGCACTACCGACAGTTTGTCTAACTGGATTGCAAGTTGCTTATTAATGCAGTGTTGGAAAATCATGTGAAACTATCATTCTTCTGAGACCAAGTCAATATTTATCTACATTTAGAAGATGCAGCTGCCATGGTGATGGAAGGGCTATGCAGAGGCCAGGAAAGCCTAATTCCCAGGTCCTCATTGTAGGCGTAGTGTGTTCACACCTCCTTGGCCAGCACATTCCCCATACATTACCTTGGGAGTTTCCTTATATAATATCTTGGTAGGACTCAAAGCTCGCCCAAGACAGCACTGCTCTCAGTGTCTATGGTGCCTTAAGTGTAGACTTTTGTCTCCAAACAGGTTTTGTGCATAAGTGAAGTAGGGGAAGGAAGATGGTATTCTTGCCCCTTAAAATCTAATCGTCCACCTTAGCCACATTAAACTAAGTTTCTCTGGTCCTCTTTTGTTTTTTTGATTTGCTTTGGTTTGGGGTTTTCTTTTGTTTTGTTTCTTAATTTCATGTCAAGACTCAGGCACTCAGCTGTCCTCTTCAGGGCTCCCTCCTTCTCCCTCTGCTGACTTTTTTAAAGCAGATTTATTAAAAACAGATAAATAAGTAAGTCAGAGCACTTCCTCTTGCGTCTTACATGGAACCCCAAGTTGTCTGTGGTCAGTGTGAAGTACCACTACATATCAGACACCAATACATGCACTGTCCTCTTTAGGAATACAGACTTTACGCTGCCCTCCTCCACTTGCTTGTCAGTCAGTGGAGGAGAAAAGATTAGAGATGGAAAGAAACAGGGAGGGGAGGAGCCAAGGCAGCCACGCACCGAGAGGCCAGGACGCACACCCACACCCAGGGAAGACCACCACCAATACAGCTGACTGTGCAAGTGGCAGTGGCACTCCTAAACAGCCCCCTGCCACGCCTGGGGGTCCAGCTTGCACTGCACATTGTTCCATTTAACAAAAAAAGTATCACAGTATGACAGTATCACAGTATCATAAGGTTGGAAAAGACCTTTGAGATCATCGAGTCCAACCTATGACCCAACACCTACACCTACTCCTACTTGTGAAATACACCATGTCACTAAGTGCCTCATCCAAATTCTCTTTGAACACCTCCAGGGATGGTGACTCGACCACCTCCCTAGGCAGTGCATTCCAATGAACAATTACCCTCTCAGTGAAGAATTTCTTCCTAATGTCAATCTTAAACCTCCCCTGGTGAAGCTTGAGACCGTGTCCTCTCGTTCTGTCACTGGTCACCTGAGAGAAGAGTCCAACTCCTGCCTCACCACAACCTCCCTTTAGGTAGTTGTAGAGAGCAATAAGGTCTCCCCTGAGCCTCCTCTTCTCCAGGCTAAACAACCCCAGCTCCCTCAGTCGCTCCTCACAAGGCTTGTGCTCCAGCCCCTTCCCCATCCTCGTCGCCCTCCTCTGGACGCACTCCAGTAGGCTGTGCCCCCAAGAACTGACACTGATAGTTTTCTTTGGGAAGTCAGTGCACATCAACTCTCTCCTTCTCAGAACAAGAGGAGAGCTTGAAACAAGAATAAATTCCATTATTTGCTCATCGTGGCAGGTGTGCATGTAACAGGAATACAGACAACTGCCTTGTCTGATTGACAAGACGTCATGTCTGCCCCAAAGTCAAGACAGAGCTGCAAGTGTGCGGCCTTCGGGGAGTTGACTTAGCCTGGTGGAGAGCAGGGAGTCCTTGCCTCATTGTCTTCTGAGTTTTAAATCCAACAGCCCTTTCCTGGGAACAACTGCGTGGTGTTTATATAGCTGCTGGAGCCAGGAGATGGAGAACATGTGGGCCACTGAAACGTGACTCAGATGTCAAAGTAACCCTGGTAGCAGCCTGCTAAACCACAACAGTAAACTCGGAAGATTACATGAATCCTGCACTTCTGCCATCACCCTGAGATGATGTTACCGGAAGAGTGGGCCAGGGACGCAGGGAGCTAAGGTGAGGTTCAGTCTAGGGAAAGGAGGCGTAGGAGGGAGGTTGTACTCTGATCCTTTGGCCTGTGAGTTCTGAAATATTTATCTGAAATCATTCTTATGCGATTTTGTAATGTGGCAAAAGAAAATGTTGGCAGTCAGGGTACTTCTCTGATCCACTGCTAAGGCATGATGTAGATTAAGGGTGAGCAGAGACTGATGAGAGCAACCAAACAGCAGAGACTCCTCTCTGGCAGAAGCCACGGGGTCCCCATGGACAGAAATCACAGTTCAGTCTCTGACTTCAAAGCAGACACTGTGCTGTGTCCATCAGCCATGTAAATCCAGCACATAGAACACTTATTTTTTTTACAGTTATGGACCCACCTGTTGTAACTAGTTAAAATTCAACCTTTTTTATTATTATTCTCTAATTGGAGCTCAAGTTTATCCTTTTAAGACCAGATTCAAGTGATTCCCACTGGCTTCTTAAAGAATATGAGAGCATTTTCTAGTTTTAAATAATGAAGGGATCAAACAAAATCTGAGAAATGCCACACTCTTCATCCGAGTTGCAGGCTATCCACCCGCTGAAGTATCTCCATCTGAATATGTATATAACCAAAGTACAGGGAGAGAGAAAAAAAGAGAGAAGGCAAAGAAGAGCAGATAAAGGAAAGACCTCAAGGTGTGAAATCACATAAACACCACAGGACTGAGATATCTACATACTCAATTAAGCTTTTTATCATGAGTTAATCCTGGTAGATATCAGTAGGCCCAATGCTGGAAAAAAATTTATTACTGTGCCAGTAAGAAAATCACAATTTGGCCAACATTCAAATAAGAATGAAAAGTTCTTATTAGCAAAAGAGATCAAAGATTTTTTTTGAAGGCAATCTTAGAGTAGTTTTAACATTTATTTGTATCCAAAACAAAATTATCATGAGCCTGAATTTTTCCACTGTTTTCACTGTTAAGGAAGAAAGCTTTACAGCTTTCTAAAACTTGATGTATAATCCACCGTGATTGTCAAGTAATATTTTCTTACAATACATAATCCAGTTCTTCAGAAGGAAGAAGACAATGCTCTGTATACAAAATAACCTGCACGTTATTATGGTTTTGATAAGAAAAAAGAAAGGGTAATTTTAGACTTCCATGTATTTGGCATCTTTGCAGGATCTAAAGCAGACTATGAATTACCTCGTTTGAACAGATCCATATCAGATATGTAATTATACTTCTCAAGGACAAACCCACCCAAATCAAAGCATGGATCATCAAAAGTCATGGAACGACTACGATCCCCCTGAAATTAAAAACATAACAGTACCAAGAGCATTTCAACAAAGGAGTATATAAACACCCTGAGTACCTTCTTTGATATCTTTCAGTTAGCTACCCTGTTTCCAACTCCAGAAAACCACTCCAGGACCCTTCTATCTTCGAGCTAAGGAAGAATATACAAATGTATGTTATAACCAAATGTACACACTGTTACCATATTGTAATTACTACAGCATTATCAGATTTAAAAAGAAAAATTAAAGTCTCCAATTTTAAACAGGAACAGGTGCATATAATGACATCCGGAAAAAACAGCCCTCTTCAAATTGAAATACTGCACTGGGATGTAAGATACAACTCTTAAATCCTATCTATGCATTTGAACTGCAAATGTCTAGCCTGTGATTAATCATCACATAATTCAACCTTTTCTGTTTAATCCTCAGGTTAATGGAGAAAAAATAATCTGGATCAATAAAGCTGTAACAGCTTGACAGATACTGTAGATACATGCTGAACTAACACGGCAGATCTACAGTAAATTGCAGCACTTAATCTATCCATGTCATTTTCTCAGGAAGAACACAAGTTCATGTAAATCATGTGTAAATCACTCCCACTCTAGTGACTCCATCCTACAAAAATGTACAGACTTTGGTATTCTTTCTCGTGTGATCCGTGGCAATGAGTAACAGATCTTGGCCAGCCATGTCAAGGTGTTTCCAGAGTAAAGCAGAGGGTGGAATCCAGTCTACCTCACTGATATTTTAGGCATGTTGTGTCAGGGTTATTGGAGGCAGGGAAAGAACTGATTCGCTGCATCTAAATTTGCTTTATGCAAGGAGAGCACTTCAGAAAACATGTCATGATGTTCAGCTTCTTCCATTTCTCCCATCTTCAGAGGAGCTCACAAAGTCTTTGAGAGAGATCCGGTCCTTTGAAGATTTTATCATCACCTGAGGATGGGGGGAACCAGCGGTAACTACTGCCAACCCAGTGTCTCTGGCTTCCAAAAGCCTGTCTTCATGACTTTCTTCACAAGTCCTTGAGGAGCATGCCACAGTGAGATGTTGCAACACAGTCCCTGCTGCAGCCTGGGGAGTGGAGCCAGGCAATGGGCCCTGGGCTGTGCTTGGGGAGGGGAAGCACACATGCCCACCCTCCTGGCAAATACTGCCAACACCAGAGCAGAGTGTCCCTGTGGGGGACACAGTCCTAGTGCTGTAGCCATCAAGCAGGCACAGTGCCCAGGAAAGAGCCTATGGGAGTCCACCAACACCTGAGAAATGGCCTTTTTGAATCATGCCGATCACCGCCAGTAGTAGATCAGATGGGAAGATCTAAAGAACACGATAGGTAAAACATGAGTGTGTCTGTGGTAAAATCTTCCAGATGCTGGTTAGACAGGGAATGAGCTCGGGGATACAAGCTGGCAGGTCAGGAGCTGGCGTGGTTGGGAGAGGCAGACCAATGTCAAAACTGGCTGGGGTGGGGGTTATGCAGAGGTAGTCTCATGTAGAACAGAACATCCCAGAGCTGGGTTTGGAGCACTAAATACCTCACATAAGTCCTGACTTTCGTAACCAAAATGCAAAGTCTCTCTTGACCTGGCATTCTGCTCCTCCTCCTCCACAGGAGGCCAGCCCTGGTGACACCATGGGAGCGATACACAGCGAGGGACAGCAAAGGCTGCAATTAACAACCGTGCTGAGCATTTGAGCAGAGAATTTTCTCTTGGCAGTGATGTCACTCTATAAGACTCACAGCATGAATAAATCCCTTTTTGAAGAAGGCCTCTTTAAAGGCCATATTCAGGAAGAAAATCTTGATTATTTACCCACCCCCCGCCACCCCCCAATACTGTTTGTTTTCCTAGGAGTGCTAAAATCACCGAACAGCCATTCTGACTTCTCTTGGGATGAAACAATCAAAAATTAGTGATGCTATTTATTATTCACACCATAAAGGATACAGAATTTTAACAGTATCCGGTTAGATTGTTTTCTCTCTCTCACTACAGAAAATTTCCTTTGAATATTGCTAAATATTTCACCTCAACAACTCTATAAATTAGTCCTTTATTTCAGCCCTTTATGGCTTTCACTGCAATTTCATTTGTAACACAGCTATTGTTTTTGTCAGTTTAAATCCTTTGTTTCTCTTCATTTAGACCTTGCATTTTCAGTTGCCACAGAAAGAAATTTATGGCTGAATCAGCACAAGTTTCTAGATGAATGCCAGTCTGTTTAGGCAGAGTTTATGGGGAAAAAAATGGAGGTATTTTGCCTGCCCTCTGTCTTACACGAAATAATTTCTTCTGTAGAGGTAGGCGTGCTGCAATGGTGGTTGTCCTACCCAAAAGAGCAGGAGACCTTAACAGCTGAGGAAGATATAGAAAGTAAGGGAAGAGCAGTGTTTTCTTTTTATCGTCTTCACTAGTCTACCTCCATGAAGGGGTAGTCATAGGAAAGGAGTGGAGTGGTTTTGAATAACGTGAGGGCATGTCTGCAGCTTTTTCCTTCTGTGCAATGCAGCTAACATGCAAAAGACAGCATCCTTGGTTTGCTCACTGTTGCCAGCTCTTGCGGCTTTATGTGAGATCTGTGATATTAGCTGGTTTCCTTGTAGCTTCAGCTCTTTGGGGCATGAACAGGTGAGACTTTCAGATTCTACTTGTAGAATAAAGCTACAAGCTTTCTTGGTAGCGAAGAGAAGCGAGAAGCAAGACTCAAGTGTACCCCAATAGCTAAACAGCTCAGCGGCAAATAAAACATACGCAATTATTTTCATGAATATCGTGATTCCTATGCCAGTTGCAGGAATTTTGAACCAGATTGTTGATTTTTAGCTTGCAGCTTGCAGTTCTCATTATTAATGTCCTAGTCAATCACCTTTTAAAAACACCATTAAATTTATGGTATTTTTTTTCCAAATTTACGTAGCCTCCAAATATATAATGTTGGACTGAGTCATGTGAGACTCTGACACTGATCTCAAAAAGCTATTGTAAAGATTGAACAGTTAGTGATTATAAATACCTAAAAATAAGAAGTCTTTTAAAAATGCTAATTAAATTATATTAATTACATACCAGTAAGGTATATAAAATTTTGCATTCTCCCTGATAAATGTTACCATGGTATTGTCTGTGATAAGGTACTATGGCAACTTTAAATACTTGCAAATGGTAATTATGTTATCATAGAATCATTTAGGTTGGAAAAGACCTTTGAGATCATTGAGTCCAACTGTAAATCTAACACAGCCAAATCCGCCTCTAAATCATGTCCATGAGTGCCACACCTACACCTTTATGTGGTGACTCAACCACTCCCCTGGACAGCCTATTCCAATCCTTGACAACCCCTTTTTTTCACAATTTTTTTCCTAATAGCCATTTTTTTCCTAATGAGGCCGTGTTCTCTTGTCCTGTCACTTGTTACTTTGGGGAAGAGACCAACACCTACCCTGCTACCACCTCCTTTCAGATAGTTCTAAAGAGCAATAAGGTCTCCTCCCCTCAGTCTCCTTTTCTCCAGACTAAACATCCCCAATTCCCTCAGCCACTCCTTATCACGTTTTTTCTCCAGCCCCTTCGCCAGCTTTTTTTCCCTTCTCTGGACACGCTCTAGCACCTCAATGTCTTCTTTGCTGTGTGGACCCCAAAACTGAAAACAATATCAAAGGTGCAGCCTTGTGAAGGAGTACAATTGCTTTCTCAGTCCTGCTGGCCGTGCTATTTCTGATACAAGACAGGATGCTGTTGATTTTCTTGGCCACCTGGGCACACTGCTGTCTCATATTCAAGCCAGCTGTTTATCAACCCAACTACCATGTTAATGTCGACCACTGCACTATTAACTGAATCACTGAGATTTGTAAGGGTAAAAACCAATTTCAACAAGATATGAAATGTTGTTTGAGAGCTAAAGCAAGCAAGGAGAAAATAGGCGATCTGTAAGAGTGAAAATGCAAGGTGGCCTCTAGTATCTTGGATTCTGTTTAGTTCTGTGTACTATGCTACTGAAATAAGAAGTAATAAACTCATCAATGTCTTTCACCAAATCATCAGAAAATAAATCTCCTCTCCTATATCCCCAGAAATGTGTCCTGTGTCTTCAGTTAACACTTGAAGATGTATATCTAAAGAGCATGGTTAGAGAGGAAGGCCAAGTCTTTGTGAAGAATGTTCAAGATGAATGACAGTGAAGGCTGTTCAGGAATTTTATTCATGTTGGACACGCGCCAGCTGCACTCATAGTTAATTTTTGAAAAATTAATTGTACTTGCCAAAAGACCCTTTCAAGAGAGAAGCTTCAATTCCTTTTAAAAATGCAAGATCAAAACGTGTACCATCAGTTACTTTATTCTGAAGCATTACAAACTCTGTCCAACATCAAATAATGACACAGTCACACAAGCTGATATCTGAGATAAGTTTTTGAGCCTTTATTTACTTTGAGAAGAATAGACCGTTTCTCCATCACTAACATTTATGAAAAAAAGTAAGAAAAATAAAACAAAAAAGGTGATCTGTTTCTTTCTTAAAGGGGAAAAGCCTTTTTTAGAAAGAGGGTGGGCCTTCAACAAATATTAGGGATCCAGAAGTCCCTTCCTGTTAATTCTATGTCATATCCTGCATGCCTCTCTCATTACAATGCATTGTCGCTGTAGGTCTTACTTGAAGAAAGTAGGATCATTGCCAGAAGGTGAGGGAGAGGCTAAGAAGCTGCTATAGCTAAGTTTTTAAGTAGGTAAGGACAGTGACTGAACCTGCCCCCAGGTAGGATGTGCTGTTGCAGCAGCCAAGGAAAAGCAATGAAGAACTGAGTAATCCTGTTTTGTAATACTAATCCCGTACCATACTGCTAAGCTTAGCATTAATATTTATTTTATTTTTGTCTCTCTTACAAGAGCTATTAAAAAAATTTTATGGGGTTTCATAACACATAATTAGAATTTCCCCACCCATGGAGTTAAATAAATTCTGCTCCACTTTTGAAAGACAAAGCACGAGGTATAACCTGTGACTGTGGATCAATGGCCATATCATCTGTACATACATATTCCACATATTCCAGACACTAGCCTGGCTCTCAGTGAGTATTTGCCTTGAGGAGTGGTGTCTGAAGAGTTTTATAACAACCTAGTGTCTTTGTCAGCTCTCTCCTCAGTGTTTTTCTTCTGAGGTGTCTCCTCACTTTTCTGATCAAATTTTCTGCCAGCTGTTTCCTGGCGTGCACTTTGGGTACCTAATCTTTTATTGGTATTCTTTGGCCACTGAGATAAAGGATTTGATAGCCATTAAATAACACTGCAGCCAGTGTGGCACTAAAGATAGTTTGACACATGCTGTTTTAGAAACTGCCTCCCACAAAGCGTACTGTGGGCAGAGCTGCTGTGAGTGTAAGAGTACAGATATGCAGAAAGGCCAATTAGTTTTGTTTCTGCTGATATAAAATACATACTGGGGACTGTTATATTCGTGCAACTTCAGCAGCTGCTATATGTTATGATATCTGCTAACCTGAAATCAAAATGTCTTGAACCTTTAGTGATAAAAGATTTGTGGAGGACAGCAAGGAAGTAGCAACAGCACCAGCATCTTGGTTACGGAAGAGATCCAGAAAAACTAAGTTGATGTAAAAATAGAATGAAAGGCCTGTCCTTCGAGATTGTACTTCTCAGTATAAGAGGCAGATCTTGCTGGCAAGGCTCTGCAAGAGCAGGTAAAAATGGAACCAGCTGGTACTGCCAGGGTCCTGCAGTCTTCCTGGTAGGTCTTAGACTCTGAAATTAGGTATGAGTAGGCTTAATGTTAGTAATATATCCAGCAGAATCTAATGGGTCATAGGTGTTCAACCTAGCAGGAAAGGAAGCTATAATAAGATCCAGTGCTTAGGAGCTGAATGTTAACAAAATTCAGTCTAGAAACAAGACTCTGAACTTCAGCTGCCAGAGTGATTAACTACTAGAATAATGCGCACAAGGATGAGTAAATTCCAGCAGACCAAGACCATTCATTTTCTTAAATGACTGAGCTTCAAAGAGGAATTCTGAGCACAATGCAGGAATTAAAGAGTACACTTTTCCAACAAGTGTCATTTGTCATGGAAAATTCATACCAACCTGTCTTTATGTCTTCAGATCCTCTTCATTTGCTCCATAATCAGATGTACTCCAGAGGGCTGCATGGCTGCTGTAAGGTCACAAGCAACATCCAGCGCCACCACCGTTCTTCAGGAGATGATATCACTGCAAAACTCAATTCAGGTCAGATGAATAGAACATTTCACATGTTTTTGAACCAGCACAGAGCTACTTTCAAATTAACCAGAGTGAGTTGCTCGTGTTGGTTTTAAAACTCTGTAGACTTTCCTTCTTTGACACGATATCCTTTTGTCGTGGATTCCTATAGCTCTTTTTGGAACTACCAAAAATGTAGAAGTTGGCAGAAAGAGTCAAAATTAAACCAGTATAATATAGCTTATGACAGAAATATCCAGCAGTGATTAGTTATGAACCACAAATATTTCTCCTCTTAATCTGCTCAGTTTATCCCTTTTCCAGGAAGACAAATTATCTCAAGCATGTATCTAAGCATATCAGAAGACTCTTTCCGATGAATTCTTGAGTCACATTTTACAGATGTTGCGAAGTGGGGACAAGAAAAAGGAAAGCTTTCGGCCACTGTTCCCCCTCCAATTTCTTATCTTCCCAGATGGGCTAACTGGTGTCCTCTCTTTACAGAAATTTCAGAAAATAGTAGGAATTCATTTGTTCTGAGTAGATCACACAACAAAGTCTACATCTTTTCACAGTTCGTCTTCCAAAGGTGCAGTAATGTCTACAATAAGCAATTTCACTGGGTCCCTGTCTGCCCCTGAGCTCAGTGAAGTTTTATGCTTTTCCCTACAAAGTAGCTTTGGTAAGTCATGGTCATTCGCATTGTTTCTTTCTGAAACTACAGAGTGTTTGAAATTTTACTGGGATTCACCTTGTGTATATAGATTTCAAAATGAAAAGCAGGGATCATAAATCGGGATGAACTGAAACTGGCCAGTATGATTAAAAAGGAAATAAGTTTACTACAAAAGAAGAGAGAAAGAGCCAACAATGCTACATAAATATATGTTATTTTGTGCAAAACTCCTATCTTACTCAGTTTCTTAATTTTTCAGCCTGTGCATAGCATTTCTCCCAAATAATTAATAAGCACGGCTCCCTGGGACCTCAAAGTTTGTTTAGTTCTGTTTTGTTGGGTTTTGTTGCGGTTTTTTTTTTTTTATCTATATCTAATCCATTTTTCTACAACAGCTTTGAGGTAGGATCCTGTAGTTTGTGCTAGGAATTTTAACCTCACCTAAAAGCTTGTATAGGCCAGAGTCAGACAAAAGATGACAAAGCTCTGTTATTTTGAAGCAATAGCGCTCAAGAGATTCTATTATGCATCTGTCTTTCCCAGTAAGCTGAAGCATCAGATTCTTGCATATATGGATTAACTTTCAGCCAACATAGATAAAAGACTGTTGGAGGTGTTACTTTCACTAAATCCTCTCACACTGGGGACTTTTTGTCATTTTCTGTGGCTAAGCAGTACACATGCAGAAAGGGAGGAACGCTGATGTGGGTGGAAAAAGTACAGTGCTTACCTTTTCACAGTCAGAATGCAAAACACTCCCGCAGTTGTATCAGAGATCATAGCCAGGACGCTGTGCCAAGCACTGCTTGTCCCTCACTGGTGGAAGTCCACCACCTTCAGAACTGTTGGAAGAAAACGGTATTTCATGGAAGCCTCTGCCAGACCTTAGGACTTATGACAGATTTCCTTCAATGATGATGATGAAGAGCTTCCCTCTTTGGAAAAAGCATAGCGGTTTGGGGCATGGGGTATCTGGAGGAGGGAGTTTGAGTTTCTGACCTGAGGCACAAGCAGCAGTGGTAACGCTTGATCCAGGAGGTAGTTCCTGCTGGCTGAAGATGCTGGTAGCTGCAACACAGCACTCCAGGATGGGCATCTGTGTCCCCATGTGTCTGGTGGTGGGTCAAGCAGAGGGTGCTGTAGGGTGGGCAATGCCAGCTCTCACCTGCCTTGGGGCCTGGCCCTCCCAAGGAGGCAGCAACGTGGCCAAAACCCTGCAGCAGGGCCTGGCGATTGCATCTGGACAACACTTACGCTATCATTCCCAAAGCTTTCCAAAAGCACTGGTAAGATGCAAAATGCTGACAGGGGAAAAAAAATATTGGTTTTTTCCATTTTTCCAGTGTAAGATCCACAGAGTGGTAAACAAATCTAAAGGACCAGGTGAAACTAGGTGGTAAATTCAAACTAAACAAAAGGCAACAGTCCTTATTCACTTACTACCACAGGCCACTGCTGATGATAGCAGCTTACTCAAGTTCACAAAGAAATTGGATTAATTCATGGATGAAAAATCCATCTTGCACTATTAAATGGAAAGAAACTACTGCTGGCTCAGGAAGCACCTGCACCACAAATCACTGAAGCTGCAAGACTGGGCCAGAGTAGTTTCATTACATGCTTGTTCTGTTTTTATGCTTTTTTTAAAGCATCTTCTGTTCAACAGTTTTGGATACAGGCTCCTGGACCTCTGATCTGATCCAGTTTATAGTTATTCTTGTAGTCCCATAATCTTCAAAGAATCTTGGCCAAAGCTATGATGTTTGAGTAATATTTATAATTTGTATAAGTGAGTGTGATCTACTGCAATAAATACATAATTGAAGGTAGGCCCATACATATTTTTTTGATTATTGGTATGGTAAAAGTAACTTAAATCATCCTATGCAAGCTGTTTCCCACTTTTCACTTGGCTACACTTAATTTCTTTTACTAACCTGCCCACATGCTAAGCCTTCCTATTGCTGCACTGTAGTGGGCAGCCCATCTGAAAAATAACTGATGGAACACAGCCAGGGGGTGGGAGGTTGGGACCCAAAGTTTGCAGCTCAGTTTCTATCCCTTTAAGTGAAAAAAATTCCTAATCTAAGTTTTAATGCCTCCATTGGCTGGCTTGGTTTTGGTGAAATTATTTGCAGTGTATGTGTTCCTAAAACCACATTCTGACAGGTAAAATATGAAATAATAAGCTTCTGCACTCTACAGCATGGTCCAAGCTCAGGGCTCATGAGTTCTGGAGCCAGGTATCCAACTCTGCCACTGGTCCAGTAAGCAACCCTACCATGTTCCTTCTCTTCCTCACTCACAACTAGATTTCAGCACCTGACAGCTGATGTGCTGCTTGTGTCTATACTCAGTCTCCACGCAGAGCACATCCATCTCATTCTGAAACTGCTCAGACGTAGCAGTGTGGTGTTTCCCAGGACAGGGAGTCTTGGCCAGTTTTGGCCGAAGCCATGCTGAAGACATGGGTAGTGCTAGCCAGTGCACCCAGCTGGTGGCATGTGTGCAGATAACGCTTTGAGAGAGAGAGACACTGGGGTAAAGGCGCTTTCCTAGGTGGACACAAGCCCCATTTAATTTGTCAGTTTAGATGCAGTCTGTAAATCTAGGTGCAATTTCTGTTTGCAAATAGAAGATGAGCTGAGAACCTACTGAAGGCAAAAGGAGTCTTTCCTTTTATGTTGATGGGGTTTGGAACAGGCCTGCTGTGCCCAGTCAAGTTGGTGTTTGGAGCTGCAGAAATCCTAAATGAACATAAAAACTATCTATCTGTTTTGCGGAGAGCAAAGGCACCTACCTGAAACATATAGGTATACCATGCATTTTAACAATTGATTTGTGGGCTGCTCTCTAAGAGATGCCAGAAATCAATGAAATTTAAGAGATTCAACTTTTAGGATGGAAAATAGGGGACTTTAAAGTGATTATCCATTTCTGGATCTGTTTTCTTTATTGGGGAATGCAGCACTGTAGTTGATAAAGTAGCAGTTTACAACACTTGAAGGCACCAACTGTGCTATTGGCTGTTCCCTAATGTTCACAAGGAACAGCCTTACAAGCTGCAGATGATGCTAATGACTTTTATACACTGGAACCATGTGAAAGCCTTACAGCCATTGTGATTTGCCTCTTGTACCCTGTTACTGCAGTATTGCTGTACCAGTATTCCAGGACAACGCTAATGTGATGCAGACGCATTAAGCTATTACACCCCTGTGTCTAATGAAGTATATTAGCAGAAGAGACATGTGGATACAGTTGTATCCCTGAATGGATATTCAATTCCCAGAAACACTCAGCTTGTAAGCTGTTGACCAAAAATGTCTAGATCATTCAAAATTATTTTTGGCAGGTGAATTGAAAAAGATCCAAAGTCCTTTTCCGAAGAGTAGCTATATTTTATATGGACATGTAAAATGTCATGTAACAGGTAACAAATTTTTGGACTGAAAAGACCTAAATAACCATAGGTTGCAAAGAGCATTGTACCAAATATCCGAACTCCATGGTCTTCAAAAATGGTTTCTGGGAAAAATGAAGACATAGGAAAATACGTTGTAGTGCTCTTTTCCTTCTTTTTTTTTCAACGGTATTTAAAGATAGAATGTATCATCAATTTCAGTAGAAAGGAAGGCTTTATTTTCAGTGTAATTGTGGGTAAGTACTATCTACTTCAGAGGGTACTGTGGGGTTTAATTAATGTTTACAGTGCCTCGGGAGTCTTAGCCACATTAAAGATATAATAAGAACTATTCCTAATTAACTTCCTTCTAAAAAGCAAAGTTTCACAAAGTTTTAAAGCAAAATAGTCGGCAAATGCATAAACTCCATTTATTTGGATCCCTGGAGTAGGAAAAGTTGGTGGAGAAAGTGGTAAAACTCTTAAATTAATTTTCCTCAACCTGTGGAATTTAATTAAGATGTTAGCAAAAACCTGCGAGATTCCTGTGGGTATTTCTTGTTTAATTTTTGGTTTCTCAAAGACAGATCTTACAGCTTAAAACAGATTTGTAAGCCACGAAGAGACTAAATCAAAAGTAGAGGTTATTTTATTAAAACTGTGCTGGCTATGGATCAAATTATTCAGACAAAATTCAGCAATTATATGCAGCACTCCATACCATTTACATTCTGTAGTTTCCTTGCTTTGAATTTCTTTAAAAAGGTTTACTTGGTCTCTCAGAATGTCTTCCTGGCATAATTAAGCGCCATGTAGAGATACCTGAGCTACTTGTGAAAGTGCTATCTCAAGTGTTGGAAGCTATGCACATATGCTAGCTTAGAATTGTAGCTGAGTTAATTAGTCCTGGGGAGAGGAGGAATATATTAGCTTCAGTGGAGTGCAAGATAACAGTGATACTTAAGCTACCTTCTCTAGACATACCCTCAAGGATTTATTGCCAGCTGAAATGTGGGAAACTATTAAAAAGACCCATAGAACTACCTACATTGCACCACACTAAAGAGTAGTCCTTGCCTTTGCCCTCAGGGTGTATTTACAATTAGATGTAGAAGACTCGCTTCCATGTGCAGAACTATAGCCTGTGACTAGATGTAATCAATATTTTGTATTAACATGCCACCAATCCTGGCTTTATCTTTACGCATCAAACAAACCACACTGTAGAAATATGGGAGCTGCAAGAGTCCCATTTCCTTGAGGACTGGTGGAGGCAAAAGGTTGTAATTTAGAAGGCATCAGGGCTGATGAGCTCTGACTGTGTGAGAAACAGAAAAGGTATAAGGGATGATTGAAGACAAAGAGTGGTTAGAAAGAAAAAAATTACATTCTTGTCTTGGAGAGTGTAGATGAGCTTTAGAAACAAAACTATTTGTCTCAAAACCATATTAGGATAGACAGAGGTCTATGTTCATTTCTCAAGGTGAGTCCTGGCTCTGGGCGGCCCATTTCCTTTCTTCACTTGCCTGGTTTTCTACCTTCTCTGCTTCTTTCACAAAGTCATTTAGGGCCCAGTCACCAAACTCTGCCACCTTGCTGAGCCTAAAGTGATCTTTGAGGAAAACATCAGCAGCACCCAGTATTGCTGGCACTCCTCACAGCAAGAGCAGCCTGGTGCATGAGACTTGAAGATACATGGTGACAAGCCTTCAAGCTCCCTGCCAGCAAACTGATTAATTTAGGCATGTGAATACACCTATGGCAGTTAGTGTTTAAGGCTAAGATTTTCAAAATAGGTTTGAAGGAATTAAACACCCAACTCCAGCAAACTTTCTCGTTCTAAGTGCTTTTCTGGACTGGGGCCAGCGTGCTAATCAGCTTGCAGTCCTGAGCTTGTAATGAGGAACCTAAATCCCAACTGCTCCAGTGTGCTGCTCGGCTTCTCATTTGACTTTGGCCAAGAGTGTGCAATAGCATCTCTGGTTTTAGAAGACTAAGGCTTCACAAGTGTTATTTTACATCTTTTTGGACAAGGTTTTTGTCTGATGTGCAGCACAGCCTGCAAAAATATATCCTCTAACATGCAGAATTCCAAAAAGTGTGGTAATATCTGTCTAACGCGACATCTGTCTAGCATTAAATTTGAAGACTTGGAACCATTTGTCTGATGAGCCATGTAACAGAGACGAAAATACATTCTTAGAATATCAATGGGAAACAACTTTTTTTAATGAAATGTGAGAGGATTTCAACCAAAAATTATGTCTGCAGCACATATAAGCCTTTAGGCAGCTTATAAAATGTTAATAAAAATAAAGCATAGACTCATTAGAAGACTTTGGGGGTAAAATGTAAATAGCTAAGATTTATATGCTGTTTAGCAATATACAGGTGCTCCCGATGAAAAGAACCAACAGAAAACTTCAGGGCATTTATGCAGACTGTGTATTTCCTGCCACTCAATAGGTTGTTTGTCCTCATATTTTATTCACAAATACTTTGAGACCACAAATAATGTGAGAGTTTTCTATAGGGAAATGCAAAGTGGTCTCTCAGGTGTGCTAGACATGGATCTGTAGAGGCCCTCCTCCATAGGCAACTGAGCCTATAACGGTGGAAGGACCCTCCATGCCAATGCAGCCAAACCGATCTCTATGAAACCATATCAGCTTGGCTGGGATTCAACGAAATAGACAATTTAGGCAAAAATGTACCAAGAAAAAGAAATATAATAAACACACAATGTGTCTGAGGAGACGATGCCAGCGCTGCAGGCTGTTGTCAGTTTTGACAGAGTTTTTACAGAGGTCAGGGCAAGTTGGCTGTGGGTAACAGTACAGCTGAGGAAGGTGGAACATCCTGTAATGCATCTAGGCTGCCGGGAGACAGGAACATGACAGATGGGAACAGACGAAATTTGCCCACAAAATGGTAGCATTGACAGGTGGAAGTGTAACTATTTTATCCTTTAGAAAAACACTTAAACCCACTCCTAGAACCTATTTGGCTTTAGACACAAAGCTTAAAGGAAATTAATGGTGTTATTTTGCTGCAATCATTGCATTATACCAGTCATGTGAGGCTCTTCAGCTCAATGTAAAATTTCAAAATCAGCTTCTTGTTTGAAGATTCACTGAGATTTTTTCTTGTTTTCCTATTAGTGTCAATTATAGTGTGATCTTTCTTGCTTCTCTCAGCTATCTCAAAGTATAATTTTGTGTTTGGCTGATCAGCTGTCACATATAAATAGTTTCCATTGGAGAACCTGCTAATTTGTCATTAGTTCTTTTGTTTGTTCTATTAACAAAATAAGCAACACGTGAACAGCAAAGATTGACTGTTATTTGTGGCTTAGGAAAATAAGAAGTCTTTATTTCAGACCATAACGAACGCAGGGCTATTTGTTTCTCAGCCATTCAGTGCATATTTGAATGCCTTGCTTATGTCTCCGGTTATAATTGGAAAACTAAAACATGTCTGTTAGAACCCAAATAATGCTTATTTATGACTCACCTCTAAGGTTTTTTGCTCCCATTGTTCTCATTTTATGTAGAACAATTAAACTACAAAGGACAATGTCTATCCACAGCTTTCGGCACATTACCAGTTATTCAAAATGTAAGTCCAACACAGCAGAGCTCATGCAAGACAAAATTAAATTAACCAGTAATTCAAAGCAGTAAGATTTATCCTGTCCTATTCATTCCCTCGATTCTTCCTGAAGAGCCTTAGGAAATAGACAGTCTCTGTAGTATGTTTTAAAGGTCAAAAGATTGTTTTTGAAACTTTTCCTCTCTTTCAAACTGAGGAGACTCATGCTTGCGTCCTTCTGGTGACACCAAGATTGGTTATGTCAGCAAAATATGAAAGAAACAGTAAGGCAGAATTTAACAATACCTTAACATCCAGCCAAGAAACCAACCAGCAGCCAAAAATCACGGGACACAGATCTTAAATGCTTACAGAAAAATACTGTTATGCAAGCTCAGTCAGTTGATTGCTGGCTCTGTGCAACTGGGCACACAAATAGTGGAGTCTGGGTAAGGATCATTTAGTGGAAATAAATTTATATAGTCATTAGGGGTATAAGATCTTTTTTTTCCAGTTTGGCCACTGAAGGAAATGAAATTAAACACAGGTCCCCAAGTTAGACAGTTCAGACTTCAGAACTAAACCAAAACTGTTTGGCTTTCAATTCAAAGCCCATCAATCAAAAATTAGAATATATCATAAGGCTTCATTTCAGCATAAAGTTGTTTCACGTCAATTAAAAGTGTTTCAGCTTGATTTGAGGCATCTTTATCAAATGGAAAGCCCTGAATGAGATAGAGGGAGCCCACACAGCTGTGATGGAAGCAGTGAGACAGTAGCAACCTACTTCCTTGCCATCCAGCTGGCTCTGTTGTCCCCATGCACGGAGGACAGGAACCACTGTCCCAGCAGTGTACCCAGCTGCCAATCCAGAGGGGAATGCTCTTGCTTGTCCTGATGTCACTATTTCGTTTTGTGTGAAACAACTTAAAAAGCCACCAGCACAAGGCCAGGAGTCCGGGTGCTTTGCCCTTTCAGTGAATACCCAAAGGTCACAGGCTCTGAAGCCATCCTTTCTTGACTAGTACTTTGTGAAATGATGTGGTAGGAAGAAAAGAGATTTGCCAGAATCCCCTTCCTCACTGCTCCCGAAGATTTTGATTGCATAAATACCCTGAAAAACCTTTCTCTGGGATGTGCTGTTGGACTAGGTTTTGCTACTGTCACTTTGAAGCAACATGTGTGTTACGCGTGGTAGAAAACTCTGCCCTTAGCACACTGTGGTGCAGTTGATTCCAGAACTGGTGGGACTGATATGTTTAAATCTCCTCAGGCAGAAGATAGAGATAAAACTGAGTTTTGCACAGACTCGATGAACATTCAAATATCTAGGTTACTCGGGAAGTCATCCTCTCCACAAACACACATCTAGCCCTGAGGAAAAAAATTAATACACATCTACCCGTGAGGACAGAAACAACCAAACACGTTAACCAGCTTTGCAGATGTGGATTGAGTTCAAGGATATTTTCAGGCCAATAAAAATTGTGTTTTTCAGTGAATAATGTATTTGTTGGAAATAAATGGCCTAACCCTAATGGAGAGCCAGCTCTTTTCCTGCTGCTGAAATAAACAATTCCCCTTTTTCTCTGGGGCAGGAATCACACCCACATGCTTCCAAGCTTCCTTCCTGAATTACCTCCTCAGACAGCATCCATCTCTGATGAAAGGGGCCACACCTGAGAGTGGTATCTGTGAATACGCCAAGGAACACCCACTCTCCCTTTCACAGAGTGCCTCTTGCTGTACTCTGACCCTCACTAAGTGACCTGCCAGTGGCTGTGCCAGCTTCGGTTTACAGCCCTTGCTGCCTCCAGTCCTTCTGGACTGAACACACAGGGCTAAAATAAACCATGATCTCCTGGAAGCATCTTGCCAGAGAAACGTAAAAGAGCTATCATGACCACTTCTGTGTGTTTATTTTTTAAGACTAGGGAAAGCAACTTCAGAGGCCCAGCTATGCTCTACTTGCAATCTGGCTGTCTAAAGTCTGCTTAAGGCTTCCTTGTTAGGTGCCCTTTTTCTTCACCTTTTGCCTCCCATAATGTGCAGCTACTCCACCTCAAACAGAGAATTAATAAATGTGCTCATACCCTTTGCTATCCCCCAAAGACATTTCAAGAACAGTGTTTTATTTATAATACCGCAAGATCTTCAGGGAAAGAAAATACAAAATGCAGAAACAGAGTAAACCCTGCGGACGTACTTCTCAGAAAACCGCCTTTTTCATGCTACTGAGATGTCAGATTAACAAGATGCATTCTCTTTGGTAATAGCTGAGAAGCAGTGCAAAAACTAGGGACCAGATTCAGCTCTCAGGGCCATGGGTGTAAATCACAGCAAATTTCAATGGAATTGGACCTGTAACATCAAAATCTTATCCTCTCACGGCGAGTCAGTGCTAACAAGTCGTCCAGAAGAAGTATAAGTGATTTTCCCTGAACATAACTCAGGATATGAGTTTTCAGCGAAGAGGGAAAGAATATAGCTCTTCTCTGAAGCCAATTTGCATTCACTATTCTCTTAATTAAAGCAGGGTGTTATTTGCCCAGACTGAAGTGGATTAGAAATACAATGGCTTCAGTGAAAGCTGAGAATAACTTCTCTGTGATGCATTAGTAGGATGACTGAGGAATGTAAGGTTTAGCAGGCCTGCTTCTCAGAATTTGTTTACACATCCAAGAATAAAACACTAAAACAATTTAAAAGTCTTTTGCCCAATAGAAAACTTTGTTCCCCAAAGCATTTTCACCACAATGACAGTGAACAATTATTGTATGACTTCCCACTCTTGGATGTAGAAAAGAAACAAAAATTCTGTACGTTCTCAATGTGGACATTTACTGTAAGATTTGGAAGGGATATTTTTTGTTATTGCCTTTTATTGCAACACAAAAAATTGCATTGAAATGATGTTTTTTTCCTTACAGAAATTAACACTGTCTGGGCTTCATACTCAGAGTATCTATAGCAGTACCTACAGCAGTTATATATAACTGAAGTTAAGACAACTTAGCGTAAAAGAAAAGTTAATTAAATGTTTAATTTGGCACTTGTCCCTAAATTAAATGCCATGGCTATACTTCAGTGGAGTGTATACTGGAATTGGCTCAGAATAACTTCTGTTAAACAGCCACCTTTGCCAGGTTTAGTGACTCAATATTACTTATTTCCTGACTCAGATTAACTTCTGATTTTATGGATATTTTTTGTTTCTCTACTGTAATCAGCACAGATAAACAATTTCAAGGATACAATCCTTTAGACCCTCCTTGGGCAACATGACTACTTAAGAAAACAGACATTTTGCTGCAACGGGAACTGAATCCATGCTGACATAGCTCTGGCACAAGAAATAGAAGATAAAATAATGGATAATTGTATTCAGGAAAATATATTGGTAATTAAAGACATCTAACCTTTTAATATTTTATTTCTCTACTTCAACTCCATGAAACACTCCTCAAGACTCAGTAAGGGATCTGGGCAACAGTAGTGGGCTGCGAAGAGATTAGTACTAATCAATCCCCTCTTGTGCAAATTTAGATGTATTTCCACGCCAGTGTTTTGTGATGGCCAGGAAACAGATTCTGCAGGATAACTTCCTTTTGGTGACCAGCAGGAAATAATAAAATATTTTTATTGCTGCTGTGTTAAAACTTGACTGAAGGATTCTAAGAAGGTGACCAGATAAGAAAGATCTTTTTTCCCCTCTTTTCAATGTCTTTATTGCCAGCTTTACTGGGATTTGACTAAAAACTCACTTTAATAACTTGTGAAAAAGACCACAAAGGCTACAATTACAGTCGGTTTCATGCTGAACACAGATTTTTTGACAATCAAAATTAGATCAGCTGCCTGTGGAAAATTTTCCACTAGGTTATTTGTAAAAGCTTTAAGTTCTGCCTGTTAGTGCCTTCACTTGTGAGGAGCCTTAGTATACTTAGCCTTCCAAGTGCACAGAAAAAAAGGGCATTTTCTACAAGGAGATATCTGGTTGGTTCTCATTTTAAAAGGTGAATAGTTAAATACTCAATCTCTCAGGCTTAGAGCAGTTGTTGAACTGCTGTTCCTACAGTGAGGAGCTATTAAACACCACTTACTCCATGACTAACAGTATGAAATAGCCACATGAGTCTTTTTTTCCCCAGTGACACGATTACGTGCACTAAGGTACATAACACAGAGAAAACTGAGTGTATGTCCACTCGTTAACATTTGAGAGTAGATTCGAATTCACATGTACAGATATTTCTGTCTGCATAAGCTCACTTTCAACGTAAGGCCTCAGCTTTCCTCCTTACCTGTGCTCTTCTCTCCCCATGCAGGAGATATCTCAGTTTCCCCTGCAACGGTTGCATGAAGTGGTCTTGTCTTCCTGACAAAAAGAAAAAGCCTTCTTTCTCACATCCATAGCTCTTTTCCTCTGCAAACTAGGCAGAGCTTAGCTCATGTAGCCCTGGGCCTTTCCCTAGCTGATCTAAGGAAGAGATGGGGTGCTGCCGTATTCTCCTAGTCCTCACACAGGTGGACTCAGATTGTCAGATTGCCTTATACAGCTCAAGACTTTTTCTTCCTACTCACTCTGCATATCCAAACTTGAATCCCTTAATCCTTAAGCTCCTGGCAGATCGTGATCCAGAAAAATGCTTACCTCTTCCGTGCCTTTCTGATCCCCCTTGGACCTTTCCCACAGCATCCTCTCAGACAGCTTCCTCAGCTCTGCTAGGGTAGAATTCACATTACATCTTCTCCAAGTCCTATTCTACCTTCAAATGAGGCAGGAGCTTGTCTTAGAAAATCCTCACTGTATTTCCTAGCTGGACTTGGACTCGCTGAATTGCTTCTTGGGAACAACGAGCCATTGACTCCTTAGTGGCTGCCATTGCTACCACTGTCCTCTGCCAGACAGCACAGTCACAATGTGCCCTTGCAACCATGTGAACTATCTCAGTAAGGAAATTTAAAAGTGCTCTATTTGAAAGCTTTTTAAGTGCATACTTTAATTCAGTTCGGTACATATTACACTTTTATGAAAATCTGGTGAAGTTCATCTCTTCCAGTTGAGGAGTTTTAAAGCTAGATGGATGCTTTGGATCAGGACAAAACTTCTAGACACATGCCTCCTTAGTAGTCGCTGAGAGAAACGGGAACTTCATGATGGTGATCCAATGCATGTCTAAAAATGGTCTCACCAATCTTCTTCTCTCTATAGACCACCTAAGGAGCCAAAGGGGACTGCTGTGGATCTTCCAGAATAGCATGGAAATACCTGTAGTTTGTTGAGAGGAACCCTAGGTGATTTTCTTATATCATCACAGAAAACAAACATGAGAGTGAACAGTGTGTCAAGTTAAAGGTAGTAAATGCAGCTGTACCAGGGTGGGCTTGCACGCTACGCATTTCTGGAAGTGGGTCTGGCAGTAGCCCCGGGTGACACGGTAGCATCCGTAGTGACTGTGGCTGACTGTGGAAGGCTAAGTAGTGAGCCTATGTCAGCCCTCTGCAGAACCCAACTCTGCACAGATCCACAGTGAGGCAAGTTGTGGCCCCTTCCTTTAATCTCTACATCTCTATGGAAATCAGACATTTAAATATAAAATTTTTTACCAGTTGAGGGTCTAGACAGAAATGCATTTTGAGCCATAAATATAATGAGAATCAACATCACCTCTTTTATTAATCTCACTGCACTGTTCACTAGCCTACCTGACATTGCTGTCAGCAGCAAATCTGTGTACGTGGCATTTTTCACCTGCCTTAGCAAGGCAGCGTTGGTAATTGTCCATCTGCTGAGAAGAACCCAAACTCTAGAGCAAAAAAGAAGATAATGGACCAAGATTACACTGGAAATTTACACAGGCTCTGTCCACTCTTAAAATTGACTAAAATGAAGAAGTGTTTAAAGAATCGTCATTTCTAAATTGCTGTCACATCCACGATATTCATATACAAAATGCTAGTATTCTGTAAAAGTCTGATTTTTACATTTTCCTACTTCGTCCTCATAGAAGTCTGTACTATAAAAAATGATGCTGTGCTCTTAACAGTAGACATAGTTTCAGTCTTTGGATCTGTATTAATCCTTCAAGTTTCTCTCTCACGGTTTATTATGTCATCCAGATTTCATTCTGAACCGTCTACTCTTTTCCATATGTTCTTAGCAGGAAATGTGCATGAATTTAGAAACACAGCAAGACACATGATATTCAATAATAAGAACATTTTGAAGAGACACAAAAGAAAAATCCAAATGAAAGTTCTAGCTGGCTTCCAGCCTCACTCAGTCAAACAAGATATCCAGTATTCCTTAATTTGAAACTTTTAGTTACAGTAAAAAAATGTTTTGCTTTTCACTTATTTAGCTACACCTGAGATTTTACTGTGGACACAGACTTAGAGGCGTTGCTTTGTGCTTATTCATGTGTAAGTTTTCTGTATTAGTATCTAGAATTGTGAGTTTTTTCTTAAGTTTTATGCACACCATAGTAAAAAGTGTTTGAATACAAGTCTTTGTATTTTGATATTCGGTAAATATAGAGGTATGTGAGATGCCAGCTTTTATGTATTACATTACAGGTGTTATATATATATATCAAATAACATGATGTAACTGCCTAAAAAACCTAAATGTTATACACACGTCATATCAACAAGAAACCACAAGTGATGTGCAAGTAATTGTCTGAACCCCGATAAATGGTTCCCAGGTATTTTTCCCATTAACAGTGAACTAAATAAACTGCCACAGATATTGAGCATTCCTCCCCTGTGACCCTGCATGTAGGAAGATGATGGAAGAATTGGAAAATAGGAGTTTGCTACCGCATTAAAAGGAAAGGAAACCCCAGTCTCCAGAGCCTTGTATGTCCATGGAACAGAGATGAAGGCAATGAGGAGGGGAATGAGAAAAGCAGAAAGGACAGATCATGGGAGTTATACAAGCTAGAATTGCAACCTGAGTCAATCGGAGATGTTCTGTAAGTCTATTTAGTTCCATAAATCTTGGTTAAAAAGGCAATTTATTTGATATCCATAAGAAAAAATGGAAATCTTTACAACAGGAAGTCACATTTTTTAGGGGAAACAGACTGTTTTATCCTGTTTTGTTTAATGTTCTTACTTGCATGCATGGTTTTATTTTGTAACTTCTTCTGCAAGATGACCACGTGTAGCATTAAATCCTTCTGAAAACATCACTTCAGGCAGATGGTGTTAGCAATGACTTTTTGTCTCTGCTTGGTGGTGATGGTGGATCTCCAGGACATGAATAGGACAATTTGCTTGTCAGTTTCTTTGGATCCACAATCTGGAGGAAGGAGGGAAGCTGGGGCAGGAGATAGGGATGGATCTTCTGCATTCTGCTCCACTACCCCGAAGAAATGACATGGGATTAGTTTCTGTTGCATCATATAAAGCTATATTGTGGGCATTAATGGTGCTACAGCCCTCCAGTTGATATTAGACTGGATATTGTCAGCAGTGTCAGGCTGCACACCCCGTGTCCGCTCGCCAGTCCTGGCTCCGTCCCACCTCACTGCCTCTGACTCATGTGTTATCATCAGTATGAGAGCCATGGGCCTACCTCCCCACAGGACAGAAAATAACCACGGCTGAACACTTTCAGAGCTTGCTAGGATCATTGGAAGCAAAACTGAATTACTCCAGCTGGAAGAAGCTAAATTTAATATTGTTTTCATAGAATTATTTGAATAATTAAAATTATTAAAATTATTCACCAAATGGGCAAAGCTTTTATTTCAAGACCATTGACAGACAATATTTATGATTGAGACCAGCAGTTCCCAAACTGCCTTCTGCAGACAATCCTTTGTGGAACATGAGCAACTGATCCACGGTACCCTGTCACCAATATACTGCTGCAATGTGATGAACGTCTTCTGGGTGCTTTGTCAGAAATTGTAAAAAGGTTTTTCCATCACTTTTTTTTCCTGACTTGAAATTGTTTTGAGCCTCAAAAGGATAAGTCTATGTTAGCAGCAAATCAGAACCACATTTACTGTTTCAGTCAGCAAAATATCTCTTTTTTTTTCTCTTATTAAATAAGCCTTATATTCCAGAAAATGTGGATCTCAAGTACAAAAATGCAATATGAGGTCAAGCTGAAAGATCCTGCACTGCAAAATCTTTTGGATTGTGGTATGTAGAAAATTCTAATTTCTTTCTAATGATATTTTTTTGATATTGCAATTGTGCAGTATACACCAGGTCTGCAATTTTAAGCTACCCATAGGCAAATATGGTAAGGCAGTATATGTATAAATCAATAGGTGTGACAGGTGTGAGCCGCTGTGACAAATTTTCTATACTTTAAATTAGTTGTAAATACATGTCTTTCACTAAGCAGCCTCTCTCACTCTCATAAAAAATAAGGTGACCATAGAAATCAGTCGCAATTTAATTTGGTATCTTAAAATGAAAGACACATGTGGACCTAGCTTCTAATAGTGAATTCACCAAATAACCCACATTTCATTAATTCTTACAATATTAAAAGAAGAAAATGTTTGTCTCTCAGGGATGCAAAGCCCATTGTTAAGCTTTTTAGTTTGTTTGGGGTTTTTTCTTTTGCTTTGCACATGAAGAATTTAAAGTTCAAATGTTGCTCTGCATATGTCCTGGCAAGGCTGCCGAACAGCAAACACCCCAAAGTTCGGCCAGTGCTCCATTCCTCCGTTCCTCAGGGAGTTCCTATTTCATGTGTTTTTCATTTTAAGTTCTGCCTCCATGAATGCTATTTCCTCTCTTTCGGTTTTCACCAAGGTCAAAGAAATCTTTAGCAAATAAAAAATCTGAACATCCAGTCATCTACTGGAAAAGTGCCCGTCCCATGTCTAAATAATAAGCAAACAGATTCATGGAAAAGTCCTACATGCACTAGAGAAGAGTGCAGCAGAAACCTTAATCTGAGCACTTCATCACAGCAAAACAGGGTTTATCAAATGAAGGCACTTTTGTCTTAATTATTAACTGCAGTGAAATCAGTTCAGTGGAAATCAAAATAGTGGCAAGCTAGACTCTCCCACGGTGACAGGGCACACACCTTTCCCATTGACCTTCACCTGTCTGTGGGCTGGAGCTACAGAGGCCCCCGGGACAAAGCTGTGGTAAACAGTTGGAAAGCCCAGCTGCTGAAAGTATATCTCACGTTTTGATAAAAGTACACGACAGCAGTTGGGATTAAGATGACATTGAATCTATTCAGCATGTTTTGGGGGAAATCTGTGAAAATTACCTGCAAAAAGAAAAAATGTGATTTAATAATAAAATTTACTAACTGCAGCCAGATGCACTGTCAAAATTTCCAGAAAAATCAAGAAAGTCAGTAGCTAACAGGATTTGTTACAGGAGATGAGAGGGGATATATTATTAATGAGAGTCATTTGCCGCTGCAGGGGAAAAATATGCATTTGGGGATTAAGCCAGTCAAGTGATTAACAGGTACTGATAATTCTTATAAATTTGGGCTTACCTTTTAATCAAAAGTGGAATTCAAGCTCAAGTCAGCCTTTAGGTGATTCTACCAAGCTCAGGCTCTGCGTGAGATATCAAGGAAGGCAAATCCAGATGAGCCCTCCTGGACTGCTGCCTCCAGTCTCCCCCAACTGCCTGACTGTACCAGTTTCCATAAACTGATAAGGTTCTGTCTTAGCAGCATATTTGGGATGATGGATGACTGTTCCAGAAGTCTGTGGCTCTTCTGGAGCCATGAACATATCGTAATTTCTAGTGGAATTAATTTGTGTCACAGAATGGTGCTGGTGCTTATCTTTGCTGGAAGTTCCCCATCTGATACATTCAAGGACCACATTTGTATTCTCCACAGGCACATCACATACTGTGTCATCTGGTGATCAAATAGTCCATTCCCAGGTCTATTTTCAAAGCTTCCTGCTTGTGGAAAAATTATGAAACCTAAAATGCCTGACCTCACCTTTTGGGTTATTCATATTCAACCCATTTCTATTATTCCAGTCCTGAAGCTTATCCAATTCTTCCTGCATGCTGTCCTCCTCCACATTCACACTACATATTGCATTATCAGAAAATTTCTTGAGCAGAGTACTACTTTTTCTGCCAAAGTTGTTAAAAACGTTAAATAGGATCAGTCCCTAGACACATCTTGGAAGAACTCCACTAGTAACTTCCTTTCAATTTGGTAGTTCTCCTTTCAATATGATCTTTCATTTTTTTTCCACCTCGCAATTCTTCTGCTAATCCAAATTTTCTCCAGCTAAACGAGCAATTTCCTATGCAACACTATGTCAAAAGCTTTCCTGGTAACTGAGTGGCATCTCATTCTCTTACTAATAAAAATAATTTGTCAGGTTATTCAGACATAATCTACTCTTTCCGAAGTGAGTGACATTTAATTTAATTTAATTTCATTTCATTTCATTTCATTTCATTTCATTTCCATCTTGTTGTCCTTGTCTGTTTTTTCTCCAGTGTGTATTCTGATATTTCATATATTCTTGAAGCCAAAGCTGTGATTACCTAGATTTTCCTCCTTTTTATTTAAGTTAGATCCAATTGCTTTTTCAAGTAAGAACCATCATCTCTGATAAACACATATAAAATCTTTGTTAGCAGACTTGCGGTTTCTTAAACTAGTTCTTTCATAGGATGTGTCTTGACTGTAAGCTGACTCAATCACATTAATCTCTTTAGAGTTTGGCGTCCACGTTAGATGTGGTTAATTCCATTTCCATTCTCATATTCCCATTAGCAACACAGCCTTGTTTAAAATCATCATCCCTGTTGAAATCTAAGCCAAAGTATTCATCTTGGGGCCATAGCTGTATTATCCTTAACTTCGTCGACATCTTCTCTGTGCAGTTTCTATAAATCATATTTTGTTTGTGTGGCTAAAACAATCTCTGTTTGATTTAGCGATGTTTGAAAAATCCAACTTAGTTTGTCTTTTGGCAATTCTTATTTTATCCATACACTTCCTGACCTCTGAGACTTAATCACATTAGCTGAGCATTACTCTATTTTTCCATTCTTTATAGGATGTCTACTCGTTCTGAATAGGTTATTTTTGAGCCAGGTAATCATCCAGCTAGGTCTAGATCCCTTCCCTTGATTTCAGTAGAGACCCCAGAGAAATGTTTTACCTTTGTTATTCAGAATCTCCAGCTCTCTTTTGCATTCAAGTCCATGAGTTTCCCAGTGAACTACATTTTTTAAACTGAAAATGGTAGTTTTTCTTTTCAAGTAGAACTACCTGATTTTATCTTTATATTTAATTTAAAATTAATCAAGTCAAGTTCTCTTGATCCAAGGTTACTGGTACAACCAGTTCTTCTTCAGTGTCCAAAGTAATATTACAAACTGCATCTAGTGGAATGATCTGTACCTGGTTTAAAGTTCATTTGTGAAAAACACTGTCATCTATCTGGGATATTAAAAGACCAACAGTAGCAAAATTCTTAGTAATACTTCTAACTCTAATGGTGATGCAGAGATTTATATCCAGCATCTGAGCAGGTATAAATCTCTGTTCTTCTGCTGAATCTAGGCATGCTGCAAAAATTTGAGCTAACTCTTTGTCATGACAAATCAGATCAGATGCATGACAAGCACAGCACGCTTTGTTTTATACTGTGGAGCTTGCTGAACTGCCTCATTCTCTGCTAGCTTTCACATCTGAGAAAGACTTTTTATGGCACCATTTATAAGTCTTATCCCCTAGACCATCAAATGAGGACACTGCTATCACTCCTGCTGCCATTGAGAAATCATCTCATATAATTTATTGTCTTTCATTTGCTTGCAAAGAAGCAAGGAAGTTTCATTAAGTAGGTGGGAGAAGCTGAAGGCCGTTTTCACACTCCCATGTTTTCTCTTTGTTTCTGTTTGTACAGGTGCAGTGAAAAAGACTCAGAGGGTGTAGTCATAAAGACAGGGCTTGAGAAATGCCACTTAAATTGTTTAAAATCAAAGGTTTTGGTAGCTCATAAACAGGGAACATTTTTTTACATAGGACTGCAAATCTAAAAACACAATCCACCCTCATGTACAAATATATTCAATGTACACATGTAACCACTATTAAAATAGCCTGCCCTTGTAGATTGTGAGAACAGACCCATTTCATTTATGTTCACTGAGAGTTTCAGTACCAAGAAAGAAAAGAAAAGATTCATAATCAACCAACACATTCATAACTTGAAGTAGTATGCAATGAGGATGTCCGGAAGCCTGTGCTCCATCCAAACTGTCCAGTTTAATGCTTGCTATAAGCATACTTCCAGACTAGCATCTGGAAATCTTAAATGAACAGAGATAGACATAGACACCCTTACACTCCGGGAAATAATTGAAGTTGGAATAAGAAAATGTTTGTGGTCCAGATCATCAGCTGGTATAAATCAGCACAGCTCTAGTCATTCCAAAAACGCAATGCCAGTTTATGCTAAAGTGCTAGCTGGCTCCTGTAGCTCTCCTTTGTGATTAATTTCAGTGCAATAATTTGCTGGAACATGCTTTTGGACCAAGCTTCCTGAAGCACTACTTTTACAAATCTCTTGCATGCTCTTGGACTGCTGCCAGTATCACACCCTTCTGTATTAGGTCTGCTTTCCTCCAACAGAAATCTCAATGTTTGGGATTTTTTAAAAAATAATAACTGAAAAAAAACCCAACCCAAAATCTTTGCTGAGCATTTACTTTATGCATAACACTCTTGACTCTCTTCTGTGAATAAATGGCACCTGACTTCTTCTGTTCTTTGCCTTTCTTTGCTTAGACTACCCTTAGAATGGTGAGTGTTGGTATTTTCCACTTCTTGGGTACCACAAGCTCCCACTGAAATTAAGAGGGGAGATCCAATCTCATGGTAGTGCAGAAGCAGACACAGGGCTGCCACAAGATGCTTCCAGTTGCCAGTGCAGTTTTGCCCTCACCAGCACCCACCCAACCCCCATCCACACCACAAGATCCTGGAAGCACCATGGCACCTGGGGAGCCACCACAGCACAGGCCAGCACAATGAGCACTCCTACACCATCCTTTTTACAAACCACCCCAGGAGGTCCCCCGAGCTGGAGTCTTTTGCTAGGACAAAATACACAGGTATCTCTATTAATTTCCACTCAGACCTGCCAAATTTCTCTTCCAGAATGCAGTGTTCCCAATGAGCTCCCTCCTGCTGGGACCTCAAGCACTGTACCTGGCCTCCTGTCTGCCCTGGCAAACTCAGCAGCACCCAACCTGGGACATCACAGATTAAGAGAGAAGCTGTAGAATTGTTCTGTGGTTGGGGAAATGTCAGGAGAGGCTGTGCACTCAAAGCCCACTCATTGGAGCATACAGCTCCATCTTGAAGCCTCCTATCCAGTCACTCTCTGGCAGGATGCAGCCACGTCCTCTCTCAGAGAAGACAAATCCTGAGACACTGGCCCAACAGCATCCTTTATGGCCATCACTCACCTCCTCAGCCACCTCACGCAGTCCAGCAGGACTAGAGAGGTTATCATTCCCTTATACTCGGCACTGGTCAGGCTGCACCTCGAGTGCTGTGTCCAGTTCTGGGCCCCTCAGTTTAAGAAAGATGTTGAGATGCTGGAGTGCGTCCAGAGGAGAGCGACGAGGATGGTGAAGGGGCTGGAGCACAAGCCCTGTGAGGAGCGACTGAGGGAGCTGGGGTTGTTTAGCCTGGAGAAGAGGAGGCTCAGGGGAGACCTTATTGCTCTCTACAACTACCTAAAAGGAGGTTGTGGTGAGGCAGGGGATGGACTCTTCTCTCAGGTGACCGGCGACAGAACAAGAGGACATGGTCTCAAGCTTCGCCAGGCGAGGTTTAGGCTTGACATTAGGAAGAAGTTCTTTACTGAGAGGGTGATTGGCCATTGGAATGCGCTGCCCGGGGAGGTGGTGGAGTCACCATCCCTGGAGGTGTTTAAGGACAGATTGAATGAGGCACTTAGTGCCATGGTGTAGTTGACAAGTAGGAGTAGGTGTAGGTGTTGAGTTGGACTCGATGATCTCAGAGGTCTTTTCCAACCTTATGATACTGTGACACTGTGATACTGTGATTTGCTTTTCCACGCACTTACAACAGAAAATAAAGTCCAATTACTTAAAATATCCTGTGTTAATCAATACATTGCAATTAAGCACACTTTGAAAACACACAGAGACTTGTGACTTAGCTTATCACAGTCCGTGCTGTCCTCCTTCTTCTTCTTCCTCTGTTCTCTCCCCTCCTCTCTTCCTTCCCAGTTCCAGCCAGAACGTATGAACACACAAAAAAATGTAGGTAACCTATCAGTACAAGGTCATGACTTATTTCAAGGCCACGATATCTCTTTAAATATTCTCCAGCATTGTTCCTCAGACGTGGATGGTGTTGCAGGAAGGAGGGCTCACAAAAGAGTTCAGGACTGCAGCCTGCTGTTAGAGCAGCAGCTCAGCTGCCCGTGGTCACCCACAAACAGATTATATTCTCCATTACAGGGGATAAGTGCAAGGCTGTACGGTCTACAAGTGTTCAAAGACACCAGGAACTTGCTAAGAACACTTAAGCATCAGCAGAGACTCTTTTCCTTCAGGGTGCTGGACTAAATGCAGATACACGCAGTCTTCTGCTTACGAGAAACTGACCTGCTATGATACTGGGGGACTGCACATAAAGAAATGAGCCAAAAGGAGACTTCACCACACATCACCTACCAGAAGCACATGATTTTCAACACTCAGAAAGACAGAGAAGATTGTCTTCATAGTGCTTACCCATGCTCTCTGTGTGCAGCAGCTTGCAGAATCACTTTTTCTGGGTGCTTTGGGTTTGGGTTTCCAGGTCCTGATTTGCAGAAGCATTAAGTACTTATATAGTTTTGAAATTTCAGTCCTTGGAGATGCTCCAGGTAGACTAGATACGACCCTGGAAGACCTGATCTGATTTCAAAGTTGGGTATAACTTCAAAATTGGCCCTGCTCCTTTGAGCAGGGGGGTGGATCAGATGGTGCCTTCATATAAGAATTATTCTGAGACTGCAGCTGCCACAGTGCAATCACTAGGAGCTCTGTCTTGAACAGACGTGTGCTCCAAAAAATCAGAGGTTTTCTGCTCAGAACCTAAAATTATTTGGAACTTCTCAAAATATTTCATTTAAACACTACATCTGTAAAATAGAGCAAATAATGTCAACATAATTAATACGTACAGGTTAAAGATTGCTTACAAATTGCTCAGCTATTGTTTTACAAGCATTAGAAAAGTCTCTGAGGAAATCAGCAATTTATTACTCAGACCAGGGATCCAATATTTTAAAGGGACAGAGCTCTTCATGGAATCATGATGCTTAAACAGAAGGCTGAAAACTCACTCGTTAAGCACTGTCTGTTCTGTGATGCTCCTTTGAAGCACGGCTTCTATGCAGAAGGTAGTAAGTCTTCGTGTAATTAAAAACTGCAGCAAGCTTCAATTTTTTATTTTGCACTTATTAGCATTAATCTTTTGAAAAGTAAGATTCGGTAGGCCATTCCAATCAAATAGATAGAATTTTATACCAATATTAAAACAAATATTTTTTTGTTTTGTCCTCTTTGGTCTAAGTTAAGCTTTAAGGTTATGAAAATGGAGATCTGGAAGCTTACAGTTACAGCAGATGCCTTGAGTCTGAGTCAGTCAGTGATCAGTACTATGAGAACAGAAGAAAATGCTATGGAGCATACACACACACATGTATCTCGGTGAAATCTACTGCACCCAGCGATTAATCAGATAAAGCGGTCTATTGAAGTAACCGAGATTTCATTTAACACATTTCTCATGGGTAACTACTAACTGTGATAGCAGAAACAAGCCTTCAAGACTGAAAATAGAAAGCATTCCTATTATGAGCTTTGCTCGTAGCTCAGAAATGAAAATGCTGTGAGAACAAGGGAAGGGGAGCCTAATGAAAACATCTCTCTTTTACTCTCTATCTGCAATGCCATGCTGAGAAGCAGCACTTACTTTCTCTGACACACAGAAATCTTTGTGCCTGACAGATAGAAGAGGAGATAAAAAGGATACAAAGCATCTGGCTTTCCAATAGGTACGTGGGATGATGATTTAAATTACAAAGTTTGAAGAGTTTGGCACGTAGCAAACTTGAGCCTTGCCCAGGGATTTTTTTCCCCCCATCAGTAATAAGTTTAAAACATGAAAAAAAATATTTTCCCAAGTAACAGAGTGTATAAACAACATCTGCACTTTCGAATGAGTTCAAAACACCTTCAGAATGAAAGGTTTTTTTCTTTAAACAGGAAAGAAACCCTTCCAGAGTGCTCCAGCGGAGGGAAAGCCTTGCAGAGATTGAGCCGTCTAGTTCCATTGTAAGGCTGCTGGCAGAGACCCTGCAGCAGGATTGACATTACATTAATTATCAGGCCCATGGGCTCCCCGACCTCGCTCTACCACAAAAAGTCCTGGCAATGGATCTGAGGAATACTGGCATTATCTCAGTCTTGAAGACCTGAAGGCAAGTTGTCACCTGAACCACAGGTAAAGTGAAACATTTCACTGAGCTAATAAAATACACATTTGTCTGGCATTCAGACAGTCTGGGAGATAACTGTTTAATGTATTGTAAACTTCATGGCTAATATCTGACTTTAACAAACATGATTACAGACAAGACAGGCTTTCTGAAGTGTTCTGGTTTGACAATATTTGGCCCGGTACCTGGGTCGGAGCAATTCCAAGCACAATTACAGGTTGGGCAGGGAATGGGTCAAGAGCAGCCCTGAAGAGAAGGGCTTGGGGGTGCTGGTGGATGAGAAGCTCAACATGAGCCAGCAAGGTGCACTTGCAGCCCAGAAAGCCGACTGTATTCTGGGCTGTGTCAAAAGAGAGATTGAAATCAAGAGAGGAGATTGTTCCCCTCTACTCTGCTCTTGTGAGCCTTCACCTGGAGTGCTGCATTCAGTTCTGGAGTCCTCAGCACCGGAAGGACATGGATCTGCTAGAACGAACCCAGAGGAGAGCCACAAAGATGATCAAAGGGCTGGCGGACTTCGCTTATGAAGGCAGGCTGAGAGGGCTGGGTGTTGTGGCATACAGTCCAAAACAGCACTGGGCCCACAGAGACTTGTACTCCGCATTAATTTTGCTGGCTCTCAGGGTAAAGAGAGAACAGTGCATCAAAGTTATATCAGCTGGGATTTTTTAGCAATTTTTAGCAAGTCTTTTCAGATGCCTTATTTCAGCTGGCTTAATTTGAATTGCACTGCACCAGCTCACAGAAATTTGGAGGACTAACATGATCAATTCCATGCAGATTCTTTAAGGCTCTTCCAGTTTGCACACTGAAAATTTAAGCTCTCACTCATTTCACTGTGATCACTATCTAATTGATTCATTCCTGTCTTGCTTGATTGCATTGCCATTTTAGCTCAAAATCAGATGTAACAGCTAAGAAGATGGAAGCCATCAAATGACTTTTTAACCAGCATCAGTTCATTTGGGTATCAACATTGACTACAAAACAGTGACAGGCAAAACCATAGCACTGCATACTGGTCTTCTGTATGAACAGGAAGAGCCACTGAATTCGGCATCCTCCCACCATGAACACTAGAATAAGATATTGGGTACCTGAAGCCCAAAGAAATATCATTTGCAAACAATGAGCAATGATAAAAGGAAAACTTTTTAGCTCGGTCTATATACAGTCCTTTAATCCAGGTGGTATTTAAACCAATACTTAGCCTTGACTATTATTCCCACAGAGTGATTGTGTGAGCATTCGAGATTTTAACAATGTTTATATAAACAACATGAAATGCAAGATAAAGAACTTGATAATTACATATCACTTTTAAAGATACAAGTGAATTGTTTAAGTCTTTCAAATCAAAGTTGTAATGGATTGCAGCTTTATATGTAGTCAAAATAAAGATTTGTGGAATATGATTTTTTTATGGCTTGTAGATCTATTTTTAAATATTTTTAAAAATAAAGCATCCCATGATTAGCCCTTTCAATTACTGCATCACATAGTGTTTTTTACAGACTCTAATTATATCTTAGATTAAAATTCAAAACACCTGCTCTTGTGGATCGCACTAATTTCAGCCTCAAGTATTTTGATACAAAGAGCTATAATCAGTGAGAACCAAATGATTTCCTATTCTCTGTACCACACCTTCTCAGCTGAGTACAGCTAAAGATCTCCATTTCTTTATTTTTCTGTTATGATTATTACATCTTTTATCTAAAGATGTGTTTTTAATGCTGAAATATGTAGTATTTTTGCTTTTACTTAGATCAGGTAAAATGTTTAAGGCAGATATTAGCTTTTAAAACAACAGTCATTTTGATTTTAAATTGCAGATTAATCGTGTAGCTTTCTTTTCTTAGCTTTTTGGTGTAGCTTTTCATTTTGGTGCAGCTAATATAAATACTTTGTTCCTGGCTTTTAAGAAAACTACTCTTTAAAAACCCTGTAATTTGTGTTCAGGGGTTTAAATGGGAACACATACTTACTTGAAAGATAGTTTTTGATGCGCCCAGTTCTCTGTTATTACTCATGCACTTCTCTGTGATTTAGGGGTATGATCCAAAGTCCAAGGAGTCAATGGGAAGACACACAGATTTCACTGGACTTTGGATCAGGTTCTAAATATTGTATGAAGAGAAAGGAAATAGTTGAATTGTCCATGTAGATTCTATAACAGCAAAATAAGGATATCTTTAAACAGTATTTACTTTTGATGAGGATAGGATGGGACCAGAGTTTTTGCCCAGTTACACCGGTTTTAAGCCAATAGGACAACACCATAGGATACAGGAGAACAACAAAGGTCGTGATAGGGCACTGAATCAGGCTCATTGCTGCCTTTCGAGGCCCTCCAGAGCAATTCAGCTACTCTGAATTTTATGTAATGATCTACTTTCAAACAACAGTGTGCTGAAGCTGTGGGGGTGGCCTGGCAGTTCTGTGCCAGTTCTGCTGTTTTGTGTTTCTCCCCTCATGCTGTGCTGTATCTTGCCACTTCAATCTGCTGCAGCGGGCAGGTTTCGGAAGGTCCGTGAAAAGCCACCTGGCTCTTGCTCTGGTGTATATTAGTGCAATGAATATAGATTTGATGGCACGTCACATCTGAGTTGGATCAATCTTTTCAGAAATTCAGCATTTCTATGCCACATAGTCCTCACTGTGATTGATTAGCTGTAAATGCAATTATTGATGGTTTTCTTTCCTTTTCCATGTCAAACATTAGAGGGGTAGGACAGGTAAGTTCTTTGCGGAAAAATTGAAGCCTTCCATAGGATAAAGTGGCACGTGCTCCTGGCATGCACCAAGCTGTTCTAGTTTTCCCTAAACACCTAAGAAATTTGTGCCTGAGAGTTGTACAGTGTCCACATCACCTGTGGACAGGTGTTCTCTTTTAAGACAAATGATAGCGTGGGCCAGAGATATCTGCTAGGATCTCACAGACAAGCCTAGTAGCTCTGATTAACCCTATGCACTGGGCTTTGCCTTGTCCAGTGTTTCCAAGTAGTTTCCTCCCCTACTTTCAGCTTTTCTCAGATACACAAAGCCAGTTCAGGTCTGTGATTACTGTGGGAAAAGACCTTCCTCATATGAGCAAGAAACATGCAGGAGCCATGTGGAGGCACCAAGACGGCTCTGCAGCATTGGCCTCACACTCCTGCTCTGGGAGCTCCCACTGCCCCACAGAGGTTTTACAGTACTGTGACCCAGTTAATAAACTGGTCTTATGAAGTGAAATTTGGGGCAAGGACTGGTTTTCTTTCCTGTTGTCCAGAGTTTCCAGTCTTGCAAATATCTCAAGATGATTGAAGCTGGCTGAGAACCTCCCCACCAGCCTGCAGACTGCTGTAGAGCAGAAACCAGCAGCCGCCAGCACCAAGAAAGCTTCGTGCCCATGAGGAGAAAAGCAATTAAAACCAGTGGCACTGAGAACAAGAACATGCAATGCAAGTTTTGTGCATAGGAGCCAGGGCCTTGGTTCATAAAGTCTCACCTCTCTGCACGGTAGATGCCTGAAACTTGAGCCTTTCTAATGGAGATGAAAGGGCTGAGTCAGCCCAGCCGATATTTAAGTCAGCCATTCCAGAAAGTCTAGGTGTTTCAAACGTGGTGCTTACACCGCTGAACTACCTCTTCAGTAATATTTAGCTGCTGCTACTGCTATCAAAATAAACCACATGTTGCAAATCTATTTATTATGGGTTTGTCGTGGGTTGACCCTGACTGGATTCCAGGTGCCCACTGAAGCCACTCTGTCACTCCCCCTCCTCAGCTGGATAAAGAGGAGGAAATAGAACAAAAGGCTCATGGGTTGAGATAAGGACAGAGAAAGATCATTCACAAATTACCATTCTGAGCAAAACAGACTCATCTTGGGGAAAATCAATTTCATTTATCACCAATCAAATCAGAGTAAGATAATGAGAAAATAAAACCTAAATCTTAAAACTGCTTCCTCCCAACCCTCCCTTCTTTGCGGTCACAACTTCACTCCCAATACCTCTCCCTCTTCTCCTCAAGTAGCAAAGGGGTGCAGGAAATAGGGGTTGTGGTCAGTCCATCACCTGCTGTCTCTGCCAATCCTTCCTCTTCAGGAAGAGGACTCCTCACTTTCCCTGCTCCCATGGGACACAGTCCTTCAGGAACAGACTCCTCCAGGGTGGGTCCCCCATAAGGTCATAAGTCCTGCCAGCAAACCTGCTCCAGCGTGGGCTCCTCTCTCCATGAGTCCAAGGGTCCTGCTGGGACCCTGCTCCAGCATAGGCTTCCCACAGGGTCACAGTGTCCTTTGGGCATCCACCTACTCCACAGTGGGGTCCTCCACGGGCTGCAGGTGGATATCTACTCCACCTTTAACTTCCGTAAGTTGCAGGGTGACAGCCTGACTCTTGGGCTGATTCCTTCTTACAGAGGAATCTCTCCTCTAGTGCCTAGAGCATCTCCTCTTCCTCCTCCACTGACCTTGGTATCTGCAGATGTGTTTCTCTTCCATATTCTCAACCATCTCTTAGTCTGCAGTTGTTGTTGTACTGTTTTTTTTTCTTACTTCTTAAATATGTTATCCCAGAGGCACTAGCACCATCACTGATGGACTGAGCCTTGGCCAGCAGTGGGTCCATCTTGGAGCTTGCTGTCATGGGTTCTGTTGGACAACAGGGAAGCTTCTAGCACCTTCTCACAGAGCCACCCCAGTAGCCCTCGTGCTGCCAAAATCTTACCACACAAACCTAATACCGGGTTCATATTTCATTTGATGTGAAACTCTTTTTTAAAGCAAGACAAAATCTTGTGGTAATCAAACCACTTTAATTTTTTAGCTACACAGTATGTGCATTATCCATTTCTGCTTTAAAAATCCCAACTTTTTTCCATAGCAAAATGTAGCTAATGTTTTTGATTTGAAATTTACTGCCACTATAAAAGTCTATCTACCACTTTGTAAGTGGAAATATTAGTAAGTTAAAAAGATAATGACATAGATGTTACTCAGTGTAATAAATAAATCAAAGCTGTGCACAAGCAGTACGTGTCTTCTGTCTGACAGGAATGCTCAGAGAGCAATACTATGGCATTTTCCAGAATTAAATTGCATTATTTTAAGAGCTTTAAATTAAGCACCTAACCATGACCTTTAAACACGGTGATTGCCATTATGCCTGCTGTGGAGGGTTTGGAAACCCTGTGCAAGATTGATGCGTTTTAATACGTAATCAAGTATAGGTTCATTTAGCACAGCTGTTAAACAGAGGGCCTAATGCCACGCTATCACACGGAGGACCCTCTCTTCTCTTCCAGGCAAATCAGAGTTAGCAGTGGGAGGGAGGGCTTGTTAGTGCTAGGGAAAAACAACAAGAGTATCTTCCCGATGGTGCAGAGAACCTGGAGATTAAAGAGTCACGCATCTCCTTTTGAGAGTGACCAGGAATAAAATGTTCCCCCAGCGCTTGTGCAGAATTACATGTCAACAAAACAAAGCAACAGACTCATAGGATTTGTTTGAAAGTATTTCTATGGGTACAACCCAAAGCAAAACTCATCCCAAGGAGCATTAAAGATAATAATCCAAAAAATGCACTGCAATTATTTTCACTTAGATCAGGTAAAACCTCATGCGGTGTATACATGAAAAACCTACACCTTAAAAAAAATCAATAAAATCCTTAAACAAGTTCAAAGAAGTAAAATATTAAATATTTTCTCACTCTTCATAGCATTCTGTTTTAAAACTACTGTGAATTAATTCCGTTCTCAAATGTACCTTCTGACATGTATATACCTGTCATACTTTTCATCTTACCCAGTGTCATATACCTATCTTATGTGTTATATAATTATCTTCAAGCATGAAAAAAATGAAACGCTTTAGAGAACTAAACCAAGGCCCCAAAGCACTGATTGGTTATGAAGTGCCAATTCTGCAAATGTACCAATCCTCGTATCCCAAAGCTTGCTGATCCTTATCACAAAAGCCAAGGCTTTGAGTCAGTGCAGGTAACACAGATCTGAGTGTGAGAAATAAAGAACAATTTGCTGCTTAAACCAAAGGATACAAGGAGAAAACGGCCTCACTGTTCCAGGCACAAAACTCCCTGTTTAAGAAAGAATGAGGCGTGGCATTATCTCAAGGTTGCAGTGTTGTCTGCTTAGTGAAATATTATGTTAACATAACGTCCTTGTTTTTGCTTTTGTTTTTGCTTAAGATTAACAGGTGTTACTTGCTTTTGCTTTTGCTTTATCTTGCTTAAGATTAACAGGTGTTGTTATCCTGTTTGTTATCCTGTTTGTGTAACTGCTGAAATCAGCAAGTTGGAGAAAAAAGGGTATAAAAGACTGCTTAAGCTACCCAAACTTTGCGAGCCTTGGTGAAGCTGCGACTTCCCGGCCGCCCAGCGCTGCATTTGCTTTCCTATCTGAAATAAACTTTTAATGAACCATTTGAGACTTTATTTGTCTTAATTCAACAATAACATGAGGGCCTGACTTGCCTCATGAAAGTCCCACCATGGAAGTCCCACAGGCCAGACGGAAACCTTACAGCTGACTCTACGTAGTAAGGTTAGAGTAATACAAGGCCCAAATGTATTTTGCGCAAGCAAGCGCGTCAACTCTAGGATCTCCTTCTGGCATGCAGACAGATGACATTTCTCTGGAGTACCTGACTCTCCAGGGATGCTGCCACTCACACTCCTCTGAGAGAGCCACAGCTGTGGGCTAAGCCGTAGGAACTCTTGCCTGAAGACCTCCCACCACCCAATCCTGCTGGTGCTCTGATCAGCCCCCGTGCTAGGAAAGACCCAGTCCCTGCTGTCAGGTCCACTCATTAAACACAAAGCGTAGCCTGAACCCACAGGTTACATCAGAAACTTTTCTGATACCTCCCACGAGTATTTTTTTTGTCAAGGGCTGTAATTTAAGCAGCCAAGATGGAGTGCGGCAGCTGATTTTGGTGGATGTGCAACAGGTTTTCAAGTGGCTTTACCAGTATAATATTACTGCACTGGTAATGTTGTGCTGTACTGCTTCAATAATATTTATTCTGCATGTTTTTATTAGTTCAATTTCTAACCAGTAAATCAAGGAAAGGTAGGTAAAGCTCAAAGTATCACTTTCCTACTTTAATGCTATATTAAGCCAAAAATTGCAAGATATTCATTGAATTTTCGGACTAAAAAAAGAATGAGCTCCAGATTCACATGGCCTATCATCCCACGTAAGCTTTCCTTCCTACTTATCCAAGCAGCCTTGAAAGCTGAAACTCTTTAGAAAAAGGCGGATTTAGACTCTGTGAATCTGGACTTCTGTGAAAATTAAAGAAATGGGAAGCAAAAATGTTGATAGGTTATGTTTGTCAAGGAAGCAAAACAGATAGGATTATCATATTTTCAGGATTTTTTTTTTAAATTTATAACTAGTATTAGTTTTCTGTGAGAGGCATTGTTTTTTCTATATATACAACTAGCTGCACATATTTTGTCTTCTAGTTTCTCCAATTAAGGGAAAAACTATGGGTTTTTAACAAGAAGTCACTATAGTATTGGTAACAATACATATAATAACCCTATCTCCACTCTCATTCTTTTTCTCTTGTATCAGACGTGATCTGACAGAGCTCTTGAGGTCCTATATCTCTGATCACACAGAACAACTTTTAGGAAAGTTAAACATACTTCTTTCTACCTACTCCACTGTTTTTGGTCAGGGAAGCATGGGTTTTCTTTTGTAAGGGTGTTTTGCTGGAAGAAGTCTGCACAGATTCTTCAGTTTTCATTCTTCCATCACCAACATGTTGTCACAGTACTTTTTCTCCAAGCTTGTTCTTTTCTTAATTGGTCCTTTATAATATTATTTCGACTGTGATGCAAATCGAGACGTTAAAACTTGAAGTCTGTTTAGCTGCATATCTAAGGTAAGCTCAAAGAAGGGCACTACAGTCCTCTCCCTCCATGTTTGTGCACTTTACAGCAGCTTGCTTTATGTGTAGCCAAGTTCTATGCATCTCTCGGGCTTTTCAGGTGAAGGTGGAATACATGCCCCTTCAATCACTGGACTCTTCTTAATTTCTCTGATTAAAAAGCTATCCTAGCAGTGGATTTAACACCAATACAGAACTGCTTCTGTTCTTTGCGTGGGACGAAAGATTTTTTTTCTCTTAATACCACTGCCACTATGCAGTTCGCTTTCTTAATCTGATGAGGTTTGTCTTCCATTTACAATGGGAGGAGGAAAAAAGTACGTAAAAACATATCACTCTTCCAAATCCAAAAACTTGTTCCCTTGTCCAGCTTAGGTCATAGGGAAAAAATGCTTGGTGGTTTTAGTCACTTTTCCAGAGCAAGCAAGCACGCACTTGTACAGCAGAAGTAATTCTTGATGTGCATTGCTATTAGTCACAGCACAAAATCAGCTCTGCAGACAGTCATATCCAAGTCAGTTAAGTGTTTCTTCTCGTAGACATCTGATTAGACTGAATGATTTATGATTACCTGCTCTGTAAGTCTGGGTTGTATTCTCATTGCCTGGTTTCCTCACACTCTTTTGCTGGTTCCTCTTTCTGCACTTCCCATCATAATAATGCACTTGCAATAAGCTGATGTACAGTCTTTTCTTAGAATTGTGTCAATCCATATTTGGTTATCTAATATCAAGTAATCAACAGGAAGACGTCTGGGGAGAAAAGACATCCTCCAGATGAGACTTTCAGCTGGAAGTCATAAAGTGGAAGTCATAAAGATCCAAAGTGTCTGCAAAACTCGCAAAGTTCAGCAGAGAGTTATCTGAAATACAGTCTGTCACTCCACTGAGGGTAACCCCTAGGCTGGGGATTCAATTGCTGCTTTTGCTGTAGAGGAATCAGCAACTGTCTTTACAGGACAGTATGTGAAGCCCAACAGCTGAGAGTCTTCCACTGTCCTTTGATGAAGCCACGAGCCTCTGAGACACATCTATGTGGACGGTGGTAGTAAGATTGGAAGGCTCTGGGATGCTTTGTAGATTCTCGGTCCTTTTGCACCTAGTTTAGCACCTTCCAGGGTGATGTCTCCAGGTCCTACACTTTTTTCTTGTGAATAGGTTAGGACTTCTAACTACAGGTGTCGTGAAGTGTGTCTATCACACTGGAGACAGTAGAATAGCACGTGAAGTCCCAGAACTGAACGTATCCTGCAACATTTGCTGTTGACAATCAGAAGAAGGACTAGACGACCTTTTTTGGAGCCTGCAAGAAGGGTTCCAATGACCTACTACCCTATCTCCCAATGTGACATGCATCATCAGTGTGCCCAGATCTACTTTGTCATATCTCACTTAAATATGCAAGCTTAAATATACAAGTTACTAACCACTTTCCCTTGCTTGGAAAAAAGTCAAGAAGCACCTGTAATTCAAAGAAGTTGGTTGCAGGTATAATTTGGTTTGTAGTATTAAATATAATGCTGAGTTTTGAGCTATGTTATCACTTTCTTATATGTTATATCCTTATCTTATTCGTACAAGACAGAAATGATCCTTCCATTCATTCACAGTGACGTTTCAATGTGGATGGCATAAGAGCTTATAGTATGGCATTTGGGTGCTTGAAGCTATAGAGCTGAAAAAAGTGATGAAATGCACCCACTGGAAGTAAAAACTACCAAAAACTGTTTACACAAAACTATAACTAGGACATTGTTAAGGATGGACCTTTGGTCTAATCTGGTAGAACTTTTCATAAATTCCTTTCCTCCACTCCTTTACTGTGAGTTCATGCTGAGGTACCCCTCTGTACCGCTATTCGTTCAGAGCATTCACAGTGTCATAAAACTGACCTAGGGAAGTGCAGAATTAAGCCTGACAATGACAGAACAGTAACTTTCTAAGAAGTGTTTGAAGAGTGATTGAGCATGGTTTCACATGGCAAATTTACAGGCCATGTCTATATGCTACCTTCCATTCAGGGCAACACAACTTCTTCTTTGTAACAGCAGGAGCTCTTTAAAAACTTTCCTACAAAACAGCAGTCATTTCTTGGTCAATGTGTTGCAGGTTATTTATTTCTTACTTAAGAATAATTATCCCTGAAGACAGTTAAATGCTTTAAGACTAAAGAAAAAAGTAAATGTAGGTTAAAAGTCATTATATAGAGATACAAAAGACTTTTTGTGAGTGAATTTCTCATACAATTATCCAGAGTAAATTCTATGGGTCCAGTCCCTATTCTCTGCAGAGCCTTCTATCAGTGCAAGTAACCTTATCAGGCTGTTACACTCCTGGCATTTTGGTAAGGAACAATTTTGAGCAGATCTGTATTAAGGGGATATTTTGATCCAAAGAGAGAGGCATGAAATTGTCTCCCCACCTCCTGTCTTATATGAAAGCACTACCCAGAGGAAAAAAACAGCACTGACTTTAAATAACCCAGGTTGGAGGGGTGCCAGGCACCGGGGTCCTCTTTGCCAGCAGCAGGGCCCCATTGCAGCCAAGGCTTCCGAAGGCTGCCCAGCCTCCAGAAGTGCCAGAATGGATCAGCACACTGATTCGAGCCAGAAATGAACTCAAAGTAACTGTTGTTTCCTCTCCCCTAGCAGCATTTTCAGAGGAATTCCTCAGAGGCAAGGGCTGAGGTTACCAGGAACAGCCAGCCTTATGCCAGCTTACTTGTTTGCTAAATGCTCTAAAAGGCGACTATTCTTTAGCCACTTTTTGGATAAATCTCACTCTGCTTCTGAGAGAACAATTCTAGCCAATATCTCCTGAGCATCCTGCAAGTGACTGACAGAGATACACATGGATTTTGTTTATTCTTGTCTGCCCTTGGTTTTAAATTTTATACATGTCCTCTAGGCATGACTTTGATGGTGATTTTTCTAGGGAAAAAAAATATGGATACATAAACAAAGGAGTCATACATACACAAAGTAGTAAAGCATTAATCAAAGTCAGCCCCTGATTTTATTTTTTTTTTTGAATACCAAATACTTTAAGCAAGATTCTGTTTCAATGGCAGTTTGCCTTAGTTCTTGTCTACTTCAGTTTAAGGGGCTTTTATTTCTGCATCCTGTACTCTTCAGGAATTTAGTTACATTGTGAAATTTTATAGCTGTAAGGACAGAAAGCTAAGAGCTGTGAAAGATGCTGTTTCACAGCATCAGCATTTCATCTTTTCCCCACGTGTATATTAAAATGAGAGACAGGTCAGTATTTTATCTGATGTGATGCTCTGGCCTCAGAGAGGTTTACTGTGTCACCTGCTAGCATGACAAATCCAGTTCTCCAGCTTTTTATGAGATGTGCTCTCACAGAACAACTGACTCAGAATTCTGGGTGGGAAGCCACTCACAGATGTTTTTAATGGCCATGCATGTATTTTGCCTCCTTTGCTGATCTCTGTGCACTAGGTGGGTGGCATTGGCTTTACAGTGTTCTTGTCAAGGAGCAGCCAAAATCACTGTCACTGTGGAATTCTGATCTCTGAAGGGATCACCTGTACACATCTCCTGAGCAAGGGCTGTTTATGCCAGTGAGGTCTGCCTGGACACGAGCCGCACATACAATTTTTTCAGGAGCCCAGAACACATTATCCATGTGCACAGTTCTCATGTTTAGTCAGTTCTTGCCCTTGTCCTTTCCTGTAACTTCTCTGCAACCGTATAACAGCTCTGGATGGTTCCAAAATGCCGTGCCTTGCATGTTAACTTCTCTTTGAAAGAGAAATGCCAGATTTCTTTGAAAAAGCTGATCACTATGAAAATGAGATATACCAAATTCACCCCAAAATGTCCACTCTGTCACTTTCTTCTTTCTTCAGCCTCACCTATGAAACCCAAGCCAATATAACTTCTAGACTTGACTGTAGTCAAAATTGCTTTTCCCAGATGTGTCAAATCAGTTTGGAAACTGAGCTATAGTCTGGGATCACGTGTTGGCAAGGTATTATTTTCTACTTTTATATATCTAGAATTTCTTGGATTGATTATTTCCTGTGTTTGATTGCAGGTATTCATTAGCTAACATGAGACCTCTGACTGGGGAAACATCACACTGCAAAGGTTCAGCTGAAATAGCTCCCTGCCCACACATCTTTCTACAGCCCTTTAAAACATGCATTTCCTGCACATACCATAATTAGGCTCTTTCATTCTCCCTCCTGTTGCTATTAAAATACTCATTATCTAGCACAAAACTCTTCTATTATCATATTTCTTTATATCCCTCTTGTTACTTCAGGAGGCAAATAGAGACAATTCAGTGGATGTAGTTCTAACAAGTGAAATTCCATTATTACTTCACCATGACAATGGGCCACAATCATAAATGAAGCAACAGCTTCACTGTGGATTGCTGCAACTGCTAAAGGATTTGCAGCTGGCTTGCAGCCACAGCAATATCTATCACAGCAATATCTATCACAGGCAGATGCTCGACTTGAGTCCAATTCAAAAGATCTCATAAGGATTAATAGTCTTTGGTACCTCAAGCAGGAAAGAAGTGAAGAGGCAGGGAGGCAGAAGAAGCTTCTTGGTTATTGATAGAGTTTTTAGGTAAGTAAAATTCCCCCCAAAAACGCTGTTCATCCAGAGCAAAAAGAGATTGGTTTCTGTCTCAGCATCATGCCTTATTCTCAGAGAGAACATTTGGATTCTCAGTCCAAAGTTCAACCCCTTCAAGTAACCAAAAAACCCCTAAACAAAACAAAAAACCAAACCTTCGGATGCAATCTTTGATTTCTTATGATTCTGTTATTCTAATGAAAGGGACTGGGGAAGGAGTTCAGGCTTTTTTCTCATTTGTCACCCTGCCTCTCTGAGCCAGCACTTACAGTTTCACACCTGATGAAACAAAAGGAAAGGTGAAGTGTCACTGTTTGCAGCTGGTCATAAGTCAGCTGCTGCAGCAATGCTGAGTACCTGAGCAGCAAACGCACCGAAATATTTAAAAGCATTTAAAAATTATTTCTTAAATATTATTTGACTCAAATAGCTTCTAAAGGGGAAAAGACTTCTCAGAGAAAATGTGACTTTCAGGAAAACAGAGGCACCATGTTCCTGCTTATAGATATCTTCAAATTAAAGTATACTCCTTCGCTGGTGCTAATCTGACCTAGGAAGTGCAAATTGGGTGTGAAAAGTCTGACATGAATATGCCCTGGAAAAAATACTTCATTGTCATCATATATGCACTATTTCTAAATATTAGAAAAGACCCTGGCGTGACCCAGACCTACAATAACCAGGAATTTATAATTTCCATTTCATCCAAGTCAAAGTACATTAATGTACAGTCTTAAATTTAAACTTTTATATATAAACTGAACTTACTTTGACTTTTCCCAGAGGATATGTGCAATGCAGTCTAAACTCCAAACAGGATCAAACATGCAAGGAATATTAACAGGTTTAAAGTGCACAGTTAGACAGAAACACACTTCCTATTTGAGCAGAGTTGTATAATTGTCTATGTCTTAAACAAAGAAGTATCATTATACTGGAAGCAAGGTAACATGAGGAATGTAGTTTCATCTATCTTTGAAATACTTTAATCTGAAGAAGTCTGGTGGTAACAGGCCCACAAATCAAGATAAAAGTTCAAAGCTGCATATGCAAGGTGTCAAACCCTTAACTGCACAGCTGAATGTGCATGTAGACAATGTCTCTTTCAAATGATTTGGCAGATGTGTTCATTTTGTACAAGTCAACTTGGATATAATCTCCTGTAAACAGTGGTTTAATTCACATACGCTGCTTAAAATAACATTGTTTACTTAGGAAGTATCACAGAGTGCGTAGAATTCATTTTGAGGAAGATAGTGATACACAGCAAAAGAATACTTTAGTTCGTCACTAATTCTCTTTTCTTGTTGTTTGAAGTTTGTCAGCCCTGAGATTCCTCCCCAATCACTAGGCACCTCTATCCTCATCATGCTTTGTTCCAAACCGTACAGAAACTATTGAAATCATACGCTCTCATAGGATAACTATCTATAGTCTCCTGCTTTGTGTCCTTTTCCTTCCCTGGTCTATTAACCATGGTTTGGGAAGTGCTGCCTTGTTGCTGTTTGAGTATAGTTACCCATTTCTAAAAGTGTCTCATTCTCCTTACCTTGAGATGTGGCAGGTCCAATCATGCTTTTAAAATACACTTTGAAAGATGGAAACGTTAGTGGCTGTTTGTGCAAAATGGAGCTGCTTGGAAATCAAAGAGAAAAGAATGGGGGGGGGGGGGAATCAAAACTTATAAATAGAGAGACAAGAGGCAACTTGAGATAATGCAAATATCTCCCAGAGATGGGATTCCATCCTCAAGAAAGACTTCAGGAGGAAAACTCCAACTGGCTGAGAGCTGTAAATTAATAACATATTTGTCTCAGAAGCGTATCCACACAGTTATGACAAATCTGTGCCCATGATCTGTTCCTGGCGTTCAGTGCTTGGTAGCTTCCACATAGCTGTCTAACGTGTATATATGAGCAACATCAATCATACCGACCTGTAAAGCAATATCTTCCTGTATGAGATGAGGTTTTTCGTTTTGTTCACAAGACAATAAGAAAGCACGTCTAATTAAATGTTCTCCACTTTTCCTCTCTCAGAATCCAAAGAGTTTTTTAATCGTGGGGGACATTTATTTCTACTGAAGACTGCATGACTTGAAACTTTGCCTAATACGCATCCAATGCTAAACCAGACGTTTTTAATCACTAGCACAAAGTCTGTAGAGATATGTTTGGTAATGAGGAATGTGGTTAAACAGCAAAGTGGTCCCATTTGCCTTTGCAGCAGACTGTTAACATTTCATTTTGACCTATCCCTATACCACAGCTCTGTTTTCTTTCTAAAAACTTACAGAGTTTGTTGCTAAGTCAGGTGAATACAAATGGATAAATGCTGGCCTGCCAATGCAATGCTGAAGCCAACGGACTTCTGCCTACTCAGATCCGCTCAGGATATTTCACACACACGTTTAAATATCATTAAGGTGAAGGCACATTTCAACTAAAAAAAGCAAAAAAACCAAAAATATTTTATACTAATGCTTTATTTTAAGCATGGTAGGAAAAAAACAATACATGTGTAAGAAGAGGTTTTCTATTCCCTGGATAGTTGCATATCAATAATTTGCACATAATACCATGTTATCCCTTGTAGTGGTAGTGTTTAAAAATGACAGTATTAAACAAAGAACAAATTAATTATTTTAGAAGTTTCTTAAAACTCCACTTCAAGTTAGATATACTGTTATAATCATGCTGAATCCAATTCACCCCACCAAGCTACTATCTTATACAGAAGGCTTTGTGTACCTTTATTTAAGTACTTATTTAGATTTAAAGCAGAGAAAGAGAAGAAAGGCAAAGAAGACCTCTAGTAGCCTGAGTTTCGCACCGTTAGAGGAACACGTGTGATCTACCAATCCTTGCTGCACAGAAATGGCCACCTGAAAAAAACTTGTTTCTAATCTCACTCCAAATGATATGTTTAAGTCAGATACATTTCTCTGCAAAAGTGTATTTTTATATCTGCTTAATATAAAAGGAGCAGAGAGTCATTAATTGTAAAAATCTAATTTTTAGACATTCATAATTGAGTTAAATGAGCTCCTGCCTATGGGAGCATGGCACAGACAGCAGTCATTAAAAGGTGCTGTTGGTTCTGCTAGACCCTGTCTGGTAGAAGTCACCAAGAAAGTTGATATTGAAAATATTTAGCTCCTCTAAGAGAGGCATAAGTTGATGTGAGCTGGGTTTTACCTTATACCATCTAGAAAAAACATGGTAGTATATAAAAGAACTTTTATGTTCTTAGGACTTAATGCATCTCAGATTTAGGTCATTAGCTAAGCCAGCTATACAGGTTTAAGCAGAACTTTACCAAACTGCATTTCTTTGTCCATTTTTTTTTTTTTCCTGAAGCTATGCCTGAGAAAGAAAGACCAGATAGCGAAAATGAGAAGCATCATCTATTTGAATGAAAAGTCTGAAAATAGGGAGGTTGGAGGAAAATACAGGAACTTCATTTTCATCTTGCCTACTTCTTGCCTTACAGTGTATTTCAAAGGGCTGATGGCTGAGGGCAGAAAGATGTGAACATCATTGCAGCATCCTGAGACTGTTAAGTGAGGGAAAAGGAGAGCTGACACTCTGAAGAGAAAAATTCAACATAACTCAGTTTCTCAAAGTGGCAGTCGCAAAGGGAATCCCCTTTGTACATCTGTAATCTGGCATCTACAAAACCAAAAAGGGACAAGGCACAAGCCATTGTGAAAATCTTGTTGTTTCCAGTATAATGGGCATTTTTTCCTCAGCCTTCTAAACGCTGAAGGAGGTACCAAATTGAAAACAGAGCTATTGTCAGACAACAGTGCTTCCTCCTCTATTAGAGACATCGTTGCAGATGTCTGCAAGCAACAGTTTCAAAAGTCAGGAAACCTGACAGCTTCGCGAATCAGATTGCTTTCTTAATGTGCTGTGGCTTTGAGTGTTTCTGAGGTCTCAGTGAATCGGGCTAGTTCTGTGTGACTAATGTCAGCTAATTTCATTTTTTAAAGAAAAGAGAAAGAACATAAACTACTCATATATATATTTGATATATAAAGCTGTATTACATGCCTAATAAATCCATACCATGAAACATACTTTTTGTCTGCATATGAGAATATAGTACATACACATGTACATATACATATACATATACATGTACATACACATACACAATATGTGTGCGTGTGTATGTATATACACACATGTATTTGCATACCCATCCATCTGCGAATACACAAATATCTCCAGACAATACCCAACAATAAGCAGTTTTTTCTCCTCAGGAAGGGAAGTGGGCTAGAGTTGCCTTTATTCCACATGACCAATGACTTTACAAGGGAGGCACAGTGCTGAGTAGCTGTATAAATCTGAGATACAGCAAAGTCAGTGTCAGCAGAGGATGGTGACCTACTGGAATCACACACCGTGGTGCTCTGGTTACAGGTTAGAAATATTATGTGACATCATTGTTCCCTCCATTGCCAGAGCTCCCAGGAACCTGTGGCAGGTGTGAGCAGTGATAAGGACTGTCTGACTCCCCACTTGTCTTCTGGTCCCACCACCATCTGCCAGTTGTCTTTCAAGCCAGAGTGACAGCAGCCTTGCCCAGCTCACCAGAAACCTGCTTGCAGGTATTCTCCAGAGCCACACTGCAATAAATCTGCTGGGCTTTCGGCTCCAGGGAAATCCAACCTACCCACCCTTGGAAAAGCATGACTATTGTGTCTGTGCACAGCAGCACAAAACATCTAGAGCAGAGCAGGGACACTAGAATTTCAGATTTAAGAAGGAAAAGCGTCCCTTTTCTCTTGTCACAGAAAGTGAGCAGCAGGTAAGGAGACTGTAGGAACTCGTAGGTAAGCTAAAAGTCGGGAGGCAGTTGCATGATTGCCCCCCTCACCCCCACAAAGGAAACCAACTGCCTTCATTGAGGTCCTCTCAACTGGAAACTCAGACAGGGCTGCTAAGAAACATGAGGGTAGATATTTTATTAGGGTTAGTAACTGAACAGATTTTGACTGGTGAACTCAGATACAAAAACACAGATGCAAATCTCAAGGCAAGATCCCTCAATCTGAGCGGTCACTCCATGGAGGTCCCTGGGTTTCCTTCCAACACCCATTTCATGGTAGCTGCACATGAAAGCAAGTTCTTGTCTCTCCTCTGGAGACAAGCTAGTTTCAAATTATTTAACCTAAAGCAATAGTACTTGCCAGTTCTCGTGAAGATGGGCTCAAGCCAGCCCTGTGGCTCCTTTCTAATGTTGCTGCTGAGAGTCTGTTAGCGACAAGACTATGGTCCTAGCAGAGGCTGACAAAGGGTGCAATATCCCTGAGACCTCATGACACCACCTTCTGTCTCCCCACCTTGGCTATCTTATAGTTCATGGAATCATAGAATCATAGAAACATCCGGTTGGAAAAGACCTCTGAGATCATCGAGTGCAACCATACCTGACTTTCATAATCCCATGTTGATTGGGCCTGATCACCCAGTTGTCCTGCGTGCGCTGTATGATAGCACTCAAGGTGATCTGCTCCATGGCCTTCTCTGGTACTGAGGTCAGATTGACAGGCCTGTAGTTCTCCGGATCTTCCCTCCAACCTCTCTTGTAAATGGGTGTAACACTCACCAGTCTCCAGCCACCTCTCCCACAAGGCCTTCCCTGTTCACAAACAGCAGATCCAGCAGGGCACCTTCTCCAGTCGGTCCATTCACCAGCTGTGTTAGGAAGTTGTCTTCCATATGCTCAATGAACCTCCTAGACTATCACATTATCACAGTATCACAGTATCATAAGGTTGGAAAAGACCTTTGAGATCATCGAGTCCAACCTATGACCCAACACCTACACCTACTCCTACTTGTCAACTACACCATGGCACTAAGTGCCTCATCCAAATTCTCTTTGAACACCTCCAGGGATGGTGACTCGACCACCTCCCTAGGCAGCGCATTCCAATGGCCAATCACCCTTTCTGCTGTATTATACTTCCAACAGACATCTGGAAGCTGAAAATCCCCCATGAGAACAATGACCAGCAATCAAGAAACTTCTCCCAGTTGCTTGTAGAAGAGATCATCAGTTTCTTTGTCCGATACTGGACTCCCACCACTATATCTGGCTTACTGCACGTTCCACTGATTTTAACCCATAAACACTCAACCCTATCGTTACTATTATTGAGTTCCATGCAATAAAAACGTTCTCTAACATGGAGAGCAACGCCACCACCTCTCTTTCCTAGCCTATCCCACCTGAAGAGTTTGTAGCCACCCATGGAAGCACTCCAGTTGTGTGAATTATCCCACTGCGTTTCGTGATGGCAACTATGTCATAGTTTTTCTGCCTTGCAATGGGTTCTAGCTCCCCCTGTTCGTTGCCCACGCTGCAAGTATTACTGTAAACGCACTGCAGCTGGGCTGTTGTTTCCACCTTTCCCCTCAGTGGAATAGCCATAAGTCCTAAGTGTTTTCCAGCTGTAGTTTGTAATCCACAAATAACCTTTGAATTCTGGCTGCCACCTGGAGTGCTGTCCCCCACTTCCACTGAAGTGGCAGACCAGAGCCCCTCACTACTACACCGTCCCTCTGAATCTGAAGTGCCATTCCCATGCTGTATTCCATCAAGGCCAGTGTTGTTCCCCTCCCACTTCCAATCTAGTTTAAAGCTTTCTTAATTATGTAAGCAAGAGGGCTTGTATCAGCTACCTTGCTCTCCAGGAACCTGCTTTCATAGTACAGAGCTGTGGCTGGCACGTAGCGTGACCTCTTGAGACTCCTCACATTCCTATCTGATTTGATTTTGGTATGTGGAGTTTGTAGATCCTGTGACCTGGCCTGTGCTATCTTTCAGTCCGCAACCAGAGAGATTGGGACAACAGCACAAAACGCTGACCAGGCTCTCATGACGGTGTACATACAGTATCCTGGAGCTGGAAGGTGTTCACATACAATTACATGTCTAGGAAATATAAAGAAGCAATTAATAGAAAATGAAGACAGAATTTAAGACTGTGAAGACAATTTTTAAGCCAGTGTAAGATGTTTTTCTGGGGATACATGTGTCTCAGTTCATCCTTCCTGATACGCTGTCAGCTGCCCACTGTGCATTCTTTCCGTCAAGGTCAAATTTGATAAAGAGAAAATAATTGCTCCGTAATATTTAATGGTCTTGTTCATTATTTTTCCATTTGGAATGGTGCCCTGTGCCTCACCTGGGGTCAGATTAAAGGCTGTAGACCTATGAACTATGGGCCAGCAGTGACGGCGAGTTTAGGCACAGGAAGCAGAAGTGGGAACTGCACTACACTGAGCTGATGGCCACCAACACTAGTTGGGGGCACAGCAGATCAGGCTAGTGCATTTGTAGAAAAAAAAGGACCATATGGGAAGGAAATGTGACATATTCACTTGAGGGTTCAGAACAGAAAGTCTGTAATACATAGTTTTGTTAATTGCGGGTTGGGTACCCCATTAAGCTTCCATCTAATCCTGAAAGTATAGATCTCATCTCCTGCTTTCTGTGTCTTATGAACTACGATCCGAACTTTCTGTGCCAACTAGCACATTCTTTACAAAATGAAATAACACAATACTGTAATTGTTCTGCTCTTAGTTAACGGTTTTCATTTTAACACTGTGACTGCCATAATAAACAATCAGAAAATATTCACATTCCCACTTCGCACATAGCATGCATTTGCCTGCCAGTGCAACAGCAGTCCAAGGGTTAATTTTCTTACATTCTAAACATATGCATGCAACAAAATGTATCCTAGGGCAATGATTCATTAGAGGACTTCATAGGGATTGAAAGGCTCTTGAATTCTAGCAGTTAGGTCTTGTTTGGGACTTGCATATTTAACTGGTGAATCTTGGTACTAAAACGCATTTTACATCGCTCTTGAATAAAGCAGGACATCCCTGCAAGAAATACACAAACCAGATGTTTCAATTTTTGTATAGCTTGTCTGGTCTTGCAGCTTTCATCTGGGCAAAACTGTTTGTCATTCACGAGAGGGTGAATTTCCTAAATACAGTTTGCACCATTAGAGAGATTCTAACAAGGAAGTAAATATATTTACTAATATATACTAATACATTATTAATATATATTGAGGGCTAGACCCCTATATCCTTTCTTTGATTACTTTCTCACTATAATCAATGGAATAAGAACAGTTTTTCTGATATTAACCATCAGCTAATGCTGTTGCTAATTAATTCTGTTTTCTGAAATGGTCAAAGCCTATGGGTGATGAAGTTTACCTTTCTGTGAGCACTGACTGTTGCCACAAGGAAAGACGCAGTCTCTCATGAGCCCTTCTGGGTCCCATATCTGAATTTCACCTAAAATGCAGCGCTCTGCCTCCCAGCCTGCTGTAATGGGGGAGAGGCTGCCGAGGGCGCCTGCAGGTCAACCTGCCTTCTGCAGAAATTCTTCCTGGTTGCCAAAGACAGAATGTCACACTGTTCTCAAGTGGATGTGGATGTGAAAAATACGAAAGCCAAGACTCCGCTTCGGCTCCAGCAGCAGCTTTTATAACTGGCATAGCTTTAATAGATTCAAAGCAAGTTTGAAGAAAAGTTTGTGTCTCTCAGTGCCAGAAAGTGTCTGGGAATTTGCTTTGAGCTCTGGTATACTTTTAAATAAAACTACTGGACCTGGCAAGGGCTACCTTTGCTTAATGGGCTGTCAGTGAGCTTTAGCATCTCATTCCTGTTCCTCACTCTTGGAAAAAATCCTGCCCAACTCTGGCCCACCTATGCCTGAGCATAGCATGAAAATAATCCTGCTCCCAGCAACTAGCTGTCCTGTTGGCTCTGTAAATCCTGTCCACATCATGCCAGTATTGAGGATTTCAGAGAGCTGAGGAGAGGAAGAACAAAAATTGTGGGCTACAGACTCAGGGCTATTGCAGGAACTAACCTTGTTGTACAGCAGAGAAAGCATGCACACATACTGATCCCATGTGTCCAGGAATCTGTAAGCCTGAATGATTGATAGGATGTTATGACACACTACATGTGTGAAGCCTGTGGCTCTAGGAGAAAAAAAAATAATTGCTTTAATTATCTGGCAATAAAGGACATCCAGCTCTTCCCAGCTGCATTAAATTGCGGTTCTGGGCTCCAGTCACCCCTGGCTTGAAATAAAAAGCAATGGAAGTTGTGGAACTCCCATCGGGTTGGAACATCCTCTGTCCCAGTTTGCTACAAGCCAAGGATTCTTAGCTCTCTGGCCAGTCCATGGGAGATACATTCTTCACAGGACTGCTGTTCTCCATGGGATGCTGAATTACTACCCTAGTCACCGAGATCCACCCTGAGAAATGTGCCTGTTGCTCTGGGGCCTCAAGAGCATCCCAGGACTGTGATGTTCAGGATCGTCACATCCAGAGAAATGGAGTTGTTGGCCAAGCAGTTGGTCATTAGCTCTGACTCAAGACAGAACGAGACAAAAATGAGTAACAGTGTGCCTGTACAACATCCACAGCAGACAGCATAACTAAAGACAGAAAAGAAAAATCACAGGACATTGATGACCCAAGAGCAAATCCAGATGGTCCTTCTCCTTCTTGCTATGAAGCTGAGGTGCTGTGAGTGCCCACTCACCCCAGGAATTGTAACAAAAACCTGCCAGATTATAAGTGCGGGATATAATGGCAAAAGCTCCCTGAGCCTCCGTCCACAGCCTTTACAAACTGACAAGGACTCAAAGCATCTTTCTGCACGCAGTTATTATTAAAATGTAATCCCTCAGCAAAAATATGTCTTTATGAAATCAGGGACTTGATAAAACCCTCACTGGTGTCTGAAGCACTTACCTGCAGCTCCTTTAATTTGTGATTTTTAATCAAAGGCATTTTTCTACAGATTTCTATGGCAGAAGCAAATACTTATCTTTTTACCTTAAGAACACCATCTAGAAGATATTTTTAGTGGGTCTGTAAAGAATAATTTGTCCAAGAACCCACTGCACATGAATCCCATCAGCTTTCATTCAACCAGACAAACGTGAGCTAGTTGATTTTTCAGAATGGCTTTAGCAATGCCAAAATGTTTGAAACACTTGAGGAGAAACTCTACTTCTAGTTTCCCTCTCATGGCTTTGAGTAGTTCAGCACAAGATTGAGGTCCAGTTTATAACATGGTGTTCTTTACAAATACATTATTTTAAAGACCAATATTTAAAGTGCTCATAAGGGCTTTATGTTTCCTTGCTATCCATCCATTACTGAGGAAGGTGATTTTCAAGATCAGGACATAAGCTGTTCACAAACTATTGACATATATGGTGACTGATGTAAAAAAAACCCATCTCCTCATAATTTTCAACTATGTTCATTTTATATACTACTTTAGACTAGGGTAGCTAGAGGTTTTCCAGACAGGAAATGGACTTTCAGAATCAATGGCTTTCAGTGTTATTCTGGCATATCATCATATTATCGAAAATATTTACAAGTTAATGCCACACTATCTTCTAATTTTCTGGGAGGAAAGGAATACAGTTAATATTTTTGAGAAGAGATCTACAGTTAGACAACTAATTTTGTACTGTTTTCTTCTGAAGAACTTCCAATAAGTCAGATCTAAACTATTCCTGGAAAGCAGAATCAAGCAATGTATCACAAGCACCTTAGCAGATCTAGCTGTGCCTTGGATGGCAGCTCCTTTTTTGAGGAATTGCCATTTTCAGATGGAACACATTCAGAGAAAGTAAGTAAGATGATACGTAACTAATAAAAATGAGCCAAGACCTGGAAGCAATCATATGCCTGATGGAGATTATCCATCAGGCTGGTTTTGCTCCTCAGTTAGAACACTCCTACCTACTACTTCAGTAGCTGAATCCCACAATGGATAGGTTGAAATTACATTATGTAGTAAAAGATTCAGATAGAAATATTGACATAACACACCATTATGTTATTTCCAGAAATCAAGTAAAACCTATAAACATTCTGAATCAAAATCTGTTTTTAATGTTGCATTATCAGCCATCTCAATCTTCTTGTTGTCATGTCTGAAAACTCCTTTGTATGGCTGGAAATTTAAAGCAACACTAAAGATTTTGTTCTTGATATTGCAGAGAACAGGGTGCTCTCTTCATGTAAAAGCCTAATAAGTTTGAGAAATACCTTTACATATCAAAAGACAAATGGAAGAGGCAGTAATGAAGCAAGAATGAACTATTATACAATTTTGTTGTGCATAGAGGTGGGTGTGATTTTCAGAAAAGCATTTCTACTTTAATTGGCCTGATTTAAAATAAATCAATAAGAGGAAACAAAAAAATCGCCTTCCTCTTCCAGCAGAATGGAATGGTTTATCGTGTGCAACGCAGTGCAATATGTTCTCAACTTTATTAACCACAAGAGACTTCCTTTGGAAAATACATATGTTTATATGGAATTTCTTTGATTGGTGAGAGCACAAGAAGCAAGTGTAAATGCATAGAAGCATTTTTCCCCTCATCATTTTTTAAAGACACTTCATTCTACCTGACTGTCTCTATTATTGCTTTCTAATTCCTGACAAAGAAAATATACTGTTGGCTCTTTTGGCTCCAAATTATGTATTCAGTTGCATTATAGTATAATGCAGTTGGATTTAGAAGCCACCACTCTCTGCACACCACACATGTTAGCTGTCACTGTAAGACCTTGCTCTGAAACTGTTCATAATCTACACTAAGAAAACAGACTGGAGAAAAGCAATAACACAAAAGGGAGAAAAGGCTACAGTCTCACCACGGTGTATGGGAGAGCTGGGGCCACCTTGCCTTGCCCCCTTCCCAACACCTATTTACCGGGCAAAGGGCCTTGATGCTTGAGGATGTGCAGCACTTTACTAAACCTGAAGAATGAGAAATATTTGTCCTCTAGAGACCTACAGATTGGAGGGTCTTCTTCCATTGAAATCACTAAGTGAGTTCCTATTGCCTTCAAGGGGAACAGGCCCTCCATCCAAAAAATATTAGATTTGATCAGCACCCACAGCTTCCAATCTCTATTTGTGCACCTCCAAGGGACACGTTCACTTCCTCAGTGCTATATACAGATCTTGCAAAATTATTTTGTCCTCTCCTTTTGTGGACACCTGGGAAGCAGACCACATCTCTGGGGAATGTCCTGACCACTCGTGGAAACCCACTCTGCTCATGGTACAAAATGTCAATTGGCTTAGCTAGACTAGACACCTCATACAGCCTATCCAGCTGCATGATACCAGCAAGTCTCTGCTCCAGACGTGTCTGATAACAGCGGCCTGGCTTTGTCAGATTGTTTCCATTGTTAGAAACGTGGTGGTGCGGCTATCTCAGTGCAGGCTGCTGGCAAGGCTCACACCTTCACTGTGGACCTTCCTTCTGCTCACAGAGGCTCAGCACAGATAAGCACCATGAGAAAAAGTAATGTCTGATAGCCAAAAAAGCAACACAAAGCACTAGATACCAACCATAGAGACATGAAATTATTTCCATCTGTTATGCAGTTGTAGCAGATCATCAGAGCATACAGCAGTTTAAAAACAAGGTAAGAGCTAATTGCAGGCAGTGACAGGATACTGTGGAAGAAGAGACTATTTCCCAACCAGAACCTGGGACCTGGTGGCAGGGTGAGGTGTTGCTCCTTTGCTTTCTGAAGTTGGAGACAGATGGGAGGAGGGACTGTTCCTCAGCTTAGAAATGTCACCTGCTAGGTGGTGACAGACAGTGTCGATGTGGTAATGGAAAACAAGGGGTTCTTTCTGTTTCTGGAATTGGAGTGATTTTGGTGTAATTTGTGATCCATTTTTGTCTGTCTCTTTTGTCAAGAGAAAATAGGAGAAATAAATCAGCATAACCCTGTGAAAAGTCTCTCCAGTTCCGGATGTTCTCGACACCTCAGCTGGAGACATATTTTGCTGTTGTATGTCACAAATATTCCTCATATATATGGAGCCAATAAGCCATAAAACTGCTAAGAGATTTGTTCAAAATATCAATTACAAGAAAAGACACCAAACCAAAGTTCGGAGTTCGTTTCCAAAAGTACAGTCTAAATGAAATCCTTCTGCAGACATTCGCGGTATTTATTAGCTGCTATTTTCTAACCTGTTTGAAGGGTAATTATGTGGGTAACCTGCAACTTGCCCCATTTTTTCTGCAGAAGTGATGAACATTGCGAGCCGTAAGCATTGCGGAAGACCAACTCAGAAATAAAACTTTGCAATCAGAGCACCACCCTCAGCTCGACTGGAGTGAGAGAAACAAGCCGCGGTTGAAAAGGCCAGAAACCTCTCCAGAGGCTCTGAGAGGGAGTGTGGGGAGTGTCGGCAGTGCAGCATTCCCCTGCAGCCCCCGGAGCCCATGACCAGCGAGCCATGCCAACTCGGTGGGAGTGAACAAAGGGGAAGTAGGATCCAGGGAGCAGACAATTTCCACAATATGTTCCCTGCCTAACCGGTGGCGATAATTGTGCCAGAAAATAAAAATAATAAAAAGAAATCTTTGATTTCTGTTGTTTTGGAGTTGATTCCAGTGATGGAGCCAGTGGAAAGAAAAGAGCTAATGAGCACAGAGTTTCTATAGTGGTTTACTCCTTGTTGTGAAGGGCTTGAAACTTCTTGTGAAAGCCCTGCGGGTCCCCAGTCCTGAGAGATGTGGACCAGATGTTAGAGGGTCTTCCCAAGAAAACCAGTCCTTGCTGCAAACAACTGGCAGGATGGCAGTAAGCAGGGACCAGCCGGGGCCTGCCCGCCACGGCTGCCGTGGCAGGGGGATTTTCTCCAGTGAACATTTTTCCACTTTAGAACAGTTTCCTAACCCAAATGAGTTGTGTACAGAGAAATGAAGTTTCTGTGTCTTCTGTGCGTTATTGCAAATGTCAGAAATGTGATCCAAATGTTGTGGTGCTAATTGCCTGCAACCCCTCAGGGAAACGAGCTTTCTCATTTAGCTGTGCTTTCTCCAGGGCTAACAACATGGCCTTTCAAGTCACAGGAAAATACATACCTCACACAAGAGTCTGACCCCCTAAATGATAACTCAAGCATCTCCCTGCCACAGCACTGATGAGAGATATAAGCACCCAGGAGCATGTTTGGACAACTTTAGGCTGTGTCTGGTAAGATTCCACGTTCACAATATTTATTTCAACTGGGAAGAAAAAACAGTCTCCATGTAATATCAAATTAAAGTCCCAAGTGCATTTATTTGCCTGAGTTATTAACCCCTAGTAATGAAGGTTTTAAATTGAGATATTAACTGCTGGGGGGGACAAATGAAGTTGCTTTAATAAGGCTAATTAGCCAGCACTTGCAGTGGGGCTGGATGTGGCTGCAAGCCGCCGGCAGCTTGGCTCAGGGGCCAGGTCCCTGGCTCCTTGCAGCTTATCGGTGTTAGTCAGCAACTCCTGCAGTGAGGCTCACCCCAGGATCAGAGACAGGTCCTCAAAGACATGTTTTTCCAAAGGCAAAGCCATCTTGGGCAGAAGAGACGCAAGCAGAGCCATGCATCCTCAGCCCTGCTGAGGCTTTAGTCTTCTTGCTTTGATGAGAGGCTGCTGAAGGCCAGCACGGCAGCGGCGCAGGAGCAGCACTGCTTACAGCAGCCACGCTTGTGATAGCTCGTCCATGCACTGCAGCTGTTGTTTCAGCCAGACAGTATCAACCTGATTTACATATTAATTGTAAGAAAATTTTTAGCCTTTTTTGATCCCTCTCCACTTTTTTTTTCCCTAGAGTTCAGAAATATTTCAGTCTGTGACTTGTGATTTTTAAGATATGGAGAAATGAATAAAAAGGGAAAAAGAAGCTAAGGCTTTTCATTCCAATTTTTGAGTTGACTGACATGTTAAGAAGATTGAGAGTTTCTCTAACAAAAGCATCTGCATAAGATTTACACCCTTCCTCTGATCCTCTTGTGCTGTTTTGCTTTTTATCAACTGACAGGTTAATCCAAGCATAAACAATTGCATTATCATCCTCAAGGTTTTTTTTCCATACAGTTGATATTTTTCTTTAAAAAGCCATACAAAAAGTGGATCTATAAGAAGTCTTTGAATACGTGAAACAGTTTAATTGACTTAGAGGTACCGAGCCACCTCCATAAAATAGACTCAAATGGCCTAATTACTAATACACCATATGAAGGAAAAGCAGAGGTGTGGTGCAGTCTGTCGGTGGATCAACTAGCACACATGGCAGAGGATTGTGTCATCATTGCTTTTACCATCAAAACAAAATCCTACTTTGTATGTGTCTGTAATATCACACAAATGATCTGGGTTTTTTCCATTTGTGTAGCACCTCTTTCAAAATGAAGATCTCAAAACACTTTGAAAGCATTGGTGAATTCAACCATATCTGCTTCTGCTTTATTCTCCTCGGGTCAGGAGAGTGTAAGTGACAACCTGGTTTATCTGCCATGTAATAGTAAATAATTTTGAGAGCAGTCAGTTTCTTTATACTCCACTGAAAACTCTCAGCACTTCCACAAAGTAATGGAAAAACTGCTGAGAGTGAAGAAGCTGTCTCTGTGGGTACAAACTGCTGAAGGGCTTTTGCCTTTGCAGTGTAGGAAGGGGACCCCCAGGTGTCTACTTATCTTCAGGAGTTCAGCAAGGCACTGGGAAACTGCAGTGCAGTGCAGACCTCTCCACTGCTTTTATCAGTATAATACACATTGCATATTGCATTCTTGGGGGAAAGGTCAGTCGTGTGAACTCTTTCACATCCAAGCATGAGGTAATAAATCAACAGTGAGCAGTTCAACCTGTTACAGTTAAGAGAAACTTCTACTGGTAGCCTCTCATTTCAGGCTTGGTTTAAGCTCCTATAGAAATTCTGGGAAGAGGTCCTGCGACAAATCATATTGCTAAAACTAACCGGTAGCTATTTAAGTAGGAGTCAAAATGTCACATTTTGAGAAGAGGTTTTTTAAGTGACTTCCTGTTAAGTATCCAAATGTTACGATTTACCACTATTTTATATGGTAAAGCATAGAGTGCACAGGAGCACAGGCTACCTCTCCATTGGGACACAGCTTATCCTTTCAGCATCTGCTGCTCTAACGGACTAATCTGATAACTGCAGGTCTGCTACATCATTCACATAAACATCTATAAAAATTGTAGGCTTCTGGGCTTTCCGAGGCGTCCTATCGCCCGAGCATCAGAGAAGTCCACACAAAGATGGAGTTGCCACCTTTCCTTGCACATAAATACTCCACCAGTAAAGGAGAAGATTTGGTTCCTAGAACGGTCTCTGTGAAGACAAACCATAATATCATATCCAAATACACTATCTTCAAGGGGCCATTCCTCTGGCAACATTTGAAAAGGTCACTGTTCCCAATTTCTCTCTTTGCTTTCCTAATAGAAATGCTGCTTTTAATTTCATATTCTGACATATGTTTTTCTCTTTGGTGAGTCTGATTTTCCTGTTTTCATTCATTTTCTGCTGCTATGCAACATGGGAAAATGTGCCTTGCACAAAATTGCTGTTTCCTTCCTCCAGGTTTCATCTGAAATCCATTTCAGCAGAGAAAGCTGTTGCTTCCAGCTTTTTTACTGAGGACACAATCTAAATCTTCATTTACAACATCACTGCCTGATAGGTTATCCATTCTTGAAAATTAAATAGATATTGAGACCAACCCTTTACCCCTGGAAGGTCTTTAGACCACCATCATTTAGCTGTCCCCACTGCTGTCTCTCCATAAAATCTTTTGTGCTTTTCGAGTCAAATCTCAGACAAAGCAGCTTTTTACTGAGTCCAAAATATTTAAATGTGGCTAAGAAGTCTGGACAAGTCTATCTGTGGGGCTTTTCTAGTTGTTTGGAAGCAATACAGATTGGAAAGCCACAGTCTTTATAATTGTCTCAAAATGAGTAGAAACTGGGCAAAACTTGAAACATTCAAAATCATATATGTCTTGAAAAGCGAGATCTAGACTTTAATGTACTTCTGGGAAGACTTAGACAGAAATTTGTATGTCTAAAGGAGAAGTCAGAATAAACATGGCATCATATAATCAAGACATCTTAGGAAGCTGCCTGATACCAAGGCTGTGGGCAGGAGCACCCTCTCTTCCTGATGGGACAACCCCATGCATTTGTATCGTGAATAAAGGCTGCTTCTCTGGGTGCTTTTAGATGTGCAATAAATTATTGCAACGGAATATTATTGCAACGGAATATAATTGCTAATTCCCAGAAAATTACTGTCATAAAATTCAAGAGCAACCCAAAGATGGCTGATAGCTTCCATTATACCCAGGGAAACTCAGTTGTCCAAAGTTTTGAGAGCGCTTATTACCAACAGTAATCTTCCAGTGGCAAATTGTTTACTGCTGGACTGTCTCTGTATGGTAGGCACAGTGCAGTAGAAGCTATCTCATTCCTGTTTGCCTGGCTTCCTGCCCAGCCTCCTCCTCCTCCTCCCACCATCCATGTACTCGGTACACATCCCCTCACAGGAATGCTGGATAATATACTAAAGCATTATGGGAACCATATGTCTAGAAAATTAAGTGAACTTGCAAAATGAGATGGTCTCTAGTCAGAATTTGGTTTCGTTTTAAAATGCCTGAAGCCCATCCATGTTTTAATGAATTCTACTGAGAAGCTTCTGGCCAGGGTGGGAGCTGCACCTAAGGAAACGTGTAACTCCTTGGCTGCGCATCCAGCCAAGGAGTGGGAGCTGCAGTTGCATGACCCTGTCCCTACAGGTCTTACAGACAAATGGCAAAGTGCATGCATGTCATGTTGCATTTTACTCCCATGCTGTGGTAGTTGCCCCTCAATTGCTATTTCTCTTTTGTCTTTTCTCATGTTGCACTTGGACAATAAGGCAGCATTATTTAAGTGCACTGACTTATTCATGGATAGCCTTTTTGAAAACTCAAACATCTTTATTTTCTGTGAAGGGAAAACCACTCTTCACTCTGTACATATGCCCAAGGGACACTCCGTAAGCCTATCTATAGACTTCCAACACTGTGGGCAATAGCTGCTCATTAACACAATCATTTGTGATTGGGGATCCCTAGAGATGTCAGAAGGATAGGAGCCCTAGGCTCAGTTCGCATTTGGTATCTCAATAGTGGTTTTCAGCATACAGGATTGGGTACCGTACTAGTCATAGAAAGACTATCCTTCAGAAAAAGGAGAGAAAATCATTATTAAACAATTTCTTCTCTGTACTACAGTAGCTATAAAACTGAAGCTGCAGTTCAGCAGGGAAGAAAATGTACACCTGAAACTCCTACAACTACATCAGAAACACTACAATCATAAGACAAAACAAATAATTCAGACATGACACCACCCATTCAAATCCATTCAGAAATGCTGATGAAATCTGTATCAAGCAATCCTCAGCTCAGAGCAGGTATTGTTGGTCCTCACCACTCTGACTTAAGCTGTACTGAATGTCATCCATCCTCCCTCAGCTGGTATAATGCCAACATAAACTCTGTGCAAGCTCTGTACGGTGTGTTCTGGCTAATTTGACAGAAATATGATCATGTGCCCATTCTTGAGCCAGATCAAGTTTGTACTTCTGGGAGATCAGTCAGCACACAGGGCTCCAATTAATGGCTGTGGAGCCACAGCGTGAGCACGAGCATCACACAGGTTCCTGTGGCTGAGGCCACTGGAGCTTGGACAGGATCCAACAAGCTCCCCGAATTCTCAGGCCCTCAAACCAGCTACTTTTGTATTCCTTACATTTTATTTTTCTGCTGCATTCAGCCCCATCTCAATCAAACAGGAGGTTAACACCACCCCATGCCATGCTGCTTCCCTACAAATATTCTTCTTTGCCACGGAGCATTTGCAATCGTCTGTGTTATTTGAACTGCTTCCCTCAGTTCCCAGTTCTCTAAGCTGCCGCACTTGTGTATAGAAGGGGAGTGTTCATGAGTAACAGGTTAGTTAAAAGAGAAAGATAAAGGCTAGAATCTGATTTATTCAACATTTGAATGCCATCACCTTCTGAACATATCTTTCCGTGGTTTGCAGCGGTAGCTCTTGTGATCTCAGCTGCACAGATGCACTTAGCAGGGTTACAGCTGTGATATTTAGGAGGTATTTTTCATATTTTGGGCTCAGATGGCATTCTAAATGCACAAAGCTGCCTTTACATGGAACTATAGGTTCATGTCCAGTTTTATTGCAGCTAATATCAACTACCAAAGAGTACAGGCTTTCTTATTTCAGGAAAGCAGTAAATTTTAACTCTTTGTGCCTTGTATTACAGCTTCTTGCAGATGCTGACTTCAAAAAAGGTAGGAGAGATAATTAATAACCTTGATGCCATTTATATTTCTATACTTTGTACTTTCTCATTGAAATGCTTAAAAATACATAGATCTTGCTCAAAGGCAGAAGGTTTGTAGAACGCTCTCTTTTCTCTTTCTGAGATTCCTTTTAGAGTTACACCTTCAGAGTGAAATACCATATGGCAGACAGACACACACACACTTCTTAACAGAGTAATGAAGTCCCACAGAAATTACATACTTTTTCCTCCAGGGAATAGTTCTGTCTGTACTTCACATAGCTAATTTTCTACAGCTCTTTCCCTATAAGACAGCTTACAATTTTTTCTTTAAGGAATGAAATCTTCTGATACTTATGTTGGAGTAAACCTAGAGCAATTTTCTTAAAGGCACTGAAGTTACTTAAGATTTATAACAATTCTCTGAATGTCATCTACATATTGTTAGTTGACGCTTGTAGTAAAAGACCTGAAAAACGTGGTCACCAAAACATCACTTACTCTGAATTTATTATCCATGTTTACATCATCAACACTCACAACATCGGCAAAGAACAGCAACATTAAAGGACAACTATGTTAGATGTAATTTTTCTAAATCTAAAGTAATTGTGTAGCTGAGATACCATGGACAGATTCTGAGATCATCATTCGTTACTAGATCTTTACTTTGCAAACATCAGGTAAACATATATTTTCATGAAGCAAAGCAAGAAGCAAGAATTAAAAAATATGTTTCTTTTGAGACCATTTAATTTCTAAATTTATTATAAATGCATAACTTAGGCAATCTTCTGTAATGTTACTTTATTTTTCAAAGAATAACCAAAATTACTATATTGTTTTTCTGCATGGAAGATGCTCTTTTAATTCCAGACGTAGGAGATGTATAAGACATGAATTCAAGCTAAATTTTAGCCATAATAGACTCTGCGTGTTGCCACTTCAATGACCTTTTAATCCCTTGGAGTTTAACCATTTCCTAATGTCTCCTAACAGCCATTTTCTTGTTGGGAAAGCCCTTTCTAACTGATAACATCTAAACAAGCTCATACCGTAATTAGAAAAATTCTCCCATAAATATTTATGTTGCTGTGATTAGGCCATTTACTGAATCCAGCTACCCATTATGAGTTAAAATAGAGTGCCTTGTTTTGAGAAGCCTGGGGCATGACATAGTTTATACTAGGGGACTTTAAGTTGTAATTCATCTAATCAAGTGCCTGACCCCTTGCCTCCAAAGTATCCAGTAGTCTTCGGAGGAAAATAACCTTCTGCTGAGCATAGCATCCTTCAGTCTGCATTTTTGTGCTTTGGAAATAAATGGGATAGATATCTGAGCAATTATTTAATTGCAGAATGGCCTCATGCAGTGTTTTTTTGCTTCAATAGTCAACGTGAAAAATCTGAAAGAGAAAGGGGGCAATCTCTCTTTTTCAGAAGGAAATACTAAAAGTTACAGAAGTACCAAAGGAGGACTTCTATCGAAAGCACTTTGCTTCCATCTAATGAGGCTCCCATACCACATGAGTGCTGGGGGGCACCGTGGTTATTGCGGGTTGCCGCCAGGCAGCCCGCCGTGCATGGAGTTAGGTACCTGGTATGATGTCTCCCATTAAGAGGGTGATGAGAGATTTAGGCAGCCTGTTCTCAGGGGCTGCTCTCTGACTCCTGAGGTGTAGGAAGCACTGAAACGCGGCACTGCATATAGTATGTGTTTCTCTCCTTTAGCTGAACGTGAAGCCAAAAGACACACTGCCCTAGAAAGAAGGCAGTCTGAATTGCGCTCTTTTAGATGCCTAAAGCCATTTCAGTACTTGGACTGGGCTTCTGAACGTAGCCTTTGGGCAACCTGCATATACCCATACAAGGAAATTTAACCATGTCTGGGAGATGCAGCATGACTGTCACGCTGTTGGCACATTTTTTGGTGGGTCACTCCATCATGTCACTCACAGGCACAGTTTTGGCAATAAAATTTTCCATGGCTGGTTCCTGGGAGGAAGCTTGTATTTGGTCACCCCAGTTTGGTGGCTGAGGAGTCTTGTTGCACAGACACGGCCACTCCCGGTCAGCTGGCCTACATGCGTAAGGTCATTGCTGGTTTAAGTTGCTAACATCAATCTAATTTCTGACACCTAATGTGCTATTTCCACATGTAGGTAACGATCCTGTTCCTTCAGCATCAAATGGGAGAAAATATTTTTTTGTAAGGGTCTTTTAAATAAATTTTCACTTTATTCATAAAAAATGACAGATAAAGAAAGAATTGCCTTTGTTAATTCCCAGACATCTGAGCCTGTCTTTGAATAACATGTTTAAAATTACAACTCCTTATTTTTTTTTCTGCCTTCCACCACTTTATGTTATGCTTACTTGTAAAGACACAGTTGTAGAGTTCATTTATCCATCCTTCAAAGTCAAAATCCCTTTCGTACCTTTTCCATCTTTCCGTTTCCATCTCTGGAATACAACTCATTTAAAGCAAGAAAAGTTCCCTCCTCTACATGTTGCTTTGCAGCTGCAGTTACTCAAATAGATTTCCATTATTTTTTATCTGCCTTTCTTATTTCACTTAAGATCACACCTACATTACTAATTGATTCAGGCACTTTACAACAACAAATCTGCTTTGAAAATTTAACAATAAGGAACTCTGAAAATACAGAATACTCTAAACAAATGCCTTCTTCATGTATTATCTATTGCTATTAGTCTACTTCCTGGTTACATTATTTCCTCTCTTTACACACACACAAAAGAAGAAAGCAAGCAATGGAATTTTCTGTCTTCACTGTTTATTTCTTTATTGTAAGTAGAGTCCAGTTTAGTTACATATTCTTGAAAGACAGAATGTACTTACATTTTAGTATTATACTACAATTTATTGTCCTGGTTTGGATAACAATTTTTGACGTGACTATGGCTTATCTTTTAGTTGGTGTCAACTGCAGACTTCCTAAATTTGTTTCATGATCACCATGTCATGATACTGATGTTGAGATAATAAGCTTAGAAAAATAATCATTTAAAGTCTTCTTATGTGTAGTCTGGTTTCTGAAACATTAAGGGTCACATTTTTCAGATTTTTCCTTGCAACCACACCAGGAATTTTCTTGAAAATGAAAATAAAGCTGAGACACTCTGCTGATTGAAAGAAGTATCGCAAAATTGTGCTTGAAGAGCAACAAAAATGATGCGATGATCTCTGAAGACCGAGTATCTTTGACCTCTCTGATAAAGTTCCTTTAACTATCTGTGGCCTAAGCAGATGGTCCATTCTGCACACCTCAGTAGTGCTGGCCCCACACTAACCAAGAGGCAGGTCTTAATTTTTTAACATATTAAAAGAACTGACTTATTGATTTTCCCCTTATCCATCCCTTCACATCATGTGCCAGTTCCTCTGTGGAGCAGAAAAAGGGAATGCCATCATTGAGATCAGCACATTGCTGAAAGCACTGAATCATCTCCATGACATTTCACATTTCCATGCCTCTGAATCGTCACTAAATTTAAACTCCAACTGTCCCAAACTCCCCTGGTACCAAAGCACTGCAAAAGATCACATCTGTTAAACACCAAGAACACTGACATTTTAAGAACAAATTATTCCTCCTCTCCATATGTAACTCAGCTAACCCTGGTGAGAATATCTCAGCTGACCATTTGAATCTACGTGCACACACAAGTGCTCTCAGAAGGTTTCGATGATGACACTTAGCAACAAAGACTTGTTTTCCCCAATTTATTTTTTTTATCCCCCTAAAGAGACTGCTTTCTTTTCAGTGCTACAGCTATAAAAAGAATGAAACAGGTGCAGAGGACCATGCTCCAGATTTGGGAGTGACAGCCATGAAGTCTAAGAGCAGGAAATGAAAGGCAATATTCCTGCTGTATATTTGTTCGTTGCCAAGGCTGACATGAGAGTGTCGTTACATGCAGAAGGAGCTGAGATTTGCCACTTGGAAGGTCCTTGCCCCATTTTAGTTTCATTTGTGACGCACACAGAAGCCAGAGTACTTTTCCTTGCAATTTCTTTTACAGTCATCTGTGGACCAATGTGTATAAGCTCAGCCCACTTTTCGTCAATAAGGCACATTTTTTCCTATTTCTATTGTGCTGCGAGCCTCTGTGGTTCACCATGAGTGCTTTACTGCTGACATTTCTGGCTGATCTGCCTTGGCTTTGCACAGTTCTTGCCTGGCAACAGCCATGGAAATAGTCCAGACTACAAATTGTGTAGTCATCATGAATTCATTGTTCTTCTCTTGCTGTTTAGGGCTGTTTATGCCCCTGGCCTCCTGCAGGTGAGGAACGCTCACTAGCTACCTCAGCCATGGCCTGGATCTCCTCTCATATCACCTGTGCATTTGTTGAATAACAGAGGAGTGGCTGCTCAGCCGCCCTTAAGGAGGGACTGGACTGACATGCCTTGTCTGACTTCTACACCAGGACCTTCTTGCCTGGTGCACGTCCCGCACAGCATTTCCAACAGCAAGAGGTAGCAGATGGAGAAAGAAGAGGAAATGAAGCCTTGCTGAAACTACAGCTGCCACCATTCCCTACATGGCTGCCTCTCTACACTGTGAGACCTGAAAGGAGGAAACCAAGAGAGACAGCTAGCAGAATATTCTCAGCAACATCTCTGCTTGTGGCTTGCTATGCAATGAAATTGCTACTTTCATGAAAGTAACAAACAGCCACTCTGTCATCTCTGGATTCCAGTCCTGCTTTCTGCAACTCGTTCTCAACGCTCACAGCTGAGGTCCACAGTCCTCAATAGCTCTGTGCAAAGACCAGCATTTCTTTTATTAGCCCGCTGTACTGTGACGGTTCCTTTCCTATGGCAGCCCTCAGCTTCCCAGGCCGAAAGGAACTAACATAGTGTTTGCCTCAGAAACACTGGTGAAAGCTTAACGTGGTGAGTGAAGGAGACCTGCGAGGGGGGGCTGTGTGGGTGTGTGGGGAGAAAGCTGAGAATTCATCCTGGTGCTGGGAACAAGCATGTGCAGCTGTTTACAGAGATTTCAGCCATGGGAACAAGGGAAGGTAACCACGACCGCTGCGAGGTCTCTAGGCTCAGCAGGTTTGTGCTTGGTCCTGGTTTCCTGCTGTCAGACCACCAGGAGGCTGGCACCTGGCTGGCACATGGAAAATAGGTTGATGCAGCATATACTCCAAAGGGGTTGCAATTAGCCACTGGCTGCTCACAGCTGCCTGTACCAGCTCTCACAGTGTTCACCTCGTGTCCCTACTGCCTGGTGACAGAGGTGGCTGGCTTCAGGGACCCAACGGCGCTTGGCTGTGTGTTGTATTTGGCTGCCTCCTCCTCCTGCTCCTGCACACTGGCAGTTTGCAGCATCTCTTTGAAAGCTGCCAGCCTCCTTTCCCTCTTCCCTGTTTATACTGGATCGTGCTCGCTATCCTCTTGGCTCTGGTGTGCTGTCGTGTCACCGACAGTCTGGATTCATGCACAGGTGCTGCAACTCTGAGCACAGGGAAATGAAAGCAGTCTCTGTTCCCTGCACTCACAGAGGGGCAGTAGCTTCTCTTCCTGATTTTTAAGGGAATTTGTGAGCCCCTCGCTCCTAGCGTGACTCCACCTTCCTGCTTGTGGTGTAAGGAGGGAAAAGGAAAGAAAAAACCTCAGCTTTAACTGGCGTGCAAGAGAAGGACACGTGGTGGAGGAGGAGAAGGCTGTGTGCTCATGGTGGTAGGACCTGTGCCTGCAGGACCTGGGCTGTTTATGGTGAGGAAGACACAGGAACAAATCTGAATGAAGGACTCTATTCAGGGGAAAGCCCCAGGTGAGCCTGGATCCAGTGTTGTGCAAGAACAGTAGCTGGTTGCCCCATTAAGAACAGCTCTGGTTTTCTCATGCTGGATGAGATGGTCCTGTTGCAGCTCAGCAAAGTTGTTTCTTCACCTAAGCAAAAGGAAGCTCAGCCAGGTGAGCCTAGATGCTGGAAAAGCCACAGCCAGTGAGACACTTCAAGTCAGGAATAAAAGCAAGGAAAAGCTAATGTGAGACCTTCGGCAGGTGTTATTGATCATCTGGTGGGGCCACCTCAGAGCTCTTGGCTCACCATAGGTTGTTGCATTTTCAGATACAAGATTTGAATGCCACAGTGATTTGGCCCATCAAGAAAAGTTCTGTGACTCTCCAGGTGGAAGACGAAGTGCACAGGCTAGAGGCCACTCAGAGGAAGGAGACAACATCCACAAACCCTGAACCTGAGGCAGCAGGTATCTGGAGGGTCTGGAGGAAAGACCTAGGAAAAAATTAGGCAGGACCAGTATGAGAACTGTGCAGATAGCTGGGCAAAAAATGTGTTTACACTTCAGGAGTATTTTTAAATCTATCACTCAGTGCTGTAAACGCAAACCTCCCACCATGCTGTTGGTGAGCAGGGGACATAGTGACAGCAGCAGAAAGGAAGCATGGAAGCATCAAAGTTCTCAGACACCTTTACCTTGATTTTTACAGACCTGGGAGAAGACGTGCGTCTGCTGATATGCGTGTTATTTATAGGGAAGAAGGACTCAGCGATGCTCTCTGTAGGAGCTGTGAGAGAGACGTGCTGTGTGCATGAAAATCTGCTTTGGCCTCACCTCTGGAGCAGACTGCAGGTCTCCTGAGTTGTCGCACTGCTTGCTTTCCCACCACGGCCTTCCACCGTTCTCCGAGTGTCTGTTTAGAAGATAGCGCTTTACTTTGTAGCACTGCTTATACTTGCTCATTCAGTGTAAATAACGATATTAACTTTATAGGCAGCCCCGGTTTGAACTGACTGAGATTCATGTAACAAACTGGAATCATGCCAGGCCCACCAAAGCAGAGTCCTGCTAGTGTGAGGCAGAGCCTGAACAGCTCTCAGAATGGGAGGTCTCTCCAAATGAATGTGATCCTTCCATGTTCTTGCAGATTAGTTTTAACACTGACACAATGGCTGCCAAATATTGAATCTGCCAGAAATGTTAACAAAAGACACTTTGATCTGCTCCACTTGCTCTTGTTAAGAACGTATTGTATTGTTTTGCCTCTTCTGCAGTCAGAAGAAAATTATTTTACCTTGCATATCATTCAATAAACTATGTGGTGTGTTACACAGGACTTCTGCTTTTCACTGCTACTTGGTTTTGGGCTGCTTGATTTAGCAGTTGTTGCATGCTGTACATTTATTTAAATACTATAGGGAGGGTTTATATTTTTGTATAAAAGACTGAGATTTGTGGGTACTTCCTGATGTTTTCATCTAAATAAATGAAGAATTTAATTTTTATTATATGTGTAAAAATTACTTAAAAGTCAGTTTAAAACTTCATGCTCCTTATTAAGCCCTTGGCTTAGTAGTAATGTAGTTCACATATATATTCTTGGCACAGTTACTATATTTACTATATATATATTTACATATTTACTATAAAAAGCAGCTAATACTCACTAATAAAATGATACATAGACAATTATCTAGCAACACTATTTCTTACAATGCATCAGCTTCACTGTAAAAAGTACAGTCAAAGAGTGTAATTCACATCTTCAAATACGATGGAAGTTTATGGAAAATATAATCCCCACTAGCAAATTAAAAAAGAGGAAACTGTTGTTGGGGAATATTGGTGCCAAATTAAAGTACATTTGTTTACATATAAAGTTGAAGAATATGATGTAGCGTGTTAAACTTGTTGCCATGAGGTACTGAGTGTGCTCTGATAGTTTGGCATGGCAGTACAGTCAGGTATTACACTAGAGAAGATACAGATAAACTTGCAAAATACAATGAATATGCATTGTTATTGCTGTTTCTTAGTAATCTAAAAGAAGTTCTTGTATTTTTTTATCTTTGAGATTCAACCACATGGAAAATCTTTATTTCAAAATGCAAATGTTTTCAAAACAGATTGATTACTTTTGCTGTATATCACGCTGTAGTATACTCTTATTTTTATCTTTGAAGTTTGTTTCCAATGTGTGATCATATAAAACAAAAATTTATTGTGCTCTTCTTCCAAAGTCTGGAAGTCAGAAAAAATGCATGCACATTTAGAAAATGCTACTCCACATTAGAATACTGTCCAATTGTTCTTTTTGCAAAGAAAAATGTTGGGTTTACCCCTCCATTATGAATACCTAATGGGCATACACTTTCTTAACTTCATGATGTCATTTCTAGGTCTTCTGTTTTCACTAGTAAGAGCTGGCAGGTTGCCTTTCTTGTTTTCCTTCTTTAATTTGGTGGGATGTTTTCATGAAGAATCACATTTCTTCTCTTTGGAGGTTTACTGTCAAAACCAGCACGTAGTGATTATAAGATTTGTTAAGTATCTGGATCAGTACACTATTCAAAATTACTAAGCTTGACCCTGATCTGGCTGCATACATATCCTTTGGGGCTCTGAATAAAATACAACACTGAACTTTGCACAATTTAGGAAAGTTTCATCATTTCAATCTGTAAAGGATGTAATGGCCATTTTCTTTCCTGTTTGTAGCCAATGTGACCCGCGTGAGACATTAGGAAGAGCATTAGGTGAGCTCCTTGAAAGTACTGACCTGCAAAGTTGTTGCTTCAGTAAAATTGTGATATGATAGGTCTTACTAAACTGATCTTTCTTTCTCTAGACTTCAGGGTCATTAAAACACCAGGAGGCCAGAGTAAGCCCCTTTGCCTGCACGCAATCCACACAATGACAAACGAATCTTCAGGATTTCAAGATTTTTGGCCATTTCATTCTTATTATCTGGAACACACATTCGGAACAAAAACTTATTTGTCATCTATTAGATAGATGTGTTGCTCTCCTGTAGCTATAAAAGCACTTTTTAGTACTTTGCCACTAAAGATACCAAACTTTGTGCTGATGCCAGTGATGTTTGATTTGGACAGCACAGAAGCATCTGAAAACCAGAATTTTTACCCTTTGATCAATTCACTATCTTACAAATAGTAAATGACAAGACTTGGAAAGAATACCAGCCTGTAAGATATTCAGCAGGAGAGGTTATGTGGGATTGCTTACATCATGCAGACTTGAGCATGGAACTCCATAGTTGTCGGTTTTTTGTCTTGTAGGTTTTACGACCTGCTTATTCTCAATGATTCTCTCCAAGTTCCTTTTGCACTTCTCAGGCAGCGACTACCATTAGCAAAATCAGTGTACTACTGCTCACTGCAGGGTGAGAGGATCAATTCTGACTAGCAGCAGCAGGGAAGGAGAGATCAGGACAGTGGGAAGGAAACAGAGGGAATAGAAGGATAGAAGAGGACACATTTTCCTTCTTAACAAAAATCCTTCAAAATCCAGACAGCTTTGCACAGTAATGTATAAATTTCCAGTATGTGTCATATAGTCTCTCTGTTAATGTTGTCAAAGACTCACTGACAGCTGATAAAATTTAAGGCAAGTGTAGCTGCTATGCACTACTTGTTCAAAACGACAAAGTGTGAAAATATGATCAAAGTAGGAGTTTGTAGGAGGGAAAAAAAGCACTTTACTGTTCTTAAAGTCTGATAAGTAAAATTGTGCAAAAAGTGTAACTAGTAACTAGAAACTACAGATAGATCCCTCACAAGTACTTTAGTACAAACTCAGTCCAATTCAAATATTTCTGGAAAGGTTTTATAGGAAAATTGAACTGCTTTTGGCTTTATTCTCACCGTTGGTGCTCTCTGATGAAGCAAACCTCTCACCCATCTGCTTGGCAGACACTCATACTGGGTAGCATTCTTGTAAATTCACATGCTGCTTACAGCTTGTTACTGTATTTAGATTTCAACTTTGCTGGTATCTTGTTAACCAACAGCTAAGATCATCTTTGTTACATGACATATATTTCAGATCAATGTAATTTTTAATCTTCAAAAGACAGCTAATTCTGCTACTCTTCCCTGTGCTGCCTTCCATGAATAAACTGGGGAGTGCAGTTTCGTGCTTCTACAAGATTATACAGTCTTAAACTCTCAGAAACCTGCATAAACTGTTATTTAAAATTTTCTAACCTTCTTGAACCATTTCCCACTTGCAGATGTACTGGGACAGGGTAACCCTGAGCTACAGGGTATCAAGCAGAAGCACAGGAGTTGGTTATAACTCAGTAACCAAAGACTACTTTAAGAAGGTATTCTGAATTAACCTGAATTAACCTGCCAGGGGAAGACTGGCTGGAAGAAAACTTGAAAACACTGTAAGATGAATAAATACACCACCTATTGGATAGATATTGTGTTCATTTTATGAGCACCCGTTTTCCTTCGTTTTATCAAGAAGTTTTGACATAATGATTATCATTTTAAAACCAAGAGCAGAAGATGTGGCTACAAGGAATTCAGGTAAAAAAATGTACAACTCATAAAATTGTAAGATGTCAGGTTTTAAATCCTTACCATTTTTGTGCAGCTTTAATTGTTAGAGTCTAAAAATATTTTCCACAGGCTGAATTTTTTTAAAGTTTCAATTGAAAAGGATCACCCATTTTTCAAAATAACATATGCTATTTCAGAATGACATAATGTTATTTTACTCATTTTAAAAATAACATCTATCAAAGAAGTTCCAGTGTCTTACTGATCTGATTCTAAGATCTGAAATACATGAGGACCGTGTGTATAAGATTCTGGCATTTACAATTTGTCTTTAGTCATTCCTTGGGAAATTTGTCAAAATTTGGTTAAAATACAAAATTGTGACAATTCTCAGTTTGCGCCTGATAATAAATCACGTTTTAGAGGTTGGCACCTGCGTTTCCCCAAGAATCTCTGTCTGTTTAGCGTGCTGCATCGTGGGGTAGAAAGGTGTAAGAATTTATTCCCTTGCAATTACTTTTGCAAGCACTCAAGGGTGTGTGACTCAGCAAGGAAAAGCACATGCAAGGCAACTCTCTTGTATGCTCCCCCTATTTTCCTGATGGCTTCCAGCTCCCTGAAAGAGAAGGAATAAGCTGCCTCATGTCGGAAGTGCGAGTGAGGAGTGCTGGAAGGAAAGGGGAAGGGGTGGAGGGAACAAGGGAGAGGGCAGGAACCAGAGAATGGGAGTCAGGTTGGAGTGGAGGAGCACAGCACCCCCAAACCTCAAACCAGGCTCAAGACCTCTGATCTTCTGCAGGATCCGGCGTTGTGTACCTGACTAACGGGATACGACGTGTCCTTCAGTGCCTGGCCCTTATAGAGCCATACTGCTGCTATCAGTTGCCTTTGATAGCTTAAGGATACGACACCATCAGCTCCAGGTCTGAATGCTGTTAACAGCCAAACCGGGAGCCAACAGCCTTCCACTCACACAACTGCTGTACTTTGTGCTCTGTGTGTTTGCATCTGTTTAGTTTCTAGCTTGCAATTACACGGAAAGAAAACTGATTTAAAATACATTGAGTTTGAGGGTGCGCCTACTTAGATGAATGCATTTATATAACCCACTGTGCTAAGCCAAGTGGAGTTTCTATTTCCCAATGTTGTTACTTTCTCATTGCATCAGGAGAATGAAATCCAAAATTAGGGAAATACTTAGAACTTCCAATTAACTTTTGAAAGCTTGATGAGTGCTAAAAATATCATGTGGAGCAGGAAATAGACCAACAGGCCTATGGTTCATTGATCTGTTTGTTTTAGTCCTTTGTGTATTTTCTAAAGATCTACTGATTGCTCTGCTATATTTGTTTGGAACTGCTACACACAGGAAGCAAAAAAAGGATGCTACAGCAGAAAAGAAAAATATGATTTCCCAGAAAATAAGAATTATAATTATAAATTTGCAAGGAATTTATGTATTAATTTTACAGTGAAAAAACTATTTAAAGAAAGCTGAAGCATTACACTTTTTAAAAATAGCTTATGCATAATTAACTGTTTCACCTAGCTTGGTATTAAGCAGTTCTTTACTGTAAAAATTATAAGAGAGGGTTTCTTTCTTAGATGTTAATAAAATTTGAAATGTTAGCTTTAACCTCATTTTAATGGGTTTAAAGACATTTAGAATATTGTTAGAAATGTGTGTCTGATTAAGGAGATTTCTGAAAAAAATCTAGAATCAATTCACACGCCACATTTTGTGCCTATGTAATTTTTCTGTGTAATACACAATTAAACCTGTTCAATGAAGCTTGTGGAGGAAAAAAAAAAACCCAAACCCAGGTACTTAACCAGCCATTCTCCATTCAGCCTGTAGCTTGAGCTACTGTGTTTCTGATCCCACATTAACTGACCAAGCAGGAATGCACAGTTGAGACTGTTGCTCCAAGAGCATTTTGTACCTATAAACTGCGAGAACATGGATTGTAATCTGTTGTGCAATACTGAGAAGTACTTGGAGAGTTTCACTCAATAAAAAAATGGACTGTTCTTCCTCTTGTCCCCCATCAGAAGAGATTACTGTCTCTGAGTGCTGCTGGATATTAGAGAACTGAGGCTTTCTGACCAACAGCTTCAGGGCAACACAAAAGAACCAAATTTAAAAACTGATAAAAATCGTTGCTGTGGATGCTGAAAAGGCAAGTGCAGAAGGTACAGCTTAGCTGTGAATGTCGTGTCCTGGCCCCAATTCAGTGATCAAAGACATTCCAAAACAAGCACTAAGTGTTAGCAAGCTGCCAAAGAATTTGGGTGCAGTATTAGGAAGATGAAGAACAGATTATACATCAGTAGGAGCTACTCCCTAGTTTGATGAGAATGGATTTAAAAAAACAGCTGGGAAGACATACAAGCCTGTTACACACCCATGAAGGTCTTCAAGAACAGTGGTGTAATGTGTATTGCATTGTAGTGCTACAAGTTACTATTTAAAGGAAATACAATAAATAGGAGGCTGTAGGCTGGAGACGAGAGAGAGTGATGAAAGAAATGGTGAAGTAAAAAAGGAGAGGAAAGACTAGGAGACTAGGAGGGAATAAAGGTACAAGGGCAGTTTTAGATCTGGGAATCTCCTGCTCTGAAACTAAAAATGTATTGCTAGAAAATCACGTTGCAAGAATTAACAACCTTTGGTACCTCTTTCCTGCAATGAGTCCAGCAGAGGAGGGAAAGGAGGGGACACAAGAATCAAAATGTGCAGAGAGTTTTCCTGTTTGTCACAAACAAGAGACACCTTGTTATGAAGAGCTAAACACAGTATATGCACTTCTCACAGAGCAGAGTTGCAACTTACTTTGTGCCTACCTGAAACAAGCTCTCAAAAAGAAAACAATATGCTCTGCATGACTGGTTTGCAATAGCATCTGGTGTCTTGAAAACCACTTCTTCAGCCAGCTCTCTTGGCTGTTTTGGAGACGCAGTGATGTTCAACTGCAATATGGTTAGGCTTGCTTCCCAGTTCATATCTTCACTGGCCTGTGCAGCCTCTGCCTCCAAAGTACTGGAGGTAGACAGAAAAATTGCTCAGAACATATACGTGGCTGGAACAGACTTGCACCAGATGGCCATTCAAAATAGCAGTCAGGAGCAAATTGTCACACTGAGCAGATGCAAGTATTATCCTTGAGAAATGTCTTCCCAGCTGCCATTTTCCTCTGACTCATCTTTTAGAAGAACTGTGTTTATTTCAATCAAAGCCGGTGTCAAGTCACAGATGCCACGTGTCAGACCAGTTCACTGGGTCTCCTTCTTGAATGGGATGAGGAGAGTATTTTAGGCAACTGAACTGTTCTGCTTAGCACATGCAAGGTCTCAGGTTTCTCTTATTTTCAGTTGTATGATTGCTAGAACGGTGGCACAACTTTTGGAGCACTAACACAAGAACAGACAAAAATATATCAGATAGAGACTGCTAACAAACCCCTTGATTTTAAGGAATATCGGATCAGCCTTACATTAAACCAAAACTTTGGCTTTCAATGCTGGAAGTTAAAATTTATTTTAAACACAAAGTAGCTGAGATCTTAGAGACTCAATTATGTGAAACAAAAAGTTCCTCTGAGCATCCGCACCTGTATGAAATGTTTTTTCAAGTTTTCTGCTCTTGAGAAAGCTCTTTCCCTTGATATTTTAAGAACCACCTTTTTTCAGTGCTTAAGCTGTGATTTCTTTGTACTAGAACTGGATAATGTAATACAATGTCATGAAGGCTAAAAATAGAACTGGAGGAGGTTTTTTTTTTTCATTTCCTGATAATTTCCTCAGCAAATTTACAGCCCTTTCATCAAACACCAGTACTGTCTGCACTGAGCATATGGTCTATTTTGATCTTCTTTCAGTTTCCAAAATACAAAACTAAGGGTCTTTTGTGAATGTCTTTCCACCCCAGTCAGAAAACCTGTGAAAGAAGCTCTATAATTCCTCTTCCTAAGCTCCAGTCAATTTGTGGCGTGGAAGAAAAAGTTTCAGTTCCAATCTAAGGCTAACCTGCAAAATGCTTTATGTTTTCTTGTTCCAGCTGTTGAAATCTGCCTCTATCCATTTCTGCTGCTCTCCTGTAGTTCTTCCTATTGATTCCTACCATTTTACTGAGGCAGGAGATCTAATTTACCATTTTCTTGTCATAACTTTTTGACCACTTTTATTAAAAAACCCCACTTTTTCCCCAAATAATATTTTTATGCTATTCAGAATTAAGGGTTTGGGTCAATACTGTTCAGTCATGGACCATCTTCAACAGTTTCCTTAGAATCGATTAAATTGGGAGGAAGCTCAGAGGAATCTGTGTTTTTGTAGAGATGCCAGGCTCCTAAGATTTCCCAAGTTAAGTTTTCACCATATCGGCTTTTTCATGGTGCCATAAAATAAATAAACAAACAGCAGAACAAGGAAAGTGGCTTCATAAACTCTTAACAGCACACACAGGGACAAAACTCTTTGTTCCATTTTTTAGTTTGATGTATTTTTCCATGGCAATGGACCAAGTTATGCAATAAGAGGAAGAGTATCATCATTTTTTGGACTACTGCATCGCCTTGATTCTTTGGCATCGCTGAGTAAACCTGCATGATTTTCATACAAGGAGAAAACATCCTGCTCGTAGGTGGTCAGACACCTGCTCCCCAAGCTAGAAAGACAGCAGCTGTTGTCCTTAGCTTGCCTGATTTGAGGAAAGTAAGATGTTGCCTACATATTTTCACAATGCCATTTATAAGGCAATGTTTGTGGCTTGCTACCATATGAATTATTGCCTTTGACAGAAGAAATAAAATTTTAATACAAGACTTTGACAGGAATACTCAAAAGATGTCTTTTGTGAAACATAGGCTGAAGAAGTCAACTGCTTTGGAAAACTGAATAAATTCTGTTCCCAAAGCTGCTTTGCAGCCCTCCAGAACAGAAACTCCAGAAGCCTCTGAGCAAAACCAGTTTCTTTCATCCTGAGACAATGGCTCCAATATACTTTAGGTGTTCCATATTTCTGTTGAAATTGGGTCTGGTTGGGATACTGTACAATACATCAGCATATTCAGATGTTAGGATGTCTGGATTCTGTAAGGAGGCTCACATAGAAGCAATGTATATGTTTCCGTTCTTTGTAGAACATGCCTAATTCTAATCTGTCATGAAAGCCCTTTCTCTTGGAATAACTCATCTGCTTGAAATTAAGCATATGCATGACTGTCTTGCTGACTTGAGGCCATACAATACGCAGTCCTCTGATGCTGAGTAATTTACGTGCTTGCATAAATCAGTGGGCAGCCAACAGAGAACAGACTGGATGCAACAGTTCCACATACACATTCTTCTTTTATGGTCAAAAGATCATGAAAATGAGCTCATCCTTCATGCCTTTGAAAATCCCTCATTTTTTCTGTCGTCTCTGGAAGATGCGATGGGTTTTGATGATTTCGAAGATTTTTAGTGAGTTATTTACAATCTTCAGCACAGAAAAAACTATGGACTTAGCTATCTCCCCCAGTATTTGGACTGAAGGTTACTAAATTGACCACAATCTACAATGGTTCCTCCTCTCCTTCACCCTTTTGAAAGATTTAGATGTATGAACACTGTGTAAAGCCTCAAGAAGTCATAGTCCTGTAGGAGAGACAAAGACTAATGAGAAAGCCATGTGTTCTGCCCCTAGTTGCAGAAAAGATTCTGTAAAGGAAAAGCTGCAGGACTGTAACTACACGTTTCCATGTCCCTCTGAGACATGGAATGGGGTGTGCGGAACTGAAATGTTCTTAAGAAACACTGTTTATTGGTCTTCTTGAGTTATGGATGGGTCTTCACATTGAGAGTAGCTGAGCTAGCTTGCCCTGTTAGCATAGAGAGAGTGTTTTTCATATCTGTGTGGAAAGCGTAAACACACCTTGCATCCTTGCCAAACCACAGACAATATGTGATAAAGTCAGTAACACAGGAGAGGACATTTGCATAGATCTGAATAATGCAATAGAGAAGAGGCAAAGAATCCATGGATAAGTCCAGATCAGTAAAATCCCCATTTTCATCCCTGATCTGCTCATTTGCCATGAACCAATGTTTAGAAGTTGTATCCAAGAACAGGAGAGACACATGGCTAGCTGATCACACACTAAGGTGTAGGTCTTTCTGAGGGTTATTTTTACCAGGTCACATTCAGCAGGCTTCAACAGACCGCTCTGTAGCACTCCAAGAGCTGTGAAATCCCAAGGGCTGAACCCAGTGCAGCTCCCCCTGCCCAGCTCCCCTGCAGGGGGTGCGGGTTGCACAGGAAGGTTTTCAGGGCAGGGGGACTTGCAATCCCACCATGGGGAAGACTCAAGCCCCCTTCCCAGGTAGGGTGATGGGAGAAGGCAAGGCTTCCTGCCTCCATGGAGCAGTCAGGGCACTGCAGGGCAGCAGCGCCTGCCCGCAGGCAAGGACTGCCGGGTGCAGGAAAAGCAGCCCCAAGCCAGCTTCTGTGTTCACAGCTATAGCAACACCCATGTAGCAGCAAGGTGAACGAACTAACATGCTGGCACGATTTTTTAAAAAATGAATTACTTGAAAATGTTTGAGTGTGTTAAGCCAGGCTCTGCTGATTTTAAAATCCTATTGAGCCCTTCACTCATAATTCACTGCTATTTTCCAACTCACATTCACTAATGGTAAATACTCTTCATGTGCATTTAAGGTTCTTTCTGTACACTGCATGTTAAACATCTAATTCTTGAATTACATGTTAAAGCCAAAAGGGTAATAATTCTCCTCTAAATCCTTTTTAGACTTAGAGGTCAGAATTGTTGCTAAATCAGGAGACAACAGAAAGCATTGCAAGATTTATGAAAAATATACATTTTTTATACAAAACAGAATTCTAACTTAATAAATTTCACTATATTTTTCCATAAAGTGGTAGTAAAGCACATGAATTGAAGAAATGCAGCTAGTGAATGATCCTCCCTTTCCCTCAGAGCCTTTTCCACACACAGAGCAGACTGTGTCTGATACTGATACGTTAACCCCTTGTATGTGCCTCTGGTCATGAACAGAGCTTATAACATGACAGACAGGAGAACATTTGAACTATGCTGACATTGAAACAGGCTACAAAGTTTGAGTTTTATAAGCAGAACTGACAATATTCTCTACCCTTGCTTTAATAGTTTCCTTAAAGTCTGAGAAACTACAGAGAAAGTAAACAGCAAGGTAATAAAGACATGTATTGCTTCGTTTATCCTTATGGGTGGCTGAGGGTCTTTCAAACAAAATATTTTCCTTTAGAAAATCCCTGTGCTTTGAAAAGAAAAAATGTCTGATACAAATACTCATTTTTCTCAAATTGCCTATGTTCAAAGACTATTTAAATAATTAATATCTAATTTCAACATTTTTAATATAAATATTCATCTTAGTTCAAATAATCTTTCAGAGCTTCAAACTAATTCTAGTAAAACCTGTAAATGAGAGTCTGAATCTACATGAAAATTCTACAAATATTGACATACAATGTTTTAATTTACTGATATCAGCATTTTATGTCTTACTTAATAGATTGCTGGAATTAACTTGTAAGAGTTTGATTTTTTCACCCTAACTCGAGATAAAACATTTTCTTCAAACATTAACTTTCCCGAGGAAAAAGTACGATTTCCGCACAAACCCTGTTCCTCGTGGACCTTAATTTAACAAGTGTATGATCCACTGATTTCTGTCATCAGATCACAGTGAGAATATACTGTGTCAGAAATAAACTCTGCCTTCCATTCTAAATTATCTTAAGCAACTCTGTTAATATAATAAGCCTGTGGGCATATATTATACAATACACCAGGCCTAACCTTTCCCTTTCAAGCAGTTTCTCATTTCCTGACTTCAACAAACATAAGAGAATATCACATGGTAAAAGAATGCTGTGAAAAGTACATTGAATCATCTGGCAGTATTTAAACCATGAGATGACATTTTATTTTGCTTATTCTACATGGAAATTCCTAACATCAGCTCTTGCTCAAATACATCAGTCTAGGCTCTGCTGTTTCTTTTCAAAAATCCTTTATTCCATTCTTGTTATATCTTTTTATCTCTTAACTGGCATGTGGATTTCCATGGATGTCTAAAATCAGGTAACACTCAAAATCTGAGCTTCTGATTTTTTCTTCTGAAAAAAATCTGAATATAGAATTATCAAACGGGACTGTTTTCTCTCTCCATTTTTTATTCCTAGACGACTTAAGAGTAATAGCTAATCAATAGTGTTTTAGTAACAAGAGTTCAATTGCTGTCCTAATACTTCAGGGATGCTCAACGGGAACCTTCAATAGATAAGTGTCAAAATAATGACATTATATATATTTAAATCAATTGATTTCTAACGTGCTCTGGAGGATCCATCCAAAAGGAATGGTGCTTATTAGCCCAGACTACTTATACACCTAAAGCTGACCGTTCTCTTAAGAGCTTTCTTGGAGAAGGTCCAGAACTCTCAACACGTTGAAGGGCTGAGCCTCAAACACAGAGTTATTTCCCAGAAGAGGCTACACTTAATAAAACTATAAAAGAAACAATTCAGGAAAAAAGTAAGTGGTAGTATGAAAAGAAAAGAAAATTAACAAAGCACAATAATGCATGGCTTGCATATCTCTAGAGACAAGTAAACAATGCATTAGAGCCAGCAAGTAGCAACTTAGTGCTGCCATTTGAAACAAAGGGAAAAGGCTTAGGTGTTAGCAAGGAGGGTCTTATGATATCACGTATGTTTTCACGTGTTTGAAATTCATAAAGGACTATTAGATCTAGTTTTACTTCCTTCATAGCACAGGCCATAAAATTTCATGCTCCTCCTTCCACTCAGTAATGATGTGTTCTGGCAAGAGCAGTATGGTCCCCAGGGACACCTCCAGCCTTAGTCTGAAAACTTCAACAGGAGAAGTGGATCTCCTGGCCCTTACAGTCCATCCGTTCCAGCCAAAGTTTACTAGCCCACATGCACTCCGACGCCAACATTACGTTATCCAGTGACATATAATTAGACCTGACAGCCCATGATTCATTTCTTGCTTCAAGTGTTCCCAAATACATCTTGGTTACATGCCACCACTGACCATGACAGCAGCTCCTAGCTGGACAGGACGCTCTAGCAATTCTCTGCCTCACACCAGAGCAGGTGCTGCAATTTCTGAAGACCAGTCTGGCTGAAAAATAGTTTGTGGCAGCTACAGTATCTTCGTCCATCATTTCTGCCTAAAGAGATGTAGAGACTTTTGAATGTCACAGAAAACTTGATTTCAAATTTTTCATAGTCACAAGGGGAATTACTTTGTACTTCAGCTGATTCCATGGAAGACACCATAGGGCTAGCCTTACTCATGGAAAGGGGGATTATGAGATTACAGCATTAGGTATGGTATTAGATAAGCCAGAGCATCATGAACCTCCTGCGTTCCTTAAAGAAATTCCCAAGAAATTTGGGTATTGCTCCAGTGCATAGGAAAATACTTTTATTTGAGTGTAAAAATTATAACAGTTAATTTCCACCAATACAAAAAGAAACAGCTCAGAGAAGAGGACATATCCATATTATAACCACATTTATCCTGTAAGGTCTTCTCTTCTATGCAAGCTTTCTGGAAGGAATGTTCATTTTTTTTGTTAATAGTAACTCCTGAACTTATAAAAGGCGTGAAAAGACTTTTTCTTTCTAGTCTGTATAAAATAGAAGGCTCAAAACACATTTATTCATCAGCTTATGAATAGCTCCTATATAAGGTGCATAACCACGTCCAATTTTTGTTGTGGAAGGCTGCTATTCCTTCTTTTTATTAATAACATGAGAATAGATTAAATCGCATCTGTAAATATGCACGTTTTATCTTGGAGATGTAGAACTCCTTGCAATTAGAAAGGAAATACTGCTTGATGAAAACACAGAGGGAAATAATGTTCAGAAAAATACCTCGGACTGCAACACTGATGCCCATTATATACAAACCCTTGCAATTGTACAGGTACACATACACCATCCCTCAGTCTGAGATTATGTTCCACCCATGGCGCATTTTGCAATACTGCAAATTCAAACTTTGTCCCACTCTTTAATAAACGTCAATGAAATCTGTACATAAGTAAGATTAAACTGTAAATGGCAAATGGAAACAATGGCAGCAGCAAAAGAAGTCCAAGCCCCAGGGAAATATTCTTGGAAGTTAAACAAGAGATTTCATTGTTTCTGTGCAGCACATATCAGAATAAAGTCTAGGAAAAAGTCATTTCATCTAGGACAGCAAGTGCAGGCTTTCTAAAGAGCAAGAGGAAGACATTGTGGGAGGGAGAAAGACGTTAACTTGATTAATTCAAGGCACAGTTAGACATTTTGCTCATAAACAAGAATTGATCAGTCTCAAACCCTGATGTTTTCTAGTGCTTGGCTTTTATTGAGTTACACGGGTGCTCTGCACTTTACAGCAGTTATATTGCCTGTTTCAGTAGTACAAAGCTGGAGGCTTAAGCAAGCCTGCCTGACTTCCAGTCATCCTAGTAACAGCCCAACAACAACCATGCAACGTCTGTGAAACATCCAGGAGATGCCAGACAAATTAACTCCAAGGTTTTTCCAAAGTAAATGAGAATCTTTAAAGACATTTTATTATGCATAAACAGTTCTGAGACAGATAGCAATTTAAGGAAGACAAGCAACTTCAGAAAGTGTGGAAATTCTGAATTTGTGCCCAAAATTAAAATAACTTTTTAATAGCCTTGCCCTTAAAGAGGAATTAATGAATGCTCTTTCACATCTTTGCATAAAGCCAGATTCTGGCAGATGTGAGATACATTACTACGTGTAACATAAACAATATTTGGTCTTTTATCCTTGCAGTGGGGAGCGTACATCTCTGTACTTGAACAAAGAAAACATTTCTAGCTCAGCAGAGGATGTAAACAAGCCCCGTCACCAGCCATGCTCCATGTGAGCACGTGAGCAATATTTCTACCAAACTCTTAAAACCAAGCTAAGGGGCAGGTGGGTTTGGGCGCTGTGGGGACAGCAGCAAGTCTGGGGAAGGATTTGGTCTGAACACGAGGATGCATCAACAGTGTTTGCTTTTGTGCAGGCTGAGGACTGCCAGTCCCTGCCCAGCTGAGCTCTTCAAGCTGTAGCTAGGAGACTGCCTCCAACACACTAAAAATACATCCCTTGCGTTGGTTGATGGCAGCTTGTTTGCAAGCAAGGGGGGATACCCTGGATGCTTTCGGACCTTGACTTCAGCAGAGCAGGAAAACAGAGCCCAGGCACCTAGTACAGGTGCACATGGGTCTGCTTGCAGTATCCCACCAAAGCCAGGGCTGCAAAGGCCAGTCCCACTCCCGTTTTATGTACCACCACTCTCACATGAGTGCTATTGACCCTAATTCCCACCTACTGATTGGTGGCACTCTGCCTAAAGAGAGGCCATATCTCCTGATGACTCCAGCCAAGCGGGGAAGAGGAGACCGTGTAAAGCACGCTCCACACACTCACACTTCAGTGAAGGAATGTGGAACAGGTCCTCAGGGTGCTTCCTCTTGGGCAAAGCTCACCTGGTGCCAACGCATGTTTCCTTAGAGCAGCAACCTTGGCCCTCTTGAAACCAGTCCCCAGCTCTCTTTTGTGGACCACCTGTGTTGAGCATCTGACTGGAAGAGACATCATGCCTGGCTTCACCACTGCCAGCATGTGGACCCTCTGTCCCTCCATCAGTCAGCCAGAAACCGTGCCCTGGGGAGCCCTGTGGCAGCCACATCTCCCATTTGAGACAAATATATAGAAGGTTGAAGTCATTTTTTTGTCTCCAAACTAACTTGAGCAATGTGATACAATGCTGGAAGTTGGACTGTGCATGTGGTCAGAAGTGGGAGGATGGGTTCATTTTGGTCATCAGTCATTGAGATGTGCCTTGCTTACACTGCAAATACAACTCTGGGGTGAAAAGCAAACTAAAATTTATGCCAGAAGAGAGAGGACATTTACTACCAATTATTCCCTGTTAGTGTTGCCTGCACATTGTACTAGGCTAAAGGTAAGATCTAGAGTAAATAATTACAGGGTTCTGCACAGAGATTTCACTGTCTCAAATTTCTGCAGATATCTGTGGCTATTCCTAAATTCCCATCCACATTCCAAGGACACACATTCGCAACACAGGATATTTGTTCTGAGGGAACTGTGCTTTCACAGTACAGCAGGAGGCCTGGGCAGAGGAGCTGTAAGAAGCTGTATGTGCCATAACCACAAAGGTACCTTTGATGAACTGGATATCTTGCACTTGCACGTTTATGATTAAACTTAGTCAGAAAAAAATGTAATTTTCTTTAACTAGAAAAATCTATACCTCCTGTGTAACATTAGTATCCATGGAGATACAGAACAAAAAGCTATTCTGGTATAGGTTTATGGCATCTTTGTTCAAAACTGCAGAGAAGCGCAAGAACTAATACCAGTTAGTTGCTTTGAAATGAGTAGATTAATGTACCGCACCACTCTGTGTACACAAATTCATGCAAACACGAATTCACCTTCCTCTCTGTCGTCAGGACTTTCTTCTGTGCTTCATTCTCATTTCTTTTAGTATCAATAATTCTTAATACATCACCTTAAAGTAATCAATAGAAGTTTAACATCAATATGTTTCAGTATTTCAGCTCTTGTCACACTCTAGAATAAGTCTGGCAGCATTTGGGTGGGACATGGGTTTGCAGGAACACAAAAACAGGTTTGCAAGGAGGGAGTAGGTAATGGAACACCAAGTAATTATTTAAAAGATCACAGATTGCATATATTTATTTGAGAGACAGCACTGAAACAAAGGGAGAGGCCTACTAGGTGTTGTCCTTCCCTTTGTATTTCCTCTAATATCTGATCCCTTCAAGCTGTTAGTCATAAGAAGAGTTTTATTAAAGTTACTGAAGATACCATAAAGGAAAAATAAATAGAGAGATCTGATAGAGTTAGAGTTGGCAGAAGTTTGAAAAGCCTGTCTGTTGGTTTCCCTTTGAAATCTTGGCAGGCATGCGGAGTGCTCAGACCTGCTGCTGCAGTCTAGCCGTCATTCCCCAAGCCGTGGTGGCTACCTTTATGATAAACCAACTATGGTTTGGAGATTTTTATGAGTTTCACAAAATGTGTTGCACAACCTGAAGACAAAACATATAAAGAATCCATTAACACTTGTAGACAGTTTGGTAGACAGCGGCTCCCCCAGACAACCACATGACTGTTTACAGTAAATGGTATTGCCTGTTAATCAACTATCCATCTGAACGAAGCCTGGAGGCCGCATCCTGAGGTCCTTTGGCAGTGCAGAATGTTCTGCCTGCACCAGCTTTGCAGCTGGCTTCTCGCTAATCTATTGATAATCAGCTGTTTGAATATTGGTTTATAACGTACTGAAGGGCTCTATCTACTCCAGAGAAAACTGATTTGGAAAACACCTTCACTTTTCTCAAAGACTGGGCTTTCCTTTGATCTTTCATGTCAAATCATCCTTGAAAGTGTAATTGAAAATGTTCCTTGGATTCCTCGTATTTGGGGTTAACCAAGAAGGAGTCTTAAAAGTGCATTTGAATTGTATCTATAAATCTAACTAGATGGCATTTTCAGCCAGATTTACAAGGGTGACAGTAATAGCTCTTTCTACCCTTATTGTCAGCGTAGAACTCGGTAGTCCTGCTTGTGTGGTCAGGTCGACCAAGTTCAGCACCCATTATAGAAACTGGTTGTCAGCTCCTTGTTTGTACAGCTGCTTGAGTTTTTTTCTCCAACCTTTTGGGAGTCGGCTGATTTTGCTGATGAGCTGTGAGTGTTAGCACCCTGTCTTCACTGGGGAGTGTGGAAGGATACTAGCTGCACGCTCCTGCAGATACACTTGGCCAACAGGCAGAACACAGTTGCCTGCTACACCACCATCGCCATAGGTATAGACGCAGCAATGTCAGAAAATCTGCAGGATCACCTAGGGCTCTTGCACAGGTCTAACTGGGGAACACAGACGCAGAACAGCAGCTTCTCCAAATGTTCTAACAACATTTCTAGAAATACCCCACTGCTACTCCATACTCATACCTGTGTCCATATAAAAATGTACTTTAATGCATAATGTTTAATGAAATTGTTGAAATAAGTATCACCAGACACATTCATTTATGGAAAATACAGGTTTCCATATGTTACTGACTCCTCCACTTTCTCACTTTTAAGTTATGCATGTGTATATATATATATGTTTCTCACAGTCTTTTCTCTCCTTTTTAATTTGAGCCTTTCCTATGCTGATGTCGCTCCTGTTTTCTATTTCCCTTTCAGCACTGTTCTCTTGTAACCAGTTGTACCACAATTTTTCCTCTTACTGAACCCTTTCAGAGTACTTTGTATGATGGGTAGGTTTGGGGTTTGTAGTTTGTTTGTTTGAGTTTTTTTAACGTGGTTGTTAGGAAACCTGAAGACTCGCCAAGCTTCCTGAGTAATGATTATGAAAATCTCTGAAACTGGTTGAGGTGGGGCCATCCCAAGCGGTAGAACTGCCTTTTTCCTCACTCTGAGCTTGAAAATGGAATATGCATTACAAAGGTAGTGACTCTTTCTGCAGTTGTTATCACACAAGCAATATATGCTTAAAGAACAAAGGCAAGGACTGATTCAGTGCAACATCTGAACAGGCTGGGCAAGGCATGCTCTGTGAGTGCAGGGTTTGCACACCCTGGGTACATCACACTGATGTCTCCTGTGCAAACACTGTCCTTGCAACATTAAACACAAAACCAGTTTTCCTTTGACATACAAGACCTAATTTTTCAGTGCAGTTCCTGAAGTATAGTCATCCATGCCTCAGTAAAGCTAAAGAGTCTTCGTTGGACAAACCATCTGAGAAGAAAATTATTATAAAGAAAGTAATTAGGATATCTTCCGCACGCTTAAAAAAATGTCCAAACAAATAGAAAACTACCATCAAATAAAACTGAAAGCAAGCAATCAAAAAGCCCCAAACAAATCCCAAACAAAACAGAAACTAAAAACCAAAATCCAAACCTCTTGGGATGGGCAAGTGTCTAGATGATGCTCTTTTTACCCTTATTAGATAACACAATTTTACAACAGCTGCAGCCGTCTTACCAGCCGTATTCAAGACAGCGAATGACCACCTTGCAGTGCTGATTCCCATGGGGCCAACCTCATCTCTCCTGGTGAGAGAGGCCCCACACCTATGACTTGGGGATATGATGGAAAGAGGGAAATCTTATACACCGCGACAGTCACAGTGAAGTAGTGTTGGCCATGACAGATTAGGAAAGGAACTCTGTCATTCCTTATCTTGAATAACTTCTCTTATCTCACGTATATTTTGTTTTAGCCCCAAAAGAAAACAGTGCAGGTTGGCAGATGGGCTGGAATGCAGTTGGCTATCCTACTTCCAGCAGCTGTGATTTGTTGTGGTCTAATTTTAACTGAATGACCATTTGCATTTGTAATTGAAACCAGTCATTTTACTTTTGGGATATCCTACCCCATCAGGACTGAACATCTGCTTTAATGACTTTCAAAATGATCTTCAAGTCTATGTAAAACCACCACATTTTCCTGTTCTTGTACTTCCCTTTTTACCATACATTTCCAGGAAAAACCACTGGTTTAAAATCCACAGTCTTGCTCAAAAACATCTCAAACAACACGGAGGCTTTTGATTCATATGACTTTACTTATTGCCAAGTATTTTTATTCCAAATTCATACCATTCAATAAAGGAATATAACTAATACGCACAGGTTATCTCCAACACATGTCGTACAAAAAACCAAATAGGTGAACTCACAATTTTTGAGCTTTTCTAATATACAAGCCAAGTTTCAGATTTCAGACTTAGGACATATGTGCCAAACATCATTTAAGTCTGTTCAGTGGTATATGTACAAAAAAATTGACACGACTTTCCGCCTTCACCCCACCCTGACTCTATTCATAAAGTTAAGTGATTGGCTTAAAAGGCCAGTTTGTCAAAGCTCAGTTTCTCACCTGCTACTTGTGAGGAGAGTCTCTTTGGCTTTCGAGATCTCAGCCTGGACCAAAGTTTGCAGATGGCTTTGTTGATGTTTATGAAACACCAGTGCATGGTTTAGGTGTTGTTGAAAGTATCGTGACCCAGATCGCCAGCTTTTGCCTACACAACAAGATTTTAAAATCAATGCTTCATTTACATTTTTTAAGCAAAACCTACAGAATTCAGAAAAAAATATCTGAAATGCATAAGTTGAGACTTGCAAGCTTAGCTGTTTAGTGTGTACCTTCTCCTGTCAATGTGCAGTTCAGGACAAAGCAGACACTAGCACACTCAGTCTATGACAGCTTTTACCTTTAAAATTAATCTTACTACTTTTTAATTATAATTAATTTTTGAAGTACTGAATTCACAAAGAGGGCTAGAAACAAAGTCCTAAAAAAGTGGCAAAAGTATAAACAGACAACTAAGAGGTAATTGAAATTTCCCTTCAAAATACTAATATTATTTAATTAAAGTTAATTTAATCTTGTGGTAAAGACACTTCACTCACAAAGAAAGTTGTGTGATGTTGTGTACTATATTGCTGGACAGAAATGTTTTTGGATAAAGCTAACAGGATTTAAATTATGAACTTGTAGAAGCAGCAGGGAGTTTAAGAAAAACAACACATTGAATCATATTTTCTATTTGCACTTTTAAGCACAGATTTCAACACACAGAGCCCTTGTAGTGACACTGATCTTACCCTAAGAAATTCTTCTTAGAACTTAGAAAACCAGCAGTGCTTCCATCCAACACTGCAGAAATATCAAAATTTCAAAATTTTACTTTGTTCACCAGAGCAAGAAAATGTTAGAAAAGCTCCAAGAAAAAGACATGTTTATTCATAAATCCAAATTATGTGAACTAAAACAATTAAGTGATAGTTCAGAAGCACTAACTTCAAGTCAAAGTGCCACAGTGGTGTGGCACTGCAGATTCACTAGTTGGCACTAAGCTTCAATTATTAGCAATTAGGGACCAGCCTTCATCAATTAAAAATGATGTATGTCTCTTTGTCTGAATTACTACTTGTTTTAGAGACAGTCCATCCATCCAGAAGGTAACGCATCCATCTAGCTTTTGACAATAAATTGTTTTTAAAGTTCTCTTAATCTGATTGTTCAACATCAGGGGAAGGTTCAATAATGAAATGTGCATTGATTAGTATAACCATGGCTACATTTGTTACCATGCTATGCATGGGGTTGGGAAAGACTTCTTGTTGTTTATTTGGATGTCTTTCACTCACTGCGAGAGTGTTCTACCATCGTCTGCTACCTACTCATTGATTGATAATTGAGAAGAACCTGCATCCTGAAATTACTTGTGAGTTCAGCAGATGCCGGAAAGTTGGGATTAAAATGTCTATCCAAGCATTGCTACCTTTCCACATATTTATGTGAAGAGGAGGGGGATAGATGTGCAGGTCTGGGTGTCACCGAACAGGCAGTAACACGGAAACGAATAGAGCATGAAATTAAATTTTAGAACTTCTGCATTGTTTTCTACTTCGGTGATAGTCAGGTAATGAAACTCCCCAGGTTCAAGGTATCAAATGATTTCTATAACCCCACACACTTAATCCTGGAACTCAGCCAGGTAATGATTAAACCTGCCAAAAGAAGATCCAGGAGAATGTTCTTAGATTCAACAAAGCAGTCAGGAGACTGAAGACATTTCAAAACTTGAAATAGGCTCAAAACCTCTGGTGCCCAAGCAAAGGAGCTTCAGTCTTTCACAAAGAGACAGGAAAACTGTTTGCTGATCAGGGAAAACATCTGTTTAACACCATTGCTGGAGGAGCCCAAACACGGCTCTCAATAAAAAAAAAAAAGGGCACTTATTTCAAAGTTCACACAGTAACTTTGAAATTCTGATTTGCATAAGTAAGACTGAATGAGGATTTATTTTTTCTTTCCTGTTTAAAAAACTTCTATGAGCTTTTACTCAGCTCTCATTTTTCTTCAGTCAGTAAGGGTGACTGTATACTGGATGCAGAAATTTTTTAGGATTTAAGTAGTCTTCCATGAAAATTGGAACTTTTCTGCTTTATTCAGTTTCAGATCAGGTAGTCTTTTGCAGGAAAAGCTTCTACCTGTGTGATCCAGTCACTTTAGGAATCCTTCAGTGCACACAGAGCTTTCACTCTCTCTTGAATTTCTAATTTATTTTATTTTATTTTTTGCTAATGGTAAACAGAACCCTTTGATGCAACTTTATTAAATAGATTTTGAAAGAAATGTGACAAATGGAAGAGCAAGACCTGATCCATGACAGAGTATGGGTTTCTTGAAATAGCCATCTTGTTCGTATGAAAGTTGAAGACTTTATTTGTTCATTCCATTTGGATCATCTTTTCCTCAAATAGATGAAATCTTACTCCAGCAGATAATGAATCAGCTCATTTCTCTTGATTCTCTTGTCTGGTCAATCACATTCTTGTCTGGTATTTATTCCTGCAGATATAATGATTAAATACACTAATTGCCCAGAATCACAAAATTAAAATTTCATCCTTTTTTGTCATGACTGAAAAATGCAGCAATTAGAAGTAAACTTTAAAAATAGTGACTTTGCAGTTTGCAAAGAATTTCCAGCAAGTTTGAGGTAATGTAAAGTGATGTACAAATAACTTGTGAGCTGGATTCTGTCATATGTCATGTTTACTGTCACCAAGGGATTAAGTTCCAAAAAAAACCAAAAACCAAACGCCAGTGAAATTTGTAGCATTTCATCCGCACGTAGCACGCATGCCAGTGAGATGAAATGCCAGTACCTCTAGCAGTGATACACCCCAGCTGAAAACGTTTCTGTGCCATACATCTTACTGCTCTGAAAGCCACGCCAAATGTTATAAAATGCCGAAACTCTTTTGTCACATGAAGCCAAGCCATTCCTATTCAGCAGTGTTTTTGACACAGGACACTGTGAAAAAACTAAACAATATGCAGAAAGATTTTTACTGTAAGGAAGTGGTTAACTATTGCTGCTTGTGTTTCTTTTGTATCTTTCTTGACTTATCTCACATGCTAAATATATTGGCACTGCCCTGGATCTCTGAATAGGTATAATTCAGATATTGATCTGATACACTAAAATTTTACAAAGAAGGACATAAAACACCAGAATGCTCCCAAATGTTGCAGTTTGCATGTAGACATGAGCTGGTTGAAATAGCAGTTCAATGGTGTCTATCTAAACCGCTCCTTGTTAATACTCATCTGAGAAAGCAAATGAACCACTAAAAGCACTCACAAAATCTGCTCCCTTGACCAAATGACACTTTTTTACTTATCTGGTGCACATTCATATGTGGCATCTCTCCCCCACCCCATCCCCCTCCGAAGAGGCTGTCCAGAAGCTGAATGTGGACTGCAGTCTGTGCTCTTCAGAGGAGGAACCGCGACTCCCTGAAAGTTTGCAGTGCAGCGAGCGAGAGCCTCTGACTGAAAGGATCAGGCTTCTGTAGTAACATTTTTAAAAAGCAATAAAAGAAAATTTACCGTGGTGACATGATTTAGGAGTTCGTTGGGAAGGGCGCAGCTCTGTGCTGGGAAGCGCAGGCCAGGTTTGCATGGCACAGCACGGCAGGGCTTTGCAGCGAGGATAAGGCAGGAAAAAGGAAGGGCAGTATCTCCCAGAGGTACTTTAAAATAAGATCCTCAGAGCTGCAGACTTGTTATGGGAAGAAGGAGGTTTTGATTGTATCACATCCAAGACTGGTCGTGATTTAATCCCTCACTGTCAGGACCTCAGCTCCAACCATCCCTTCCTGGAGGAGGAGGTGTTTCTCACCACGGCCCCGCTTTTCGTAGAACAAGGGATGGGATTCAGCCTCATGCTGTAAATCACATCCCCAGGCAGCTCCCTTCACAGGCATGCCTTGGGAGATAACAGGGCCTGGCAGCCGCGCCAGCTCGCCAGCCGCCTGCCCCAGCCCCACTGAAATCACTGCAAGGGAAGGGCCACACATGGCCCAGAATTCCTGAGTAAAAGCCAACTGCAGCACTCATTGCAGCCTTTGCTGGAGGCTGAGTGTGTTGCACCAACGGCAAAGAGACTCCTCTGGTGCAAAGCAGAGGGGAAAGTGGTTCTCAGCAATTGCCTGTGTACTCAGTGCAGGCTCGCTCTTCCATTCTGCTGCAAGTTTTCTGGCTGTTTTCCCTCTGCTTACTCAAAGGGAATATTTCCTGTGATGGTGTTGCTTCAGACAGGAATTCCCTCATTTAGCCTTATCTGTCGCTAAACTCTACCAAGGTGGCAAAAAGGGTCAGCCTGACATTTTTCAACATGAGACTTCTTGTTTTGATGACATGTTTTGCATTCTCTGCAGATCCTTTGCCACCAGGCTAATCATCCGTGCCATGCACAGGACACGTCCTGCGTGCAGAGACCAGCAGCCTTCACAAGCGGTTCTGAATTAAGCCTCCCAACACCCTTGCTAAGCACTGTTATCCTATGTCTCCGGAGGAACTTTAAAAGAGAAAGAGATTAAATAACTTCTTCAAGGTCACATAGCAAGTGTGTGACAAAGCTGAGAAAAGAACATAAATTACTGCAACTCACCATCCTTTGTCTCCATTGGCTTCCGCCTTTTGTTGTTACGGCTATTAATAAACACAGACAGTGTTATAGCAGGCACAGCCTCCAAAAAGAAGTACAGACCATTGCTCCAAGCAATGTAAAAATACAGAAGGATGGCCTTTGTCTTGAAGAGGTTGAAACCCAAAAGTAAGACTTTCAGTTCTTCACATTGCTGGGATGATCCCGTCTAACCTTGAAATTTTCACTGGGCGGTCACTCAACATTTTACAAATGCAGCTGTGTATGTGAGAAAAAATGCATAGCCCTCGTATGTAGGGGAAGCAGGGGACCAGGAACACAAGGGGCACTGAATTTCAGCTTATCCTTTTTTCTGTCTTGATTGAAAAGCATTCAGAGCAGACAGGTTTTTTGCTTTTTTGCTTATTCCCTGTGAACAGAGCTGAGGGGGAAAGTTACAGATAGCACTGACTGATCTACGAGGAGCACACAGAGCTAAGCAGGACTATGCACAAAATTCAGTGTCATAGCAATCCTGTACCAGCCAAGCCTGATCTAATGCCAATATTACAACGTGCAGAGCTGCCAGATTCAGTCAAGGCTGCCTTCATGGATTGGTCACAGGTTTCTCTGTAGTTATGAAACAGCTTCCAGTCTTCAGATGTGAGCGCAATGTGCTGACTCACTGCCAGGTATGTCATGCACGGGGCAATAATGTCCAGAAGGTGAAAAAATCTGGATTTCTTTTCAAACTTATTTTTATTTAACACTTCTTAAAATCAGTTTCTGCTTTTTCAATTCCTCCTTTTTTCTTGAGCTACAAACTAGGTGATCAGGCAATAAGTAACTTCAGGCACTGAATTTACAGGGAAATTGTTACACTTTTCAGGTGGTTAAAGTCATTAAGTCATACGTTATTACAGCAGCTGAGGCGTGCAATAACCAGCCCCAAAAGTACTGTTCTTTAGGTCTTAATGCTCAATTAATTTTCTGGAATCCACACCAAGAAACAAAGGACTGAAACCACAATAAGAAGAACCAGAGGAAGAGTTATTGTGTTTCCTTTACTCTTTAATTTCAGACTTGGCTTATCAGAATTATAAATATTTCAACACAACCCCATGCATGTCAAGTCTTGCTGCCGTTCCTAATCGTGCTCCTATTTCTGTTGACTCAAATAGGATTAATTGCAGAGGGCAGTTTTGTGGGTCAGACTAGAAGTCCATCTACTCCAGCATGAGTCTTCAGAAGTGCCCAGCAGTGGATGCCCAGGAAACAGCACACACACATGCAGAAACTGGCCCTTTCTTGGGATATCCCAGATTCCAGTGTTTCTCAGAGGTGCTGTCTTCCTATGTGGGATACCTCAATGGATTTTTTCCATGAATTAATCAAATCCTTTTTGAACAGGTAGATAACGCTACCGTCTACTGCAATCTGTGGCATGAAAGACCCATGACTTAACCTTGCAGGATAATTAGAGCCAAGTTCTTCAGTTTGTTCTGGACTTGGCAACTGCTAGTTTTCTTTGATGTCATGACATCCTCATGACCTTCTCTTCAGCTGTGTATTAATGGGACATAGCACAGAAAAACTATGCAGCAGTCATCCAGCCTCCCAAGATCAATAATGCTCCTTTCTAAAAGGCAACGATTCCTGTTTTCAGGTTAGAATATTTTATGCACTCCTTTGCAAAAGAAAAAGAAATGAAACACAGGACAAAATACCCTTGTGCATTTTGCACAGGCCTGTAGAAGAGGTTTTGTGTGTGAAACACTTAACAGAAAGCCTTTACCAACAAGCTACACTTCAAAGCAGTGTAGGCATGCAAGTTTCTGGACCGGGCTCAGCCTCCTGCAACAGCTGCAGAGGAATGTTATCAGGCAGGGGAACATCTTTGATTCCCTGGCAGACTTGGGAAACGAAGATGCATCCCTATATTCATGATTCAAGTGCAGTACTCCTGAATCTTTCTACTGCTTACAAGGCCAGAGAGTGTCTTGCCAATGCTGTAGTTTGATCACATGGCTCTGCATCTTAAAAAAAGTACTGCTGTCATCAAGCCCACGTTTTCTTTTAGAGATAAAAACCACTCATGCTAATTGGGAATTTAAGAACACTCTCCTGGGTGCCAAAAATCCACAGTGGAGAGAGACAGTGACAATGTTCTGCTTTGTTTTTAAAAAAAATAATAATAACTTAGAAGGAAAATGTAATAAAGAAAGTCACAAAACTATTAAAATAAATGGAAAAGCAAGAAAATTGACAGCATCAAATATCATGGTACAGTGGGAAGTGAATAAGGCAGGAAACGGGACATAAGATAAAATCTATAGCAAAAAAAGATTAAGGAGAAAACAAAATTTAATTATGAGTAAAATAAAAGAAATTCTAACAATAGTTTTAGTACAAGAGGGTAAAATAATAATATTAATAAAAATTCCTGGCTTTGTGGTTGGAGAAAAGACAGATTTATATATATGATAAAATACTTTGCATACCAATTATAACCATTTCTAAAGAGGATACTAACCAGCAGATTCCAAGTAAAGATTTCATATCAACAAAATCAGATAATTTCTACATATGAATTTCAAAAGAACCAGACAAGGATCTCTTGAATATTTGCCATCATTTCTAGTAAGTTTTGGAACACCTAGTGATTGTAGAGGATTAAAAGAAAGCTGACTTTGTAACAAGACATTAGGAGGATAAGCAGACATCCTCAGCAATCGCACTCCCAGCAGCCTGGTATCAAAGGCAGTGAAACAGCTACTGTTGGTTTCTATTAATAACAAATTTTGAAAGGTAATAAAAGAAATGCCAATCAACATGCATTTATGCAAAACACGTTTTGTCATAGTAATTTGGTATCATTAGCACAGGATTACAGGTTTGGGTCATTTTTTTATACATTTACGCACCGCTTCAAATCAAAGCTAGATGCAGAAACAGCATGAAGACATCTCCTTGGAGGAAAGACAGTGGGCACAGAGGGAAGATACTGGAGGGGTGGTGACCAGACACAGAGTGCAGAGGGACAAGGAGGCTCCCTAGACCCTGTCCTGGCAGCATCTGAGGGATGTGGAGGTTTTGTACTTACAAAGGCCATTTAAAGGTAATAAAGAAAAATGCCTCTGTCAGAGTATCAGAGTTTTAGACAGAAGACAGGCCCATCTAGCACAGTACCAAGTCCTAGCATGTCCGTCTCAAGCTGGGCATGCTTTTAAATCCAGCTTTGTGGAGGGTATTGAGGGAAACCAATACGAAAACTGTATTTGGAAATATGGTACCAGTTGCACCTTTTTTTATGGGATCGGTATGTACCTTGGATGATGAACATATGATAACATATTTTGATCAGGGTTATGCTCTTTTACTAATTTAGTTCAACACACGTTGTTTTACGGCTGGTCTTTGCACGTTGTTAGCAAACACCGCATAAACCCATAAACTCTCCTTTTGACCTGTGAGAACATGCTATGGTTTGTGTATCCCACAGTGAACAAAGAGGAAGACAATTTAATGAAATCCAGTCAAGTAGTTTCTGAAAAAATAATTTAGCAGTTACATCCCCAAATAATGTTGATTAGAACCTATTTCATGCATCGTCTGTGGGCATGAAATGTGCATGAACCCTGTTTATATTGCAAAATTGAAAACTTATTGTTCATTTTCTACCCACTACCAGCTGACCAGTTTTAGCAAATTAATGGTTTAGAATATTTTAAAACATTCTTTTGCATTGTTTATTTAATCCTTTGTTCATTCTTAGTTTTCTAAGAAAACTTTCAACTTTGGTTTTAAAATAAACATAATGTCTCTAAAATATGAAAAGCCTTTAAGGTTTGCAGTGAAGTAACCCATGGACGTACCTTCACCACTTTTGTTCTTTCAGAAAGACTCTTAATCTTTATGAAGTAATGTAATACAAGAGAAGGAAAACTAAACCTCAGCTGGTCAGTGCTTGGTTTAAACAGGTCTGATTTCAGTGAATACTTGAATTTCCTAGATGTCACTTAGTGGAGCAAATGTTTCTCCTCTAGTCCCTGGATGTTTTTACATTGCTATTATGGAGTAATTGAGAGTTTTGCCTGTTTAAGACGTGCAGGAGGGAATCAAGTGCAGAGTCACCGGGCAGTGTTTGTCAGGAACACAGGCTGGAGGTTTAAGACGCAAGGCAACGCAGCCTCAGCCTTTGATATCAGTGGAGGAAGCATTACCCTAAGAAAATACAAGGCAATGAATCTATCATCAGCTGCGCCTGACACTCAGTTCCTCCTGCCATTTCCTTCGCATTCCCATTCCAGTGACCTCCGAATCCCCTTGTTTCCTATCTTGCTGACTTCTTTTTCAGCATCCTCATCACTGTTATCTTTAAGTATCCTGCTGCTGACTGTCCTTCCTTATTTTTTGTATGTTGTTTCCAAGAGACCATTTCTCAGTGAGACCTAATAACCATTACATAAAGTGAGACGCAGCAAAGGATGAATGACTATAAGATATTAATAATTAAAAAATCATTAAAAACATACTTGCTGGACTGATTCCTGCAAATCCCCAAAGGTGAGGCTCTCTTTACAACAGCTTAGAATGAACTTTGTGGGAATAGCATTTTAGCAAGGACTGAATAAGTAAGCTGTGTTTAAAAATGTAAATGGCTGAATTAATTTCTTCAATTGTTTTAGCAGCTACAACTGTCACTAAAAAAAAATCATATTTTTGGCAACTTTTATAAAATCAGATCTTATTCCATGGGTATTTTGAAGGAGTAAAAATGGAAATGGTTTAAAATGTTTTATAATTAAAAAATGGTTTCTCCTTATATTTTAAAATTTGTCCTTTTTAAAGGCAGAAATAACTTAGAAATTAAGTATCCAGTGAAATCTCCAGTCAATATAAAACAAAGCTTAAGCTGGACACCAGTCAACTACGAAACAAAATACGTCCAAAATATGCCTAGCACCAACCATAAATGCTCTGTGTTGCTAAAGTACGGAAGAATTATTCAGAATTGAAAAGTACACAATTTGAAATAGTTTCCTCCACTGCCACAGCAACCGGTGCCTAAAACTAACACAAGTAGAAGAGATCAGCTGAACTGTTCAGTTTTCTTTGGAACAGTTGCTATCAGAGTTTCCCCCATTGCAATGACTTAATTGTGGTGGGACGTTTCCCTCTTTATGCTTCTTTTATAAAGCAGCAGCACAGAGAGACGCTGCTCTGAATGGAGCAAACGTGCTTACAAATCCCAAAAATGTCCAACAGGAGCGTAAAACAACGGTTGCTTTGCAGTATTCTGGTACTAGTGTTAAGATAGAAAGACTGTTAGATAGAATCAAGATAGAAACACTGTTTCATTTACCTATATGCATTTTTAGACCATTTAACAGAGACATTTATCCCACACTCTGGATAGTCCTTTATAAACCCCCCAAAATAAAATTGCTTCTTGCACAACACACTTCCATTCATCATCAATGCCCATGTAGTGAAAACGGTCTGTCCCCAAACCTGAGTTACAAGTGCCCCATCTGCCCCATCCTCCTGCACCCCCTGCTTCCCCCCAACCAAAGCCTAGGGTGGCAGCACGCCCAGTTTACAAATGTGGGGTCCAATGCAAAGCACAGCTCAGAGGTGAGGGACTGACGGGGAGAGCTTCCCTTCAGCAGCCACTCTGCTGGGGCATCCAGACTAATTTTGTGGCTGGGAGGTATGAGAAGAAAAGCTGTCTCCTAGGCATATGACAAGGTGATTCAAACTTTTCTTGACCTTTCCTATAAATGGAAAGATAAAACTGCAGCTAGAGCAATGTAGTTGGTATGTGTTTTTTCAGCCCTGTAGTATGCGTAAGCATTCAATCAAGCTGATGCACCACTTTTTGCTTTTTTTTCCCCACGTGACTTTTTTTTGTTAAATGGCGTAAACTTACTCTGAATTTTAGCAAATATCACCACAGGAAAACGAGACTTACCACCCTGTCACTGACTGGCAACCCTGCTAATCTGGGATTCGGTCTCTGAAGGGGGCAGATAGCAAGCAGCTGAGGAAGAAAAGTGCAAAAACATTTTCTGTTTCACCAAGACCTGTTTTCTCTGGAATACTAGCATTTCAAGTCTCTCTAAATTTCCTCATTATTAAATTCTTCTAGTCTCATTTCTGTCCTTTTAGCATCTGAGTGCTAACAGTGTGATGCAGCTGTGTCCACAAATTCATTCCCTCTCATGTAAAACAGCGGAGTCTCTTCTCAGCTTTAAACTTCTTGCTGTGTCCTCATGAAGTCTCCTAATTACCTTGCCTGGTACAGTCAGTATTTCATACACAGCAGCCACATTCCCTGTCGTCTCCTTTCTGAGCTAAATATAGAACAAGCTATTTTGCAGTGCCAAGGGCAGCATAGCTGCACGAGCGGCAGCTTCTCGACCACCCGCAGCATCCAAGGTGGCTGCTGTGCTACTGCAGCATCTCTTCAAAAAGAGATGGCTCTTTAAAGTTTCCTCAAGATCCATTTCTCAACAGAATCCAGTCCTCCATATGCATACATCAGCCAGAAAGCAGTTAAGCAGGTCAGCAGAAAGCAGGAATTCAGTTTATCCCTAAACCAGAAGAAAACTCAACCCTCTGAAGTGGGTGGGACCCCAGGTCCAGCTTCCAAAACAGCCATTTTTAGGCTCTGAGTGCACTGACTGTGATTCTGGTTTCACGAAGAGTACTGCAGCAAGAAGCACCCACTCTCAGTTGATAACGGCATCTGATAAACAAGAATTTTCCAAAATAAAAAGTTCTGCTGAGAATTCACCACTCATCTCTCTACATACTATCAGTGTGATTTTAACCTATTTGAACGCCAGACCACATTGTATGAGGTCAGAGGTGCAAGGATCACTAGTTATCCGTGGTGGAAAATCAGGACTGTGTAAATTGATTCAGGTTTTTTACCTTGGGTTTAACTAGAACTCAGAAACTGTACCCCTGTGATCAATGGCATCCGTAACTTGATTTAAACCTCTACTATGAAGATACATAATCTGATTTTTTAAAAATTTAATCAGTTAAACAGATTAAGTAGAGCTTTTGCTTGACTTTCACTTCAATTTCAGGAAACATTAACAGAAAAAGCTGATTTATTCTTGTCCCCTGGCTGTTAATTGTTCTGATTTTAAAAAGCATGATAATTTCCAAATACAAGGTATTTCTCAAACCAGTGACAATACTAAGGAGGTGAAACAAGTTCAGCTCACTGGCACTCGCTGCCAGCTGTTTGCTATGCATGCTGACTGGTCACAGTAACACTGAGTATCAACTATTAAAAGGTTTAAACCATTTGTGGACAAATCCAGGATTTTGAACTCCAGCTTAAACGTCCTCCCAAAGCCCAAGTGTGTGAATTTGAACAGACATAAAATCATCCTTGAAGAGGGAGGTGGTAGGAAGAAGTCTATATATTCACTTTTGCTTACCTGTTTATTTTAACCTGTGATCTGTTCCTCCGTGCTACAACAAGTCTAGCAGTAATTTAAATCAGAGACCCATAGAGAGGAGAACAATCTCCATAAAAATGTTTGTCCATCCTTTGTTTATGGCAGAAAAACGGTTTCTTCAGATGACTTCAGAAAGAACCATCTTTACAAATCCACCATCTCCTACCTCTGGGAAACCACTGTAGCCTAAGGGAGTGAATGTCAGTCATGAGCTACTACCAGCATGAAGCAAGTTTCCAGAATTTTTTGTAGTTTGGTCTGCAACTTTATGCCCAGCTTGTCCCATGAGATGAGATGTCCTGGATGCTACTCTCAGTCACAAAGTCTTTGTAGAAACTGTCTGTTCTCACTATGGGAAGGGCCTGAGGAACCACTACGCCAAGAATGCACTTAATATAACTCTTGGTTCTTGTCACTGTAATTTAGTGGCTGGAAACAACAAAGAGGAGCTGTTAGCATGTGACAATCTGGCTCTCCACAGGCTACTGTCAAATACTCTGGGAATCACAACTTAGTGACCCTGTAACCCCCACTAAATCCCAAATTCACCTTTTTACCAACAAACCACTTTCCAGAGCAAGGTAAAGGGCTATGAGCAATTATTTTAATTTTAAATATGGAGCTAAGTGCATGCCTACCTGCAGTGTAGTCACAGCAGATACAGGTTTGCCAGGAGTGCCTATGCTTGTCCTAAGACTGACCCATGTACTTCATAGGACTCAGGTCACTGTCCAAGGCAGGGGCAAGCCAAAAAAGTTGACAGGAGGCCTCTTCCTAACCGGTCTTGGGTGTGCAGCAGTGCTCGTGGGATGGGCCTGCTGCCTGATCTCCACTGTCCTGAGAATGGCGTGGGACTGCAGCTCCTGCAATGCTGGTGCCCTAGACATGCCCAACATGAGTGTATGAAGTGTGGGGTTTTAAAGGGTTTCTGTCAGCCAAGATGTCTAGAAAGCATTTGCAGGGAGCAAGGTAAAGGAAGCTTTAAACTGTGATCCAGTATCCCTGAATCTGGGAGCTTCTGTTCATTAGCTGAAGACCTCGAGCAAAAGCTTTGGACCTTTCTAGCAAAAACTACTGGGGTCTGGTTCCCAGATGTGCGTGCTGAGCAGCAGGAAGGAATATATATTTCAGTTGAAAATAGATCCAAAGTCCCAAACCTGAAGGTTACAGACTACTACCTGTTATTGTTCTTCCATGTGGGAGGCGACAAAGCTGCAGTACGTAGCCCAAGGGTGATTAAAAGAGACTTCAGGGCCTTGGGACAGCTAGTGAGGAAATCTGGGGCCCGGGTAGTTTTTCCCTCCCTCCTTTCAGATGGAAGGAACAAACAGAACTAGTCAATTAATACACGGCTCCGTGGTCAGTGTCACCATAAAAACTTCGAGTATTTCGACACAGCAACAGTCTTACAGACATCAAATGGGAGCCACCTTTCTCAAAGGGGAAGGAGGGTCTTTGCTCAGGAGTTAGCAAGGCTCATTTATCAGGCTTTAAACTGGATGTGAAGGGGGAGGGGGACAATATCGGGCTTGCCTGTGATAAGCTGCAGGAGGACACACTGTGGTTAGAGGGACAGGGTACTACTGTGGGCTCTCCACCTGTTGCCCCGCGATACGCTGGGGATGATGCAGCACAGCCGAAGCCTTGCGGAGATGAGTTGGGGGCTCCTGAGGTAGTGGGAACCAACAAGAAAACTTCCATGGAACACCTTAAGGGAAATAAGAGGTGTTCCACTAAGAAGGCGATACAACCAGCAGCCCAGATGAAGTACCTCTACACAAATGCACACAGCTTGGGCAACAAACAGGAGGAGCTGGAAGCTACCATGCTGCTAGAAAGCTATGACCTGATTGCCATTACTGAGACTTAGTAGGATGGATACCATGACTGGAGTGGGGCTATTGATGGCTACGGGCTGTTCAGAAAGGACAACTCAGGAAGGAGGGGTAGAAGTGTTGCCCTCTATATCAGGAAACGGATAGAGTGTGAAGAGCTGTCCCTGAGGAACAGCCACAAACAAGTCAAAAGCTTATGAGTGAGAATAAGAGACTGAAGCAACAAAGTGAACCTTGTAGTCAATGTCTACTACAGGCCACCTGATCAAAGGGAGCCTGCTGATGAAGCCTTCTTCCTCCAGCTACAGGAGGCTTCGTGCTCCAAAGCTCTCATCCTACTGTGAGACTTCAACCACTCTGAAATCTGCTGGAAAAGTAACTCGGAAAGCTGTAGGCAATCCAGGAGACTCCTAGAGTGCATAGATGACAACATCTTAACCCAGATAATAGACACCCCTACCTGAGGGGATGCAATACTGGACCTGATGGTCACCAATGCAAGTGAGCTCATCAGTGCTGTCAAGATGGGAGGTAGCCTGGGATGCAGTGGTCACGCACTGGTGGAGTCCTAAGGGATACAGGATGGGTGAGTAGTATAGTGAGGACCCTAAATTTTAGGAAAGAAAACTTCCAGCTCTTCAAGATGTTAGTCAGTAGGACCCCCTGGGAAATAGTCCTCAGGGACGAGGAAGCAGTACAGAGCTGGCAAATATTTAAGGATGTTTTCCACAAGAGGACAAGAGCGCTCGGTCCCCAGATGCAGGAAATCAGGCAGGGAAGGGAAGAGACCAGTGTGGCTCAGTCAAGATCTGTTGGTCAAACTGAAAAGCAAGACGAAACTGCACAGGCAGTGCAAGTAGGAACAAGTAACCTGGGAAGAGTTTAAGGAAGCTGTTTGGTTGTTGTAGGGATGGCTTCAGGAAGGCCAAGATGCGGCTGGAACTGAACTTGGCAAGGGAAGCAAAGAATAACAAGAAGGGCTTCTATAGGTACACAAACCAGAAAAGAAGGTTTAAGAAAGCATTACCCCCCCAGATGAACAAAAATGGTGACCTCGTACTAACAGATGAGGTGAAGGCTGAGGTGCTCAAAATTTTTTGCTTCAATCTTCACTGGCAACTGCTCTCCTCACCCTCTTGGGTCAGAGGACATGCCACCTGTGGGAAGGTGTGCTGCACCGACCTGTGACACTCCTCCCTGGCTTTCCCCGTAGGTCACCCTGGAGCTGCCTATGCCACTTGCACGCTCATGTTTCATTTGAAAGAAATCCACCTCTGGAGAGGCATGGTGTGCAGCCCTATCTTCCTCTAGCACAGAGTCGGGACTCAGAGAGGGACTCCCCAGGAGTGGGTCCATGAGGCACGTCACAAAGAAGCCATAATACAGACATAGCCTGCGGGAGCCTCACAACTGATCTCAATAAGAGAAAGATCAGATCCTGGTGCCTAAAATTACTTGCTTTACATTAATGTTAAACATATTTCCAAAGCGTCTTACACTATTTCAATTATGTACTGAAAGAATCTGCATTGCGGAGTTCAAATTTAATTATATTGTCATTTACTCCAAGGAATGCTTGTGGTTTAAACACTGTTTACATTTATTATCTTTTGGTTTACATTTTTTCCCAGAATAATAGATTGCAAGATACTACCGCATCAAGATTCCACGTTAAGGCAAAATGCTATGTTAAGATTATGTGGTAACTCTTTAAAAACCAAACAACTGTCAACCTTGTCCCATTGAAATAACTCTTTGTTCCAAATTTACGTCCCTGGAAGTGCTGGAATGTCCTCATGGTGAGGTGGCGTGCCAAAACGCCGAGCGAGAGCTGGGGTCAGTTCCCCTGCTGGTGTAACACTAATGACTCCATGGAGCAGTGCCAGTGGGAATTTTGGCCCTCTACATCTCTCCCCCCCAGGATGTTCATTGTTCAATTACACAGAACATGCACATGCTGTAGACATGTAATGTTCTTTGAATAATCCACCCCAGCAAATCAACTTTGGAAGGCTGGCTAGTACACAGAAACAAAGAACCTGAACTGTATGTTAACCCCATGAACGCAGTCCCAAGTGGCTGCAGAACCCTTCAGTGTAACTGGTAATTTCCATCAAAACCCAGCCATGTAATTACAGACTAAAAGCAGAACTAATGCTCATCTCACGGCAGCTCGGCTGTGCTCTGGTTCTGGATTGTGCTGTCAGATACCAGGTAGCTTCCTAGACTATCCAAGGTTCAGCGCTGACCTATGGCCTGCCCAGGTACAGAAGCCACTTGCACATGCTGACATTCATAGGTAGATGCATAGACAAGCAATGGCCAGCAGGAACTGGATTCTCTGATAGAAGACTCCTCCATTCGCAGAGCAAGATCTGTTTTATATAAATTTATCAGTAACATCGGTATCAAATAACATTATTATAGTGACTGCAGAAAAGGACTGAACTGAAGGTATCATATAAAAAAATGTGTAGCCACAACACTCCGCAACTTCCAGATGGTGAGTAAATATTACAAAAAAGAGGAAGAGAATGAAGCAATTTCTTCCACTCTTTCATACTTAGCATTCTTTGGGAAAGACATCTGTCCACATTTAATTTCAGATTTTCACATAGGTAGGACAAAATCTCCTCAAGATTCTTTCAGACTATACAAATTCCAGATTTCTCTTCAAGCAAATGTGTGTCATTCAATATAGTCTCAAGCAGAGAAGAAAAGTACTGTGCACTCCAGGATGATATATTATCATAAAATAATACACATACTATTCTGGTCTGTGATATACTATATAATATGATAAAGCTAATGCATATATATTCATTAGCATACATGAACACAAAAGCATACGTATAGTTCTGTCCTTATCCCTTCTTAAACCAGTAAAAACATACATGAAGTTTTCTTGAGCATTAATACACTGTGTGTTTGTGAGGACTGAAGAATCGAGTCAGATTGGAAGTAGTAACAACGTCAGAGTTGGTCCCCATTCCTCAGTAAGTTACATACTAGAACAACGCACAGAGGGCTGCCCTCTATACTAATACCTTACTAAAATACACATGGCTGGATCAAAACTATGTACTTAATTCATATTTCCTTTTTTTAATTAAATGACAGATGTGCCCCCATATAAACTGTGAATGTGTGTGGAGACTGTTAAACTACTCGTTATAAATGCAGACGTTTCTGCAGTCAGTGAATCACTTGCAAATAAACTCTGATTTAATTCTAATGCATTCTGCATTCTCAAGGATCCGCCAAATATTTTCTGTGAGAAACTTTAAGCTGATAGGTGCTACCCAGCATTCACTGAACACAACTAGTAACCCACTGTGTAGTCCTTGCCTTGATTGAATGAGGAGGACTTTGTCAACAAGAAAATAAGGAAGAATGATTAATTCACTTCCCATCTGAATTTTAAAGCATTCAGAATCATTCATACTAAAATTCATGAGACTCTGGGGATTTATTCGTACCAGGAAATTCATTTCAACTCATTTGTATAGAATTTGTCTTAGTGAATCATAGGTCAGTGACCAGCTCAATTCTTTTATGATTTTCTTCATTCACCATTGTTTACTGGATTTTTTTACTTGTTTATTTTCTGTATTTGACCGGTTCCTTGGGGAACTAGGGATGTTTAGCCTAGAGAAGAGAAGGCTGAGGGGAGATCTCATCACTACCTACAACTACCCAAAAGGAGGTTGTAGCAAGATGAGTGTTGGTCTTGCCTCACAATTGACAAGCGATAGGATGAGAGGAAATATCCACAAGTTCTGCCAGGGGAGGTTCAGGCTGGACATTATGAAAAATGTCTTCACTGAAAGGGTGGTCAGGCACTGGAAGGGGCTGCCCAGGGAGGTGGTAGAGTGTCCATCCCTGGAGGTGTTTAAAAGATGAGTAGACAAGTTTCTCATGGATATGGTTTAGTAGTGGACAGGTACGGTTGGACTCGATGACCTCAAAGGACTTTTCCAACCAGATGATGCTATGATTCTTCTCTGCTCCCCTCAGCTTTCTGAAGTTACAGAGTGAATCAGATGAAACTTCAGCCATCCAAAAATTAGGAATCAGTTAGGCTGGTCAGCCCAGTGCAGAGATGGCCCTTCCACAATGCAAGTCACCCCAATAATCCCAGAAAGGGACAAAACACCATCTGGATAAATTCACCTCTATCTATGTGGAGGTTGGACTATGGGGACAAGTCAGGCAATTAGCTTAGTGAGAAACTTCAGTTTTATGTTCTTCAACATAATTCAGATGAATCTCAGTCTTTCATCTGAGCTTGGGAAAATAACCAAGTAAAATAAGGAAGTCATAAGAGATTCAGTCTTTTTTTTATTACACTCTACCAAACCTCACATAAATGCTGGCTAAGGCTTTTCTTTTTCTAGAATAATAACATGAACTGACATTGCTGCCTGGGATCTTTTTCCCCTTTCATTCTGAGAAGGCTGAACACGGAAAACAAGTCACTGGGAGGGAGGGAAGCGTGAAAAACGTGTCTCTGTCTGCAACTGGAACATTTTGCTTATTAATTCTCAAAGGATTTAAGGCAGCATCTTGTGGAATTTTAAAATCTGACAAAGCTTAAGGAAAAAAAAGGCAAGCTCTAAAACTTTTAAGGTAATAAATCATAAGTTTCAGATTGCCCATTTCTTAGAATGTCAGTTAAGATGAAAGAGCCTGAGAAGGAATAAAATACCTTATCCGCTTCAAATATTCTTCTTCCAAGGCATCATTCCTGTGTTTCTTTTTATTTTACCTGCAGAAGATCCATTTCTTTCTGTGTAACTCACAGTTAATTTGCAGGAGGTCAAATCTTTCCGTGGCTTTCTGCAAAGAATGTAGAAAAATCTCTCTGATGGACTGGCATGAAATAATATCTTAATGTACCATACTGAAAATCTATCTCAACTTTATCTCCTATTAGACAGGAGAAAGATGCATTAGATCACACTTCTATTACTCAAATCAGTCAGACGCGATATCATTCTATTACGTATGTCCCTGCAATTGTAGAAGGTGACCATTGAAGTTGCAAAGTACAGCATACAGATGCTAGAAAGTCCCCAAATTAAAGGTCTATTAAATGCAATGTTGCTGGGGATTAATAACACATTGGTACCAAGGAGAAATTTAATGTTCCTATGCCATGTACAGAACTACCTAGATGCAGCCAACAGAAATGCCCGGCATAATGATATTTCTCTGCAGCTTATGCTGTTAATTCAAGGCTGCATATATATATATATTTATTTGCTTACTTGAGATCTAAAATTTCAAGTTTACTCCAGACAGTAGTTACTTACCTGTGCACGACAGTGGAAGAAGTTTCATCACCACAAAGTTGGTTTTGGGAAAACGACTGAATGGGTGAAACACTTGACCAGGAGGAAATACAAGCTTAGTTAATTCTGAAACAACATTTGAACTGAATGCTGACCAGGAGACTCCACTGACAGGGTCAACTGGGGTGGAGGGGTAAAGTCACATCTTTGTCTTTGGAAAGCCCATTGCACTGCTGAGCATGGAAGTACCATGCCACCAAAAAAAGACAAGTGAGAAGTGTTGAAGGGCACCAGATGCTTTGGGCAGGCCTGACTGACTGGCCTCTCCAGGGAAGTAGGTGACATTTGGGGACTTCTCCACTCACCTATCTGGATCATGACATGAGACACCAGACCGCATTCATGGACAGATGGTTTGTTGATCCAACTTGGTGTCCTGCTCCAGCAGTAGGGCAGTAGCCATTAGCTGAGGAGGATCTGGAAAAGAAGGCAAGGCACAGCATGCTTCCCTGGTACCTGCCCCATCTTGGTGTAATTGTTGAAGTCTTTGTATTTGAAAGTCTTGATGGCTTTTCCTTCTGTGGACTCCCCAGCTAGTATCATGAACAAAGCCAATCATCTCCTGCAGTGACACTGATATTTGTGTGTCTACAGGGACCTTCAGGTCCAGAACAAGGGGCTGGCTGGCAGCAGTGGGGGTCAGACTTTCTGAACCGTCCCCCAGCAGCCAAGTGCCTCGGCTCCACTCCAGCCTGCCAGAGATGCTGAAAATAGCTAGACTCAGTCTGGCCTCAGGAGTTTAATGTTCCTTTTATTGCTGAAGCAATGGCATAAACCATGTTCAACAGTTCCAGAATGTAATTTAACACACTGTTTTGTTTGCATCTTTTATAAATAAAATTACTAAGGTATAAAAGGCATTCTGTGAATTACTCTGGCTTTCATGTGAAGCCATTCACAATAAGAGTCTGTTGTGACAGATACCATGTTCATACAGTAAAGAGAGTGCTGTCTCACGATTTGAGAGAGGACATTTCCAGAGTAGGTAATCCTTAGCTTTCTTGTTTTAATTGAGTTCCTTAACCCTGTGCTATGGTGTGGACATTATAGATAGAGCAGGGTCGTTCCTTCAGCCTCTTTTAGACATTCCTTGAGGAGCTTAGAAGAGCTCTTCATCAGCAGCCACCTTTACAGGTCACTGATGACTGACTTATTGCTCCTCATCACTCCTCGGGGAGCTCAAAGCAGACAGTGCGGCTACCCCAGGGAATAGAATTTAGCACCTATGAGTAGGGCTGGGTTTTTCAATCCACCCAACGTCTACCAGCTCCCAGAAAAGCTGAGAGCATTTAAAGTTTCATCACTTCATTTAGCTGCCTAAGTAGGAACTGGTGGGCTCTGAACTCTTTGGAAGTGCCTGCCCTGTGAAACTAGTCTCCAAGCGTTTTACATCACAGCTGACGGTGTCAGTGTCGACTTCTACATCTTGAGTAAGTAAAGTCCTGACATAATACACTATAATGATTCCCTGTGCAGCTCTTTAAGGCTTTTATGTAAAGACACACTTAGACATCTTAATAGGTCAGAGTTGTTACTTTTACTGCTCATAGCTGTCTCACATATAGGGTTTACATATTGATTCATGTCGGTGTAACTGCTAGGTGAATATATTCACTCAAGCCTTGGAATTATTCTTGGAAAATGCACCAAAGCTTTTCTCCCTCCCCATAAGATAAATTACATTCATTTGATGGGGTGCTTTCTCTGATACTCAAAACGGACATTGCTACAGGAGTTAACCAATTATTTGCCAAAAAATCAGTTGTAAAGATATGCCTGTTTCCATACCCACTACGCTAAGTGTTATTCAGTTCGGTGAGTTAAAAACAAGCCTGCATTTAAGTCTCAACTCTTAAAATTAATAATTCTTTGTTTTCAACTTTGGAGAGATTTCTTCATCTAACCATTGAATTCCTGAAAAAATAAGTTTCTGTCTGGAGCCCTACTGCAACAAGAGAAGCAAGCCTTCAGATTGCATGGATACTTTAAACCACATATATTTTACAAACATGCGCCATGTGGCTATGTTTAACAATATAAAGCATATCACAATGAATGAACATTTAAAAGTAATCATGTAAAGGACAGGGGAGATCTCTGGATTATTCACTACATCTTTTTGGTGGTCCAGGATATGCTTACAAAATTTTATGCTGAGTAAATTTAATATTATGTAGAAAAAAAATCATCTTTGCGGTGTACGTCACCTCTGCATTCCTATGGCTGCCTTTCTTCCTAGCAGAGCCAACATAGGCTCAACGACTAACTCCCAGCCCCTGGAAGCGGAAACACTGTGCATATCCTTCACAGCCGCAGGAACGACTGTGCAGGTAAGGATTTGTCGGTAGACGATGGACTTTTCCATTGGCACTTGCCAGACTGACTATCCAGTCTAGCTCCTTTTCTTTCAAAAGTATTCCTAATGCTGCTGAGACTTCGAGAAGGCCCGTATATTAATGTGTTGGGCTTTATTCTTGGCAAAGCAGACTCTCTGAACTCAACTCAGGATGGATTTTTTTTCGCCTTAGCCTCTAGCAATATGTAAATAGGCGAAATAATCTCTTACATTTAAAAAGTAATTAAAAGTTAGAATACAATCTAGCTAAATCCACTTTTTCAGATTTGGCGTTTGTTGTTTTCTCTATTTATAAAAACTAGGTCGTAGTATATGATCATTTTAAAGAAAAAAATTAAATTCACCTTTCAAGCACAAATTAGTTCTTCCCAGTCATACCTTTCCGTTGTGTTCAAAAAAGTTTTTTAGAATAACAAATTTAGCATGGAAGTAATGAAAATATTATGTTAAAAGAGAAAGACTGTAACAACTTACTGACTAAAGCTTCAAAGTCTTCAGTTCCAGTAAGGTTAAAAACAGAGTGGTAAGCCTAGTAGCATCACTCGAATGATAGATTTATTGGTTATGATTGCAAATATTGCATCATTCACAAACAGGTGATGATGTAAACAGTGCTGTCTTTTTGTCACAAAAATTGAGCTATTAAAGTAATATTTTTTTCTTGCTATAGGCATCTGTCTGAAAACTAATCCAGCAAGAGAATAATCCAAAAGCAAAAACTTGTCTACCACCAATATTAAATCTTCCAGGATCTTCTTCAGCTGCAATGACAAGGGAGGAAAAGTGCAGAAGAAGCCGAGGTCTTTAGCTCTCTTCAGTGAGCGGGCAGGGCTGCCTCCCAGATGTCAGGTATGTACAGCTCAGCACTCCCCTCAAGCCAGCACAACAGCACTGGCGGAGCAGAAAAAACAATTTCACCTAGATTACTATTTTTCCAATAATGAACCAGAAAAACACTTGGCAGAGAGAAATGAAGAGAAAAACTTGTTTCACTTGCGAAGCTTGATAGAGTTTTGTTTTTCCCTAGGGACTAAGGAAGGGAAGCTGTGCTGATAGCTACCAGCAAAAGCACACTGCAAAGTGCTTTTGTTGCCCTCAGGAAACTGTGAGCTTATTCCCTGTTCGGCTGAGCCCTGTTGGCTGGATGCAAACAATATGGTGAGCGGCAGCAACAGAACAAAGCATAGGAACACCTCTCTGTTTACCGTGGCCTGCTGCTAGATGTACACCCGCTCTTGGTTACCATTTGAAGTAAGGAGTGGCTGAAACAAGTGATCAGCTGTGCTGTGCTTGCTGGTGGCCCTGCTGGAGTTAGCCTCCACCTCGATGGGGGCCCAAGGCAAAGCGCTTCTGCAAGGACCAAGGCTGCAGTGAGGCTGGAGGGAAAACTGGCCGAGAGACCAAGGCAGAAATTTGCACTGCTGCACTGACGTTTTCTTGAATGTGTGGATAAAAATCTTGCCCTTACAAGTACTCTGCAATCTATTAAAGCCCTTCTTTCTCTCTCTCTCTCGCTTCTATTTCATGTTTCTAATCACAAAAAAAAGTATAGACTCATCGTTAACATTAAAACCCTCTTCGTCACCCTGACTAAGGAAGGTAATGAAAGAGGATAGATGCTGAAAAAAACTATTGCTAATGTTAGCACAGAGGTAAACAGTCAGGTTTTCACACTGGTAGTTCATTTTGAGACAGCTTTCTAGCATTATCATTTTTCAGCTCACATCCAACATGCAGCAGGACTAATGACCCACTCTCTAATCCTCTGGCTGCAGAGGCTACCTCTGTGTCCATGTCCACAGACAACCGGGGATTAACATAAGTGCAAACAAAGCTGGTGTTCTGGGCCCCTACTGTTCAAGAACTGGCAGAAGAAATAAAGCAATAAAACTGCTAATAAACATTTTGAAAAACCTACTCAGTCACAGCTAAATCAGACCTAAATGCAAACTACTTGGGAAAGAGGGAAGAATCAGACACTTCATTTCTGCACCTCAGACACTCGTGAGCGCAGCCCTTGTGCGTAACCCTGGCAGGTCAGGCACATGGACCTTAAAGTGACAACAGCACTATGTGCAGAAAGCTGTTTCCATTCATCCTTGGGAATACCTGATCTTTTTTTTGGCTTGGTTCACAGTAGATACAAAGAATGTTAACACAAAAATGAAAAATGCCTGTGACATTGATGGAGAGGTGAGAATCCAGAAGTATTTTTCCCTCTACCTGGAAGCCATTTTCAGGAAGGTAAATTCTCTGGGAAATGCTGGACCTAATCCAGCTGTAATTGCCGATTAAAGCATTTTCATCAAGTAAGGAGTGAACTGGGTCAGCCTTCCCTTAAGATAAGCTAGGTATATTTACTTGTGGCTTTGCCTTTCCTAAACAATGGAGTCATCCCTAGTAATCACCCCCCAGAGGATACAAGCCCCACAAAATGAGGAACTGTACACACATAAAAAGACTGTCTAGAGGAGTTTAGTCTATCTAACATACAGACAATCAGAGAATCAGCTGAATGCCAGCTGTATTTATTTAGTTGTTTTTTCTCTCTCAAATGTACACAAGGTGTGTAATTTCTTTAAAATTCAATTGCATATTAGTTGAAAATTGACCTAATAAATAAAATAGGTAAAATACATTTGAAACTCATTCTTTCACTTATTTCTTACACCAGTTATTTAAAATAATGGCATATGATTAAAAATTGTTTTGGTTAAACCAAAATATCAGTTGTCCCAACCATTAAAATGTCCTGGCTGTGCTCCTAGGTGATGACAGTACTATATTTAGTCACTGAGTACCACCAGCTGTCTTGCTAACAGAAGTCTGGCATTTTCCTTAATTGAGAGATGCAGTATGTGTGAAATGATACCACTCACACTCACTCATGATAATACTAGCATGACCTAGTTGAAAGCTTTTGATTTTTTTTGCTTCTTTGTTCAGAAGAATAACAGTTGGTTCAGTACAATGTTAAAAACTGAAACCTATCCAAGGGGTTTATGAGGAATTCTCTGCAGATTATAATCTAGAAACCTCATTTTTCTGAGTCCCCTGGCAGGAAAGGGCAGGTGAGGGGGAAGAAATGGAAAATGTAGCCTTCAACATTTGACAATTACCTTCCCAGTCACCCATATCTTGCAAGTTTGGGTGATGTTTTCTTAACTTTTTTTGCCTAACTGAACACTGAGCCAAAGTTACAGGGTGTTACATTCTGGTGAGTATTACTGCTTGCTGTTGGCCTTCTACCTCAAAAGAAACGGTATAACTTGAGGTGGATGATGAATTCTCTTGCTGAATAGTTAGTCTGCCACAAAATTGTAGGTTTCAGATGTAACAAAATTATTTGCAAATTCTGGTTTGAATTCCTAGAGTATAAATTCAAAAGATAAAACAATGGGTCCTTTCCCCTCTCTCACTCCAAGGCTGCAGTGGCCTGGTAAGTAGAACAAACATCAGGTCAGAAACATAACTAAGTGCATCACTTCCCATGAAAGCTTCTTGATGCTGGGATCTGGATGCTGGGTAATGTAGCTCATTTATTCTCTCTTGTTGACATTCTTCCGCTTGGATTTGTAAATAAACATTTTCTGAAGAAGCAACTAAAAATCTAAAGTTGCCCTTCTCAAATGACCTAACCACCATCTTAGAGAGATGTATATTATTTTTTAGCCCATAAATACTTACATTTTCATTGTTAATTGATCCAGACCCCTGCCTCAGCACGCACTGCAGCTTAATGCATGCAATATTTTACGAGTGGAGCAGGCTGGGGTTAAAATTCCTGCCATTTACCAAACAAAGAGGGATCCAACCCAAGTTTTCCCATATATGATGTGAATGTCCAGCACTGGCATTTAAGGCAAAGGAGGGAGGAACAGCTTTAATACCAGCTTCTCACAATTACTTCATTCCCCTTGTGAATATGGCCCTCAGGTTTTTATTTATGATGTCCCAAAGTGAAACCAAATGATTCGAGGTGAATTAAATGTTGCAAGCAGTCCAGAACTGCTTTTTCTTGAGTCATTGAAAACGCTGAAAAGCTTTGGCTGGGAGACCAGTCATCCATAACACAGTCAAAAAAAAAAAAAAAACACAGAAAAAAAAAAAACAACAACAAAAAAACGGAAGAATGGTGTTTGAGCAGGAAATGTCCTTGATGTCCTTGTTCACTGTGCCTGCTCTTGAAGGGCCAGCTGGAGCTGACGTGTGCAGCCAGCCGTCCTTACCAAGAGTGCGATGGCTTGTGAACAGACAAAATAAATATTTAATAGTATTTATAGGCACTGTGACCAGGTGAGGAGGCTGAACCTGAGTCTGCAATTCAGAGATGTGAGCTCAGCTGGACCTCAGTGCTTCTGTGCAACCTCAGGTGAGTTGTTAAGTCCCTGGAGGAGCAAATGCAAATTCTTGTAGCTCTGTGAGAGATTTCTCTGTTTCTGTGGACCGGCTATACCAGCTGAAGGTCTGGGACCTGACAACTCATGCCCCTTGGTGCAACAGGGTGAATAATGCTTCCCTAGATCTTGAGGACCTTGGACTGATGATAAAATTGCTACTGTCTCATGGGTACCTATTGTGATGGGCCCATAAAGACCTAAAAGAAGGATAATGAGTAGTACAAATCACATGGCAACACCTTAAGCAGCAATTTGTTGTATACTTCATAGCAACTTGCTGTGTACTATATGACACTCTCATCATGGGCTTTTAAAGTCTTTAAGCACAGGATGTTTTCCTGTTCTCACACACTTGATGTTTCCTCCAAATGGGGGACACCTGTGGTGTAGGGCAGATCAGCAGTTCATGTATTCGTTGTCCTGAGAAGTCACATTTTTCAGGAGTGAAGGAGTAAAACTGAAATGTTTTGCTTCAAAGATGATTAAAAGGGCAGTTGAACTCATAGTACATAGCAAAATAATGTAGCTGGTCGGGATTTCTCACCATGTGTTAACTATGAAATGTACTTGAAAATGGAGATTTTAATTAAAAATTAGTGTTCTTATCTGAAATCACTGGAGGATCACTGAGCAGCATAAGAATACAAATGAATTCTGGCCTGCTTCAGCAGAGGTTAACAAGCTGAAGGAGATTATAACGTCTCACAGAAAGCCCAAAGATCTGAATAGGAAGTGTACCACGTTTCCCAAACTTCTAGTAAGAAAAGATCATCAGATCTGTTCTTCTACTTTTCGGTTCCACAATTTTATCTGCCAAGAGCAAATATCTGGAAAGGATGAGCAGGTCCTCAGTCACTGTTTAAAGTATCTTGCTTTTCATAACAGCATGAAGTAGAAGTGTTTTGGTTTCCATTGCACTTCATAGCTTCTGCACTCTAAATGCCTTCAGATTCCTGCAGAGAGCTAAATCTGGTGTGCAGGCTGCAGCAGGTAAACAAGATATATCTTAATAAACTGCCAAGTAATAACACGAGGAAACTTTTTAACACAGATTTACTTTCATTACTGATTCTGAACTCTATGATTACTCCCATAGCTTCTAAGCCCTGAAAAAAACAGTGTTTGTCCCTATGATTCCTGATGTAACATGGCTAAGAGGCGGGGAGGCATAAACCTGACCCTAATTTAGTGCAGCTGAGTCACAAACCTTCAGAAAAAGTCTGGGTTAATTTTTTTAATTTTTTTTTTTTTTTATGAGAAAAGATAATACGTTGAAGATCTACTTTTAATTAGAGAAAATGTTTGGTTTCAAGAATATGCCCAGCAAGGTGGCGTTTAGTAACAGCACTGGCTCTTCTGACAGTAGCTTGTCAGGCTATGGGTGTCCAGTTCTACTTGCTGTTCAAACACAATCTGAGAAATAAATCCTCCCCAGAATATATTAAGATCTCAAAGTTAAATGTGACAAGCTGGTGCAAGCAAACAAAGAGGGCTTGAAAAGGAGAAGCAAGGGAAAGGAAGGTCATAGGGCAGGAGAACTTTGATAATGTGACGTGGGCATACGCTCTTTTAAGAAGAGAAGCAAGAGTCTAATAATATCAGTGAGTTTCTTCCACCAGCTAGGAATATGGCGTGGATGTGGTAGTAAAGGGTTTTTAAAAGTACCTTGAAGTAAAAGACAGAATCACAGAATGGTTGAAGTTGGAAGGGAACTCTGGAGATCATCGGGTCCAGCCCTTCCTGCTCAGGCAGTGTCACCTAGACCCAATTGCTCAGGATCACGTTCAAACACCTTTTGAGCATCCCTAAGGATGGAGACTCCCCAGCCTCCCTGGGCGACCTCTGCCAGTGCTTGGGTCACTCTCGCAGTAAAAAAAGCATTTCCTAATGTTCAGAGGGAACCTCCTGTGTTTCAATTTGTGCCCGGTGCCTCTGGCCCTATCACTGGACACCACTGAAAAGGGCCTTTCAGTGGTGCTTGTCAGGTAATCAGAACAAGTAGGAAATGGCTTTCGATTGTAGATTGCAAGACTCCAGGTTTCTGTGTTCATAAAGCGTGAGATGGATGACTTGATGAAATTTTTACCAGGTTACTCACAAAGTAAGAACCAACAGGTCAGGTCCAGATGCTGGAACATTATGACTTTGTTTGAAAAGCAAGCAACCAAAAATCAGAAATACTATATCCACTATCTTACTTTGCAATAAACCTGGGGCTGCACATTGCATTTGAAATTGCTTTGTTTCCTAGGCTTTCTGGAAGGGTCAGTTGTAATGCCACACTATCAATTCACGTTTCAACAACTGTTCCGCTTTCTAAATCAGTCACATATTCCTGCTCCAGAAATCTAAGCTTTCATTTTGAGCATATTAAAACCATTAGCACAATAAACAGTAAAGGAACATGCTAGGTAGCCAGTATAAGTTCTCTAATGTTACAAACAGCCTGGAAAACAACAACTTTGATACATGTGACCTGTTCTCATTCATCTTGATGCAATATTAACAATGGAATATTAATTATGAGCATAATACTACATCATACATCAGCATTTTAATCTGTTTCACAGGTAACTTGTAAAAACATCAACAGCTGATGGCTGCAGTAGCACATGTTATGGAAAGATGCAACAGGCAGCTTGCTGTTGTCACTGATGCTGTGGATCTCAAGCACTCTTTGCCAAAATATAGTTCACTTAGCAGAATGAAAATATTCTTCAAATTTTGCAATGCAGCAATCATCTGCCTCCTATTCCCCCCCCAAAAAACAGGTCACGTACCTTTGTGTCTCTCAACCTACTGATTCTCCTAAGACCATTTCCACAGGGCATTTGCAGTAAAAAATTGAGTGATATCAGAGTGACCAGCTGACCAACAACTAATCTAGCATTGATTATATTGTTCCAATCCATGGCACACAGTTCACTCCCATCCAGTTGATGTCACCTGGCCCTGGGTTATTTGATGATTCACAATGATCTATTTCTTACTAGGCGATGTAAAAGATTAATAGTGATGTATCAGTAAAGCAGACCTACACAGCAGAACATCCCTACCACGCTCTCAACGCAGGAGCCAGATGTCTAACACTATATACCGATGGAGAAAAGTAGGGTTGTGGTATTTATTCCCTTATATGAAGACCTAACTTAAAAAAATAAGTATCTGAAGGAATCTTCAAAAGAGCTTTGTGGAGACGATGAGCTATCATGGGTGTTGCTTAGGCAATGCAATGCCCACAAGGATACGTCTGCAGCATCTGAAGCCTTCAGGTCTTAAAGACCTGAAAATCTTTAAAGATCTAAATCTCAACGCTGGAAATTACATTTCTGAAGAGTGTATTTTGTGAGATGATTGTCATCTAATTTAGGAGGTCACAAACTGCAAAAGATGAAATGTGATGCTCCCAAGCCTTTGGGAGCAAGGAAAGAAGCGATCAGAGGGCCACAGGGTGAAGCAGCACCTAGCTTCTAGGTGTCTTCCAGCTTCAGAAGTCTCGCTGTGAAGAGCCTCTGAGTAGAAAATACAGCAGGAGCAGGGAGACTTGAAAAAAAAATTCTGCTTTGCATAGTCAGAAACTGAACAGCTGTTTTTAATGAATGACGCCAGCAGTTGCTTTGAGCCTGCATGTTTTCCAAATACGATGACTGTGCAAAAAGACCAGCCGCCTTTCTGTGGGATGTGGACTTACTGGGACTCAGGTGAGGGGGCCATAATCGTATCTGAATGACCAAGGCTGGCATCTGTGGTAGGGAAGCCAAGCTTTGTCTAACCTAGTGGCTTTGTTAACCCCCAGTCTGAGGATGTTAATCCCTCTCTAACCAAAACCTAGTCAAATTTTATCTGTTACAAGTGGACTTTTCTATGCTCTGCCATGAGGGGAAAAAAGGCCAGGCCCAAGGTAAGTGTTTTTCTGTCTTTGCTCTTTCTTGACTAAGATAAGCACAAATGAGTAAGGAGAGCACGATAAATCACATGACAGGTTATTATCAATAACTGAAGCAGAAGCCACAAAAATAAATAAACAAACAAATAAATAAACCTGAAAATAGAAGGATCCATTTATAAAAGCATAAGGCTCATTTGCACTGTTCATCCCTTACTTCCACATGCAAATTGCAGTGGGACCTCTTAAATATTTTCCATGCCTATTTATCTAACAATATTTCATGGATCTAACCTCTCTGTCTCTGAGACATTTCCAGCACTGTGGCTGGAGAGCCCAGCTGGGATACAGCTGTGTACTGTCCAGCTTTGATGAACTATAAATGTTTTCCATTTTTGCTGACATTGTGACATTGCCCACTACTTTGGTTTCTTGAACACTGGTGGTTAAAAGCCAGATCTGAAATCCCCAAAACTGCCCTTTTTAGTTGCGCATTTCTCTGATTTTGCATCAGCAGTTTCTAATTAAACAGCACCACAGCAGAGGACCTAAAGATCATTAAAGGTGTGCTCAGAGTATCCAAGAATAGAAACACAATACAGGTGTTGTTTCCTCAGTGCCTTTTCAAAACAGGCCGGTCAGTCCCCTCATTGATTAGCAATTGTGCCAAATGCCTTATAAAAGTCTGACCTGAACACTGTTAATACCTTCGGCCAACCAAGTAAATTCTTTCAAACTTTCACAGTGGAAAAAGCCTTCTGTTTTATTATTTTATAACCCTGTCATTAGCAATCATTGAAACAGCATTCCACCCTCAGGTTGCGTTCTCTGGTTATGAACTTCATTTGATCACTGCCCCATCAATTTGACATTAACTGCTACAATTTACAACTGCTCTGGCTTTCTACCTATTATTGTCGTACCTCTGCAAGTGCAAAAAACTGCTGCCCAGGGGAAGTCTGAAAGAATGCAATGTCTTGTTAAAACCTGAAAGGGCAATGGGGGCGGGGGGAAGAACCTCCTAGAAGAGCAAACCAAAGGTTTGATAATGAATAATGCTTCCTTCTCTGCTGTGAACACGGGTGACCTGGCATGTAGACCACAGCAAAGTAGTGAATAATTCACTGAGAGAGTCATAGACCTCCTGGTAGACCACAGCATTGCTTTGTCTCACAAATATGTTCTCCCACAGAACAAGGCTCGACAGGATGTTTCAGTCTACAAATGTTTAAACAAAAGGCGGGTGTGGTGGGGTATGCAAGGGGGGTACTGTGCATGGAGCAGGCCAGCCCCCCGTGACTATTTTTCCATTAGCAGTTGATTGATAATTCTGTAGGCTCTGCACATATGAGCAATGGAGAGAAGAATGGCTTTGATGGAGCTGAGGCATACAGCTCGTGTCCGATTTCCAACCCAGACAAGAAACCAATTCCACCCTCAGACAGGGGCATTTAAAAAACATTAATTTTCTGAGCTGAAGCCACAGGCACATGGACATTTTGAGCAGCAGCTGAAACCCAGGCTGATTTCCTGACCTTTGGGCTCAAAAAAGGTAATGCATCCAAAGGAGCTACTGGGGCTAGAATCTGGTGCCAGTTTCCGCCAGTCTTTGCTTTTGTGGGTTTCTCAGCCCTTGAGAGAAAAATCTGAAGCCAGGTTGTCTATGGTTTAGTTTACAAAAGCAAAAAAGACTCTTAAGCCACCGAACATTATGCAGGCTCTACCTCCCATCTCTGAGTTCAGAACTGTGAATACAGACCTGGGTCCTGAGAACTGTGCTGAGGGACAGGATAAGAGCAGTGCAAAAAACCCTAAATCCCAGCTGGGATGTGAGTTTCAGTTGTGTTTGGGAATAAAGCTAGCAGACACTTTCTGTTAACTTGGATATCAAACTGTTTATAGAAGCTTCTTGCCATTTCTCTTTTGCTTTTCCATCTTTGTAGCCAGAAATATTTTGAGACTAATCCCATGGTGTAGCTGAAGTTTAAACTGTTTGGTCTGATGGGGTTTCTGATTAAGTCACTTCTATATCCAGATCCTCTCATGTTAGCTTACTCACACTAAAAAAGATCTTCTGATTTCATTGTGGTTATTTCCAGCATATAAGATAGTTAATATGTAGCCTGTGTCTTTCTTCTCTTATCCAGGCAAGCTGAGATATTCTCAGGCTCTGTAAATTGAAGAAGAATCAAACAACTATTCCTCAGTTCTTCCTCCTGCTTACCCCCCTCTGTTGCACACCTTGTGTAGATCTGTTCTTCTAACATACCAGGCAGTGCTTTGTCCTCTCGCAAGGTGAAGGAGATGTCTGATTTGCCAGCTCGCTTGCCAGTAGGAGAATATCCAGATGCTAAGACTTCAGTTCTGAACCGTGTCCTTTGGGCATGGGGCAAAGAGGCAAAGGGCAAACGTGAGTTCTCCCCATGACTTGGAGACTCCTGTGTCTGTCTCAGGAGGTCACCAGGCACAAGGAATGTTTGCACTGTGCTTCAGAAGTGACCAGGATACCATGCTTGGTGCGGGCAAAAGGGAGACAGGGGTCAAATGCAGGAGTCCTGTGTTGTGCAGGGAGCCCCCAAGGAAAGGAAATCATATCTTGAGTGAGACGTTTTCTTTTGGTCCTCTTCCCTCTTGGCAGTGTTTCCTCAGCACCACTGATACTGAGTGATGTTCATTATGACTCACTTCAACTCAGCATCACACCACAGAGGAAAAGAGACGCTTCTGTTGTGATTCTATGTCAAAAAACTTTTTGGCTTTTCCATTTGGCTTTGCATGGTCTGGTAAGAGTGGGATAATTTGTTCTGAAAATGGCCTTTCCAGTTCATGCAGTTCTCCACATGCTTACACAAGTGTCTACTGAACTGCTCACAGGAATTTGGTTTTGCAACTAGCCATAGTATTATTTTCACTCTTTTCTAAATGGATAATGTTATTGATTTTCACTGTATGCTGCAAATTTGTCTAAAATTTTCATTTTTAAAAATGAAGCAGTTTTGGTGTGAGTGACTGCACATAAGTGGCTGTTGCACCTTTTTATGGTGCTTGTAAGTTCAGATCAGACTGGTTATTCTCCTACTTAGTAAAGCCATAAATGCCTTATAGATCTTTTTATTCCAGATTCTCAAAATCATTTAGTCATCATTTCGACTGGTTAAAAGGGTTTTAGAAGCTACTCCTAATATTTACAAGCTTTCACTATAATCTTATTAGTTTTCCAAACATCAAAGTCACATGGTATCCTGCAAATTGGCTCACAGAACACCACTTTCTGAGTATCTTTTTTATTGTTTCCATCTATTACATACTACCCTCAAGCTGAGAGGAAATTTTAAAGGCACACAACTAAAGAATCTTTGTTTATTATTTGGAAAAACTTGGATGTATTTCCTTTGGCCAGATTTTACGGACTATGAGTGGAGAGCTAAATGTCCCTGTTCTTTCTAGTGAATAACCTTCGAAATACAATTTTCTTCCCATAGTAGATAATAGCAGATAACACTGCTATTGGTATCAATGAGTCCTCATAGTTCCCCAAGCGACAGATGCCTGGCAACTTCTACGAGAATTGTATCCAAGAACAGGCTTACTTATTGTTCAGCTTCCAACAGCAGGGCTCATAGGCAGGATCCTGCTGCTCACTGTCTCCTGTATTCCTGCTTTCTGGAGGAATCTGGTTTGCTTGCCAGCTCCCACTGAAATCCAGGGGAGCAAGGAGCACTCTTGGCCTCTCGGAAGTCCCTCAGGTCCTTCACAGGGCCAAGCCCACAGCCGTCAAGGACTGTTTCAACAACCTGAAGCTGCAATCCCATTCCAATCAGAGATGCTCTGAAGTCACTGCACAACACCTCCTGCAGGTTTTGATATGTGTCGCACCTCCTTCAAGGGAGACCACTATCAACGCTGTACAGCTCCAGCGGTTAATACGCTGAAAAATTTAAATTTGCTTCTGTATAAAGGTGTTGCCCCTGCTGTGTGGGCATCACTTTCTATCACTGACCTGTTAATGAGATTCTATCTATTGACGGTACAGATCGGGCTCTGTTCCCATGGTGCACACCAAGAATTGCTTTCCTTCCACAGTTACCCCTTGGAAACAGACTGACAGAATCTAACCCTTTGCCCCATAAAAATTGCATGTTGCTCTGAAAGTCAAAATGCAAATAATTCATGAATTTTGTAAACATCTCTAAGCGAAGAGAAAAACGGTAGGCAGAATTGGAGTCTGCTATTTTTACCCGTGTGCCTAGCTGATTACATGTCATTCTTCTCACACAGAACTAAATATCTTAAATGCAAATAGCCAGAGGTTGTTGTATGGTTTTTTGCCCTTTCCACAGCTGTTCATTACAGAGCTCAATAGCAGCTGACAGCAGGTGAATATGTGGATGATGGGCCATGGATATATTCTGTTAAATAGAATGAATAAACCATTAAATGATCTTATTTCTTGATATGCCTGAATGCAAGCTGCATCTACAAGCAAAGCAACATTAAATTCTGTGTAGCAAATCCCTCTTTTATTTTGCAGCACATCAGTCATGCAAATTTTATGCTATAATCTTTTAAGCAATTATAACCTCAATTTATTTTTAATGATATGAGTATCCTTTTGCTTTTAGTTCTAGACAATTGAAATAAGGATGCATGAACCTGGAATATTAGACTACTTACATCTGGTTCTTTTTTTAAACTGTACTTGGTGTTTTATATAACTTGTTTGACCTGGGTAGGACTGAACGACAATGTATCTTCCCTTTTTGAGAATCAGTATCTTTAAAATTCTCTAATACACAAATCTAGCTGTGTGTTTGTATGAAATTGCTGTCATAGGAATTAAGAATGCCTTGGAGAGTGCCATCTCAGAGCAAATGCATATTGCATGCGTGTAACACATATAGACATACAATATAGTCATAAATTGCACATTTTAGGCAAGAGGAATTAAAAGATGAAAGAAATAATAAAATTAGTCCTAAAGCATCATCTAAAAAAATAACCACAGTATTTTGATTGCTTTCAGATTTAGAAATCTGATGTTGGATTTGGAAGTATCTCTCTCCAATTTATCGTGTTTTCTCTAGAATGTATTACTTCAGATGTAATTACTTCAGCTCTGCTCTCCATTTGCTCAAAAAGGGATTTATTTCCCAGTAGCAGCCAAAATGCAGGACTTTCAGCTCTTTCCATGGCACACTGTCACACAGGTGTCACCCTCTGCCAGCCCAAAGGCTATTTGATCTGGTCCATGAGAGCGTGGGTTTTCGGAAGGCAAAGTGGATCAGAGCTCTCCTCTGTGTGAGGAGGAATTAAGAGGGAGAAGTGTAGGAAGTGCTGGCAATTCCACCTGAGGAATGATATCACTGCATAGTTATTACTCCACCTCCAAATGAGGGGCTGGGAAAAAAGTGACCAAAGAGTATAAAAAAGTTACCCATCCCTGCCTTGAGGGGCTCTTGTGCCTCACTGCTTACTCTCTCCATCTTGCTTACACAGCAGAGTTTTTGTCTGGACTCCAAAACCTGGGAAGAAGCCTCAGCACCTTCACAGAGCCCAGTGTGGCATTACTCATTGGGAACTGCAGGAGAAGACATTTATCCTGTATTAGTAATGCCTGCCTCTGTGACGCTCGCATGAGTATTGTGAAAAACAGGACGAACTGCAAAAGTCAGTAATTCCAGTAACACTAAAGGCGAGGTGGAGGAGAGGGTATTCGATATAATTAGGAGTTTTCACATTCCTGCCTTGAGTGCAAGCAGAAAGCAGCGTGAATATTTTGTATTTTGAATCAGTAAAGCAATACACAATATTCACTAAAATCAAAACTATAGGGCCTGTGAATGACAAGCTGTAGTAACCCAGACATATCTTATCCCTCTGGCCCACATGAAAGACTCCATCTCTCCATAGCCCACTGCTCTTATATTTTGTGTGGAATTAGGTTACGTTATACAGCTGGCCTAATGCCGTTTCTTTGTAGCCAACTGTCGACTAAGAGCAGGAGAGGAGAGAGATTTAGTTAATTGTAATCCTTTGTTTTCTGCCAGTTTCTGCAAAGATACTGCATGCTCTATATTTGGAATTTTCTTTCTTTAGAAAATTCTTCTGTTACCAGCTTCCAGGGAGTGATTTTTTTCCAGTCATACGGCTGCAGTTTGGTCACAATTTTGACCTAATGTGCTTTAAAGACAGCCGTGACATTTCTTTTTAACAACTGAAATCCACAAAAAAAAATTCACAGGTTTAAAGGAGTGGGGTTTGCAATAATCAGAATTAAAGCAGCCTGGCAGGAGAAGTGTGTAAAACATAGTAGTAAGAAGACCTGAAAATACAGAGAAAAAAAAAAAAGAGCATATAGGCTATATAAATAGATAAGATTTATATATTAAAACAGATTTTAGTAATGTTCAGAGAAGTTGCATTATAATGAAAAGCAGATACAAAACTGTCTAGCTTATGTACAATGCTATGGATGTAAGTAATATCATAAAAAATGAAAATTGAACTAAACCCAGTTGAACAGACCAGAAAACAAAGAGCAGCCCTGTCAGCATACCAAGTTTCAGTAAGATTAATCTGCATTGCAAGTGTTGTTCCCAATGTATCTCTCTGCACTCATCCATCATCTCCCTCCATGAAGCCAACATGAGCTTGTGGCCTTTTTGCTGCCTGAGGCAAACTGGTGTATGTGTGCTTGTGTGTACAGATTATTTGTCCACTCCCCAAGCCAAGAGTCCTCACGGAATTATAAGCCAGCAGAACATTTTGCTGTCCCCTCATGGGGAATATGCAGGACTTCTCCTGCTGTCATATTCACTCCAACTAAATTCAGCCATTAAAAAAATGTGATTTTAGAGTACCACTAAAATTTTGGGGGAAAAACTGGACACTTCTGAAGAAATTAAATATTTTAGACACATATTTTAAAACTATGGAAGAGTCTATGTTAACAGCAGAGGAAGCCTAAACATCTAGCTCAGTCTAGACACCAATTTGTACATGGTTAACACTAAGTAAGGGAATTCAGTGCTTAGAAAGGTGCATCCAAACTCCACCACACGCAAGCAGCTGCTACAGCCCACCAGAACCTCTTCAAAGCCCAAGTACTTGTTGGACCAGCAACTGAAAACCATCAATGGCTCACCAGCAATTTGTTATCTCTCTCTGGCACACAGGGGCTCTACTTTGAAATTAGCTTAAATTAACTCCCTTTCCTCTTTTTCAGAAGAATGGTAATTCATTGTGATAGTTTTCCAAGCCCTTACTCACAGTAGTGACTTCAGGTCACAATTTGCCCTGCCCATGTGGACAGAGCCCGGATTATGCCCCACATCCACAGCAGAGATGAGGGAGAAGTGGGATTTCTCAGAGTCCTATCCCTGTGTGGTACCTTCTTCACCCTCCCTCCTCAGATTTCCCACCAAGTGGGGCTAATACATATCTCACAGGAATGTTGTGGGCATTAATTAGTAAATGCTCACACAATGCTTGGAAACCTTCAGGCTGAAAAATGTATAAAAACTTTCATATAAATATTGTTCTTATTTTCCATATGCAGATACTACGTCTCCAGAGGTCTCCACAATTTTTAAGTAGGTCAAAATTCAGCTTTTAATAAGTTGAGTTGGGAACACTGAAATTTTCCTCCAGACACAATTTTGTACTACTTAAATTAAGAAACATTAGGCCTACTTCCCTGCACCCAAATGCCACTGCCAAACATCCGAGGACAATAATGAAGAGACTATAAGATGTGCTCCACACACCCAAGCAAGGTGCATTTGCACACTCGATGTTGACCTCAAAGTGTCAACCCTCCCCATGCTAACAACATCTGGGTTTCCACGGGCTTCTATAGTTTTATCACTTGGTTCCAAAACAAAAGCATCCACACAATATATCATTTGCATTAAACTTGCTTTCGCATAAACCTTCCTTTTGGAGGAGCCATGATAAGCCAGGTAGATGGACAGGTTTGATTCACACCTTCTAACCAGGTAGAACATAGGCTGATAATATTCTCCATATATACCAACTGGAATGGCATCAATCCCTGAAAGAAATACGTGGCATTATGCTTTTCATTCCCATTCTGTAGGAGCGGACAAAGCTGAGACGCAGGGTGTTTCCTGAGGTTAATGATAACCTGAGGTTAATGGTTTCTGGCTGAACTTTAGGCCCTCAGCTCCCCCTAACCTGTCATTAATCCCCAGGAAATGCCTGAAACCAAGCGTATTATTTAAATCTGGCAGCAATTAATTTATCTCTGGACCTTACAGATGCTCATATTAAATTAAAAAGAGGATGATTTACGGAGAGCACCAATAACGTCCAGATCTAGGCAAAGATAGATGTTATGCTTAATATTTAAAATTCAAGTTTCCTTTTTCACTAAGTTATCGGCTATCAGCTGTATTGAAGGATTTTATTTAATTATTCTAGCAAATAAGATCTTTTCCTTAATCATTCCTTTAAAAAAAACCCCACTTTATCTTGTATATCCTGCCACTGAGTTAAGATTTTATCTTTTTTCCTCTTTAGGAGTTTCATGAACACTGTTGTAACTGATTCAGAAAATAAATCTATTTTTAGCAACTTAGTTTAAGAAGAAGCAATCAGAACAAGTGCAGTGGCATGTGTAAGAAATAAGAATTATCATCTCACTCAGTGATAGATCTACAAGTCTCAGACAAAATAACAGCTGTGATTTGATTCCCACATATTAAGAAGATAGGACAAAAACACAGTCTAAAGTTGTCGGTTTCTGGAGAGCCAGAAGGTGAAGCTGTACATCAGTTTCTATTCTCAGCTTCTCTGGCTCCTAGGTTGAGGCTTCCAACATTGTGCATGCTCTCTGTTAAGGCTCCTGAAGCCTTAGGAGAGCTCTCGATGTGGTTTGGCAATAGGTTCCACTGAAACAGAGGCACAGGCATCAGTACAGCCGGATCCGTAATTGCAAACAGCCATAAATCCATTGAAACTAATCCATGTACCAACTGAAATAAAATCCTTAATCTCACCCCCTTTCTGTTGTTCAGCTTTCACTTTCAAGTCTTATCGCAGCATAGTGCCATTAGCTCCACAGATAACAGGGAGTTTTCCAGAGTCCTTAAAATCTGAACTTCTGGTGTAAAAACAGCTTAAGAAAAATATTCTGGACCTTCTGAGTTAAAGGTGAACTACAAGGGAACAAAAATTGGAGCTGTGGATTTTCCCCTTCTTTGCAGAGAAATTCATCCAGCAATGTTTGTCATAATAAGATGGTTACCGAAAAAACACACTTTATGCTTTAATATGTCTGTAAACTGATTAAATCAATTCCCTACAGAAAAATTACTGCCTGCATTGCAATATGAGCTCTACCAATCTGCAATATTACTCCACTCTTGGAGAATAACAGGAACAATCTCACATGCGTGTATGTGGTCACACATCTGGCTTTGTGCAGCATTAGCACTCCCTTTCCTGAAATCAATATCTCCTGAATACTTTTTTCCTTAAGAGCCTGTTCTCACATGATGGTTCTGCTGCCCCACAGCAGTTTCTGGTGTAACCCACCCATGGAGAAGACGGGGCAAGTGCAGTGGGGTGATATTCTGATAGTGCTCCTGTGGGTCTCAGCCCCAGCATTGCCTGCTCTGAGGATGTTTCTACCACAGGTAACACCAGCCTGCGTGAATTCTGCTATGAAAATTTCCTATGAGAACTGGAAGACAGGCTTCAGCCTGCTCCATTGACACATGGTTCCTTCATATTTGAAAAAAAGAATCTTTCTCAAGATTCAGTGGACAAAATATCTAGAAAGGCTTTTTAAACCCACTTTTTTTTTTCAAGCTTAGTTTCATACTAAGCATAGAACTTCAGTATCTCTTTTTGTCTTCGTCATTGTGAAAATCTCACTATATGTATTCCGGATGTAGGTGTTGCCCTGTTAAAAATAACTACTTAAAATACATATTCTGCAAGACTATTTTCCAATTGCTACAAATGGGTTACAAGAATATGGCTATAAAAGGCCAGCCGGGGAATGTAAGGGCAGTGTGTGTCACGCTTATCCCTTCCTCTTTCCTGCACAGTCAGGTACAGTGCATATTTCTCCCAGGGTGCAATCGAGCAGCTAATGAGCTTCATCAGTGCACTGGAACCTCCTGTTCCAGCTGATACAAGCGGTTTTGGGTTTTCTCCCTTGGAGCAGTCAAAATGTTTTAACCATGACTGAATAACTGAAGTGCCCACAAATTTTAATGAGCTAAAGGAAACGTATTTCTAGTGTTCATCTAATCACCTAGGGTCCAATCTGTACCTATATCGTTTAGGAAGGACTTTGCTATGCACTTCACTAGCCCTTGGTGGGAAAGATATAGAATGTGCTATCATGCATGTTTTGTAGAGATACCTTTATGGCAAGAGACAAATTTGATGATGTTTACATGCTGCTTAGAAAACGAATATTATATCAAGGAAAAAGAAGCCAAATATCAAGCTAAGGCTACATTTCTTATAGTTTCCCAATTTTCTGCCTTTTGGTATACCTAAATCCTCTAAATATGAGCTACTGAATCAGCATTTTTTATGCTTAGATATGATTAAAGCTCTACAGAGGACAACGATTCCATTTTGCTGCAAATTTTGAGGTTTCAGAATTTGTTTTCACTATTCAGAGGAAGGAAAATAAACCCCTCAAACATTTTTGCAAATGGAAATTGTTATGAAATGTCTGTTTCTGAACAGAAAACCTGATCTTTTCAGCTCAAGTTCTTTCTCCTCTGGTCCTAAGTGACAAGGGAACCCCAGGCAAAAACTTTCTCAAGAAATGTTTGTCAGAACTGATATGTTGATACAACATTTTGGCTCTGATGAAGTGACATATTTCATTTCACTGAAAATATTCTAACCAACTCTAGATGTGATTGACTTACTTAAGCTAAGAAAATGATTCATTGTGAGAGTCTGAATAAACCAATAAATGAATAGAGTGATGCATGGGAGAGTCTGCATAAGCTAATAAAATAGCAGAGTGGTGCAATGTTCTTCAAATCAACAGCACTGGATGTGGATTCTTGTCTTTATTTATAAGATAATTAATAAAATGAAAACAAATTTATACATTAGAAAGGAGCTTTATGTCCATACAATGTAGTCTCCTGGATAATATCGGCCATTTCATTTACAGTCTATGAAAGTAATGTCTGAATCCAACTTTCTCCCATGCTGAAGAACTAATACACATAGAACACATCTGAAAAAATTGTGTGTAACCTGTTCTTAAAGTTTTCTAACAGAAGAGAGTCTAAAACTTCCCCAGACAGCCACTTCTGTATAATCAGGATATGCTGAACATTGAAAATGTTTTTCTACTACCTGACCTACATTTTCTTGATGAAACCTCAGCTAATTAGTTTAAGCCAAACTTTACTTTGGAGAACAATTGATCGTTGTGCTCATTGGTGCCACTTCCAGGTCTATTTCAAATACAGTGAACCTTTCCAAGATCCCCACTTATTATTCTTTTTTCTTAAGTAAATAAAGCATTTCTTGAAGTGTTTCCCAATTGCCTCTGTTTTCTAAACTCATCTTTTTGAACAGAGGAGAAAATTAATTAATTTTATGGAATGATTTCTGAATCATAGTCATATTTCCTGATTAGTTGCTTCAATGCTTACATAACTATACATCTTAACATTTGCATTCTATTTCCTGTATCAGGTTCAGCTACTACACCACCTTTAGTAAGGGACCTCAACCTCTATTTCAATGAGAAGCCAGCTGTCAAATTATTCACCAGTTCACCATCTCTGACTGTCATAACAATGTCTACTGTTAAGGGAAGGTCTGACCACCAACACATGTCACGCAAGCCTTGGCGCAGCCACCAGATGAAGAAAAGGTAGGGTGGCTAACTTCTTGTGAACTTCACACTTATCAGGGACTGCAAATCCCTGCCTGAACTAGAGCTTTGAATATCGGCTGTGGAATTTCCCGAGCCATCTGACAAAGTGCAGGCATCACATCAATAGCTCCTGCCAAGCCATAGCAGTGATCCAAATGCCATTTCCTTCTTAGCGTGTCAAGAAGATTGGTGTGTTATCAGTCCAAACTAGACTCAAACCACAGAGCTGCAGAGTGTAAGTGTGACCATGAAAGCACCATGCTCAAGTCTCACCATGAACAGAAAAGAGGGGACAAATACTCATTTGTTTTGTTTTCAAACCCAGAAAAGATGAAGATTTTATCTCAAAATCTATAAACAGAAAATGTGGCTGAGCCTTAACAAGGCTCTACTGCAGTCAATCAAGTCAGATAGCTTTCATAATTAATTTGGGATGTTTGCCTAATTAATATAATTACAGTATCTATTTGATCAGAATTGATGCAATTTGGGTGGAGTTCAAGCAACAATAGGAAATCAAGCCCCGTTCTTAGTCATTTCTCTTGGGAACAGGCTGTCCAAGCCCAAAGAGATCAGAAAATCTGATTCTTGCTGTTTTCTCTTCAAGAAGACTCCTGGGGCCAATGGAAACATATGAGGTTTCATATCAGGTCATTAAATTGTCATGATTTGTCCTTTGATTTAATTAAAATCTCCTTAGTTATGCAGACTTCTGTGCTGCAAGCTGAAACGTAAATGAATGATAAGATGAATGGTTTAATATCACATCTGCAACAGAAAAGACAGTTCTGTATTTCTTCTTACCTGAGAAGCTAAAATTTCATAACGTATTTTTAACTCCACACAATCAACCCTTCATAGTGTTGAGAATAACTGCCTGTGTTAGAAAACTACAAAACGTAATTTATAGTTTCTTTACTGAAAACACCACCTAAAAACAAATTCTTTTTTTTTGTCTATCCATCAACTGCTTAAAATGCTATGAAGTTTAAGGAACTGAACAACATCATACAGATAATTTTGATGTTTTCATATTTCACCTAAATAAGCGCTACAGGTGATTGATATGGTTCATAATTCAATATCCTCTTTTTTATTCCTTTGGTGAAGAGGAAAACACTTAGTCCCATGGCTATAATCTACTTTTTAATATACAACTAATGATTTATTATAGATGTCTCTCAGGAAGAAGAAGATTCTTCTGCATTCTTCCTCTGCTGACTTCAGCAATATAAGCAGACATTTTATTTTATTTCCACTGATACCACTAAGTTTTAAAATCTAAGAAAAACGTGTATTCCTTGGTACCACTGGAAACTAACATTCAACACAGCTGTGTGCATTCGGCACATTTGCATTCTCCATATGTATTCTGCTTTAAAAATCTCTGCTTAGTGTAGACGGCAACCTACTCAATTACTCTCAGGGTATTTTGCTCTTCTAGACATAACATCTGCGATTCAATTAAATGTCTCATTTATTTTCTTCCTATCATTCCAGGATATAAACCTTGATTCTGCTAATTCAGTGTTGATGCTTGTTTCATTATGAAAAGGACATTTTGAAATTCTTTAAAACAATGCAATACTTGAGAAGTGAAAAGAAATCAAAGTATTTTGACTTAGGAAAAGCTACTATGGGATCAGATCTGTGATTGCTTCATAATCACAGCTTTTCCCTGGCAGGCAATTAGAGAAGACCATATATGCTGGATTTCTCTGTGGGCACTGAAATACTTAGTTTCTGTTCCATTTTTGAGTAACAAAACAATTAACAGTTCTACAGCTTACAATTCAGTGAATAGTCTCCATTTGTCATCTACTTTTAATATAATTTTGAAGTAATTTCTGCAAGAACAAGTCGTAGCTTTCAAACAGTGTATTTGCAGAAAAGATCTCCCATGGATTTCTGCGGAGAAGCCCAACACTAGACAACCTGCAAAAATAGCCAATATTTGTATGGATAGGCTACTTTAGAAATGCCTCCTCATCTCACATAAATGCTTCTGCAGGCTGTTGTGTATCACTGGCCTTTGTAAGACCTTGTCATTATGGTATCTGAGCACATCCAGACATTCATTAAGTGACAGTATTAATAACTCACATTGTTTTTATTCGCTGTCATTCCTTCCTCATAAGGACAGCACTGCCCACAGTGGAGGAGATTTATCTTTCTAGTTTCATTTTCTTAACTTGTGTCCAGTGCTTCTATGAGTTCAGTTATTCTGGAAAGTCAATTCACCGTCTCCAAGGAGGTCCCACTGCTCCAGGAGATGGTACTCATCGGTTGGACTGGGAGTCCAACTGGGAGTACAGCTGTCACTCACAGTCCTCCCTCGGGACATCGCCCAGGGGTGTCAGCCCCTGGCTGCTGAGTGCACTCAGCGTTCGCAGAAGAGGGAAAGCAAATGCAGGGAAGCACACATGGCAGCTCTGGGATCTCTCTCCTGATGGAGGTTTCCTGTTCACCAGCTCAAGGCTGCTGCTTGCTGCCTTCCTTGGGGACCCTCTGCCAGTACCTTCCTTGAGGAATCTCCAAGGGCAGCTATAAAATCTGGGCTCTGCCTTATACCAAGGAGATTAAATTTCAGAACTCACTGTACAGCTGCCTAGAGCTGGACTCCCTCTCCAAGCTAACCTTGAACATGGGGTGGTTTAGACATGAGTTCAGCACCCAGCAATTGTGTGTCCTTTGTCTGGGGTACATTTGCCCTTCCCAGTCTCATCTTTTTTCTTCTCCTCATTTCCTTTGTGCTTTTAGCTTGCTAGACCAATGCACTTTATGCTTAACATATAAAGGACAAATTATTCAACCAAACAGCACACAGAGGAGACTGCTTGTGGCAATAGCACCAAGTGTTGATACCGAGGGATTATTATTTTATAATAGAAGCTAGAAAAAAAAAAAATTGTGAAAAAAGTCCGCTTTCTCAAATGCATAAAGTTTATATAATAGTCAGAAATCGACCAGTTCAGCAGATTTTATACACATAAATATTCTATGTAATATTTTATGTATAAATGTTCCAAGTTTACTCCAGTGTAAAGCTTTCCTTTAAAGAGTAATTTTCACCCCATAATTCACTTTTATGATTTTCTTAGGGCTTTAAGTGTAAAAGCTCAACCTGATTTTGTTTTATTCTTTAGAAAAAGGCACAGAGCTAGTTAATTTTTACATTGAATCTGCCAAAGGCACATTGTCATATCTGAAGTTAAACATGTCACTTTTGCAAACACATGCACAAACACACGTGCATATCCTGATACACAACAGCTTCTTAAGGCTTAATGACAATAGAAATAGTTTCATGCGAGTGGAAGAAGGGAGGCCCTGTCTGGAGCTGATGACTGCGGCAGGCTGTGCTCATTCTTGGGCTCCTCTCCAACCCTCCCTCAGGCCCTCCTGTTTCACATCTAGTGTAAAGATGTTTCTCTCCCCCAGACAGTTTCTCACAAATCTGAAACTCAGGCTTATTGCCAGATGCTGGATCTTAGGCTGAGTCCTTTGCCTGACCACAACGTTTTCCATGTCCCGTCCCTTGCTTTCAGTCTCAGAGAGCTGCAACAGGCAGCAACAGGCAGGTTCGTTGTTTCTTCTTCCCCTTGCTCTCCTGCCCGTTACACGCAGAAGAGAGTGCTGGCTCCAGCTCAACCAAACCGTGTGCATACATTCTCAGGTGTTTTAATACAATGCCAAGGAGAGGAGTTGATGAGGCTACATGAGGAAATTACACGTGTTTGGGCTGGAAAGCAAGCACACCACAAATTCTGAGACTTCCCTGGATCTATCAAAGCCAAGGACGGGCCTGCTTCTTTGGGAGAATGGTTGGAATGAGTGGCAGGGGTGTCTCGTTCCTTCAGTCTCCCTTTTTCTTCGATTACTGTCCAACTTTAAGACGTACCATGCAACCAACCCCTTTAGCCATGCAACAATCTATTTTAGACAGAAAACACTCCCGGTATTTTCTAGGATCTAAACTATATCCGCTTCCAGAATTGCAAATCCAAAGACATATGTGGTTTGCATTACCAGAACCAGGTCTACTAGGATCTGGAGTCTTCATACATTTTCTCCCCATGTAGACTGTGCTGTACTTGGGAGCTGCAAGGATTTCTCCTTCATTCCACTTTATATTTTAAAATGTTTTAACTCATGTCCATGCTGCAAAATGGAAATGTTTTTACCATCGGGATGCTATATGAAAGCATTTAAATCCCCTGCTCATCCACACACAGCACAAATAATGGTGGCAGCTGTTCCACTGTCACTCCCTCCAGAGTAACTAACATCTTATTTCATAGTGAAGATGCTTAATAAAGTAACACTTCAGGATCAGCCAGGAATGTGGTCACAAGGCTCATGGCACTGCACAAACAGAGAGCAGCTTATAGGATTCCTGTTGCTCTTGAGCAGCTTAGAGTTTCTGGTGTGAATATTCCTCAGTTAGTTTACCATTTTTCTTAACAACATTTATAGAGGTGGATCTAGTTGTGCAAAAGTCAGCTTTACTACAAAAACAGAGGGGGTTTTTCAGTCAAATGAGATATGTCCAACTCACCATGGTCATCCAGATTGACTGTCAGAAATAAGAAATAAACATTGGTCTCGCAGGACTGCAGAGGTTTCCTCAAATCAATTAGACCCACGATTATACATGCTGTTGTTTTACTTTTCAAGTGAAAAACTGATGCTCCCCAAGGCAAAAGCCCTGTGCAGTTCTGGGAACAGTTTACCCCAGGAACTTCTACTTACTGCAAGAGTCTGGGTTCCCAGCATAGTGTACCTGCTCATATGTACGCCCGTAACGGATACCCTCAGTATCATCTTATAAAAAAACCCATCTGCAGCATTGCCTTCAGATTTCAGGCATTTTACATGAAAAATCATAAGTAAAAATATGTATTTATGTATACACACATGCACACACACAAACACACACGTCTTAGAGTCACAGATGTGCCAAATGTGCCTGTGCACACTCAGCAGCTCTGCTATAGAGAAACTGCCCCAAAAGAATATGAGGGAGATTGCTCTATCTGTGCTGTTTAGGCACTGTTTGGTACCACTCTGCTCTATTCTGACAATCCTGGAAGAGCAATCTTTACTTGTAGCACTATAATTGCTCATTTGGTGATTGCTGCATATCTGCTAAATGAGGTCTGTGATCATTTAAAGAAAAACATGCAAAGGATACAGCAAAGGAAGTGAGGTAAGGTTGTACAGGTATCTTAATTTTGGCATTTTCTAGCTTATGAATGACTTAAATGTAGATTTTGTATTTTATTTTATTGTGAGAACTCCCATCCTTGTTATAAATATATTTCTCAGCTACAGCTCCCAGAAAGTTTGATTTGAAGTGCTCCAAAACAGGAGCATACCTTCCTTACATCTTTGTTTCTGGATCCAAAACAGAATGACTGGATAGTTTAATGTGTCACCCTAACAATAGCTGAGCACTTGGGTTTAAGTATATTTTTGCTATTCTTTAGTTCAAAGGACCAGTAGCTGAGTCATAGATTTTGCACTCCTATTCTGAAACAGGCTTAATCAGACCAAGACAACTATTTTAGTCTGTTTGTCCTTGGTACACAATAGATCACAGGCCAAATGTCTCTTAGGTCCCAAGGAGTAAGTCCATTGTAAAACACATTAAATGCCTTATTTTTATTATTGTTGTGTGATCAGGAGAAATGCATGCTTCTGACAAAATGCTGATGACTTTTGATTTAGTTACCATTTTTTAAAGATTTCATTTCCATTCTTAGCAAACCTTGGATCAACGTAAATAAATACATCTAAGCAATAGATTTCATATATACATACTTTCAGGGGTATTTCTTTTTCTGGTGAACACACCCACATAGATTTTCAGATGAGATTTAAAATCTTGGTTCTTTTACAAAAAATTGCTTTCCTGGAATCAAATACTGGCAAATGTTTAATAACAAAGCCTTTACCTAAAAAGTTCACGGTATTTTTAGTAACATTCAGACATGTTTAATCTCTGAAGAATTTAAACCAAGCATAACAACAAATAAAAGCAAGATTCTTAGGTTTTAAAGTATTAAAATTGTGCTTAATCTCTTTGATAACTATGACATATTCATGTAAAAAATATAAAATAAGTCATAATCCTCCGTCACAAATCCCCTATAGAACTCTCTTTGCATAACTCATACTTCGGTGTTGCAGACACGTGGACACCAAGCTTCTACTTGCTTCTACAATTCAGGTACTAACTATACAAATAATGTCGAAACACAGTGAAGAACAGATCTCAAAGATACATGATGCAATACGACCTGGAAGAGTTTTTCAGCTTTGACAGCTACAAAGGATTAATTTAATGAAGGAGGAAATTCTGCCATAGTCTATGAATAGCTGTATGTGTCAGGAGGCTGGGATGCAAGAAAAAACATTGGCCAACATGAAACAAAACTGGATGGGTATCACACCCTTGTTTATCACACCACTCCTTTTGAATATAACACAACTAATTTTCAGATTTCATGTTAGTGATGCCCATGGTGATATAAAAAGCCAGCATAATATCCTAAGTTCTGGAATCTTAAAGCATTGCTTATGCCTTTGAAAGCTCATTTACATTAGTCCAAATAGCAGGTGTAGATATCAATCAGTGAATTTCGTAAAGACATTTTCTATTGTGAAAAGATAAGATGTAAACCAGCTCAACACAAATCCTCCTTCAGTCTCTCTACAGATGAGACCACAGCTAAACACCTGTAGAAAAGATTGCATACAGATGTTCTCAAAGATTCAAACAAAGAAGAGCATTAAGGAAAACAAGGTGCTGTGAATTCTGGAAACTGTATTTGGAACACTAGAGCTGCCAGAGCTCTGCAAAAGTCAGACTAATTTGTCACCTGGAAATCCACAAAACCTAGATCTTTCAAATAAATGTGAACCTCCACAAGCCCTTATCCTGTTTCATGGCTGGAAATAACATTTGATTAAGTAGCTGAGAAGATAAATTAATTAAAAAGTAATAAAATAGCTTGCAAGAATATTGCAGTATTTACCCCAAAACTGACTAAGTAGATCTAAAAAATAATTATAAAAATAGGAATCATTCACTACCATCTTTCAGAGGTAAGACACAAATTTTTAAACAGCATGCAGAAACATACATATTCACAGGTGTTTTCTCAGACAGACTGATTTACTCAAAATTCTTGATTTTGAACTAGCAGCTGGATCTCTAGAGTATGTTGTGCTATTTTGAGGCTGCACCTAGAGCCACTTTCAATCTCGAAGTAAACCTGTGCCCATGCTGCTCAGACATATATTCCTAGTTTGTGCCAGTACCATTCCTTTTATCTCCACACCTTGATATGATTATCTACTCATTCTTTGAGAACAATGTCCAAAAGTTATTCCTGTGAAACTTTTACCAATTTAGTGGCAAATCAATTAGAAATATTTCATCTCAAATATGGTTGTCTTATTAAAGGAGCTGAAAATGTAGGACAAGCCTATCTGGTTGAGCCAGAGATTAAAGCAACCGGGATATATTGAAGTACTCAACAGATCTTTAGATATGTTGGTAAGATTATCTTATCTTTTCTAGAACTAAAAATTATGAACTGATGCAGGGGAAAAGTGGTCCAGTTTCAAAGAAGATGGTCCAGATATTCTTCTATGACAATCTAACCACAAATTCCTGCTCTGTATCCAACTCCTTGTTCGTATAACACTGTACGTTATGAGGTTGTCCACACTAAATAGTGTGAGTGACTTCAGTAGTATAATAAAATGACATGGTGTAGTTGACAAGTAGGAGTAGGTGTAGGTGTAGGTGTTGGGTCATAGGTTGGACTCGATGATCTCAAAGGTCTTTTCCAACCTTACGATACTGTAAGACTGTGATAACGGAGTGATCCAAACTCCTCAAATAAACAAAATAAATAGATGGAGTCAGTGAACTCCAGGCTTCCTCAGGAAACACTTTTGACTTTCCGTGGGAAACTCCAGCAAACCTCCCAAATGTGACTGTAGGAGAGCCATCATATGAACTTAGTATTACCGGTTTATGCTAGTCACTTCAACCGGACCACTCTGTTTAGCCATTACCAGGCTCCCTGTGATCCCTGCCAATCATGGCTCACATTCTTCTCACCTGTGTGGACAGTCCTGATGAAGGATTGTTCCTAGTTGGCAACACAGGGAGAACCACTCTGTTTTGAGGAGAAAAACACATGGCTTGAGCTGTACCTGTAGTTTCCCCAAGTGACATTAATGCCCTCAGAGGCCGTGGCCCATTTTCTTCACCAGAATAACCATAAGTCACAACCCCAGACCAAACACCTTCCATAGCTGCTGAAACACATTTTGATTTTTTATTGTTGATGGTTTTGGTGTCATTAATACGTAGAGAAGAACAAGACATAATAGGGAAACTTTTCATATTATGCCCTATTCCCATAACCTTCTTCGCATCGTCTTTAAATCCCAGGCATGCATTTCTCTTCATTATGGAAAATGTATGCTTAATTTAAGGCCCAAAACTAAAATGTTGCTTACAGTAATGCTTTCTTGAGTCTTATTAACTTATGAACTCTTGGTGGGTTGCCCAGCACTCAGAGCAGCTTTTCTGTTATTTTCCAAGCTACATCAAAGTGTTTGTCTCAAGGGCTTGAGGGTTGTTTTTTTAATTTTCAGTGAGTGAAAGCCTCAAGAATAATTTTTTAATGTTAGTCATGTGTGCATTTCTCTCTTTAAGCTTAGCAGTTCCTCTGTGGATAACACAAAGGGGAAACAGTACTTCAACACCAGATGCAAGTGATGTGTATGTTATCTGACGTATAATTCCTTCTAGCAACCTAAGGAAGTCAGAAAAAGGCCTCAGCCAGGCAGCGTGAATCCATAGCCACATCTGTTTCTGTAACAATGGCTCAGGATATTACACAAAGACCACTGCAGACTCTGGGTGAATTTCAAGGCACCGCAGCAAGTACAACATAATATTTTTCTTACAATAGCCCCTATCATTCCCACATACAGCAGAACCACATCCATGAAGAGTATGTATAAATCCAAAGTTTGCTCTCTAGCTGGCAGCATTCATACCTGAAGATGGACCTTCCTTCTTTTCCTATAAAGCCAATTTGTACAATCAGCCCTTTTCCCTCCAAACTGTATGAAGCTGCAGCTGCAGAGTAAACACATTGTCAATGGGATTTCAAAGGCTTAGAGTGGCATATCTTACACACTCCAACAGCTTCTTCATTATATATTAGGCAATATTTAGGTGACTAGTTATCCGTATGATTCCTGAAGTGTGTAGGGCAAAATTCAATTAGTAACATTCACTGTCCTGCAGAGAGACTCATAAGCTTCCCCTGATGTCTGAAGAAGTGACTGCTTGAGACAGGGATTCATGGGAACCTGAAAGCCCTTCTGCCTAGATGTGGATGAAGTAGGACCATTGCTCCGCACCGCAGAGCAACAGGATTGTCTGTGCTCAGATACAGCTCCTGCTTACACCCAGAGCTAGCAGCTGGCATGTATTTTGCCACTGTACTTTACCTCACCAGTTTCTGGAAATACTGAAAGCAGGTTAACAAATTTTAATTCTTTCTACTGTTTATCCCTTTTCTGGATGGAAGCAAAGCTCTTTTTTGTTAACATTTTCAGGTGCACTGCATAGCTACCGATACAGTGAAGGCTTCAAGCAGTAGCACACAATGATACCAGCAGTTCTGAGCATTTATTGCCTCAGCAGGAGACTGCAAATCAGCAAACCAGCAGCTCTCCTTTCGGCAAACAAACGTCCTGCCTTCACTTTCCAAGGGTTCAGATCTTCTTGGCCGCTGGCCTCTGTTCCTTACAGCAGAAAACTACTTACATCTAAAAGCCCCAGAGATCTGTTCAACTAAAAGTGGTCCTTAAAAGCAACCTGGGGTGGACCTAAGTCCACAATGTGATTGCTTTTTGTTGCTATATGACATAAAGAAGGTACAGTGACCTTCTAATACAAGTCTCAGACTAAGGGCAGATTTGTATTAGCAATAAGCACTATGGACATGGATATTCAAACATCAGCAGGGCTTGATCCCTAATGTATACCACAAAATACATATAGACATGTGCTTGAGAGGAGTTTGGAGAACAATTTTAACATGTTGCTATTTTTTCCTGTGAGTAAGGGAGAGTGAGGATTAATCGGTATGTGCGCAGTGTGGATGAGGAGAAGGTATCGTCTGCCTTGGAACAGTGAGAGATCCAGCCAGAGAGTGCAGCCTTATGCCTGGGGCAGCTGCCCTGCAGACCTGCAGAAGAAAATGCAGTGGTGCCATGCCACGGGTCTCCTTCTCATTCCAGGAGATGCGCTCATGGTAGGAGGACATGAGCTTACCTGTTCTTGATTTTCACCTGGGCTGAGCATCCTGCACAATGCTCTGCAGGCAACAAAACATAGACAGTCCTCTCAGCACTGACATTATCCAGACAGGGTCAACTTTGAGTCTCAGGCTGAGGTCTGCCTCTTACAGTCAGCTCTTTTAGTATGTGCTGGGTGATTTTATGCTAGGATGTGCAGTGCATTGTAATCTTCTATATATCCCCTTTTGCATTGCAGCTCCAAAGAAACACACTTATCTAAATGTAATTCATTCACTTGGGTCTACAGGCAAACTTAAGCGACCCCAAAGGCAGAGACAGGTAACAAAGACAAGACCTAATCCTGAAGCATGTTAGTGCTGAGTTTTGTTAGGAATTTTGTCTGAGCTGGGATGAGAGGATCTGGTCACAAAGTGTTTGTGGAAGCACAACTCGCTCAGAAAATGTAACCTATTGAACCCTTCCCAATTAGTAATCAGGCTCCTTTCATTCTTCTGAATTACAAATACCAGCAAGAGATGGAGGGAGAAATCCACACCAATGTTTTACATCAATTAATTCCAACAGAAACTTGGAGTTTATCTATTATTAAAACTGCTGTATAATTAAATCAAAACCTCTTTCAGTAGTTTGTTAGATATCTTAAGTAATCACTTTTTTCCAATATCACTCTTCTGTTTATTTCACAATTTTACCTTTCAGTAAATAGTTCTTTATTTTTTTAAAATCTCATAGTTCTTTGGTACTTAACAGGTATCTTTCATCACTAATGTTGTTCTAACATCAGTAGTAACACAGGATCACACTGGGGCCTCCTTACTCACAATAGCCAGAATTTGTGTGTACCTCTGCTGACTGCAGTGTAACCTCTTGTGTGAGTACCTTTTCACCAATGGAAGGTGATCACGATCTGGCATGCCATGTTTTCTTGGTCATTGGCACACTGGCACTTTTGATTTCAGAGAATTTTTGAAAAAATAGTGGCTCGTTTCTTATTCTGTCATTGAGTTAAATCTTCACAGCCTTTTAAATAAGCACATGTGAAAGAGAAATATTTCTATTAGCTCCATTTTATTGATGAGGAAAAGTGAGTAGGGGGATTATGTACCACTTCTAAGTCTTGCTTCATAGGTATTTTAGGAATAAGATGGAAAGTGGCTGTGGCATGTGGTACTGTGGCTCATGGGCCGTAAGGCATGTTGTCAGGAGACTGCTGTCTGCAGCTCCTGGGCTCATGCCTTCTGAGGCCAGGATGAAATCCAGACCTAAGTTGTTCCTATCTATTATTCGTGTATTTATTAGGGTGTCAGTCGCTGAAGCACTGAAAGGCCAGACTAGCCCGAGGCCACAGACTCAGCATCCACATAGAGTTCAGATCTCACAAATTCCTCTGTCCCATTCCCATGCTCCATCCCCTCCTCTGTGTGACATGAAAATAAAAATAAAGCTTCGGTCACCATTATGTCTAGGACTTTTAGATACAAATACGTCACTACTGCTGCCAGTAAGTATTTACTCATTTTGAGCAAATTTCTACCAGAATTTTATGATGCAAAGAGTAGTGCTGTGATCATATAAATCAGGATAGTTATTTCAGGATTGCCACATCAGCAATCACATTCCCCTTGCTTGGAGTGGACAAGAAGGAATAAGAGAAACAATGGTAACAGAAAATATATGTCAACATTCAGCCACAACTCCAACTTGTTCAGCGAAGTGCTTCTTCATTGTCTTAATTCATTCTCATGCTCTTTTTTGTCCTATTCAAGACAATAAAAATACAGCTTGGAAAAGAATGAGGCAGCAGAAGAAAAGAACAGTTGGATTTTTTTGGTACTCTTTTGTTGCCCTAATTGTTTATCTTATTCTAGTAATAAAAATCATACTGTGAGAAGTGAAGGTGACCTTTTATACAAGTCTTGCAAACTACAGGGACTTGCGAACCTCAAGTTGAAATCTGCTGAGGAATCTAGAAAAGTTAATTCCTTTGTTCTATCTTTTGCCTAATCCATAATTAGAAACAGAGAACAGGTTTCACCTAATCAAGCATACCCCCAAAAATATTTATTTTAACAAAAATAAATAATTATCTCAGCTGAAGTAGGCCAGGTAAATCTTGCTTTAATGTTTCATTCTCTCTACTAGTTATTTTGGGGGTTTGATGGCTACGTTAAAAATAGTTATCTGTACTTAAGTCCTATGAGATAAATCCTAGTTTGAATCACCACAGTTCAATCAGCTTTATCCTTAACATTTTTGGATTATGAACAGTTTAGCACAAAACATTAAGTGTATAACCCTTTATTTTATTTGCTTGCAATAAATATCACAGATTATCGTTTCCCTGTTCCCTGTGAAGGGCTCCACCCTAAGGGGCCAATTCAGTAGGTGTTGCTCAGACACCATCTCTCTTTAGAGAGTAAGAAACGAGGGGCAAAGACCTGCAGAGCTCACAGAGCTTCGCTGCTCGCCTGTCTTTTAATTTCTCTCCATATTCTTCTCTCTCACCTAAGCTCTCATCACCAGCCACAGCTTTTAGCAGCTGGTGGCAATGATAACGCAGGTCAGCTGCTGAAATTCTTCAGATAACTTTTGACAGCCAATTTGGATCAACAGTCTACGGGAATAGTGCACTTCTGAAAGCCACACTGAGTTTGTACCTCGGTGCAAATGGCTAATGTTCAAATATGTCAAACAGCTCAGGATTAACTGTACTGGAAAGTATGAATTTAATTTCCTCTGTTTAAGAATCAGAACCAAAGCTTGTTTTTAAACTTCACAGTTGCAGAACAGTAATTTTATTTTACTTTAGGGTTGGGGGTTTTTGCAGGCTGGGGGAGGGTTGGTACCACCTAGGGCATTAATTCAACAACATGCTTAGCACACGTAGTTTCAGATAAGTAAGTAGCCTTAATGAAGTAAAGAAAATAATATTGCACTGTACTTCACTGAGCAAAACCTAAAGTCTGAAAAATCATTTGTATCATTTTCCCCACAGGAAAAGCAACAGAAAAACACTGATTTCTTTAAAACCTATTCATGCAGTAACTAATGGCTTGACTTTGGACTGTGACATTGTCTTGATAAACTTTCTTTCCAAGGTACTGGTTAGTTTACTCCAGAACAGGAAGAAAGCGAACAAGCGAGAAAGATTGACACAGGGTTGTGTTTGAGGCCAGATTACCCAGAGGCAGAAAGTGGTGGGCAGCCTTCCTTGGGACCCTGTTCCAGTGATATAGTATGTCTTTTCATTAGAGAAAAACTGCTTTCAAAGGCATCATAGCAACTCCTGAAGGACACTCTGACTTTCAAAATGGGACAGAGAGTTACTGTTTAACACTGAAATACTATTTATTAGATAAACATTAAATTTAAATAGCAAGAAAACACATGAAACCATTGCAAAAGTTAATGTAGTTTCTTTGCTGCAGCTTTGTCTTTCATGTTACTTTTCTTGAAGAGAGTGTTTCATATCAGAGCAAAAGTTCAAAAAGCACCGGTAATATGAACTGCAATTTACTTGCCCAGTAATATTGTATATTCCCCACAACGTCACATCATCGATTTCAGTGTTTACTCCTCAATAATTGCTTTCTTTTTCAAACCTCACGGATCTTCTTATTGGTGCAAGAAGAAAGTAAAACTTCTCTGTGTGTGACATCAGTCTGCTGCCCCAGCAAC